>JAUIMM010000534.1:12105000-13305000 GCA_031769625.1 Taudactylus pleione
CGGGATACTGGCAGTCGGGACGCCAGCACCGGTATTCTGTCTAGTGTCGGGATTCCGGCGTCGGCATTAAGACCGCCAGAATCCCCACGCTCGGGATATTGATTGCATCCCCTCTGGGACACCAGCATGCGTTCTTATTAATTAGCATTGAATGGCTTTCACTGGATAATACTTATATGAATAACTCTGGATTATATATGTATGTTAAGATGATCAAGCATCAGGCACCTCAAAATAAAGATTACAGTCAGAAGACTAGATTTGGAACATCAATATTAAACATCCACTGTAACTTTTCAACTATTTCTGTACACTTTTTTTTTTTTTGTATTACTGTTTATTAATAAATTATATTTGCTTTTATATGTAGATATATACTGTATATTAAATTGTAATATATTTTTAAGGCGAGGCTATCTAATTCCTGATTATCAGATAATGTTTTTGAGTAGGTTACAATTTGTTTCAATACTGGGATCCAGTTTTTATTCTTAAGATCATTGAGTATAATATTAATACTGTAGCTCATCCAATTTAAAATCTAGCAACCTTTCCTAGTAAACTAAATTAACTAATGTACATAATTAACATTGAATACATTGAATTACCACACTGTCATTTATTTATCTTAAAATCACATAATTAATTAGGTCACTGATAACATCACACAGAACATCTCAAATATTATTACATTGCTGATATCATACAAAGTTCATAATGCAATTTATTGAAATGTCTCTAATTAATTTCCTGTTTTGTTTTTAAATGAACATATTTTAAAAGAATTAAGATGATAATCATAAATGCTACTTTAATTATATTAATGGTGTCGCTAGTATATATTTAAGCATGCTGCTTGTCCGTCATGTTTATAGTTATATTAGCGACACTGTTATAATGCTTTAAGTTGCATTTTAAAGTTTTCTGCATGCTGGTGCGTGGAACATTCCTTTGACATATATAGTGTCGACAGAATGATTATTGAACTGCCATATGTATTCCAAAATAGCATTGCCTTTGCATATTGTATCCTGTGTGATTTCACTAGATGCAAGCTCAGAATGCAAAAGCACCTATGCAGAACCATATGTGATTTGAACTACAATGATTAGGATGATTAGAAGGCAAAGTTCAGTAAGGATGTGTTCAGGTAAATGTGGCTCATGCATACCAGCAAATAGACATATACAGTATGCTGTCAATGTCATGGTGGACGCATTTTGAGATGTGTACTGCTCTGCATATGTTCCGTAAATACTGTACGCTACTTTGCTGTGCACCTTTCTTTTGTATATTTTACACTTATTTTGTTCCCAACTCTGCATCAGCTCCATTGTGTCATTTTTCCCAATCAGAATGGCATAGGCATTGTTGATTTTTATAGGGTTGGGTACGGAATCCCAATGGTCAGGATGCCGACGGTTAGAATACCGACAGCGGCATCCTGACAGTCAGAATCCTGACAAATTTAGGTAAGTCTTCTAACCCTTATCCTAACCATCCCTCTAACCCACACCCTCCCCCCCTCCGGCAGCCTAACACTAACTCTTCTGTCCTGCAGCCTAAACCTAACCCTCCCAGCCTAACCCTATTGCTCCCCCTAGTGCCTATCCCTAACCCTAAACCTAACTCCTAACCCTGATACTTAATGTTCGGATCCGACCTTCGGGATTCCGGAGCCGGTATTTTGGTGACCTTTGGGATTCCGGAGCCGGTATTCTGACCGTAGGCATCCTTTGATAAAGCTGCAATGCGACAGCGAAATGCATTAGGTGGCTACTCCTGGACACTGGGTTACTGTATGGGAATCTTTCCCTACTTCTTTTGGGGCATTATCCGGATCTGGAACACCAGCACCTTTATCACTGGGACTGCAGGCCAAGGATTCCACTACTTGCGTTGGACTCTCAAGCAGACCAGAACCATCACTAATTAGGATCCTCATCATTGTTGCCACAAGCCGAAAATGACATTTTAATTAGCTGGACAATCATTTCCCCCAGACCCCATTGATTTACCAGAACTGTACAGATTATTTTAATACCCAAGTGTCCATTCAGACATACCAATATTAGCTTCATAAATTTAAATATCTAGGTCCATTATTGCTTGTTTGCAAATGCAGGTGTTTTTATCTTTTAATTTATGCTTTGTTTTTATATGATATTAAATGATGTTTAATACTTTTTACTATTATCATTGTATCTAGCACTGTTTCTATTATAGTGTTCCTCTATATCCAGGAGACTGACCATCTCCTAATAACAGCATCTTGGAGAAACAGCCTTAACAGCGCCCCTTTTTCCTTCTTTATTACAGAACTAATAAATAAATGTATGTAGCCCTAGTTAGAGGGTGCATGTGGCAATAGAGGGTGCATGTGAGTGGAAGGACCAATCAAAATCGCAATCCCAAAACTGCAGCTTGTGATCGACCCTTCTGCTCATACCTCTCCCCTCATTTTTTGTCAGGGCCTGTGGGGGAGATGTATCAAACATTCAGGAGAGATAAAGTGGAGAAGCTTTGCACAGCAAACAATCATTTATCTAGCGCAGACTATAAAATGACAGTAGCTGATTGGTTGCTATGGGCAACTTATCCACTTAATCTCTCTCAAAGGTTTGATACATCTCATCCCCATGAGAGAAACAGGAGGGGGCCACAGGCTTCGTGGATTACACTATACAATTGCAGGAATAAAACTCACATACCCATGGAGAACATTTTCACATACTAGATTTCATTCATATCAATTTTATCTATCCCCAAAAAAATTAGACCTATTGAAGAAGTAGATTTGAACTGTAACCCCCAGTTAACTCATAATGATTAAAACATTCTAATACCATGTTAATAGTGTACTGGACACAGGGGTGGATCCAGGGGAGGGGAAGACGATCTGGACCTAACACTTCCATACTGCCCACTACTGCTTGCCGCTGTATAGAGGCACAGCAGGCAGGGAGAGAGCAGATACTGCTGGGGAGGCTATTGCCATTGAGCAGCAGCAGTCTCTACTTTCTCCCTGCCCAATTTGCCACTGCGCTGCTATATATAATGGCCAGCTGTAGTGGGCAGGGGAGAAGTGTTACAGGGATCAGTCACAGAGTCTGATCATTGATTTAAGAAGAAGTTGCCTTACTGAAACCATCAGAAGATGAAAAAGCATCCAAGCTTGACTCTAAGGAAGGATTCTCTAGAGAGTTTTGATTACTCAGTTCATTTGTCGGCGTCTCCTGGAACAAACAACAACAAAATAATAGTGTGATCGTAACAACCAAGGTCAGAGCAGCTGGAACTGAAAGAGTTTGTTACAGAATCAATGCAAAATCATGAAGTCATTTAGCTACAAACATTTGTAATGCTTGTAATTAATTTCCAGACACTGGCGGGAGTGAGTGCATAGAAATAAGTGAACCTTGGTGCGATCTGCAATATTCTGTATGACATATTTACTGAATTTATTTGTAATTCAGTTTATGGTATTTCATACATTCCTCTTCAATAAATATTAACTTATAAGGCTCAGAGAATACAAGACAGTTAAAATCCAATATATAAAATATAAAAAAATATAGACATGATAATGCTATAACACACTACAAAATGCTAAGTTGTAGTCGTTGGCCTACATCTGTCAGTACAGAGGCTGATTAGTGTACATAAGCTGCAGAAATATGGCTGCATGAAACATATGTACAGGAACTCATGAGGATAATTAATTTAAGACTTGTATTGTACAACACAAAGTTATATGATTGCAGCAGTATGAGGGACTAAATTGACACAATTATGTCAGTTTCTCAACAGTTAACATCCCTTGGAGTGCAAGTAGACAAAGAATAGATCGCTACAACAATGTCTCAGAAATTAGCGCCTGAGTTTGACTTCCTGGTTGTGGCTTTGGAGGCAAACACAGCATAGTTAACAACAGATACAGTCAGAGCAAAGTTACTGCAGTTCCATAGCTTATCATAAGAATGAAGTGCTGAGACCACTGCATTACACACAAAAGGTGAAAAATTCAGAAAGTTTAAACTCTAGTGCTATAATTGTCGCAAGATAGATCACAAGGTATTTGAGTGCAAGCAAAAGAATGTGAATCCTATCCAAAGCAAAATATGCAACAGCAAAGATGAATCAACCCTGATTGTTACAGATAACTGCAGAAAAGATTGTTGGTATATCGATTCAGGTGCAACAAAGTATTTCAACTGCAATGAGGAATGGTTCACCACATTAACCATATGTGACCCTATTGCAATCAAGGTGATTGGCAATCAAGTGCTTACAGCTACAAAAGCTGGAACAATTACAGCCTGCTTCAAAGTTGGCATGAGAATTAAAGTCACTAAAAACCGGAACATGCTTTTTGTACCAGAGATGGAAACATATATTATAGTCATCAGTGTCCTTGAACAGAGGCTTCACAGAGTTCACTTCACTAAAGGAAAGAGTGTGAAACAAAAGAGGGACAGTAATAGCTACAGGCACAAGGTGTCAACAATTGTATCCCCTTGATAGACAGCACTGTTACACAATGATAACAAACTTAAGCTGGGTACACACTAGGTTGACCCGCCGACCTATCTGGGAATTAATAAGAGTATACACACTTACAAATTAGTCTGCCTGATGTTCTGGGCTTGACAGCTGAAATGGGTGGGCATTTAAATCACCTGCCCATTTGAGCTCTCAATCACGGCCGGGTCCCACAGCATGTGTATGGGCAATCAGAAGGTTGCCCATACACACCAGCAGATGACCAATATATCTTTCAGCTTTACTGGCCATCTTCTGTGCTGCACAGCAGATCAGATATGTCTGTGAACGATGTAGTTCACAGATGGGTGATATATATCTATCAGTGTGTACCCAGCTTTAGTCACAGTCACTAGAATTCTGGCATAGAAGATTTGGTTACGTTGGATACGACAGAGTTAAAAAATCTACAAAACAGGATGGTCACAGAATGTCAGTGACTAACACAGAGAAACCCATATGTGAGTACTGCATAGCAGGAAAATAAAGTTGTCAACCATTTCCCAAGTCAACAAGCATAGCTACAAAACCACTTGAGATAGTACATTTAGATGTTTGTGGTCCAATGGAAGTAAAGTCAGTAAGTGGATACAGATACTAAGACATTCATAGATGACACATATATACTTCATAAAAGAGAACTCTGAAGTAGCAAAGAATATTGCAGACTACAAAAATCACATTGGTCACAGACTAAGGGCACTGAGATCTGATAATGGTGGAGAATACCTAGACAAACAGGTGGAATCTTTCTTAAGAACATATGGAAGTGAACATCAGCTGTCCATTGCCTATACTCCTGAGCAAAACAGTGTAAATAAATGAGCAAACTGTACACTAGTGGAGAGCAAGAAGTACGCTCAATGATGCAGACCTAGACAAACTGTTTTGTGTGGAAGCTGTGTCCACGGCAGTTTATCTATAAATTGTTCTCCCACAGTTGCCCTAAAGAACATAACACCTATTGAAGCCTGGTCAAAGAGAAAACCAAGTGTAAGACATCAAATTTGGAACTACTGCTTACGTACACATACAAGATGCAAGCTGGATTCAAAATCAGTAGAGTGCATCATGCTTGGCTATTACCATGAAAGCAAAGGCTACAGTTTATGGAATCCAAGTACCAAAAAGCTTGTAAAATCCAGAGATGTTATATTCAAGGAAACAACACAAGTTGTAGAAAAGCTGGACATTGACATGCAGAACAAGTATGTGTCACTGGACATACCAGCAGCTGGAGATGTATCTGAACGAGAGGCTACCATCGTGTTCAACCACTGAAAACATCTTTTGCAAGATCAAATATCAGCAGACCTCATAGGAGGAATGATGAGAAATTAGCAAATATTGCAATCAGTGAGCCTCAGAATATCCAGAAGCCAAAGTCAAGATCCGATTAGTGTGAGTGGAAATCCAAGATAGTCAAAAGAGAACAAATCTAACAGTGATAAATGTGAAAGACATTAAGAGTTGTGACAGTGACAGCAGCCCTGAGGTCGTGAGCCAATAAGGCACAATGGGCCATAACAAGCAAGGACTCTTGCTAATTTATCTACCAAGAAGGCCAAACTAAATTCAAGTGATATGTTAATGCATTTTTATGTGTTTAACCCTGTTTTCCTTTCAGGTTGCTGCAGAGTAGTTGAAATTGACTGTTTTTGGAACACAGAGAAGCTTGTATCAAGGTGGGTATTGATAAGGGAGTGTGCCACTGTGCAGACTCCATATTATTTCTCCAGGGAGGCTTCATTCCCTGTTCCAATATGGCTGGTGAAGTTAGAACTGAGCATGTGCGTTCCATCTTGTATTTACTGTGAGAGAGTGACACAATGGACGATGGATATCTCCCACTTAGCTCTGAGACTTTATACCAATTCCTCTGTGACTGTGAAAAGTAGTGATTTAGTGTTTCTAGTACACTGTGAGTGACTTTTTGTGTGGTTATGTTGCAAATAAGAGAAACAACATCTCCTTGAAAAAGGCCCTAGAGGCTGAAACGCGTTGGAGTACACTACACACTAAAGATTCCAAAGTTATCTGCTTTTTTGCCTACACCAAGGACGTAAGACCAAGGTGCACTTCATAGATGATCCGGAACCTTTCTTCAACAGCTATTGTTTCCAAGAGACATCAACGTACAACACCGTCGTAGTCACGTGACCAAACCAGGAAGACAGCGCCGCTGAAGTGTGGAAGCCGGAGCCGGCAGGGCTAGGAGCGGTGCCCTTAGGGTAGAGAGGTGAATCCCAGGTCGGCAAAGGGAGACACACGGCACATTACTCTCACGAGCGGTGTGACCATGGTGTCCCGGCCCCCGACCTCAGCGCACGCTGTGGCGTTGTATGTCGGAGGTGGCGTGACATATCGGGCACCCTCCAACATTGATGCCAAGTAGCTACACGCACTGTAGAGAACAAGCCTCTCCCCATCAAGGCCACACCGTACTCCCTGACCCCAGGAACATCATCCCGGGCACCGTAGTTCATCAACCATCACCATTTTTTCTTTATTAGCGGGACACCGCAGATTGTTCTGTTTTGATTATGCAGTGACATTGGATAGGAACTATTTAACCATTAGATTTCCGATTTACCACTCATCCTACATGATTGAAAGATACAGAGACAATCTTATATTTGTGCACCAGTTTTAACTATCCTTGGTTTAGTGAATAAATATTTTTGTGATACTTTGATACACACGCGTACTGGTTACCATTCTGTTACATTGTACATTCCTACCTAATGGGATTTTCATACTAATAAGATATCATTATCTTATCTTTTTCATTGACTATAACTTGGTACATGGTACTCAATTTACACCATCAGAATCTATTTGTTTCAATTTAATGATAATTAGTCATTCATTTGACAATTAGCCATTCATATATTACTGGACGGAACGAGAAGGTTGAGCGCTACAACATACTTTTTATTTATGTTGCAAATAAGATGCAAAATTCAGGAATAAGCACAACTAGCTCCCGGGGATGGAGTGTCTAAGTCGTGCCAAGTGTCTCTTGGCCATATGATGTGGTGAATTAGGACACCACAGTAATAGCACCATATTGCGAGTTAATCTCATCTTGTCCACCAAACAGTAGGCCAGAGACAGTAATGGTTAATACCACCTTCAAACCTGCCATAGAAACTGCGCTCCGCAAAAACTATGTGACATTGTTAGGAACACATTCTCTCTCCACTTTTAATCTAATTTAAATGTGAGATGCACACAGACATGTTTCAAATTTGTTCCACGCGGGATAAATAGGTCTATATGCATAGGGAAAGGCTTGCAGAATGCACCATTGAAAGCAATTTGATCCTGCAAAAGTAGCCTATCTTGTGATGTCATGTACTGCAGCACAAAGGTAGGAGCAGAATGGCACAAAGTGGATATTACAGAAATGGAATCAATGGGTGTTGTGCTACAAGCATAGACAAATATGTGAGTTACTTTTACCTGGTCAAACAGGTAAACTGTGACATCATCGAAAAAAGACACCATCTTCCTTTTACGATCAAGGTCATCATCCACCTCATCAGCTGATTTCGGTGATTTCAGCAGGCTACGGAGATTACGTGCATCATCTGTCTCTGTTACTACAATAGGGACACCGCCCGCTTCTCCTTCAGATTCTGAACCTGTTCTCTGGGTCTCTTGGAGTCCAAAACTCTCATCTTCCTCATCCTCGTCTTCCTTGTTGCAATGTGAATCTCTCTTTTCCTCATCACTGTCCCAAAAAGACTTGCGCCCAATGGAACTATGGAAAGCTTGAAGGTTTAGTGGTGGAAGGGATAGGGAGAGTCTGGCCACTTTTGCTGTGATTGAATAGAAAATAATGTAAATTGTAATTAATATATAATTTAAAAAATAAACATGTACTTACAGCAGACACTATAAAATACAATATAATCATAAATACAGAATAATTATGGTACATACAGGCTCAGAACGGAATATGGTGTAAATGTTTAAATACAACTAGCCTCTAAATTTAAAGCAGGAATTTGTTTTAGGGCAAAACCAAGTTGATTTTCCTTAAATAAAAAATAATTGTAAATTTAGCAACTACGGGCCTGATTCAGCATGGATCGCAATTGCAACAGTGTACGCAGATCAGTCGATGGTGCGTACCGCGCATGCATCGCAGGGTGCCTGCGTGAGTTAGCATTGCGATCGCTCTGTGATCATGCTCACAGAAAGAAAGCCATCGCAGAGTGAGTGTCGGAACGTAAGTGTTTGGGGGAGTTGACGTGGGAGTGGTCGGCGAAATGCAGGTGCGCCTGTCCGTTTGAACGTCGTTACTTGGGCGTACATAATTTAGCCACTGCGACGGTATATGCAACTTGAGGACTCACTGTGTGCGACGAGAGTTGTCATTTCTGAGACAGGTCAGTGCTGCTGTAATTGTGCATGAGGGGCCGATGTTATTATTATTATTAACAGTTATTTATATTACTCGATGTTACCGATATATATGCAGGTCTGTGAGGTCTTACAGATGTGAGATAGCGGTAGTGGGTGTCTATATGCTGCCATTGCGATTGCTGTCATTAGCATATTTTTGCAGCAGGTCTGCGTGCGTAATCGCAGCTGTGATCACAATAGTGATCCATAGTGAATCAGGCCCTATACTGTATCTAAAATATCATGCCAGTTCCATGAAATCAGAACCTATTAAGGGGCCTATCCATTACATGACTTTTTGAACAATCTGACCAAAACCAGGAGATTTTGGTTGCATTGTTCACAAAGTCGTGTAATGGATTGCCGGCAAGGACCAGCGATGTGCGTGCACGCTGGGTCCTTGCCATCCCCGACTATCTACTGAACATACCCGTTAACCTGACGACGCTCGTCAGATTCCCCATGTTCCGAGATAGGAGGTCGGGATCCTGCACTGAAAGACGTTCAGTGAATGCCGTTCAGTGCAGGCACCGCACCCGGCGACCTGAAGGTCTGAACGCTAGACGTTCAGTCTTTCAGGTCGCCTAATGGATAGGCACCTTAACATATACCCCTATATTGGTTGTACTGCTAAGTGCAAGATGTCTTAAAGTGGCTCCCTGTAGGAGCACTGAGAGGGGGCCTTTGGCGCCACATGTAGAGAGGGTCCCAGTACTTCTAACGAAACATGGGAATACCCTAACATACTTGGCTATATCACCTAGTACTGGGGCCCGATTTATCTCCTATTAGTGTCTACAGTGTTTTTCAATGGACTATATTTAGGAAGTGGTGGCTTTTGTAAAGCGGCACACATTCAGTGTAAAGCCCCGTGCACTTTACACCGAATGTGACTGCCACTTTAAATTTTCAGGTCTAACCAGCAAAGAAGGGGCAGCTTACAAAAACCACAGCTTGGTAAATATATCCTGTAGACTCTACTCTGGTTGGGAAAACATCTGCCCTCACTATCAGCACTCCATATAAACTATTTTCTGTTTTTATCTGCTCCTGAACTTTTACATATTTATTTGTGAGTGATACAAGTAGCTCTTTTATCTACAGTGCATCCAGAAACATCCAGATAGATGTGCCAAGCTTGTGGCATCATATTCAAAAACACTTGAGGCTGTAATTGCTGCCAAAGGTGCATCAACAAAGTATTGAGCAAAGGCTGTGAATACTTATGTACATATGATTTCTTTGTTTTTTTAAATTACATTTGCAAAAATCTCAAAAAAACTTTTTACACATTGTCATTATGGGGTATTGTGTGTAGAATTTCGAGGACAAAAATTAATTTATTCCATTTTGGAATAAGGCTGTAACATAACAAAATGTGGAAAAAGTGTAGCACTGTGAATATTTTCCGGATGCAATGTATGTCAACTTGCATTTTACATTTAATTCTCCTTTAAACTAAGAGAGAGATCAACATATCCTTTTATTAATGTGTATTTAGAATATTTTACTGTTTCAGTAATTCATTTTTCTTTTACCTTTAATAGCTTCACTTCCAGTATTCGCTGTAGAACCAAAATCTAGAAAGAGTTTTGATTGCTCCTGCACTTGTTCCTTTGTTTGTATATCAAGAGTATCTTCTTGCTCCTTTACAAAGTTGTCAAGGGTCTGCTGCGATGACAATACACTAGCGTCCCCACTTGTGTCTTGTTTACAGTCATCTTTTCTTCCCCCCAACACATCTTCTCCTTTGTGTGTCTGCTGATCATTGTTTTCATTTCCACCATTGTTCACACTAGGTTCTATAACACAGCAATCTCCGACCAAAGTCATGTCCTTGGTTTGATCACCTGTAGGAGATTTAGTCCCATCAAATTCAGGGATGTCAGAGGACTCTTGGCACAAAGGTTCACTGTTTGATGTGTTTTCAATAACTGGATTTGTTTTAGGTTCCATAGACCACAACTTCAAAACAGCTTGGTCTTTTAAGACACATGAATTCACAGTCCCTGACTCAAAGGTAGACAGCACATTCCTGGTGACGTTTTCTCTCAAGGAGACAAGGAGCTGCTCTTTGCAAACCTGAACAACAAAACCACTTTCAGGTTGCTTCTTTAGTATGTTCTCATTTGAATCCTTCAGTTCAGTAATCAAATGTGATGTGTAATTGTTTTCCTGCAGGTCTGTAGTTTTTATTTCAGAAACTGTATGACAAAAGTCTTCACATGGTGTCAGGTTTATACCACCATTGCAGTTCAAAATTCCATCTCCACAATCTGTGACTTTATCTTGAAGATACTCAGCATTATGATAGTTTTGTTCTGCATCCACTGACATTGCAAACAACTCTTCATGCATCGCTTTGACATTTACATTCTCTGGTCTGACCATTTCTTCTGGGTTTTCATCTTGATGATTTTGAAATTCATCTTCTGTTGATATTACAACTGATATTGTTTCAGTGCACACCCCATTGACATTGTCACTATCAAGTTTTTGTCGAGATGCTCTGCCATGCTTCTCTGGTTCATTGTCATAGTCAGAGAAATATGCAGAATCCCGATGGGGTGTTCCAAGAGTTAATGTTCTAAATGAGCCGTCTTCTTCCATAGGGGTAGCCTGTGGCTCAGACAGGTCTTCTGTTAGCGTCAAGTCGCTGGTTGACTCTGATATTGGAGTTAAGGGTAACTTCAAATCTTTAAAACCCATTTCATCTTTTACTTCTTTATAGATAAACTCTGGGGAAAATGTGTTTTCTGTATCATAGCCACTGTCTCCAAACTTCTGTCCAGGGGATGAAAAATGAGAAGCAGGGCTACATATATCAGAAGAACTGGTGTTGGAAGGAATGTCCAATGAATCAACAGAGTCTGATGTTGCACTAGAAGTAGGTGGTGTCTTTTCAATGTGCAAAATATTATGGCTCAGTGGAAACCTATTTAGAACATCTGGACTTATCTCTATTGTTTCCTCTTCTATGCTTTCTGCTAATGTGGAAAGAGGTGGGATTTCAATTGGGACAATGACACTGCAATTGGCCATGGAATTGGAAATTCCTATGAAAGGGGAAGGGGGATGGTTGGAAATACTCTTTTGCAAGGATTCATAGGACTTTACTTGACTACGGTTACAATAGTCTTGAATATCATAACTTTTCACAGCTGCTCCCATTAAAGGGTCATAAAATTCCTGGTGTTCTGCTGCACATAGGCTGTCCCCAAAAGGTCCAGCATAGAGATCCCCATCACCAAAAGTTCTTGCTGGTATGGAGCACTCTGATAAAGAACCTTGTTCAACTTTTAAAGAGGAATCATCGTCCAGGCCATAATGGTCCTGATGCATGGCAATATGTGTGGTCCAATCAATAACAACATCTCCACGCAGCATAGCACAAGAGCATCTTTGCAGGCTACCCATCACCCCTCTACTACAAAGAGGGCAGGAGGGCATGTTACGATGACTGCTGTTGTCTGTACTGCTACTACTGCTTTCAGTGCTCTGATCTTCCATTAGTGAAGGCTCACAGTCCCAAGGCGAAGCTCGATCATCTAAAAACTCTGCCAAAGACTCAGGATCTCCAGCAAGAGTCTCCCCAGCTCCTCTCTCCTCAAGCGTATCTGAATCCCAACTTCTTCTATGATCTTCTATATCTCTATAAACATTCAATATTGTGTCAGAAGAAAACACATCAGGTAACGTGGGCTCCATTAAAGAAGTCTCCTGTACCTGTCTTGATAAGTCTCTTTCCACTGGTCCACGGAAAGGGTTTACATAACGTGGCAATTCTCTTCCTATAGTAATAAAAGGATTATTGTTACTAGGAGTCCATCTATCTATAAGTTTAGGAACTTCATGTAAAATCAAATGAGCAGGAGGATCATCTGGACTGGTTCTACCACTCTCAAGTGGGTCCCAGTCAGATGAAAAGAGTGGTTCAAGAGGGGAAGATGGGCTCCCAAGGGACAAACGTTGATGCAGTGATCGTTGCTCCTGCATGTCATATTTTCTTTCATAGATTGGACTAGGAGCACAAACAGTACAGTCCACACCGCTGCCCCTCTCCGTATGTTCCTCTAGTCGAATATAATATTCACTGCTTACAGAAGGACTACGGGCACTGATAACTGGAACTACGCTTGGGGTGTCCAAACTCTGGCGGGAATGTTGATGACTGGAATCATAGAAAGGATTTGCAGGCACAGTCAATGTTCCATTATTTGGTGGGTAATCCTGACACTGAGATGTTGTCTTCCAACGCCCTAGTCTGGCTTTCTCCCACATGTACTCAAAATTGAGCCCACGACTGCTCTCCGTTACAGTCAAGATGTCATCCATGTCTGCATGAAACCCATCCCCACCATTAAAGTTATCTAGCAGTGGGAATGCAGAAATCTCATCAGAGTGTCTCAGAGGACCCAATGAGGATTTGCTGGGCTTGAGAGAATTCCAACGCCACTCAAAGCTTTCCTCTGTCTGATTGGAGCACTCATTTAACAAGTAAGTGAGCTGTAGGTGAAGCTCTTCTACTGTAGGTCTTTGTTCAACAGACAACCAGCACGACTGCATCACCTCATACCTAAGAAAAATAATGGAAATATAATGCAATATTGTAAAAAGTAACATTCATTTTTTAACACAACATAAGTCTTATATATTTAATACTATGTAGGTTTTAGTCTAGTTTTATTTTTCTATAAACATTCAATCAAACATTACAAAATGCGTACTGTCTGCATAGCTAACATATTTGCATTTAACAAGATGAGTGGGAGCAAAAAAAAATATTGCTTATGCTGCCAAGTAAATATCTTTTAATAATCTCCACTTGAACAAATTATGAAAAAAAAATTAATTCAAATTAAAATTTTTTGCTTGGTATTACTGTATTTTAAATTGTTTAAATTTGAGAAGTACATATTCATAAAACTAATTTTTCAGGCTCAACATACTGGAGTAGTTGTATGATATAACTTAAGCCCTGCTTCCAGAGGCTCCTGCTTTGCTCATCACAGCATGTGCAGGAGCCTCGGGAGTCTGGAATGGTTTCTCAGGCCTCTCATCCAAACTGTGCTATAGGGCACATACTGTATGGGACACAGAGGTCAGCATTATGGACCATGTAAAATGGTGTACACCATGGCTGGTTGCTCACACACAGTGTCGGACTGGGGCATGAAGAGCCCACCGGTGGAATGCAGTGATAGTGGGCCATACTTAGTGGTGTGGCCAGCATCCACAGGGGCTTGGCTAACCATTAGAGATTGCATGGTATGGACTAGGAGTGAGCGGGTTCGGATTTCTGAAATCCGAACCCCTCCGAGCCCCCCCGATCCAAGTCAGATCCGAGTCAGGCTCGACTTTTCCCGCCTGACTCGGATCTGAAATCGAGGCAAAACATCATCATCCCGCCTTCCGGGTCTCGCGGGTTTTGGATCCTATATAAGGTACCCGCGTCGGCGCCATTTTCTCACTCGGCTGTGGACAGTGAAGAGGGAGGGTGGGAGTTAGGGCTGGCTGGGCTGTGTAGTGTAGTGTAGTGCAGAGTAGTTTTGTGCTGCGCTGTGCTGCTGTTGTCCACTACTTCAAAGTCCATAGGGGCTGGCTGTGTTGTGCTGTGCTGCTGTTGTTAATAGGGGCTGTGTCCACTACTTCAAAGTCCATAGGGGCTGGCTGGACTGTGTTGTGCAGTCAGTTCTCCATAGGGGCTGTGTCCACTCCAAAGTCCTGTGCAGTGTCCCAGTCCTAAAGGGGTGCTGTAGTGTTGTCCAGGGGGTGCTCTGTCCATCAGGGGTGCTCCCCCCAAGTGCTAAAAAAATAATATTTTTTGTGTGTTTGTGAATTGTGTGCGCAGTAGCCGCACGTGCATCAACAAAGTAGTGCCAAGCGTGCGCCTGTGTCATAAGTAAAGGGCCGGCTGGCTTGACCGTTAAAGGGTGCTGTAACCCCCAAAGTACACTCCAGTCCAAACCAAAAAAAAAAATATTTTCTGTGTTTGTGAATTGTGTGCGCAGTAGCCGCACGTGCATCAACAAAGTAGTGCCAAGCGTGCGCCTGTGTCATAAGTAAAGGGCCGGCTGGCTTGACCGTTAAAGGGTGCTGTAACCCCCAAAGTACACTCCAGTCCAAACCAAAAAAAAAAATATTTTCTGTGTTTGTGAATTGTGTGCGCAGTAGCCGCACGTGCATCAACAAAGTAGTGCCAAGCGTGCGCCTGTGTCATAAGTAAAGGTCCGGCTGGCTTGACCGTTAAAGGGTGCTGTAACCCCCAAAGTACACTCCAAACCAAATAACAAAATATTTTTTCTGTGTTTGTGAATTGTGTGCGCAGTAGCCGCACGTGCATCAACAAAGTAGTGCCAAGCGTGCGCCTGTGTCATAAGTAAAGGGCCGGCTGGCTTGACCGTTAAAGGGTGCTGTAACCCCCAAAGTACACTCCAAACCAAAAAAATATATATTTTCTGTGTTTGTGAATTGTGTGCGCAGTAGCCGCACGTGCATCATCAAAGTAGTGCAAAGCGTGCGCCTGTGTCATAAGTAAAGGGCCGGCTGGCTTGACCGTTAAAGGGTGCTGTAACCCCAAAAATACACTCCAGTCCAAACCAAAAAAAAAATTATTTTCTGTGTTTGTGAATTGTGTGCGCAGTAGCCGCACGTGCATCAACAAAGTAGTGCCAAGTGTGCGCCTGTGTCATAAGTAAAGGGCCGGCTGGCTTGACCGTTAAAGGGTGCTGTAACCCCCAAAGTATACTCCAAACCAAATAACAAAATATTTTTTCTGTGTTTGTGAATTGTGTGCGCAGTAGCCGCACGTGCATCAACAAAGTAGTGCCAAGCGTGCGCCTGTGTCATAAGTAAAGGGCCGCCTGGCTTGACCGTTAAAGGGTGCTGTTACCCCCAAAGTACACTCCAAACCAAATAACAAAATATTTTTTCTGTGTTTGTGAATTGTGTGCGCAGTAGCCGCACGTGCATCAACAAAGTAGTGCCAAGCGTGTGCCTGTGTCATAAGTAAAGGGCCGGCTGGCTTGACCGTTAAAGGGTGCTGTAACCCCAAAGTACACTCCCGTCCAAACCAAAAAAAAAATTATTTTCTGTGTTTGTGAATTGTGTGCGCAGTAGCCGCACGTGCATCAACAAAGTAGTGCCAAGCGTGCGCCTGTGTCATAAGTAAAGGGCCGGCTGGCTTGACCGTTAAAGGGTGCTGTAACCCCCAAAGTACACTCCAAACCAAAAAAATATATATTTTCTGTGTTTGTGAATTGTGTGCGCAGTAACCGCACGTGCATCAACAAAGGAGCAGCGCCAAGCGTGCGCCTGTGTCCCATAAGTAAAGAGCCGGCTGGCTCATTTCTTAAAGGCTGGTGTAACCCACAAAGTGCACTACTCTCCAGCAAAAATAAAAAAATATTTTCTGTGTTTAGCCGCACGTATATATCAAATCGATATAACATAAATGGAGGACCAAACCTTCTCCGATAAAAATAAAATAGAGAAAGATCAAGAACCACTTCCTCCTAGTGCTGAAGCTGCTGCCACTAGTCATGACATAGACGATAACATGCCATCAACGTCGTCTGCCAAGGCCGATGCCCAATGTCATAATAGAGGGCACATACAATCCCAAATTACAAAATTCAGAAAAATGACCTTGAAAAAAACATTTAAATCAGCTGAAGAGAAACGTAAACTTGCCAATATGCCATTTACGACACGGAGTGGCAAGGAACGGCTAAGGTCGATCCCTAGTATGTTCATGACTAGTGGTTCAGCTTCACATGACGATGGAAGCCCTCCTCCCACTAAAAAAATCAAAAGAGTTAAGCTGGCAAAAGCACAGCGAAGAACTGTGCTTTCTAAGAAGATATCACAAATCCCCAAGGAGAGTCCAAGTGTGGTGGTGGTTGCGATGCCTGACCTTCCCAGCACTGGATGGGAAGAGGTGGCTCTTTCCACCATTTGCACGCCCCCTGCAAGTGCTGAAAGGAGCACCCACAGTCCACTTGCTGATATGCCAATTGAAGATGTCACTGTTGAAGTACAACAGGATGAGGATACTGGTGTAGCTGGCGCTGAGGAGGAAGTTGGCGAGGAGGATTCTGATGGTGATGTGGTTTGTTTAAATCAGGCTCCGGGGGAGACAGTTGTTGTCTGTGGGATGAAAAAGCCCATCACGGTCATGCCTGGGCAGAAGACCAAACATTCCACCTCTTTGGTCTGGCAATATTTCTATCCAAATCCGGACAACAACTGTCTTGCCATATGTACCATATGTAAAGGTGAAATAAGTAGGGGTAGGGACGTCAACCACCTAGGAACATCCTCCCTTATACGGCACCTGCAGCGCGTTCATAAAAAGTTACTGTCAAGTTCAGAAACTTTGGCTAAGACCGTAAGCAGTCCAGGGACACCTAAATCTCATTGTCCTGTTGTATCCAAGCGCCTGCAAACCACACCGTCAACTCCCTCCTCGTCAATTTCCTCCTTAGTCAGGATCGGAAGTAGTCCTGCAGGCCATGTCACTGGCATGACTGACTCTCCTATCCGGGATTCCTCCGGAGGATCCTGCATTGCTACGCCTACTGCTGCCGCTGCTGCTGTAGCTGCTGCTGGGAGTCGTTCATCATCCCAGAGAGGAAGTAGGAACACCACTACTTTTACTAAACAATTGATCCTCCAACAGTCCTTAGCGAAGAGGATGAAGTACGACAGCAGTCATCCTGAAGCAAAACGTATAACTGAGGCCTTGACTGCTATGTTGGTGTTAGACATGCATCCGGTATCCGCCATTAGTGCAGTGGGATTTAGACAATTGATGGAGGTAGTGTGTCCCCGGTTCCAAATCCCGTCTAGATTCCACTTCACTAGGCAGGCGATACCGAGACTGTACAGAAACGTCAGAAAAAGTGTCCTCAGTGTCCTGAAAAATGCCGTTGTACACAATGTCCACTTAACCACGGACATGTGGACAAGTGGAACAGGGCAGACTAAGGACTATATGACTGTTACAGCCCACTGGGTAGATGTATCACTTTACACAGCAACAGCAGCAGCGTCACCAGTAGCATCATCTCAGAAACGCCAGCTCGTTCCAAGGCAGGCTATGCTGTGTATCACCGGTTTCAGTAAGAGGCACACCGCCGACAACCTCTTAGAGAAACTGAGGGAAATCATCGCCCAGTGGCTTACCCCACTTAGACTCTCCTGGGGATTTGTGATATCTGACAATGCCACCAATATCGTGCGGGCATTACATCTGGGCAAATTCCAGCACGTCCCATGTTTTGCTCACACAATAAACTTGGTGGTGCAGAATTTTCTGAAAAGCAACAGGGGCGTGCAGGAGACGCTTTGGGTGGCCCGAAAAATTTCTGGCCACTTTCGCCATTCAGCGACTGCGTGCCGAAGACTGGAGCGCCAGCAAACACTCTTGAACCTGCCCCGCCATCACCTGAAGCAAGAGGTTGTGACACGGTGGAACTCAACCCTCTGTATGCTTCAGAGGATGGAGGAGCAGTAAAAGGCCATACAAGCCTATACATCCACCTATGACATAGGCAAAGGAGGGGGTATGCACCTGACTCAAGCGCAGTGGAGAATGATTTCCGTGTTGTGCAAGGTTCTCCAGCCCTTCGAACTTGCCACACGTGAAGTCAGTTCAGACACTGCCAGCTTGAGTCAGGTCATTCCCCTCATCAGGCTTTTGCAGAAGCAGCTGGAGAAAGTGAAGGAGGAGCTAAGACGGAGCGATTCTGCTCGGCATGTGGGACTTGTGGATGAAGCCCTTCATTCGCTTTGCCAGGATTCCAGGGTGGTCAATCTGTTGAAATCAGACCACTACATTTTGGCCACCGTGCTCGATCCTAGGTTTAAAGCCTATGTGGTGTCTCTCTTTCCGGCCGACACAAGCCTGCAGAGGTGCAAAGACCTGCTGGTGAACACACTGTCAGCTGAAGCGGAACGTGACACGTCAACAGCTCCTTCTTCATTTTCTCCCGCAACTGGGGCTGCCAGGAAAAAACTTAGGTATCCTAAGCAAGTGATGCAGGGCAGGCAGGACCAAGTTTGGACATCTGGTCCGGACTGAAGGACCTGGCAACAATTTCTGACATGTCTACTGTCACTGCATATGATACTGTCACCATTGACAGAATGGTGGAGGATTACATCGGTGACAGCATCCAAGTAGGCATGTCAGACAGTCCATACCTGCACTGGCAGGAAAAAGAGGCAATTTGGAGGCCCCTGTACAAACTGGCTCTATTTTACCTGAGTTGCCCCCCCTCCAGTGTGTACTCCGAAAGAGTGTTTAGTGCATCCGGGAACCTTGTCAGCGAAAGGCGTAGGAGGTTGCTTCCACAGAATGTGGAGAAGATGATGTTCATCAAAATTAATTATCAGCTCTTCCAGGGAGACCAGCCTCCAGAACGTACAGAGGGACCTGTGGTGGTGGATTCAAGTGGGGACGAGTTAATACTTTGTGAGGATGAGGATGTACACACTGAAGAGGGTGAGGAATCGGTGGATGAGGAGGATGAGGATGACATCTTGCCTCCGTAGAGCCAGTTTGTGCAGGGACAGATTAATTGCCAGCTTGTTTTGTGGGGGCCCAAACGAACCAATCATTTCAGCCACAGTTGTGTGGCAGACCCTGGCGCTGAAATGATTGGTTTGTTAAAGTGTGCATGTCCTGTTTATACAACATAAGGGTGGGTGGGAGGGCCCTAGGACAATTCCATCTTGCACCTCTTTTTTTTCTTTGCATTATGTACAGTTTGGGGCCTAGTTTTTCAAACTGCCATCCTGTCTGCCACTGCAGTATCACGCCTAGATGGGTCACGTGTTTGTGCCGCCCACTCGTGTCGCTTAGCATAGTCATCCAGCTACCTCGGTGCAACCTTTTGCACATAAAAATACTATTGTGAGGTGTGAGGTGTTCAGAATAGACTGGAAATGAGTGGAAATTAAGGTTATTGAGGTTAATAATAGCATAGGAGCAGAAAAAAAAATACAGATCCAAAACACAAAACCCAGAACCCAAAACACGGAAGGGTGGTTTTGGCAAAACCAATCCAGATCCAAAACACGAAGAAAGATCCAGATCCAAAACCAAAACACAAAACACGAAAAGTGGCCGGTGCACACCCCTAGTATGGACCCCTTTAAAAATATATTTATATTAATACTACTAGTGCATGCATGATAACGTACAGCAATGCATCATAGAAAATACACCATAGTCCAGTGCAGGATAATGTAACATATGTATAATGTATAATTTAGTGCATAGTCTAGAACCTGATCCCTATAGAAAGGGGTGGACCCTCAGGCAGTGGGTTTCCCCTGTACCCCTGTGGGCCAGTCCGACCCTGCTCACCTGCATTGGAGTTGTAGGATTATGAACTTGCTAAATACTTTCAAGGTTCTTACTTACATGTGATCAAATAAATGGTTCTAATTCAACACAATAACATTTAATATTTAGGCTTCTGTTTAACTCAGATTACATACATTTCAACAATTTTTTTCCAAGGAAAAGTCATAAAATCCTGTAGTGAATTCTAAGAAATAAAAATTACATTTATTGTAGAATTTAGGTTGAAACTGCTTATCATTGCATCAGGGGAGTTTTATGAGAGGATGGGACCCGTGTTCATTCCCCGTCCGGTGTCCAGTCCTCTCTCCCCGGCAGCCGTCAGCAGTCCGCCGACCGCAGCATCAGTAGACTCTGGGCACTGGAGTGTGCCCAGAGTCTACTGCGCATGCGCAGGCGATTTTCTCACTGTGCATGCGCAAAACAATGGAAAAATGGCCGCGGCAGCTATTTTCTGGCGTTTTGTGCAGGCTTGAGACACCCACCGTGGGACCTCGGAGAGGTAAGTATTAGATAATATGAGTGCAGGGTGTGCGGTGCGGGCCCCCCTGGACCCAGGGCAGGCGTGCACGGAGGGGGATTTTCTGAGTACCCAGAAACCCCCCCTGCCCATCGATCACTAAGTGTAGTGCGGACCACAGTAAGGAGCTGATTCAGAGCTGCTCGCTAGATGCGATCGCTCGCACGATGTGTATGCAAATTGCGTAGGCAGTGCGTTCACACAGCAAATGCATTAGCACTTCTTAGAGAGCGATCACATAGTGTATGCAGACACCCACCAGCTGGTCTTAATTAAGACACCCACTTGTGCACGTCATGTCCAGAAAGTGTAGGCAACCATCGGTACACCCAGTAACATCACATTCGATTGCAGCGCTTGAGGGTGACCATAACCTGCGGCAAGCACTGTGAGCACTTCAGTGTAAAAACAAGCCAGGTGACGTGTACTATGATGCTGTCTTTTAATTATGCACGCCTCTGAAACGCCGTTTAGATCCTCAGGCACGCCTGCAATTGCACCTCCATTCCCCCATTTTTAATGGCCAGCCCCTGTTACCACCTACAAATGGCTTCCCCTGTCACTCACTATGATGGGCTGAATATGCGCAGTGAGTGAACGCATTGGGAATGTTCGCTAAGGTATGCGCACGCACACTGCGATGCATACGCACAATGCATACACACTGCATACCATCGACAGCAGCAAGCGTTTGCATCTTAGCGAGCGGGTCTAAATGAGCTCCTGAGTGCGGTCTGCACTACATACTAACAAACACAACACCGCCGGCACAGGGTAGTACGCTCGTACTACCCAGCGGCGGCGACAGACTCTCATTGGCTGCTGCATCCACGAAGGGAGCCAGCTGGAGCTCACTCATGAGCTCCACCTTACGGCTCACGCCGCAGTGGATGATGGGAGAGACGTCATAACGTCTTTCCCATAGTGCAGAGCGGGCCGGGAGGGGCGGACAGCGGCGGTCACAGAGGGAGATTCAGGAAAGTTTTGTAAGTGTGTGTGTGTAAGGGGCATGGGCACTGACACTGGCACTGCATAGGGGGGGCGCTACTGGGGGCACTGTATAGGGGGAGTGGCCATTACTAGGGGCACTGTATAGGGGGGCGCTACTGGGGGCACTGTATAGGGGGGCGCTAATAGGGGTACTGTATGGGGGGCACTACTGGGGGCACTGTATAGAGAGGGGGTCGCTACTGGGGGCACTGACTAGGGGAGATGGCCCGTTTTGGGGGCACTGAATACAGGGACTACTACTTGGGACGCTATATAAGGGGGACTGGGGGCACTATATAAGGGGCACTACTGGGGGACTACTACTGGCACCACTGCTGGGGGGACTACTACTGGGGGCACTACATAAGGGGCACTAAAGGGGGGGGACTACTACTGGGGGCACTATATAATGGGCACTACTGGGAGCACTGCATAGGGGGGACTATTACTGGGGCACCGCATAGGGTGGACTACTACTGGGGGCACTGCATAGGGAGGATTACTACTAGGGGCACTGCATAGGGCGGAGTACTACTGAGGGCACTATAAAAGAGGCACTACTGGGGGCACTGCAAAGGGGGGACTACTACTGGGGGCACTATATGAGGGGCACTACTGGGGGTACTGCATAGGGGGGACTACTACTGGGGGCACTATATAAGGGGTACTACTGGGGCCACTGCATAAGGGGGACTACTACTGGGGGAACTGCAAAGGAGGGATCACTACCGGGAGGAAGGGGGGTCTTTAATAAATCATGCTGGCTGTATTTATTTGCCTGCTGCATTCATGTTTTTTAGTGATAGGGGTGTGTGTGTCTGTCTGTGTTGTGCCTGTGTCAGTCGTGTACCCCGTCATAGGCTGAGTGGTATATTTTACTGTAGTGGTCCTAAATCCTGTGTAAGATGTTTCTATCTATCTATCTATCTATCTATCTATTTATGGCTAGATGTTTTTTCATTGATTCAGTAACCAAGGATTTGGAAACCCTCCTTTCAAAATCCTGCATTTGGCACTGAGGGGGCCCGTGTGCACCGCATATACTTTGGGTTGTCTGAGTAGTAAACTCACCAGTAATCTGAGTGGGGTAGCTTGAGTCGAGGTTTTGCGAGTTTCATTTGCTGTTCCTTAATCACAAAGGCAAGGACCTCCTCGTCTGATAGGTGGCGATATGGCTGGCTTCCAAATTCAAAGAGTTCCCATATTGTAACGCCTAGGGACCTGTGTATAGCAACATTGGATTCAATGAAACTCAGTACTTTAATACAACAATCAACACTATATACAATATAAACAGCGAAGGTTAGGATAGCTATTTACACTATTATGTTAAAGCAAGGATGTAAACGAAAGTTTATGGTGCTTTTAAAGCTTTACTTAAAAAGCAGCTAAACATTTGCTGTTGAGGAAAAAAGGTTTGTAATAATGATGAAAAATACAATGCAATGTCCCAACTGGGGAAATGGGCGGGATCTGGTCTACTCTTTCGCAAGCGTGGGAGAACTCTGTGTAACTCTGGAGTCTCCTAGACGTTCCAGGCAGGGCTGGCTCCAGGGGTCGGAGCACCCTGTGCCGCCTCTGTTAATAGCGCCCTATAGTCGCGTGTGGGACGTGGCCGAATTACCATAGGTGACACTCCCTAAATGACGTTATCTGGAGGCTTGCCCGCATGGCACGCCTCCAAATAACGTCAGGCTTGGGATAAGCCCAGCACTCCGTCACTAGCTGGGCTTCCCCCATCCTTCTCCCAGCACTGCGCACAGCATCCATTCAGCTACTCCAGGGTCCGGCACCGCCACACAGCTGCGGCGGTGAGGGGTCCCCGACCTCCTGATTTGACCATCCTTGGGACATTTCGGCCCAGGGGTGGAACAGCGGGACAGTACTGTCCTGCTGAAATTGGGATGTTGGGGAGGGGTGCGCCCTGCCGCACTGGTCGAACACCCCAAGAGCCGCCCCTGGTTCCAGGAGAGTAGGCAAGTATGTAGTAAAGGGGAAGTTATAAGGAAGAAGACATATAAGGGTCAGTTCAATTAGTTTGTGAAAGTAAATGATCATTTTCCTATTGACAAATGCTCTAAATAATTTGTAGAGATTTCTTTAAGATTTAAAAGTTTTAGAATTTCTTTCTTCTTTCCCCTCCCCCCTCTTTAACTGTTTTATAAAGGTACACATAGGACAATTAGATTATATTCTTCTACGACTACAATAATCCTTAAGTATACACTTTAATTGGTGCCTAATACTCATTGTATTATATATTATATATACAGCACTATCTGTATTTATCAGAACCTAGACATAACAGTACAGTATATAGATATAAATATTTTCACCTGAGGCACAAATACTGAAGCCAGTTTTTTTAATTTTCTTACTTTTGAGTATTATAAATATCAATTAGGGAGGATAAAAATTTAATTAGTCCACCCTATTAGGGAGAACGCTATTGTTGATTTAATTAATATATAAATATCTTTTTAATAAAAATCTAAATAAAAGTTATATTTTAACAAGAAAGAGGTTATTCCTGTTCTGCTCTCTTGCAGAACAACCCCCCTGTTAATTCAGATATTTAGCCCTGGGGAACACCATCAAACTATGGGCCTGATTCAGACCCACTCGCGAGCGGCTGTCCGCTCGCAAGTGGGTCGATGGTCTGCACTGAGCATGCGCACGACGGAGGGAGCTCCGTCGTGCGCATGCGCCAGACACGACGAGCGAAGGACTTTCCTTCGCTCGTTGTGTCCGATCAAAGGGGGCGTGCTGTCAATGTTGATTGACAGCACGCCCCCTTTGGTGGGCGTGCCGGGGGCGTGCCTCCCTGACGGGGGCGTTCCCACGGGAACGCCTCCCATCAGAAGCCGGCCCACTGACATCACTAGTGATGTCAGTGGGAGTGATTTTGGCTCTGATAGAGCCAAAATCACTCCGGAGCTTGCGGTTGAAAACCTCAACCGCAGGCTCCGGCTCGCAATTTCGATGGTCGCGATGGTCACGACCATCGCGGCCATCAAAATGCACGCTCGTATAGCCTGTGGGTGGTGACCCACAGCTATACGAGCGTCCAGGAGGACGCTCCATGAAAATGGAGCCCGGCCCTCATTCAGAGCGTGCGCTCTGCTCAGAGCGTACGGCTCTGAATGAGGGCCAATGTTATTTAAGGTGATATACAAATAATACTACATTACTGTTGGTTTATATATGCTTTATTCCATTTTTGAATAACATATTTCCAGTGTTGGGTCACAACCTTTCTTTGTATCCTAAAATATTAAATAAGCATAGACAACAATGGCTTTGTCTGCTCTTTACTAGAGAATATAAAGGCACAGGAATTCATCCATGGAACATATAATGGAATCTATACATTAATATGTACATTGCTGGTAGTAAGCGAGCATGGTTTTCTAAACAGGAAACACGGTACATGAAAAATCTAAAAATGACTTTGTGAGTTTAAAGACAAGGCGTGCTTATTTCTTCTCCTCTGCGACTTTCCTACAGCAGAATTCAGGACAGTTCTGGGGCAGCCAGCATGCTGGAAAATAACAAATGTGCACGTTTTGATGTGCTGCGCTTTAATAATTCACTACATCAGCGTACATATTGTCTGTGCAGAAAGTAAACAGATCAGTTGCCTGATAAAGGTGATGAGACAGAAATAGGAGACCCACCAGACGTTGCTTTCCTTGCTCTGGTCTACCACAACCAAGTTTCCATGAACTTCATCTAAAAGTTCTGGTGCGACCCAGCGCAATGGGATCCAGAGACGGTCCGGAGTGATATAGTAGTCATCCTGTAGATAGAAATAATACCAGTATTACTATATAAATGAAATCACTGAGGGCGGGATGTACAAAAGAGGGAAATGCGGTGAAAACCCCAAAAATGCAGTTTTGTACAAAGCTTTGTCCTGGTCCAAAAGAAGCCTACTGAGAGGGATTCCTCCCATCACCACCAGCAGCCGGCGGGTGTGGATTGAAAGATCTGCAGTTTAAAGGTAGACAATGTCTAGATAGACACCAGATGTTAGACAGTCAATAGGTCAACAGGGACAAAAGGTCGACAGGGACAAAATGTCGACACACTAAATGGCGACATGCAAGAAGGTTGACAGGTACAAATGGTCAACAGGGTCAAAATGTCGATGCAAAAATGGCCTACCCTCTCCTTGGTGCCTAACCCTAACCCTCCCTCCTGGTGCCTAACCCTAACCATCGGGGTAGGTGCCTTCTAGTGCCTAACCCTCCATTAAGTGCCTAACCCTAACCCTCCCTCCTGGTGCCTAACCCTAACTGTTTGGTAAGTGCCTAATCCTAACCATTGGGGTAAGTGCCTAAACCTAACCCTCCGTTAAGTGGCTAACCCTAACTCTAACCCTTAAAAAAAATAAAAATAAGTGTTGACCATTTTTGTGTGGACCATCCGTGTGTCGACATTTTGACCCTGTCTACCATTTGCACCTGTGGACCTTCTTACATATCGAACTTTAGTGTGTCGACATGTGTCCCTGTCAACCTATTTACTGTCTAACATCTGGTGTCATTCTAGACATTGTCGACCTTTTTATTGCAGATATTTAGACCAGATCCCACGACCAGCGTTCTTCTGCGCATGGGGGGCGTGGACATGGGAGCGCAATGATGCAGTTCTCAGAGAATTGTGTCATTTTGGTTACTTTCCCTCATCACGGACCCACGATTTGTGGCATTATGCAGCTAATGACAAGAAGCCCCCCATAGTGATCAGCTGCATCTCCCATTTGGAAATGCTGATGAAGGGAACATTTTATAGTTGACCAGTATGATTGAAATACTTGTGTAATAAAATTTAAACAAAGGAGTGGACAGGGAGGACCTGGGGGCAGACTGAGGTGACCCGGCTTATTCTGGGTTCTGTTTACTAGTATATTTATATAGATATGCCAATATACTACATAATCTACCTGGATATTTTGCACTTTATCCTCTGTAAAAGGTGAAGTATGTATTGGCAATAGGCGGTATTGGATCCACCATATGCCAGGGTAATACTTCTTTCTGATAAACTTTATGGTTTTGGATGGTCAAAATGCCACAAGTATTTTATTATCCAGCAAAAGCAAATAAACATAATTAACCCTCTTTATGTGGAACATGGAATAGTGCCCAAGTGGTTGATGTCAGATACACATTTTTTTGGCTCAATATGGTTTTATATCTTTTTCCCCGTAGTGTACTGGTATAATTTATGATTTGTCTACTTCTGTTCTACAGTCCATTACCCTAACAAAGCCCCCACGCTACCCTATCAAAGCTATTGATGCAAAATGAGTTAATGTCCGATAAACCCACTTACTTAATAAACGGCCAAATAGTCCAAAGTGACCTCTCATCTGTGACAGGTGAGAGACTGCATACTGTACATGGAACAGAGGGGAAATTGAGCTTTTTCTGTCACTTTCCCTTGTGAATTAAAGAAGGGAGGTATCAGGCTTTTTATTGGCTGTACATAACAGAGAGGACCTGTTGTATAGGTGAAGTTCCTCTTTAATTATGTATTTTCTCCTGTTTTCTTATGGTCTTTTAGAACATAGATGTTTTTTATCTTAATACAGTAGATCCAACTCACCTTGTAATTATTGTGAGAAATTCCATAATCCCCAATACGGACAGTGAGGTCTGAGGTGAGAAGGCAGTTTCTTAGAGCAAGGTCACTGTGTGTATACATAGTATAACAAAATTAATAACTGAAAATAGTTGACTTGAATGATTATACTTGGAACTAACATACTGCACAGTGCATCTTAACCTTAATCTGAATTACAAGTTACAAGCCCATATATTAAAAAAAAAAATCAACTCGTTTTACATTTAAGGGGCATATTCAAATAGGTGCGATAAGTCCCGTACTTTTCGCTTGCTGGACTTTCGCCGACAAGTCTAGTTTTCAGTGCGAAAAAGTATTGCGCTCGTCCCCGCTTATCCCCGTATTCAATTATAAATCAGCGAAAACAGAACCCGGCGAAACTGTAACATGCGAAAAGTCCTGTCAGATTTTGGGAAATCAGCCTGACAACCCCCAAAAGATGCACTGACATTGGGGATCACTATAGTTACCCCCGAATAGACCTGCTGAAGGTATTTGGGGTTCTTAAATGATCTCAGTAGCTGCTATTTAGCGTCTAGGCATAAGTGGTGAAGAATAGCATTTAGCAGGTTTTTTTTGGTGAAAATAAGTTGTCCCAGCAAATTTTGGGTACATGAAAAATGGGTGCTAGCATATTTTAAAGTTGCTAAAGTTGCTGCAACCACCTGCAAACTTAAAAACACCTGGGGCATACTTGAGGGGCACCCTGGAGTCTATTTCACTACTTTTTAAGTTTGTCCCCCAACTTTGGACTTTTTCACCCCCAAAATGAAAATACTTTTTTGGGGTGATCTAAAGTATTTTAAAACTTTTTTTGATGAGGTTTACCTTTGGGGGTCTGTCCCAAGGGTGCAGGGGTTTTTCCTGAAGTTTGCACCCCAAAACCCCAATTCTGTACTTTTTTTCGACACCTATTCATAGGCAAAACTTTTTCGCAGGTTCCAATGCATTGATCTTTGTTGATCAGAACACTTCGAACTGGATCAGCTCGGTTACATTGTAATTTTGTCCTCATACTACATAAATTCAATTTTTATTGCCTTTTCCAATTGTGTCACATCTATCCACTTTAATCGTTTGTTTAATAACTAATTCCTGCACCCATTACTCACACACCTCTCTTTATATATCACTTTTGGAGCTGCGCTCATACATTAGCAGCACTGTTCTTTTACATTTATTTTTGAACATTTAACAACTTTAATCCACACTGTCTCTATATCACACAGCCTCCACTCCAGTTTTCATCTCACTTATTACCTCGTCCACAGCATGAACACCCTTACTTCAAACAACCGCCATATTCTATGTCCGCATAATCCTCTATTTTATCCATCCCTATTCTCCCCCTCTTGTCTCCTCCACTTACTGTTCCCCCTTTTTTCTCTCATCAGTCTACCTTCCAAACCTCTGGGTCTTCCCCTGCCTTTCCTGTCCCTCCACTCTCAACCACCTCCCTCCCACCACTAAGCCCCATTCCCTCCTGGTTCTGTCTGTCACCTCCAGAGCTGCCAAGAGAAATTCTGGGGCTGGGTACTGCAACATCCTGTGGGACCACATCATGTATGGCTGCACCCATTTCTGAGTGGGTCTAGCATGTGAGATGCACCCACTCACAGGAGCAGCCTCATAGCCCCCAGCAGCTGGGTCTAAAGTAGTCACTACAATATTAGGATGGCAGGACAGTCCCATAATAGCTGCATATTTTGTCAGGCTGTATAAATATGCTAAAATGGAACACACAACAATTAAAGTGCTACAGCTTTATTTTATACATCTCTCATGTAAATAACACATAAACAATCTATTTTCTGTCATAGAGATAGATGTATGAAGGACTTAATTTTGACATAACATCAGGTCATCTTATACACACACATTCCGCAGCACATATCCTAACCCACTGCTCCATGCTCCTTCCTCACTATCTACCCCTCCGTGTCGCCCCTGTCTGTCTGCCCTTCCCCTTTAGAATGTAAGCTCTCACGAGCAGGGCCCTCTTCCCTCACGTGCTTCTCCTCCTATCATTTACTCCTAACTCCCCACAACGGCACCTAACACCTGGTTGCTCATGTCCTGCTGCTTGCAGTGGCTTAACTAGGGTATTTGGAGCCCAGGGCAAATTTGAAAAGGGAGCTCCCCAACATTCCGAGATGTGCGCGTGGGAAAAAAATGGGCGTGGTCACTTAAAAATGGGGCGTGTCAACATGACACACCCCTTTATTTTCATGCTGAACATTCCTATCCATATGCACCTTAACCCCAGTAGTACCCCTTATACAGTACCCCCAGTATGCAGTTGTGGTACCTCTTATGCAGGCCCATAGTAGTGCCCCTTATACAGTATCCCCAGTAGTGGTCCCCCTTATACAGCCCCCAATTAGTTCCCCTTACTCAGTACCCCCAGTAGTGGCCCCCCAAATGCAGTGCCCCACGTAGTGTTCCCCCTTATGCAGTGCCCCCAGTAGCAGTCCCCACAATGCAGTGCGCCCAGTAGCGGTATCCCCTTATGCAGTGCCCTTTATATGATGCCCGCAGTAGTAGTCCTCCCCCCCTATGCAGTGCCCTTTATATAGTGCCCCCAGCAGTAGTCCCCCCCCATGTAGTTTTCCCAGTAGTGGTCCCCTTATGAGGGCACCCTGTAGTGATCCCCCCTATCCAGTGCCCCCTGTAGTGGCCCTTCCTATTATTGCCCCCAGTAGTGGTCCCCCGAGTGCAGTGCCTCTAGTAGTAGGCCCCTTTTATAATGCCCCCAGTGGTAGTTCCCCCCCAAGTAGTAGTCCCCAGTAGAGTAGGTCCTCCCAATGGCGCCCCCAGTAGTAGCCACCCCTCCCCCAGTAGAGGTCCCCCCAGTAGTAGCTACCCCTCCCCCAGTAGAGGTCCCCCCAGTAGTAGCCACCCCTCCCCCAGTAGAGGTCCCCCCTGTAGTAGCCACCCCCCTCCCCCGTTGTGCAGATAAGTTTAAAAAAAATAAATAAATATATATATATATATATATATAAAAATATACTTACCTGAATGTCTGCTTCTGGTCCTGGTCCTGCTCGCGACGCCGCTTCCGCCCGGGCTGGCGCGCTCAGCATTATGGGACAGACGTCATGACGTCAGTCCCATTACCCACTGCAGGAGCCGGACGGAAGTCCGGCTCTTGCAGTGGGTGCTGCAGCAGTCAATGAGAGTCTATCTGACTCTCATTGGCTGCTGTTTAACACACGCATCGCCGCCAGCGCTGGCGGCGATACGTGTGTTATTCACAGCCTGAGCCCGCCTCCTGGCGCTTTTGGGCAAGCGCTCAGGGGGAGGGAACGGGCTCAGGCGTGCAGCACAGGACCAGCGCTGGAAGCCTAGCGCCGGTCCTGTGTAAATGTGTAGCGCTGACCGCACTCATTGCGGTCGGCGCTACACTGGCTAACTAGGGCGGGCGGGCCGGTACCGTGGCCAGCGGCGCCCCCCCCGCGCCGCCGGTCCAACGGCGCCCAGGGCACGCACCCCGCTCGCCCTGCCCTAGTTACGCCACTGGCTGCTTGTGTTACTATTGTTTTTCTCGTGTGCTCATTTATGTACTGTGTAAGGCGCTGCGGAACCTTTGTGGTGCCGTATAAATAAAGGATAATAATAATAATAATAATAATAATAATAATAATAATAGAGTTTCCACACCGGTGAAAAGTCTCCGCAATTGAATACAGAGGAAACTTGTCGCATGGCGAAATGACGTCACTCTCAATACTTTTTCTCAGAGAACGGCTTTTCGCACCTAATTGAATAACGGCCCTATATTTGTTATGTTCTCCTATCAGCCCACATTCTATACAAAGTATACAAAGTACTAAAACAGACTGACTACAATAATTTTCAGTGCATATACCTCTATTATTCTGCTTTAGGCTAGACAGTCCTAACTGGGGAGTAAGTCTACAACTCCCATGCTGGATGTGATATTATTCCACAGGAATCACAAGCCCAATTAATGTCAGTGAAGAAGAGAATTACATGATCACATTACTAAAACAATTCACATTATATTAAGCTTTTATTTACAACCACGACTACCTAGTACTTTCATTATCATGACTCACAAGGAGTAGCACCAGACAGCGTAGCTCTGACTGATAATCTAAGACAATGCATGTAAATAGTAAATACAAAGGGGCAGCAAGTTCAACAATAAACAGCACAATGTCAGCAAAATGTGTTGATAAGAAAAATGGGAAACACTTGACAAATTACTTTAAGCAATTATTAAGATGTCATTGTCACGTTTGGGCTATGATGGCCCTGTAGAGGGATTAGAAGACGTGGACCCAGGTTGAGAATGGAATCAGGGGCGAGGGGCCCGGATAAATGACTTCCTCATCCACAAGTACCGGATGTTGACTAGACCTGACCAAAGGTGCGGAGTCTAACTTACTGGGAGATGTTCACCAGTGACCCCTCCAAGCGGTATTTGGGCTGAAGCTGCACCCAGCAAGCAGGTTGTGGCCTTTTTGTCAGGTATCCGGCACAAGTGGGAAATTGAAGAACACTATCACAGGGAAAGCACAGGAGAATGATACTGGAAGTTTTGCACTTGGGTGATGTACTGGGTACACACACTGTTGATCCAGTTGCAATGCTGACACAGGGGAATGGCACTAGGAGATTGTTATTGGATGAAGTATTAAGTACACACACTGTGGCTTCAGAAGCAGAACTGGTACAGGAGAATGGCACTAGGAGTTTGTACTTGGATGACGTACTAAGTACACACACTGTGGCTTCAGACGCAGAACTGGCACAGGAGAATGGCACTAGGAGTTTGTACTTTGATGACATACTAAGTACACACGCTGTGGCTTCAGACGCAGAACTGGCACAGGAGAAAAGCACTAGGAGTTTGTACTTGGATGACGCATTAAGTACACACACACTGTGGTTCCAGACGCAGAACTGGCACAGGATGATGACACTTTGGAGATAGTACTCGGATAGTACTTAGTACACACACACACACCGTGGGTAACACTAGGAAAGTATCACTGGAAGGAAGGAGCTTGGAACCTGGAACGCTGCAACGGCAAGTATACACTGGAAGTAACAACGTTGTACAGGCAACTTCCTGTTGTCTGGAGCCCAGTTAAATACCCTAAGGTAGCAGTCCATTGGAGGATAGTGTCAGCTGACAGCAACCAATGCTACCGTTGGGTAAAGAGCAATCAGGTGATGTAGACTGTCATGGCTGCGCCCATGACGGTAACCACAGGCACCAAATCACGAAGCGAGCACATGGATGTCCTAGCAGACCCCAGGTATGATTCTCAGCACGTCATTTGCTGCCGCACCTGGAGTCTGACCGCTCGAGAAGTCATGGGAAGCCGGCGCTAAGGTGAGTAATGGGCGATCCTAGGCTGCAACTTGACAATGTCTCCCCTTTTAGAGTGGACTCCAGACACCCACAAGGCTTATCAGAATTTTTTTATGAATAGCTCGAACAAGCTGTGGAGCATGGACATCAGACACTTTGATCCATGCTCACTCTTCAGGTCCATACCCCTTCCAATCAATGAGATACTGAAGCTGATTCAACTGATGTTGAGAGTCAAGGATCTTCTCAATATCAAATTCAATTTCCAATTGCCGTTCTCTGTGGCGCAAGTCAATCTTAATACATAAAGATATTACATCAGATAAGGACTCAGGAACATCTTGAGAAGCTAACTCAACCTTCATCCTCTTGAACAAACCATGAGGAAATCCTAAGCGCCTCATCATTCCACTTTAATTCGGAAGCGATCATCTGGAATTGAACCACGTACTGGCCACTGTACATGTCCCATGTCAAACTCATAGGAGATTGGAGGAAGCTGAGGCAGTCCGGCCTGGCTCATCAAAGATTCTTTTGAAAGAACAAATAAAATTTTCATAATTAGAGACGAGAGGATCAGCTCGCTCCCATAATTGAGAGACCCAATCCAAGGCAGTTCCAGATGGTAAGGAGATGATGTATGCCACTTTTGACCTTTGAGTGGGGAAATTCTGGGGCAGGCACTCGAACTGTATCTCGGACTGATTGATGAAGCCCCGGCAGCATCTAGGGTTTCCATCAAAGATGCAGAACTGGCACAGGAGAATGGCACTAGGAGTTTGTACTTGCATGACGTACTAAGTACACATGCTGTGGCTTCAGATGCTGAACTGGCACAGGAGAAAGGCACTAGGAGTTTGTACTTGGATGACGTACAAAGTACACACACTGTGGTTTCAGATGCAGAACTGGCACAGGATGATGACACTTCGGAGATAGTACTGAGATGATGTACTGAGTACACACACACCATGGTTAACACTAGGAAAGTATCACTGGAAGAAAGGAGCTCAAACATATGGGGATCATCAAGAGCAAATAACCTACATATATTGCTGGGTCCACATAGTTAATCCACAGACTACAAAGAGTGGCCAGAAGACTGTCAATAGGGATAATTATGTGACTGCAGTGCAAATGCATTGTAAGTGATGGTGCACATGGAAGTATTCCTTGAGAACTGTTACCCCAATAAAGAGTCTCGAGTAATAACTAGGGCAAGAATTAAAAGTTTATTAGCCTCAAACTTAAAGTTACACCACAAATAAACTACTTTGGATGGTATATGAATTACTGAACCCACAACCACTAAAATATCTGCAAGTATAACAATACCCTAATTTTACTAGGGTCATGCACCACTAAGAAATCTAATTATTGTCAACTCATTTTGATTCCTTTTGCTCATATTGCTCATATATGTATCAAGCCTTGGCAAGAGATAAAGTGAAGAGAGTTAAAGTACCAACCACTCAGCTCCTAACTGCCATTTTTCAAACAGCCTATAAAATGGCAGTTAGGAGCTGATTGGCTGGTACTTTGTCTCTTTCCACTTTCTCTCTCTCCAAAGTCTTGATACATCTAGCCCACTGTAACTAGAAACATTTAGTGCAAAACAAGTTTTCAGTCAGAGCTGAGGTGCAACGCAACAGCAATAAAATCTTTTGAGTTCCCCATTTGCTCTGCAATTCCATGAAATGCCAATCTACACTGTATTCATGTATGTGCATTCACAGAATTTATTGTCTACGCATAGAGCTGGGGTAACAACAGCTATGTGAACTGGGAACACTTTAGCCAAATGTGACTGGCAACAAGCAAATCTAAGTGGCCTAATGTGGAATAAGGATAATATTCTGAAGTGTTTGTTTTTTAAAATTGCTTCTGAAAAAGACATATGGGGGTAGATTTACTTAGCCACAGCTTACAAAAGCCCTCAATTCTCTGTGTGCTTAAGCAGGAAATTTAAAACGGCAAAAGTTTTCAATGCAAAACACAGCGTTTTGCTTTGAATAGTATTGCCATTTTAAATTGCCTGCTGAAACCCACCAAGAAGCAGTGACATGCTTAGTAAATTAACCCCTAAAACACTACCTAGGCATGCCCGCTCACTTCATAGACCTCCTAAAAGCCAGTCCATGGACTAATTATAAGTATTATGAATCTGAACACATAAACTTACCATTGTTATAATGCCTCCGTCAGATAATATAATTAGTACAATTTATATTAACAGCTGACTAAAGCTGGTATCTTCCATTCTTATTAAACACTACCATCAGGGGCACTGAGAGGGCCGGGGAGCGCATACGCGCACGCAGGGGGGGGGATTTCCGAGTACCCAGAAACCCCCCCTGTCCATCAATCCATCCAAAGACTGGAGCTCAGACAGGCAGGGGCTGTATGTGCTTTCGGGACAGCGGGAGAGTTCCCGCTGGGCCGGTCACATTATCCCCCCATCACAGCCATCTCACCTGTCCCTGACTGATTCGTAAATCAGCCGGGCAGGCTGCAAAGCTTCCAGGATTTGCGTACCACTGTGGAACGCAATCAGGAAGCTGTAATCAGTCATCGGCTAGCTCCGGGAGCAGAGCAGTCTGCTTGACTCACCATATGCAAGGTGACTCATGGGAGTTGAAGTGTACTTTTCACTCCATGGAGTGTTAGAGTGTAGCTTGGGAAACTCTCTTTCCCAGCACGCTCCGGGACCTGGCAGCATGCAAGAGCTGGCACATGCTGTTTAACAGGAAGAAGTGTCATAGAGCTGCCGATCTCCCTACACACCCAGGAGATGATCTGATATGCACAGCCCTTTTTATGTAAGTCTTCTGGTCAGGAGCACTTTAGTAAATGTGATTACAACACACTCAACTCAGCTCTGTTCTGTTCTGCTACATCTATCACCCTCTCCTACACATTATCTTCGTCTACTATAGCTATCACCCTCTGTTACACACTATCCTCTGCTACATCTATCACCCTCTACTACACATTATCCTACTATCCTCTGCTAGATCTATCAACCTCTGTTAAACATTATCCTCTACCATATCTATCTCCCTCTGTTATACACTATCCTCTACTACTTACATCTATCAACTTCTGTTACACCCTATCATTCTCTGCTACATCACCCTCTGTTACACCCTCTCATCCTCTGCTACATCACCCTCTGTTACAGCCTACCATCCTCTGCTACATCACCATCTGTTACACCCTATCATTCTCTGCTACATCACTCTCCATTACACACTATCCTTCTCTGCTACATCACCCTCTGTTACACACTATCCTCCTCTGCTACATCACCCTCTGTTACACACTATCATTCTCTGCTACATCACTCTCTGTTACACACTATCCTTCTCTGCTACATCACTCTCTGTTACACACTATCCTTCTCTGCTACATCACTCTCTGTTACACACTATCCTTCTCTGCTACATCACTCTCTGTTACACACTATTCTTCTCTGCTACATCACTCTCTGTTACACACTATCCTTCTCTGCTACATCACTCTCTGTTACACACTATCCTTCTCTGCTACATCACTCTCTGTTACACACTATCCTTCTCTGCTACATCACTCTCTGTTACACACTATCCTTCTCTGCTACATCACTCTCTGTTACACACTATGCTCCTCTGCTACATCACTCTCTCTTACACACTATCCTCCTCTGCTACATTACTCTCTCTTACACACTATCCTCCTCTGCTACATCACTCTCTGTTGCACACTATCCTCATCTGCTACATCACTCTCTGATACACTCCCACCCTATCCTTTGGCTACCTAGACAGAGTACCCCCCAACCCAGGAACATACACTATCCACCATATCACACATTCCCCAGCCCCAGGGACATACACTGCCCACCCTATCCCCTCCCAAGTTTTATTCTTTTCCTGTGTTTTCCTGTTTAATTTTTTCCTATTGTGGCCAATATGTTTTCTCTTTATTCTGTGGGGATCAATGTGTGTGTTTTACTGCTTGTGGGGGCCATTGTGTTTATTTTTTTCCTTTTGAGGTTAATGGGTGCCGGCTTTGGGATACTAGAAGTCAACAAAAAGTTCAACGACCATATATTATTGTGGTTGAAAGTTTTTCCATTGGTTCTGTATTAGGAAACCCCCCTTTCAAAATCCTGCGTTTGCCACTGGAGCGGGGGCCCAGGTTTGCTGGAGGAACCCAGGTCTGCCGCTCCCCCTCCCCACTGTTCTGTGCTGGTCTGCAGTGGGTACAGGGAGGCTGGTGCAACCGTTTGTGGAGTTTGCGGTGACACTACTGTTTTATTTTTGTAAGGAGCATTAGCCACCCCTCCTTATATTAGGCTACGCCCCTCAGAACCCGGACCCAGACAGACTCCCTACAGCCCTGACTACCATGTATTCCTTGTAACAAAGATACCACATATACCCTTTACTGCTAGATGCCACCAAATGCTCTTCACACTGCTGCACTATTCTGGATGGATAAGGGCACGGTTTTAAATTGCCCATGTGACTCAAGTCTGACATCTATTTAACCTGCTTCCCACTACTCCATGAATGATAACCCTGCTACTGTATCTTGCATTTCACTAGCAATAGCATTGATGACAGGAAACAAACTTTATGCAAATACATACTGTACCTGTGTATGTAATTGTTTTTATGGAGATGCATGAGTCCAAGTGTTATCTCATAAGCCATTCTCTGCAAGGTTGTAAGGTCACAGGTTAAGAGGTCAGGGGTCATGCCATCTGCCTTCCGTTGGGCTCTAAGATATCTTTTCAGATCACCCTAAAAAAGAAAGCACATGAAGCAGTTTGATCATTGTTTGTTGTAACTAGCTTTCTGTTTGGTATAGGTTAAACATTATTATTAATAATAATAAAAATATATTATTTATTAAGGAGCAACAATTTATGTAGCTTTATTTAAGGAATAGTTTGTACATTACAGACATTATCATTAACACACAAACATTGGTCTGCCCAAAGGAGCTTATTGTCTGGCGTGGGAAACACATGATGTACATAATATACAGAGGTAAGAACAATGATAGATGTGGGTAAGAATGTTTTAGAAGTAATAGTAGAAAGAGGTTATGGAGGGCAGGAGAAGGCTTCTTTGCATTAATGGTCTTCAGGGACTGGTTGAGGAAAGTCTGATAGGAATAGGATGGAGTAGAGAGTCCAATAACTGAAGCAGGATAATTGTTGCACATGGTCATAGTGTGATGATATGGGGGGATTATGACATTACATAGATCACTAGACAAGAGAAGAGTTAAAGTCAGAATAATGTATTAGGATAGCATACATACAAACATATGGAGAATAAAGTGAAGTGAAGATGTGTTTTCCTGTCTTGATGCTACAAAATATGTAAAGCATGCCTGTAGTGGGACAAGCCTTGGTTAGATGAAGCACTACATCTAATCAATTTTAGGATAACACTGCTTTGGATCCTCCATTATCAGCAGGCCACAATTACTGTAAAGGTTTACCGAGGTAACCTATAGGACCAGATTAACAGGGCCCGCCATAATGGCAGCATGAGGATTACCAGCTGCCTAGCTGGCCACACGGTCGGTCATAAATCATACATATTAGAATTATGGTTTCTGGTTTTCTCACAAAATTATGCAATTTTTATGTATTTAGAGACACAGTGGAGCTAATGTTATATAGCTGGGTTCACACTAGGTCAACTTGTCGGTCTACTGGCCGTTGCGCTGACCGAGTGGCTGATTTAGGTTGAGTATACACACTTACCGATCAGCCTCTCGACATGTCGTCCTGACCTCACAGACAGGCGAACATTTAAATCTGCCCGCCCAGCTGTGACGTCAGTCCCTGCAGCAAGTGTACGGGCGGTCTGTGGACCACCCGTACACACAGCCAGATTCTGCAATATATCTGCAGTTATATCGGCCATCGGCTGTGCTGTACAGCCAATGCGATATGTCTGTGAATTACGTTCTTCACAGACACATCGGGGGTACACACTCACCAATGCACTCGTGATATATAGGCCATTTGATATATTGCTGCATGTGTGTACCCAGCATAAAGGTTGTATATACACTCACATGGCTCTGGCTACACCCACACAGCACTGGTCACAGCTCCTCCCCTTCTCAATATAGGACCTTGAACATTTTCAGCCAGGCCCAAGTGGCCCTTAATCTGGCCCTGCCTTTAAAGTATAGGTGAATATCCCAATTTTTAGCATCTCAGATGGGGTGGAAGGATAATTTGTAAATAAGGATAGGATTGCTGGCATAAAATACAAATTTTTCACTTTAGCCCGTATAAATTGGGTCTCTTACATGGAGTTTTCTTGAGTTGCCAAATCACGGGCAGGAGAGATAACATTGTCATGCAAAAGAGGAAGGAGCAGCTCCTTAGACTCATGGCACTGTAGCCATGGTGGATATATCAGTGCTGGTGAATATATTTAGGTTGTAGAAAATAGTATGAAACAAAAAAACAAAAAAACTCTACTGAAGAGATAGTTAGGACTATATGAATATCTAACTATAAATGTGAAATTTATTACATGTAAAGGAATTAACTGTTTACTGCCCTAGACAAGCCTGCCATCTAGTTGAGAGCAGATTGTCAGTGATCAGCACTGTTTTTATCAATTCGGAGCAGCAAACCTGTGAAAACATCTGCTTATGTGTGACTATATCTGTTATAACACATTATATTTTCAAACCATTCAGAATGTAACATGACTTTGACCTTACCAGTTGGCAAAACTCCATGATAAGAAGGAAGGGGATGGTCTCAGTGCATAGTCCCAGGCATTGCAGAATATTGGGGTGTTGCAGGCTTCTTAAAGATAATAATAATAAAAAAATCAAAAACAATTGTCGGTATACTCAAGTAAGCTGAGAATGAAACTAAATCTGCAATAGTTGCTCACGGTATTCATTGTGCATAAAGTCAGCACCATGTGTACTAATAGTGCAGTTATTTTTTTATCACTAGTCTGAGGTTTATTGAATACAGGGCCTGATTCAGAGCCGGACGCTATTTGCGCTCGCTCATTCAGAAAAAGGGGCCAGCTATTTAAATTGAGCGCTCGCTCTTTGCGGTCTGTTGACGCCTCTATGTCTGAGCGAGCGAACGAAACATGCGCTCGCTATTTTGTAAAGACGCTCCCTGGCCGCTCGCATCCTACGTCATCTCCGCTATTTATTAGATTAATCGAGTACATCGAAAGGCGTCTGAACTGCTCGCAGTGCTTGTGGTTGGATTTTCCTACCGCAATCATGCGAACAGTTCAGGCAAAGAAACAACCAAGTGACGTGGTCGATGACGCTGCTTTGTTAATTATGCACACCCTTAAAACGCCCGTTTTGACCGTTTGGCACGTCTGCGATCGGATCTCCACTCCCCGTTTTCAAGCACCTTCCCCACAAACGCCTCATCCTGTCACTCAAATTAGCAGGCACTCGCTATTTTGCGAGCACTCAATTTCCGACCGCAATGACTGGTTGGCGCATGCGCATTACAACCCATACGCATGCGCAGTTGTGCGAACATCGCTCGGAGCGAACGAGCAGCCGCTTACGAGCGGCTCTGAATCAGGCCCACAGATCCTTGTTAAATCATCTGTGCAGCACATAGTATCCTGGGTACATACTGAGCATTCCCATAGAACTCCATTATATTGTACCCAGGACTAATGAGTGTGAATGCTGCAAGGCAATGCTGAAATCGATAAACAGCAAAGTGAACAGCTGCAGAAAGCCAGTGAAGTGCCTCAGTCAAGTTGCTGACTTGGGCTATCCGGGTTATAGTGCGTACACCAGGCTTTAAGAATGCATGGTGAAAACCTCACTAAGAGATTCACAATATGAGACAACAGGATACAGAATACACTGCTATTCAGATAATAATTGGAGATAAGCATCATTTTTCAGTAGGAATCAGTCATGTATGTGATATCAAGCAGGGCAAGATTAACAGTGGTGCAGATGGGCCTACAGCTCCAGGCCACCACATAAAAATAGGCCCATCATCAAGACAAGATAATAATGACCAGCCACCAGCTGGCCACACAGCCGGCCATAAAGTATTTCAATAACCCTCACAAATTAAGCAATTTCTATATTTTTATGTATTTAAGGAGACATTGGGGCTCATGATGTAGGGGTGTACATGCCCACATGGCACTGGCCACACCCACACAACACTGGACACTCCTCTGATTCTCATAATAGGTCCATGAACCTTTTCAGCTCATGTGGCCCTTAATCCAACTATATGGATGCTATGTTCTATACACCAAGTTGTACATCACAATCTCTACCAGTTTCACTGTGGCTGGAATAAGCAATGCCAGGTGGCCTTCACATACTGTAATGTACTGGACTCTATAAAGCACATATTGTAAATAGTTTCATAATTGAACATTCCACAGAACCTTTCAACTACAAAAGCGACATTTACAGAATAGTGTCTGCAAAAAAACCTTTGTTGCATTTGCAGGGATGAGTGTCACCTGAGCATTCTTTTGGATACAAAGTCATATGAAAAATAGTTTATCACCCTATACAAGTAGTTGAAGGATTGATATGTATAATTAGAAATTTGCCCAGTGCCTCACGTCTCTCCTCTGATACTTGAATTGGACATATGTGACCTAGTCACTTTGCCTGCACATAGTCATATAGTACAGGAGTTGGTTTAGCTGCAATGTTCTGAGTTGCTCTTACACTCCATTGCTCTGATTGGCTGCAGGCTTGTCTAGCTCGTTCTGCGTCGTTTCCATGTATAACCAATTCTGAAAGGAATGCAAGGCGCAACCTGACCCTAGACCACGGGTTCTCAAACTCGATCGTCAGGACCCCAAACATTGCATGTTTTCTTGGTTTCCTCACAGACTCACAAGTGAAATAATTAGCTCCACCAGTGGAACTTTTAAAATGTGTCAGTGAGTAATGAATACTGTGTGGGGTCCTGAGGACAGAGGGCCTGATTCAGACCCGCTCGCGAGCGCTGAGCGCTCGCAAGCGGGTCGATGTTGGCCCAGTGCGCATGCGCACGACGGAACCGGCTCTGTCGTGCGCATGCGCGAGACCCGGATATCGACTGGCAAACCGTCGCTCCGGGTCTCGTACTAAAGGGGGCGTGCTGTCGATGTTGAGTGACAGCACGCCCCCTTTGGTGGGCGTGCCGGGGTGTGGCTGCCCAGACAGGCGTTCCCATGGGAACGCCTACCGTCTGGGACCGGCCCCACTGACATCACAAGTGATGTCAGTGGGAGTGCTTTCGACTCTTGGGATTGCGGCAATGAGACCCTACCACAAGGGTCTCGTCACAAGCCCGATGGTCGCGATGGTCTTGACCATCGCGACCATCTTCCTGGCCTCTCGCTATAGCTGTGGGTGGTCACCCAAAGCTATACGAGCGGCCGGGAGGCCGCTCTAAAAATCAGGAAGGACGGCCCTGATTCAGAGAGAGCGTTCTGTCAGACCGTCCGGCTCTGAATCAGGGCCAGAGTTTGAGAACCTCTGCCCTAGACCATTAGAAAATGTGTAATAGGAAAAACCTAAATAAATAAAAATGTAAATAATATAAGAAAAATCATGATACGTTTGCAAGTTAACCTACCACTTACTGTAATGCAATAAACTGACACATCTTTAAATCAGACCCGTTGGCGCTGGTTAAAAAATGTATAGACATAAGGAGAAAATCTGGTTCATAAAAGGCAGGGAAACTTTGATGTACTAAAATCAAATGATTCCGTTATTACATTAAGCTAATTTAATTTTTCGTGTTGCTCGTAACATTTTCAATTCCTCCTGAACATTGGAGGAAAACAACTCTGCAAGACAGAGATCTAGGTCACATTCCTATTATGGTTAAGAACATCACAGATCAGTGGTTAAGTCTATACACAATATAATCCTTTAGTGAATATCCTTTGAAATTGGGGAAGATTTTCTCAGAATTTATATGAGAGCGTCTATCAGGCTGTGGGTGTACTGTATGTGTCCTAGCAATGCTGCTCTTGTAAGTAGAAGGGTTGCTGTAATAAGGTAAGATCAGACTATTGCCGCAGGTGGCAGAGTTCTAGGACCGACAAGTAGGCAAAGGACACTTTAATATAGAGGTAAGATTAATCATTTATGGGGCGATTGGAAGCTAGCCACAATTATAAATAGTAGGACATCAAAATTTGGATCAAATTCACAATAATATGAGAGTTCATAGGGGGTCCTCTCTTAGGGGGATCAGATGGTCAACTGAATTTTGGCCGTTCGTTCATATATTTTTAGATTTATGGGGTCTACCACAATAATTAGGGCTGCTGGAATATTTATTTGAGTGCTTAAAATCAGAATTGTTTATTTACTAGGGGACACTTTAATACATACTTTTTAAAAACCAACAATGAACAATTAATCTGTTAGCATGGTGAATATTGCTATGTCAGTATATTTACTAAAGTGTGGGTTTACAGAAATGGAGGTGTTACCCAGAGCCGTAACTAGACATTTTAGTGCCTTGTGCCTTAAAGAACATTGACACCCCCCCACACACACACATATTTTAAATAGGGACAGGGCGCACCCAGAAAAGAACATGTTCTCGCAGGGAAGGGATGTGGCCAAACAATAGTACCCCCAATTATGCCACACAGAAGTAATTATGCCACACAGTAATGTCCCTTATACATTATGGCGCTCAGTAATGACCCATACACATTATGCCACACAGTAATTCCCCTTGCACATTATGCCACATACTAATGCCTCTAAGCAACAAGAGACTCTAGGTACCACTGACAATTATAATGATTCCGGTATTAAGAATAAATATGAATTTCACTATAAAACACTAATCCAGGCCTAGGTAATCTGTTGCTGCCAAGCTAATATTGCCTAAGCCTGATCTAGCAGCAGGACTAGTGACATTTATTGTTTTTTATTGACTTATCATTTTTTTTCTCCCCCCTACCCTCCTTGGCAGGTTCTAACTGCTCTGCAGTGGCGTATCAAGGGGTGGTCGAGCAGGTCGCGTGCCCTGGGTGCTATCAGACCGGCGGCAGTGTGTTTGTTTTGGTAGCCAGGCTGCGCTCACTGCCATAGCAGGGCTGGAGCTCATTCATGAGCGCCACCTTCTGGATCCCGCAGTGGCTTATGGGAGAGGTGTCATGACGTCTCTCCCATAGTGCAGAGCGGGCCAGCCGGGGAGGTCGGAGGAGCGGACGGCGGCGGGCGCAGATTCAGGTAAGTGTTTGGTTTTTTTTTAGTGTCTTTCTCCTTATATATGAAAGGGCACTACTGGGGGCACTGCATAGGGGGGACTACTACTGGGGGCACTGCATAGGGGGGACTACTACTTGGAGCACTAGTGGGGGCACTATATAAGGAGAACTGTGGCCACTATATAAGGGGCACTGCATAGGAGGACCACTACTGGGGGCACTGCATAGGGAGGACTACTACTGGGGGTACTATATAAGGGGCAATACTGGGGCACTGCATAGGGGGGACTACTACTAGGGGCACTGCTTAGAGGGGACTACTACTGGGAGCAGTAGTGGGGGCACTGTGGTGGCACTGCATAGTGGGCACTATATAAGGAGCACTGTGGGCACGATATAAGGGGCACTGCATAGGGGAGACCACTATTGGGGGCACTGCATAGGGGGGACTACTACTTGGAGCACTAGTGGGGGCACTGCATAGTGGGCACTATATAAGGAGCACTGTGGGCACTATATAAGGGGCACTGTATAGGAGGACCACTACTGGGGGCACTGCATAGGGAGGACTACTACTGGGGGTACTATATAAGGGGCACTACTGGGGCACTGCATAGGGGGGACTACTACTAGGGGCACTGCTTAGGGGGGACTAATACTAGGGGCACTAGTGGGGGCACTGCATAGTGGGCACTATATAAGGAGCACTGTGGGCACTATATAAGGGGCACTGCATAGGGGAGACCACTACTGGGGGCACTGCATAGGGGGGACTACTACTGGGGGCACTATATAACGGGCACTACTGGGGGCACTGCATAGGGGGGACTACTACTGGAGGCACAATATAAGGGGGAATTCTGGGCACTGCATAGGGAGGACCACCACTACTTGAGGCACTGCATAAGGGGGACTACTACTATGGGCACTATATTATGGGTACTACTGGGGGCACTGCATAGGGGGGACTGGGGGCACTATACAAGGGGCACTACTGGGGGCACTGTATAAGGAGCACAACTGGGAGCACTGTATGTGGGGACCACTACTGGGGGCACTGCATAGGGGGACTAGTACTGGGGCACTGTATAAGGGGCACTGCATATGGGGGACCAATACTAGGGGCACTGTATAAGGGGCACTACTGGGAGCACTGCATAGGGGGACCACTACTGGGGGCACTGCATACGGTACCATTACTAGCGGCACTACTAGCGGCACTGGCACTACTGAGGGCACTGTATAAGTGGCACTACTAGGGACACTGCATACGTGGCACTGTATAAGGGTTCCCTACTGGGACACTGTATAAGGGGCACTACTACTGGGGACATTGCATAAGGGGCACTACTACAGTGGGCATTGCAAGAGGGGTACTACTACTTGAGGCATTAAGGGGCATATGGAATGGAAATAAATGTTCCCAGAGTGACCAGAAACATGTTGCCATGCCCCCTTTTTCCAGTGGCCACCCCCCCCCTTGTGGCATGTGACCATGCCCACTTTTCGGAGCGCGCCTTGAAGGTGGGGGGAGCTCCATTTTATTATTTGCCCTGGGCTCCAAAAACCCTAGTTATGCCACTGCTACTCTGTACTTGCCTGCCTTTAGCTATTCATGTGACCTCAGCCTCGCTGTCTTCCTCACACACACACGGACACATTGACAGAGAGCACTACTGTGCCCACCGTCTAACCGAGCCTTGGCTCCTTGATCAGCAGTGCACTGTGGGAGATATGTCATGAGTCGGGAGGTGGACCTCCAGATTGAGCACCGAGTCCGGAGATTGCAGAGAAGCCGGGCGCACCGCTGGTAAGAGCATCGCAGCGGGCGCCTGGCAGATGGAGATTGCGGTGGCGGCCGGTTCTGCCCCACAGCATCCTGCAATCTGTGCGGTGGCACCGGCCGTACCACAAATGTTACAGCCCTGGTGTTACCGATTCTACTTATCATTTATCTAGCACCTTCTAGAAGATAATAGCTAGAATCTGATTGGTTGCTATGGGCAACACCTCCACATCTATAAACTCTCACTTTAGTAAATATATCCCGAAACAAATTGGAGAAATATCATGGTATGTGGGTTACATCATTTACAACAATACTGTGTGTCATTTTCAAATAAATTACCTACATTTAGATATTGGGCCAATGCAGAGTTCCCACTTCCCAGTAACCCATGTTGCTTGCATGGAAATAAATACATATATTCGAACATATGCCAAGTCTATGCATCTTTTGGTGCTCCTGCCCACTGGTTATCATCATCGCCAGACCTATGCCCACTTGAGCCAGCCTATACTTGGTGCCTGAAAATAGGCGTAATCATGCTACGTCCATCTCTCATTAGCCTGCAGTTGCGCCAACGTATTCTCAGTCAACTTATCTATTACTATGTGAAAATGTCCTGCTATGGCTCAGTCCCAGAGCATGTAAAGTAAAATAAAAAAAAACACAAGATACACTCCCGAAACGGGCATGCATCAGGCCCATTGTGTGAAAGTAGATGATGCTGACTTATGCATTTTTTTTAGGCTAGGTACAGCAATAATTAGTGTTTTGTTAGTCTGTCCCTCTCCAAACTTTTAGATTGTCTTAAAGAAACCAAAAAAAAAAACTTTACGCTGGGCGAGACCCTCTGCATTTATGAATGTGACAAGCTGCACACACCTCCAACAACTGCTGTAAAGATAAAGAGTTTGTATTGTAACTACTAGAGAGGGGTATTTACTATATACTAGCCACAAGAAAAGGGGAATCGGGATCCTGGCGGTCAGGATGCTGGTAGTAAAACACTGTCAGCGGCATCCCGACAGTCAGAATCCTGACAGAATTAGGAACGTACTCTAACCCTCCCTCTAACCCTAACTCACCTTTCCCGCAGCCTAACCCTCCCCTACAGCAGCCTAACCTTTATCCTCCCCCCCCAGCAACCTAACCCTAACTTTCTCCATAGTGCCTAACCCGCAACCCTAATACATACCAACAGGATGTCATCGGTCGGGATTCTGGAGCCGGTATTCTGACCACTAGCATTCCGAACGCCAGGATGCTGACTACATCTTGAACTGGTCCTCACCATATGCCAGTCACAGAAGAGGTGATTCTTTATTAGCCACCAGATATAGAATTTTCACTATATATTACCAAAACGTTATTTATTTTATAACATGGGCCCTCATTCAGACCCACTCGCAAGCGGGCGCACGTACGTTAGGCGTACGTACAAAAATATTTAAATTCAATGGCTCGCTCGTATTTTCGTTCGCATCTAAAATTCCTCCCTAAACTCTGACGACCCCTCCTCTAACTAACGAGCGTACGAAATAGGGAGCGTACATCCCCGAAATGGCTTGAAAGGAACGCACGCACAAGTATAAACAGGAAGTGGCCTTGTCAGATGTCGATTACCTGCTCCTTTATTCTGCCTACCTCCATCAATCGTATCATGCCAATCAATGTATCAATTAGCTTAATTGTTTGTTTTTTTCAACACAATGCAAGAAACTTTACTCTTGTCCGTGTTTGTGTTTACCCGCAGAATACGTACGGATGAAACATTCGCTTTTATTGTTCAAAAAACATGTGAACCACAATTAAACAATTGTACTATTGCTGTGGATCCCCGCATATTTCCCTGGGTTCATTTCTTTATTTAAATTTGCTTACGCATGTCACTGCATCAAGCCTATCATAACTCTCCAGAGATTTCTGGCCCTGTCGAACACATGACTCATACACTAACCAATAAAATTGCTCCTGTTAATTTCCAAAATACATTAGCCAATCAGAAAATTTTTACACACTTTATCAAAAATGATTTTTAAGAAAAACACCATTGCCATCATGAGAGCCTCCGCATTCACCAGGCGCGAGCTGCTGGTGCTTACGGAGGTCATGGATCGCCGGATCACCAGCCAACCTCAACCCATGACCAACCGGCAGAAGCGCTCCGCGTATGCGGAGGCACGGTCCCGCCTGCGGTCCTTCGGCTCACGCCGCAACATCGGGCAGCTGGAGCGCAGGTGGTCCGACCTGCAACGGCGAACGCCCCGCTTGCTGGCATGCTTTCGCATGCAGATCCTGGAAAGTAAGTGTTATGTATTGTGGTTTTAATGTTTGTGTTTGTGGGGCAAACTGCGTGTGCATGTTTTCCTGTCTGTCCTATTTATTATTTGTACTCATATCTGCGTGTGCATGTTTTCCTGTCTGTCCTATTTATTATTTGTACTCATATCTGCGTGTGCATGTTTTCCTGTCTGTCCTATTTATTATTTGTACTCATATCTGCGTGTGCATGTTTTCCCTCTATTTCTGATTTATTCATTCTACTGCTATTTGGCTTATTTGTTGTTTTTTTTTTTTTTTTTAGTTTTGTTGCCCGGATTTGTCCATAAACTAACCGCAATTTCTTTGTCATATTTTAGGGGGACAGCCAAGACTCCGCCGTCACCGTCCGTCCAGACGGCGTTCCCGGCCACTATCCCCAACCCCCAGCCAACACTCCACCCCAAATCTTTCCCCTATTCCCCACTCCTCCCCATCCTTCCCAGACCCTCTCCCGGAAATGTCGGGCCTCCTTCCCCTCCGTCCCACTTCCCCCTCTCCTCCACCCACCCCTCTTCCAATTACCCCCTCCCCGGAGTCCATCATAACTCCTCCCCATTCTTTGGGGAATGACGGATCCTCCGAGGAGGATCATGGAGGTATTTCCGGAGCTCCCGTTTTGGCTCCCGGTATGTTTTTTTTTTTTTTTTTTTTAAAGCACAAACTGTTTGTATGTAATCATGTGTCGTGCCTTTCTTCGTGTTTTTGTGGCTTGACTTTTGGTGATTTTGAAGGTTTGCCTTTACCTCTTCCTGGTGATTTCAACATACACATATCATACCTGTGGGAATTTGTACCTAGGCCTTGTATTTTTGCCAGCCCCCCCTTTTTTTTTTTTGTTTGGGTTTAGGAGTGATTTGGTTGTGTTTTTTTTTTTTAATGTGGATTCCCTATTGTTGTATTAACCCACACACTTTTCTCACCCACAGAGGAACAGAGGCGTCGGCAAGAGGTGGCGGATTGTGTGGGGCAGATGCGGCAACATGTCATCGGCATTCTGGTGGCCCTCGACCGGCTGTCTGGCCTCCTTCGGCAGTAGTTTTTTTATTTTTGTTATATTTTCAAAATAAATTTATTCAGACAAATATACGTTGTGGCTCATTTTTAAAATCCAAAACCAAGATAGTTTAGCATGACATAAGTAGACTGTTCCTGCAAGGATTTCCCTTTTTTAAAAGTTAGATTGTGTTTTGTCTTTGTATGTCAAACAGACACAAGAAACACATAACAGTAACAATGTCATTTCCCTTTTTGGGTGTAGTGTCAATTACATATTTCTACATTTTACAGGTTCCTAGTTGGTGCGCAAGCTGCTTAGGCCAATCTTACAAGTCCCAAGGTTGGGCCAGGCTTCCTTTTGGTGTGGGTTGGGAAGCTGAAAACATATTTCAGTTTAGCTCAACTGGCGTCAGTACTGGTTTACCCCTTAGTCAAATGTAACTTGTGTTAACCTGGTTACACTTGCTGTTAACGTCCCAAAAAAGGAAGACCATTTCACTCTCCAAACATTTATTCACAACATAACAGAGAAAACAAAGTGGTCACTCCCAAAAAAAGAACACAGTGATAAATTCAAATACAACACATACCAAGAAATAATTAAATAAAAACAAAAAATCAAGAACTGGTTGACGAAGGACCATGCCAACATGATTCCACAAACATGGCGTTGCAATATGGGTTCCAGAATATATGCCCAAAAGGACCAGATCCAGGTTTGGTAAGGGTAGCAGGAAGTAGTGAGCATTGGAGTGCCAAAGATTATGTGAACAAACAGAAGATGGTGAGAAAAAAAAAACAAAATTAGATGTTCACAAACAAACACAAACACATTAGGTATAAACACTGTAGTTTTGTTCAAACTTACCTAAAAAATCTGGCCACCACATCATCGCGTATGGCCCCCCACATACTGACCTTCGACCAACCTCGGGGGGGCCATCCTCAGGTAAGGCATCCTCTGGCTGCATTGGGACACCACTCCTTATGGCAATGTTGTGAAATATCCCACACAGGACCACAATTTTAGACACCATATCCGGCACATACATGAGCTCGCCACCAGAGCGGTGGAGGCATCTGAATCGGCCTTTTAAAAGGCCGATACAGCGCTCCACCACTTGCCTGGTGGCTGTAAGTGCGGAATTATACGCACTTTGTGGCCCTGGTGTGGGAGCCAAATAAGGAGTGAGCAGCCAGGACATGCAAGGGTATCCACTGTCTCCTGTGAACAAAAATATACCACATCAGGAACACTGTGTATCAAGCTTAACATTGTTATGTACTAAAGGTCTCCACTTACCCAGAAGCCACGCATCACCAGCTTGTAGGTTGGTTAATTTGTGCCATATCCCTGATTGCCGGATGACGAAGGAGTCATGAGCACTTCCGGGTAATTTAGCATTCAGGGACAGGATCTGGAGGGAGGCATCACATACCACCATTACATTCAGGGAGTGATAGTGTTTACGGTTTCTAAATATTGCCTCCAGCCGTGCTGGAGGCTGAAGTGGTATGTGAGTACCATCCACAACCCCTATGATGTGTGGGAAGCCAGCTATTTGGTAAAAATTGGCCTTGGCCACACTAAGGGCACCCATATCCAAAGGCATTTTAATAAAATGATGGAGGTGCTTGAAAAGTGCCTCCATCACTGCCCTCAGGATCCGGGAAAAGGAGGATTGGGAGATGCCCGCCACTATTCCCACCGTTGTTTGAAACGATCCTGAGGCACAGAAATGTAACACCGCCATAAATTGCGTCAGTGGTGGTATTGCTGTTGGACTGTCAATTTGCCGCTCAAGATCACTTTCTATTAATGAGAGAGTGTCTATGATGATTTTGTGAGGTAGACGGTAGCGTCTTAAAACCTCATCATCGGGCATTCCAAAAAGGGTGACACGTGTTCGAAATATCTGGGGCCTTGCATGCCTACGATGCCTACGCCTGGGACGAGTTTGAGGTTGGTCGTCTTCCGGGAGCAGGGCCAGAACAATTCGCCCCAGATCTACCTGAAATTCAAAGTTTACAATGTAAGGCTTTTGAGCCACCCCAAAAGTAACATAAAACAACTTAGCTTTCTGATACCATCCATAGCTGCTTACATGCCGGGGTATTGTCATGATATGTATAAACTGTAAAAAACCCAAAAATGAGACATCAAAAATTTAGAGGGTGAATTTTTGTTTGTCAAATTGTTGCAAGCCAACACATAAAATAGGCGAAACACACATTTGGCCATCGATGAAAACGACATTGCACACCGTACGTCAAATAGGGTTCAAATGGACCCCAAAAATGGAAAAGGGAAAAGCAAAACTGGTTTACATGATGAATAAGCCTCGAAAAATGCGTTAATTAGTTCGCAAATGCAAGTCACTACACCAACAGTCAAAAATGCGTTAATTAGTTCGCAAATGCAAGTCACTACACCAACAGTCAAAAATGCGTTAATTAGTTCGCAAATGCAAGTCACTACACCAACAGTCAAAAATGCGTTAATTAGTTCGCAAATGCAAGTCACTACACCAACAGTCAAAAATGCGTTAATTAGTTCGCAAATGCAAGTCACTACACCAACAGTCAAAAATGCGTTAATTAGTTCGCAAATGCAAGTCACTACACCAACAGTCAAAAATGCGTTAATTAGTTCGCAAATTCTAGTCACTACACCAACAGTCAAAAATGCGTTAATTAGTTCGCAAATGCAAGTCACCACACCAACAGTCAAAAATGCGTTAATTTGTTCGCAAATGCAAGTCACTACACCAACAGTCAAAAATGCGTTAATTAGTTCGCAAATGCAAGTCACCACACCAACAGTCAAAAATGCGTTAATTAGTTCGCAAATGCAAGTCACTACACCAACAGTCAAAAATGCGTTAATTAGTTCGCAAATGCAAGAAAAAAAATGGACTTACCCAACTCGAATATATAAGATTTCCCAAAAAAAGGTCTTTGGGTCCGAAAGCCAAAACAAACTAAAAAAGATGAAATTAGTGTAAAAAAAAAAATAGCTAACCAAAAAACAGAAGTAGACACCAATTGGCCACAAATTAGACTGCACAAAACTTACCAAATCAGGAAAGGATGGGGAAAAAAGCAAAAAAATGCGAACGGAAAACCAAAACAACTGTAGCAAAACCAAACAAAACCAACTCGGCCAAATCCTCCAACCGCAAACAACCAAATCCAACCAACTTAACCGCCAACAATCCAACAACCCAACCTCGACTCCACACACACCAAGCCATAAATAGTGTTTATTTTCCCGCACAAATTAAGGATGAATCATAGGGACGCACAATCAATGATGCGGCCGCAAACAAAGGACGCATGTATAAATACGTCACGAAATCACATTGAATTTCTGGTTGATTTCATTCTGGAAGCAGAGACATGGCTTCAGACCAGGGAAACAATGGCCAAAAATCCGGCGGTAAGGCCTTCATGCATTTTGTCTGAATGATTATTTTAAAACATAATATTGGGCAAGTTGTGAAGTGGCTAAATCTGCATATTTACCCAAATAGGTGAGGAGGATGACATGGAAGAGACTGCTGGCCCCAGTCAACCCGCCAAAGCTGCCAAAAAAAAAAGGCAGCCACATTTCACAAGCAAGGAGATGGAGGTTTTGATCCAGAAGTGCGTTGACATCCTGCCCCAGGCAGCCAGGAATATGAGCCAAAGCCAGAAGTGGAGAATGTGGGAGGAGGTCGCCGTTGCTGTCAATAGGGTGGGTGATTATGTCCGTCTAGCCCGGGATGTCAAACGGCGGTAAGTAAACACTTTCCCATCCTATAAACAAACCCCATTGTAAAAAAAAGGATAATGGTTCCAATTTCATTCCACAGATGGGCAGACTTCAAATATCGTCTCAAGCAAAAACTTGCCGACAGGGCTAGGCATGCAAGGGGGACAGGTGGGGGTCCCACCCCTGTGTCATTGGAGTTGACAGACTTAGAAGAGCTGGCACAGGGGTGTGTGCAGGCTGTGGAGGTGTTTGGCGTGTCCAACATGGATACGGACATGCCAGACTTTGCGGCTCCTCATGTTGGCCAAGGTAAGTCTTGTGATGTCACCAACTCTGAAATGCTATTGTGCCAATATGTAGATTGTAATGTGAGTCTTTTCGCAATTTTCCTAACAGAGACAGAGGCGGATGAGTCTGCTCCAGAGGGGAGCCTTGGCCGCAGAATTTCTGCTGGCTCTGCAGGGGAGGAACCAGTACATCCGGCTGAGGACCCTGCAGAAGCCAGTCCAGGGCGTGCCCCCTCGCAGGCAGTGGGCCTCCTCACAGAACTCAATTTTAAATCGGATTTCCATACGGAGATTCTGCAGAGGATGGACGCCAGTCTGATACGGGTGGCTGAGGCCCTGGAGCAAAATGCTGCGGCCAACGTGACCATTGCTCAGGCCCTGGCGGAAAATACCAGGGCCAACATCCGCATCGCCGATGCCCTGGAGCAGCTCGTTCGCCAGCACATGGTGGAGCCGACCTCCCTTCCTGCCGGAACATCCGGATCCTCCACCTCTGGCACAACATCAGCCAATCCTCAAAATGTGCCTAGCCCTGTGCCTAGTCCAGAGGCCACAACATCTGCCTCTGGACAGGCCAGCCCGATGGCATCCCGGACCCGGTCTGGCGCCCACCCTCACCCAGCCAAACGGGCGAGAAAACGGTGACAGCAATGGCGACTTTTCCCACACTCCTTCTGTGCTTGGCTCATATTCCTTTCTGGTCAAAACTTCCCTCTCCTTTCTTGTGAAATTTTTTTACATTTGGTATTTACGTTTATGTTACCAGTTATGGCTTTTTTTTTTTTTTTTTAACAAATATCTTTGCCACAAAAAAAAGGCAACAAAATATTAGGCCAATTTGTTTGTGTTTAAACAATAAATTTAAAACAAAAAACTGAGATTGTATTGTGACATTATTGTACAAATGGGTTACATTTAATCCTGGCCCTAAAGGCAAAAACTGACCCTCTTAAAAAAAAAAAAAAGGCCTCTTTAAGGAACGTTTAAAAAATCACATAGCGATGCAAATTCCACAGTAAACCAAAAAAAAGGGGAGCTAATTAAAACATGATGACATTATTGTTACAATAGGCCATAACCAACAAATTGTGGCCAAAATAAAACACCAAAAATGTACGCTAATTGATTGTGTAATCATGACATTAGCAGCTCTGATTTCCACCTGCGTACGCTTTTGTGCTATCCCAATAAACTGCTTTCCAAACACATACCAAGCCGGTTTTCAATCCAACACTAATTACTTTACTGACCAGCCGCGATTAATCGCAGCACCATCGTTGAGTCCCGGGACGGAGGAGAAGGCCATCGCCAATGTGGTCGAGTAATCCTGACCCTAAGCTGTGCGAGCATTTTGAAGGGAAAGCGGATGTTCCAGTGACGTATGAGACGGTCCGAACACATTTGACGTTCGCATCTGCTAATGTATGTACGCCCCAAAAACGCCTCGCCACGCCTGCGTTTTTTCATCTCCACCCCCGTCAACACCCAAAAACGCCCTGTTCTGTCAATCACATTTGACATGTCACTTCCTGTACGCTATTTTAGGAACGAGAGAAAAAAAACTCGCAATCTGCCGTACGCACATGCGCAGTGTAACACCGACGCATGCGCGGTTAGTCAACATCGGAACGCAACGAGCGTACTGTTGGTAACGTGCGGCTCTGAATGAGGGCCATGGTCAGCAGTAAAAGGGTTTTGTTGTGTAAACCCTACTGTAACAGAAAGGTATTCTTACTTAAGTGTACAATAGCAACATGAAAGGTGTCTTCGTTGTATTTTAACCACAAAAATGGGTTCTATATTATACATTGGTTACCAGTAAGGGGGCTTCTTGTATAGAAAAAGATGTCTTCACATTACTCTAAAGGCAAGAAACGGTTTGATTTTGCACCAGAAATGCTAATTGTCAGGATGTGGCTGGCTGAGAACAACTGGCTGCAAGCGGTTAAAAAATTGTAGGCATCATTCAGATAACAAAATGATCTATGTACCTTTCTCATTAATCAAGATATCACCAGCCTGCTATAGTTGCTGAATTCTGATTCTGGAACCCAGTGCATTCAAAACACATTTATATAGTTATCAGTATCTAGGCTGGATAGCTGGCTGGATGGTGCAGTTTTTCAAAGTGCAGTCTTTTTTAAGTGCAAAACCAGCATGTGGGCGAGGCTTGCTGGGACCTGTAGTTCCACTGTATAGACAATGTGAAATATTCTAATTTTTACACAATACATAGACACTATCAACCCGCCACCCACCGCCCAGGGGTGGTGGGGATAGCCCCGGGCTATCAGCTTAGGCCAGGGGTGCCCTGGAGAGGGTGACTCCTTTATTGGGGCGGGTCCCAGACTTCCCAGGGATCCCTGGCCTGGGCTGACTAGCGGTCAGGGCTGATGCTGCGGCTGGGGAGCCCGGTGAAAGGGCTCCCATGGCTGTGGCATCAGTCCCCCGTTAGAAAGGGTCCAGGACTGGTTTTAAATATACTGGGTACCTCACGTCAATATTTTTCTCTGTATATTTAAAACCAGCTCTGTCCCTGCTGCCTGGGGGGGGGGGGGGGGGCCCTCACGTCATTTAAAACAAAAAATTTACCCTATTTTAACCATTTACAGAAGGAAACATACACAAATCACAATGATTTGTGTATGTTTCTGACCATCTCGCAGCTCAGGGGGTGAGAGTTTGAAAAGTGATTTTGAGAGAGAGTTTGCTCCTATCTCACCCAAGCTTGTCATCCCGATTCTTGGTAAATTTGAGAGATGTATGTTTGAGGTGAAAAGTACTTCCGATTTGGCCCGATGGTGATTTGATTCAAGATGGCTATCTCACCCGAGTTTTGCGAGTGAGATTAGAGAAATCTCTCTCTAACTGACCCGACTTTTGACTTTAGCAGGAATAAAATGAATAAATCACCCGAGATGGTCATCTCGACCTATCTCGATTCTTAGTAAATTTATCCCTAAATGTCAGTATCTAGGCTGGATAGCTGGCTGGATAGTGCAGTCTTTTTTAAGTGCAAAATTGTAGCGTTATACCTGCGTTAAAGTGAAGAGAAACCGAAAGAGGAAACTCTAAGTTCCATCAAACAACAAACCTCAACGGTCTAAAGATTCATGTTACAACTGGACTCCCTGTGCAGTCACGGCAAGAACACTTCTATTGCTATGAATAATGCTGGCCTTCTGATTCTCGCATACATCTCAATGCTTATTGTACTTGTTCCCATGTCAGTTTACATCTTTCCACTTGGAAACACAGGGCCTGATTCAGAGCCGGACGCTATTTGCGAACGGTCGTTCAGAAAAAGGGGCCGGCTATTTAAATTGAGCGCTCGCTCTTTGCGGTCTGTTGACGCCTCTATGTCTGAGCGAGCGAACGAAACATGCGCTCACTATTTTGTAAAGACGCCCCCTGGCCGTTTGCATCATACGTCATCTCCGCTATTTATTAGATTAATCGGGTACATCGAAAGGCGTTTAAACTGCTCGCAGTGCTTGTGGTAGGTTTTACTTCCCGCAATCACTGCGAGCAGTTCAGGCTAAAAGACAACCAAGTGACGTAATTGATGACACTCCCTTACTAATTATGCACTCCCATTAAACGCCCGTTTTGACCGTTTGGCACGCCTGCGTTCGGATCTCCACTCCCCGATTTCAAGCACCTTCCCCTGTTACCACCCACAAACGCCTCATCCTGTCACTCAAATTAGCAGGCCCTCGCTGTTTTGTGAGCGCACGATTTCCGACCGCAATGACTGGTTGGCGCATGCGCATTACGACCCATACGCATGCGCAGATGTGCGAACGAGCGGCTCTGAATCAGACCCACTGGCCCTCATTCAGAGGCAGTCGCAAGAAGCGAGCGCTCGCTCTGAATGAGGACGGCGCGCTTCTCTTTTCAAGTGCGGCCTCCTGGTCGCTACCACCCACAGCTTTAGCGACCGACCAGGTTGATGGTCACGATGGTCAAGACCATCGTTACCATCGGGGATTGCGACGAGACCCTAAGGTTGGGTCTCGGCAACCGCAAGCCCCAGGGAGCTTCCTGCTCTGATCGAGCAGGAAGCTCCCCACTGACATCACTGCTGATGTCAGTGCGGCCACCCACAAAACGGCAGGCGAGCTGTCGATCAACATCGACAGCCGCCCCTTTTGTAGTGAGTTCCGGAGCGAGAGAATTTCTCTCTCGCTCCGGGGCTTGCTCACGCGCAGTGCGGCTGCTGCACGTGCGCAGGGCCTAAACATCGACCCAGTTGCGAGCCCTCAGTGCTTGCGACCGTGTCTGAATGAGGTCCACTGTCCTTTATCTTAGCTCTCTTGCCTAGCCTCATATCCTCCATCTGCTTACAATTTGCGTTATTTTTCAAATTCTGAACACATTAGAGCACCACTTTTAATCCTCTCAATAACAAACTTATTAATCTGCATATATATTTACCATCACTGTTCTTTCACTTGCATTTCTACAAATCTCTTGCACTCATATTTCATTTACATTTCCAAATTTCATTCCTCTTGTTTACTTATAAACACCATGACAAGGTTTTCGTCAACTCCCTCCTTCACTCAGTCTCTACCTAATCCTCTGTTCTGCCCCCTGCTTCCATCTTTATCCTTTCCTCCTTATCTCTTCCACCTCCTCCTCCCCTTCTACCCCCTCTGCTGTCTGCCTACTCTTCCCTCCTCTCCCATTACTCCACTTTCTTCCTGTTCTACGCCCCCTCTGTCCTACTACCCCACCACCAAACTCTCCTCCTACACTCCTCTCCCTGTCACTTCACCCCACTGCCATCCACATCTCCCTCCCTGCCCACCTCCTACAGGTTCCATTTCTAGCTCAGGTGCCCGCATCATCACTAAACTCTATTTATATCGGTCCCCCAAATTAATTTTACCTCCACATTACAGCAACCCGGATAATCTTATTCACATCTCCCCCACAAATGCTACCTCTCTATCCTGTGCCCTCTGGAATGCCAGGTCAGTCCGTAATAAACTGGTCCCCACCCATGACCTTTTAATCTCCAACTCCCTGAATCTCCTAGCCATTACTGAAACCTGGATCTCACCCTCTGACACCACTTCTCCTGCTGCTCTATCCTCTGGGGGCCTCGCCTTCTCCCACACCCCCCGGCCTGGGGGTCGCCATGGTGGTGGTGTTGGGGTCCTTCTATCCACCAGTTATTCCTACCAGCTAATACCCTCTGAACCATCCCTTACATTCCCCACATTTGAGGTTCATCCAATATGCCTCTTCCAACCAGTAAAGTTCAGAGAAGCTGTCATTTACCGTCCCCCTGGCTCTCCCTCCAAATTCCTTGACAACTTCGCTTCCTGGCTCCCTCACTTCTCTCCTCAGATCTTCCCTCCATTATCCTAGGTGATTTTAATATTCCTATTTACATTCCCACACAATCCTCTGCCTCTGACTCCTTACCCTCACCTCTTCATTTGGTCTCGCCCAATGGACCTCATCACCCTCCAATGTGAGTGGGCACTCACTTGACCTGGTCTTTACTCACCGTTGTGATATTTCTGATTACTTCAATTCCCAATTGCCCCTCTCTGACCATCACCTTCTCTCTTTTAACCTATCCCTCTCTCCTTCCCCTCCTTTACCTCCTAAGGCTACCATTACTAAGAGTAATATTGAGGCTATTGACACTGTTGCTTTACCCTCCCTGCTGGACTGTCTTCTCTCCCCTATCCTTTCTCTCTCCTGTCCTGAACAAGCTACTTCCCTGTACAATTCCTCCCTTACTTCTGCTCTTGACCCTGTTGCACCGGCAATAACTACTCACCCTTGCAGATCTACACCACAACCCTGGCATTCCAAATGCACCAGATACCTGCAAAAGTGTTCAAGAATTGCCGAGCGTCAGTGGAGAAAATCACGCTCTAAGGCTGACTTCCTCCATTTCAAATTTATTCTCTCTTCCTACAGTGCTGCCCTGTCCCTCTCCAAACAAACATATTTCAAGAACCTCATCTCCTCCCAGTCCTCAACCCCCCGGCGTCTCTTTACCACTTTCAACTCCCTCCTCTGCAGTTCCCCTCCTCGCCTCCCCTCCTCGCTCTCTGCCCTTGACTTTGCCACCTACTTTGCATCTAAAATTTACTCCATACGTGAGGACATCATATCCCATCAGACCCTCAGCACTCCTCCCCCTCTTTTCCTTGACTACTCCTTCCCTTCTGTCTCACCAACTCTGACATCCTTTTCCGCTGTTTCTGGAGAGGAAGTCATGCACCTCATCCGGTCCTCCCCTCCTTCCACCTCCCCTCTTGACCCTATCCCTTACCTGTCTCCTCCTGCCTGTTCCAATCTTGCTCACCTCCTTAATCTCTCCCTATCATCTGTCACTGTCCCTTCTGCATTCAAACATGCCCTTGTCTCCCCCATTCTTAAAAACCTACCCTTGATCCTAACATACTTTCCAACTACCGACCCATCTCTCTTCTCCCTTCTGCTTCCAAACTCCTTGAGCGTATTGTCTACAACCGTCTTACCACCTTTCTTTCCTCCCACTCCCTCCTTGACTCATTTCAATCTGGCTTCCGTTCTCTCCACTCCACTGAAACTGCCCTCACAAAAGTCAGCACCGACCTCCTTACTGCCAAATCCAAGGGTCACTACTCTCTGCTCATTCTCCTTGACCTCTCTGCTGCATTTGACACTGTAGACCACCCTCTCCTCCTGAAAATCCTTCACTCTCTTGGTTTACATGGCACTGTCCTCTCCTGGCTTTCCTCCTACCTCTCTGATCGTTCCTTCTCTGTGTCCTCTCATGACTCCTCTCCCCCCCCCCCACTTCCACTAACAGTAGGAGTTCCCCCAAGGTACTGTTCTTGGACCTCTCCTTTTCTCCCTATATACGTCCTCTTTAGGTGAACTCATAAACTCCTTTAACCTCCAATATCATCTTTATGCTGATGATACTCAAATTTACCTTTCCACCCCTGACCTCTCCCCCTCGCTCCTTACCCTTATCTCCAACTGTCTCTCTGCTGTCTCTTCATGGATGTCCCAGCGCTTTCTTAAACTTAACATGTCTAAGACTGAGCTGATCATCTTCCCACCCTCTTCCACTACATCACTTCCCACAATTTCATTATCTATTGATGGCACAACTATCTCCTCCAGCCCCAAAGTGCGCTGTCTTGGAGTTATCCTAGACTCCTCCCTCTCCTATAAACCACACATTCAGCACCTCTCGCAGGCCTGCCATTTTCACCTAAAAAATATCTCCAGGATTAGACCCTTCCTCACCCAGGATGCCACTAAAACCCTCATCCACTCACTGGTCATCTCAAGATTGGACTACTGTAACCTTCTCCTAGCTGGTCTCCCAGTCTCTCACCTCTCTCCACTACAATCGGTTCTCAATGCTGCTGCATGGCTCATCTTCCTCTCCAGACGTTCTACATCTGCTTCCCCTCTCCTTCGAGCCCTACACTGGCTCCCTTTCCACCTTTAGATGCCAATTCAAGGTTCTTACCCTCGCCTACAAGGTCCTCACCAAATCCTCTCCCACATACAATTCTGAACTTCTCTATCTTCACATTCCCGCCCGTCCACTTCGCTCAACAAATGCATGCCACCTCTCTTGCCAACTGATTACTTCCTCCCACTCCCGCATCCAAAATTTTGCCCGTGCTGCTCCCTACCTTTGGAATGCTCTCACTCTCCCTATCAGACTCTCTACCTCTCTACAAATTTTCAAACGGGCTCTCAAAACCCACTACTTCATCAAGGCCTTCCAGCTCTCGTCCTAACCCACTTCATGCTCTTTCCTCCCTATATTCCCCTTCTGTGTCACGCCTGTCTGTCTGCCCCTCCCCTTTAGAATGTAAGCTCTCACGAGCAGGGACCTCTTCTCTCATGTGCTTCTCTTTACATTTTCTTCTACTCTTTACTCCACACAAGGGCAACTAACACGTGACTGCCAACTCCCTGCTGCTTATTGTGAGTGCTTTAATCGCTATTGCAGCAATGTATATAAGTCGTGTCCTTGTACTGCACTGTAATTTACTGTACGTTACTTGTTTCTTGTTCACTTATTAGTTCTATGTACTATGTAAGGCGCTGCGGAACACTTGTGGCGCCATATAAATAAAGGATAATAATAATTATAATCTTCTATAGCTGTCAGTCATACAAAGACCATGAGCACAAGGTCAGGCAGAATGTATTACCATAAATCGGGAGATAAGGCATTTTTAATATCTATACACGTAAAAGAGATTCATTACTTTAGCATGTATTAGAAATGCCCAGATTTGTTTTATTTTTCATTTATAAATTGACATACTATACTCCAGCTGCTGTGGGACTACATATCCCAGCATGCCCTGCCACAGTTTTAGCATTCCCTAATAGCAAAACGCTGGCAGTGCATGCTGGGATATGTAGTCCCACAGTAGCTGGAGTGCCAGGATTCGCCACCACTGCTATATACTGTATATCCAGGGTTGGGTGCCACCGCACAGTGGGTCACCATGCTTAATAACTTTGGTAGCATCAAAGACCTTAGAGCACTGGCGATACTATAAAACCAAAATAATTAAAATAAATGCTTTGAAATACCCCCTTTTAAGCATTGTGAATAGAATAACAACTGTAATGCTCCACTCCAGAGAGAGGAACCACTTTTTAACCTGTCTGAAAGACTAGAATTAGAGATCTGCTGAGTAGATGAGGAAGGAGAGAGAACCTGGAAGAAAGCAGGAAGTGAGCTGAGGTGAGAGAACTGGACACAGAGTAGAGAGAATCTACTGTGCTAATCTACTATAAATAACAAAAGAGAGAACTATGAGGGAAAACAGGGGGAAGTTAGATGGAGTAATGGGATTACCAATGACCATGCCTCTTCCAATGGAAAAGAGGGGGTCTCGCAATGGGTATTGTACAGAGGGCCTGATTTAGACCTGCTCGCGTTTGTACGCAGCCAAAGTATGCAAATCCCACCATCGAGGCATTAGCACGCCCACTATGTCTTGGCGTGCGATCGCGGTTTGTATGTAGACGCCCACCAGCCTGTCTTAAGATGCCCACTTTCCCACGTCATCTCCAGGAAGTGTATGCAACAATCGTTAACATCGAGTAACATCGGACCCATACGCAGCACTTGTGGCTGACAATACCCTACCGCAAGTGCTGCGAGTGCTTCAGTGTTTAATTCAGGCATGTGACATGTATTATGACGCTGTGTCTTAATTATGCACACCCCTGAAACGGTGCTAAGACGCTCAGACACGCCTGCGTTCACACCACCACACCCCCATTTCCATCGACCATCCCCTGTCACCACCCATAAAAGGCTCGTCCTGTCACTCATTCTAGCGAGGTGGTTATGCGCAGCGAGCGAATGCTTCCCGATCGCATGAACTAGCTTGCGCACTGCGACTTATACGCACGCGCACATTGAATGCATCGGCAGGCTACGTGAAAACGCAGCCTAGCGAACGGGTCTGAATCAGGTTTAGAGCCCTTGTAAAGGCCAGTCATGTATACCTTTAAAAATTGCTATGTTAATGATATTGGGCACAGGAAAGAAATGCAAAACCGCACACAAGCAGCTTTGCAATGCAGCAGGTGGTGTCACGCCTCCTGCATGCATTAATGATCCGAGTTGCGTCCATGGACACAGCATCGGGTCATCTGCGTGATCCTCGGCCAGCTCAGTGACCATGGGGTCAAGTAGGCTGGTCATCGCAGATGAGGGAAAGAGGCCATGAAATCTCCATCAGTCGATGGAGATCCTGATCTCTTCCCTCCTCCCCCTAATAGCGGTGACACACCTCCATTTTGGGAAACTGAGGCCGTCGCCACCCCCCCCCCACCCACAGATGGCAGCAGACTGTTAATCACTGACAGTCTGCTGCTGCTCTGCGTCCTATCACGCAGGACCCATTCTGCACATGCGCAGAACGTGACCTGCGCACATGCAGATTCCCGACTATCGAATCGGCTCCATTAACCTTACAGCAGAGCATAATGTTTTTGGGATAAATCAGAGCAAAAATATGAAAAAATAAAGTAGAAATGATAGTTCATATGCCAAATACTAATAGGTCATGATTATATGTAACCTAATAAGTCTTTATACCTGATGGGTCATTTATTTTAGTATCTGCTGATCACACTGAAAGCTGTTCCTCTAGGCCAGTGTCACCCCCCTCAAATGGTGTCCCAAGCGGTGAGCAGCGGTTATGGATGACCACCCCTATTTGTACACCTGGTTTCATAGCTGTCATCATGCTCAGTGCACACTTACACCAGCACAAGATCCACCTGAAAACACACAAGTCTGTATAGCCTGCAATCCCACACACCCTAGACATGCTCTCACTAAACAGCTTATGTGCGAATGCCTGGCTGTCACAATGCACTTCTGCCACAATTGGAGATGCGACTGGGTTGCGCACGACTCAGCATCACTACAACACTTCACTTGCTTTTAACTCTGCAACAGATCCTATTGTTTCCAGTCCCACAAAGTGATGGTTTTTATTTTACAAATCTTACAAAATGCTCCCCAGAAATGCATCTGTCATTTTGCACCTACAGTATATAGTATAGGAAGCACAGATATACTTATCCACATATGCGGGATGCACACAAGTTAGCACTGTGTGATGGAAGAGGCAGGTTATTCCTAGATAAATGCATGCTGGTTGCTTGAATGCTCCTCTTGCCCTCATATCCAAAAAAAATTTGCATGCTGAGAGATTGAAATACAAGCCATAGTCGCAGGAGACCATAGAAGCTCTTTCTCTCTTTACAAAAGGATTTTTAAAGCCACCCTAAGGAACATTTATGTCTTCTTGATAGACGCACCTCCACCCTTTTCCTCCATTCACCTTGCCAATCTCAGTGGATTCTCTCCTGTAACTGTGTCCAAGATCTTTGCATCCTCCCTCCTTCTTATCCCTCAACCTAACTACGCCCTTCCTTTTCTTCCCCTGAGCTCTCTCCTTCATTCTTATCCAAACCCATAGTTAGAGATATGTGTTCTTTCCTTTAAATAACTCTACTCCCTTTCTACTAATGCTCTCACTTTGCTCATCTCTTCAATGTATCGTCTCTACCGGCATCTTCCCCTCTGCCTACAAACATGCACTTAACTCTCCTTTTCTTAAGAAATTATCCCTTGACTCTAACTCCCTCTCCAACTATTGACCCATTTTTTTGTTTTTTTTTCTACTTTGCTGCCAAATTTTCTCAAACTGTTTATTTGCACCTTCCTGACCCACTTTCTCTACACCCACTCTCTTTTTGATCCTCTACAGTCAGGATATCACTCTCTTCACTCCACTGTGGCTTCCCTCACTCAAATTATCAAAGTTAAAGGGTCACTTTTCACTGATCATACTCCTTGTCCTCTATGGTGCTTTCAACACCGTCAATCACAGTCTTCTCGTCCACAACATTCACACATTTGGACACTGCTGCACTGCCTTCGCTTGATTCACCTGCTACCTCTCTGATCAATTCTTCTGTGTCTCTATTTTTTAACTCATTCTCCTTTCCTCTTCCTCTGCTGTATATATTGGGGTTCCTAAAGGCTCTGTTCCTGGCCCTCTACTATTCTTTCTTTACACACCAGTTCTCAGTTATACACTTCTGTGGCTTCAACGATCACCTCTATACAGAAAATATTTACATCTACCTTTCTTCCCCTGACCTCTCTCCTTCATTCTTATCCAAACCCATAGTTAGAGATTTGTGTTCTTGAATACAGATTGTGCATACTTTGCTGCAGTACTAACTCACTAAATGATTGATCCTGCACATTTTCAATTGAAGTCAGTTGTTATAGTTTTGGTATGCTGTGACAATTGGTACTACAGTAAGTGCAGAGCCGGTGCTACTGCTAGACGAATCTGGGCGGTCAGTTTGTGGGCACCTAAAACATATACTGTAGCTGCTATTTTACCTTTATAATTTATAACTGGTAGTAGTGTGCACTCCTGTAGATTATTCAATAGATGCTGGGTAGCTACACTAAACCTTTCTAAATTATGTGCTAATGTTGGACTAGATTGTAGTACTTTTATGTATATGTATATGTATATATATATATTATATGTATATATATATATATCTAAGAAAGGGTGAGAATTATGCGCTCTTTGCTGCATGGTGTATCCTGCTAAATGACCGACCACTGCTGAAAATAAGGCTATGAGGGAAGGCCATACCCGTTCCTTAAAGACCCGTTTTATGTGCTTGTGAACCTTCTATTTGCGGTACGCACTTTACATACCTTTGCAACTTTGTGATCTAAATTACTACACTATAGAGTGTTTAATTCTCACCCTTTCTTAGACATTACCACTACTTGAGACGCCACAACAACAGTCTCCCAGGAGAATATCAGCGGACACCCAAAATACGGGGAGTGTATATGAAGAATATGAAGGAACACCAAATCAAGACATTAATACTGACATTTTAGGTGTGGCGTTATAACAGTACAATTTTTATATGTATATATATATATATATATATATATATATATTCAACAAAAAAGCATTGCTAAAGTAATAATGTAACCTATTTAATGGCTAGGCATGTGTAAAAGTAGAAGGAAATTGATTATAATATACTGAGGGCTTACTGGAAAAAAAAGATGACACTACAAATTCAATCACAATATTGTAGATAACTGTTTACCTGTAAGGCTGCGCTTCAGAAAGAAACTTCCGTTGTTCCAAAGGGCTGGCATTTACTCGCAGTTCTTTAACTACTACCTGGGCTGGAGTGTAGTCTGAGAATATCTCTCCCAGGATCACCTTTATAAAGCAGAAACCAAACAAGTTTTCTTTTCTAAATTGATGAGAAAAAACTAATGCTGTGCAAACACATTAATATGGATATATATACAGTATATATGAAAAAAAGTCCATAACTAAAAGACAAACGTAGAAGGATGACGATAGATGTGGGTTACAAAGTGATAACTCACCTTTCCAAACCAGCCATTTCCAATCTCCTGAAGATAGCTTAGGTCTTGCCGGCTAAATCCTGTCTGTTTTACTGTATAGACAGAAAAGTTTGTTAATAATGTGAAGTTATTTTACAAGTCCAGTATTGCTTTTCACGCAGTTTCAAAGAAAAAGTGAAGGTGAGAAATTATAAAGAGCAGTTTATATAACCCATTTGGAACTGCTATTCAAATCAAATTTTTTTTTAATTGTGCCCTTAGCCAGGTAATAGGATAACAGGGTCCATTGCCTGGATCACTGCCATTTGGTACATACTCACTCACTCAGCACTTTCTTAACAGTTAATTTTCCTGCGACTGATGGGTGCAGGAATTTGACATTATGGGATTGATTCTAAGTTGGGAGCAAATCAACAAAAAGTTTTGCCAGCATGTCTCCGTGATTTTGCCACTACCGATATAGATTTCAAGCACTAGCAGGGTCGGACTGGCCCACAGGGGTACACGGAAAATCCCCGGCGGGCCACACTGCCTGAGGGCCCCACCTAATTTCCTAATGTCAGGTTTCAGACTGTGCACTCAAACTATACATGTTACTACCAGGGTCAGTTGCCTTTTAGACAAGGAATATGGATGAACAGACCATGCACTGTAGTATCCATGTTGACTGCAGACTATGTTCTCTCTAATGGTTGGCCAAACCTCTGTTACTCAGCCACCGGGACCCGCTGCCGCACAGATGATGGTCGTTCAGTGTGTATGAACGACCATCATCTGCAGCTATATCTGCAGATCACTCGACCTGCAGATATATCTTTCAGGGGTGTACCCAGTACCCACCTTAAGGGGTAAATTTACTAAGATGGGAGTTCTATTAAGAAATGATGTTGCCTATAGCAACCAATTAGATTCCAGGTATTATCTTCTAGAAGGTGCTAGATAAATGAGAAGTAGAATCTGATTGGTTGCTATGGGCAACATCACTTCTTAAATAGAACTCCCATTTTAGTAAATTTACCCCTAATTATCTAAACACGAAGCTCAAAGCAGAGAACCTAGATAGACTAGATGTGTATGAATAACACTGAAAGTCATATCAAGTATTTAGCACGGATATGTAAAGGAACAATACTTAACTCCTTATTAATCAGGTTAAGATAGATTACCAAATTTCCTACAAATTAAGTGTGGAATACTAATAATAAGGAGCATAAGGGCACTTTTCCCTAGTGGAAGATTTTAAACACTATTCACAATCTATATGCACAACTATCATTTTAATATTTCGCTGCTATCCAGTAATTTATTTTAAGTAATATTATCAATAAAAGATATGTTTTATGTTAATACATCAATACACAGGACAGGTATATTATATTTGTATGCTATTAGGGGATTAGTGCACTAAAGAAGCAAACCCCTTTTCTTTCATTTTCTTTTTGTCTTTCAAGCAATTCCATAAAGGGGCATTAGTAGCACTCGAAGGTACAATAAATAATTACCTATACAATAGAACAGTGATTATTCCCATAACACCACTTATACAACTATAAAATAAGTGAGTGACTGGTGCAGGAACACAACTGTATCTTCTCAAACCTCTGTTGTGCCTGGACACGCCCTATCATTAAACCCCTTAAGCATGGCCCCCTACCACTGCTTTCCCCTGGTGCAGGGTTGTCTTAACAAGCAGTGTGGGCCCTGAGCAAAGCAATGCACTTGGGCCCTTACCCACCCATTCACAGGAAAAAAATTTAAGTGGTCAATAAAATGAAACCCTCCTGCATGCCCATCAGACCTCCCACACATGCAGAGAGACTCTGTCTGACTGGTCTGAAGCCGGCGGATGAAGTAAAACTGGGACTGAGGTAAGTACTCGTCATGGGGGGGATGGGGTGGGAGAGGTTAGATCAGAATACAATGCACCGGCGGCCGTCTTATAAAAATATCACAAATTTACTAACTGGCCGCGGCTGCACGGGGGGCGGGTTGGCGGGCCCCTACAAGCTTCGATCCCTTGGGCAACTGCCCCACAAGCCCAATGGAAGAGATGGCCCTGCCCTGGTGGGCCCTTCATGCCCTAGTCGGGCACTGAGCACTGGTGGTGATTACATTTTGGAGGGATACCATGTCGTTTTTTAAATTTTTGTTTTTTTTGTTTTATTAAAATACAAAGAACAGTGCTACATGGATCTCATGGATCCATGCAGCACTATAGAAGCAATATGCTTTCTCTGCAAACATCTACCTCACTGCTCAATGGGGTATGTACCTGATTTAGGGGCCTGTGTGTTGGAGGCTGGTAAAGACACCTCTGAAAGTGGGAGGATGTAGACATCAGGAATGGACTGAGAAGAGGAGGTCTCCTCAGCAGGCGGAGTGTACTCCCCTGAAAACTCTTCCCCATCAGGATTTTCAAACTCCTGGAAAACACATTAATATAATTAATTAGAGCGAAAACTACACACTTACAAAGACTACTTAAAGACAAAGCTGTGCATGATTATAATTATATCTAAAAGAAATATAGCATGTCATATGGATGCAACAACCAACTGATGGGTCAGGAAGTGTTCTAGAATTAGTTTTATAAATGCCCCCAGATACTGATTGAGAGGGTAAGAATATGTATACAAGTCATAGCTATGTCTAGTTCAGCAAAGGATCCAGAATATACCATTTAGAGCAGGAACGGCCCTCCAGCTGCTGTTGAACTACACATCCCAGAATGCCCGGCAATAATTTTAGCATGACCATTTAGCAAAACAGTGGCAGGGCATGCTGGGATGTCTATTTATACAACAGCTGGGGGGCCCGCTTATTTCCCACCCTTGACTTAGAGTGTATCTAGCAAATTACCAAAGGTAGACAGGGAATATAAGTTTCGAATTTGACCTTTTGTGACTCTAATAGATATACACAGTTGCAGCAAAATTTCACATGAATATAAATGCACAACATTCCATTTCTCAGTGCTATGAACTTCTGACAATAAAATCTTTTGGTTCCACTTTTGCTTTGCAATTCCGCAGAATGGATATTTTGTGTGTTGTGGTTATGGTAAGTCTATCAGCACTAACTGCAAACTTTCACAGCCTGAGGCTGTTTTGTAGAACGATATTCAAAATATTTCTCATCTTAGTTCTTCCCAATACATATATTGGCTTTAAAAAATAATATAACATAAGAGGCTTTATCCCTTTATGGGAACATCACCATACAATAGATGTCATACCTCAAAACAACTTACACAGGTGCTGGGCCAGAGTGCCTATAACTAGATCTTCCCACTTGGCCCTATGTAAACAGACATTTGACCGATTTGGTCATTCTGAACTATAATGACCATATCTTATGGGGACTGATTAGGGCAAATGGACAATGACCGCAAACATTGTTAGATTTGTATAATTTGACTACATTTTATGTGTCAATTGACACCTGATAGATCCCAATGAAATATTTATCTGGACTGGCAGCCAGTTTGGTCCAACACACATATGTGGCCAACTTTATCTTCAGTAACCGCATTGGCCATCAGAATCACTGTGTGCATCATCAGCTCTAAATTACAGGAAATTGGGCATATTCTTGTTTGCAAGATGAGTAAAAAACATTGTCTCATTGTCTTCTGAGATCATCCTTAAATGATTGCATTCAATATTAGAAGGGAACAAGGAGCTTGATGTGCAAAAAACATGCAAACATTCAGCAGAGTCTCTTAAATAAACCAACCACATGGAGAACATATACAAAATACACGCACCCAATCCATGAAATACAGAAAGAAATGAAGGACCGGCACTCACTGTTGTCATGAAGAGAATAGAGGAAACTTTTAATCCGGCATAAAGATGTATAATGTCTGCCTGGACGGCGTCTGTTAATCTAAGCTATCATCAGGAGCAGAAATGGACGCGGGTCCTTCATTTCTTTCTGTATTTCACAGATTGGGTGAGTGTATTATTTTATTTTTTTATGGACCTTGGCACTTCACGGCAGTTAGGGTAGGAGCCGTGCACGGTGCCCGCTGGGTACCACGTGTGTACGCCACGTGGTGCTGGACGCCGGTGAGGCAACTTCCGGCCTCGTTACGTTCATGATGGGAGGTATTTGCAGCATCCGCCGGATGCCGCGGGTGTGCGCCGCGTGGATCCTAGGAGGATGCTGACAGCGTGCACGAGGTGGACGGAGACCTAGGGGTCTCGATTAAGCAGCACACACGATGCGTCATTTCCGGGGGATATCCGGCTGAGTAATTTTAGGTAATTAATCAAATTTGATTTACCTCCGCCTGGGAACATGTGTTATCTACTCTTAGCAGCTTAGGCCTATATATCTGTGTATGACCAATACATTAAATAGGGCAATTAATGGAAGAATTAAAGACACAGGGTATATAAAGCCCTAGTGTGAGTTAGATTCCTTATACCTTGAAAAAGACCTGCAGTCGACAGGTCGAAATGCGTTGGTTAACAGGAATATTAAGATTAGGACTTTATTACTTGCTCCTTGATGAGGTGGCGGATTTTATATCACCTCCAACTTTCAGGTTATCGATATTTTGTCATTGATATTTTTTCTGATTTATGTTATTTTTTGTTTTGTATGTACATTTTTTATTAAAGAGAACTTTTAGCCACACTACCTATCCCTCTTTTTGTATGAGGATATATCATAGAAGGAGTTAATCCCAACAATTTTTTGGAGAATTACTGAAAGAAAACTTTATGTGCAGAATATTCCGTCTGTAATATGTAAGTAGGGTATGCATCATTCTACTGTTTTCATTCATGATACATGACTATAGCAGAATTGGTTGGAACCATCGAGTGGGCGGGAGATATAAAGAAACCTTTCTGGGAACCCCACTACATGTTTTGACGTGAGTTGGGGTATGCACCAATTTAATTAATTGACGGAGCTGACATTACTCTGCCCCCATGCTTGAATGCTTGATGCATTAATATCATTTGGAATACAATATTAGACCACTAAGACGGTCTTTTTGTTTTTGTATTTTTTTCTTCTCTATGTGCCAATTGGATTAATCCCCGGAGACTCTTTGGATTTCCCACAGAAAGCGACTTATGCAAGGACCTCTTTCATCTTTTTAAACAGATTGAGTATTCTCCCCTGCACTTATTATTTATTTTTTTTGGGTCTATATCTTTTTGTATATCCAGCGCCACCTGGCAAACACAATAACTTTTTTGTTACAATTGTACAGTGGAATATAGTGAGTTTCCCATTTTTTTGTGTTATACCGGAGGCAGCAGGTTTTGCGCACCTTTTGAAATAGTATTGTTTTCTATTGATTCATTGAAATACTACACGTATTTAGTGCTGCAAACTCCATATCTATCTATCTATGGAAAGTACTTCGTCAATTTACATTAATTGATGTTTAGAGACTATTCTATTTACAGTAACATTTCATGAAGATTAAGAAAAGACTATTCAATGACTATTCTATGACTGGGTAACAGGGATACAGGGTAAATCTCTGGAGGGCCGCTGCCTCATTGCCTGAGGGCTCACCCCTTCCTATAGTTTCTAGAATGTGAACTTGAAATACACATTGTTACTCTATTAGACGGTCAGTCGTGTACATTACATCATACTTGCTTACTCTTTTCCGGAACCTGTGGGAGTCTCATGGTTTTCGGGTAGTTCCCCGCACCCCCTGGAAGAGTAGGTATTCTTCCCCCATCCCACCCACTTCCTAGTGAAGTGGGCACAATGGGGAGAATAATACCAGGAATCAACGGAAGAAGGGGTGGGGGTTAGTCACGTGATTCTAAGATAATCACATCATTGACCCCGCCAGTATTCAATTTTGCGCAATTTGCAGAATTTTGCAATGAGGTACAGGGCCTAATGATGCAGAATTGTCCGGCCCCGCTCCCATCACAACCCACATGCATCTCCTCTCCAGGCTTCTCCCAAAGAGGAAACTACGAAAGTAGGCAAACATGCATTGCATTAATGTGGAATATGTAGATAGGATCACCATCATGTGCTTAATTATTACATGTGTTACACTAAACTGCATTCCCAGGACTATAGTGTCTTTAGGGTGCATTTTGCCCTCCAGCAGGAGGGCAGGGCGCTGCGCCCCGCTAAAACAGCCTGGCGGGAACGCTAAGATCTCTGTCCAAACAAAAACGCTTTAACATTGGCTGCCTGATTCGGCTGTCAGAAGCTAGTGTCACTTATCTCACCTTGAATCCAACATCTCCTCTCTTGCAGCAGAGACAGGTGAGGAGCAGGAAGATGAAGGCTAGCAGTCCGGAGCATGAGATAAGTACCACGGCATAAGGTGGAGCGAGAGGGGTCCTTTGAGAAGAGCCATCTACAAAAAGATATGGTAAGAGAAAAGTCTGTAAAATGGTCTTGGAGATATGGTTAAGAATTGATTGAATTGACATAATGGATTCCAGGCATTGTTCAACTACTGTACCTGATTCTGTGCCTCTACCTTTACAATGCAGAATCAATTGTAGAGTGTAAAATATCACAAAAGAGCAATATTCAACATCTCTTAGCTAAACAAACCTATTACTTGCAACACAATACATCATTTTAAGACAGCGGTTCTCTTCTGGTGGGATTCATCTTGATTTCCATTTATTGTATCAATATATTTTGTAAAAAAACAACACCTCCATTTCAAAAACAAACAAAAAACATTAACACAAAAATGTTAAAGGAAAAATATAGTCTCCACATAAATAAAGACACAGTACCAATAGAGACAAGTGTAACCTTCACTTATCATTTGGGATGACTACAGTATTTCCAGTCTAAAGCCACTGAAAGTACAAGTGATAAAAGATCAGCTACAATTTTAAACTATGTTTAAAGATAAGTCTTTGATAGTTGTATTTTAAAGGCACATATACTGTAGGTTTAAAAATATTACCTTACCAACATTTCCTTAGAACTAGGAAAAACAAACTTATGTCTATTTGGCAGTCAGAATTGCAAAGCAATCATTAAAAATTGCAATTTAAAATGTTCTTTTCATCCCTCAAAGTCATAATATTTCTACTAAATGCGTGCACTTTTCCTGTATTTTTTATTTTATTTTGTTCATAGAAAATGTGTCATTAATTTTGATACACAATTACTATCTGCCTTTATGAATGAATGTTTATGGTACTAAGTTTTAGTTAGTATTCTGTTTTATATGCATTCTAATGTTCTTATGTCATTTTTTATGCTTATATATTATCGTTGCTCTTATCACTTGTGTAATGGTTCCAGAAACGGGGCATTTCTCCAAAATGTAAATTTTATGTAAATAATTATGTGCAGGCTATATTTGTAGCACAGCTGTTCCTTTGTTTGGATGCTTCGTTTTCGGGGTACATGGTGCCTGGGCTTATATTAAAAACTGTCACCATTTTCTAGCCATATTGCAGAACTACTGCACTCATTTCATCGAGAAAGGAACAACATACCTGGCTTACAACAGGTGTTTCTGATTTTTTAAATATATAAATAACCTAATAAATTAATGATCGTTAAAAACCAAAGACATTACATTCTACACAGAGAAAATTCATTCTGAAATCCATTTTCATCAATGCAATTAAAAAAGCTTGAGCTTACATAACACATACATGTTTGGTATTTAGGGCAATATAGTTTGAATTACACACACATGGCAATACCCAAGATTTTTTTAGTGTGTAATGCTTCTTTAATGGTGAGAGCAATCTGTTAAAGTTGACGTCTGAATGACACCATATGGAAGATCCATTGGATAAGTGTGTGGAGTAGGGGTTGGTTGTAAGTCCTTTGTGTTGCGTACAATATGCATTTTGTACACAAAAAATAAGTTCAGAATAGGGGATCACGACGGTCGGGATGCCGGCTGTCAGAATAGCGACAGCAACATCCCAACAGTAAGAATCCCGATGCATGAAGGTAAGTACCCTAACCCCTCACCCTCCTCCTAACCCTCCCCCCCCACAGTCTAACTTTAACTCTCCCCACTCAGTAGCCTATACCTAATCCTCCCCCTAGTGCCTAACCCCTACCCTGACCCTACCCCACAGCCTAATACCATCGGGATGTCAGCGATCGGGATTCTGAAGTTGGGATTCCGATTGCTGTCATGATCCCAGCACTGGGATTGTGAACGCTGAAATCCCGACCGCCTTGCTGCTGACTACATTCGCCCATGTCAACTCCCCCAAACCAGCAGAACTGTGAACTGTGAAGTGCCATGCCAGGCACCTCTGTAGTTCTGGAGTACTTGCTACCATTGACTGCACTGGATTCTTTTCAAGGATGCTCAGGAGAGGGTATGCACAAATAGCACTGGGTTACTTTATCACACAAGCACATAGCCTCATTACATCTTAACACTACCCTTCGTTTTTCAAATATTCCAAATTGTATAGTTGCAGGACGAGGATCCTTTGTAACACGGATTGGTGCTATATATAAATATAGGATGATAATAATGACTGTGCATGTCTTTATCATCATGAATCATGAAAGAAATAAGCATAATGTTTAAATATCTGGATAATTCTACATTTCTCATTTATGGAAAATAAAACCATCAAGAATAACATCCTATTTATAACATTATGCTGCCATTGCAGTTACACTTCCACTATAAATTATTCAGTCATTTATTGGGCCTCATGAATAAATAATTATCATAATAATGGCAATATTTAAATGCCTTACAACTCAATTAATTAGTATTGATTTTTCTAGCACGCTATTAACCAATTAGCTGTAATACACCATGCAGCATAACCAAAATATTTACATCACGTTGCCAGATCTGCTGGATGTCCAGACTCCTGAATTTTGGGTCCCTCTCCCATACTCCCAGGAGTGCAGTGCACTTCTGGAGGTGGTCTGAAAACATGATTCACAATCACAGCATTGCGCACTTGACACTTGCCCAAAAGTAAGCAAGTATCATTTAGATAGTGACGACAAATGCTAAGTCAGTAAGGCACATTGCAATACAATACAATAATAATGGAGTTGATATCACCAGCACTCCTCTACATATACATGTATAGCTCTTCATGCACAATAGTTGTTTCTCCTTGGCTGCAAGTCAGGTGTCAAATCCCATAGTATACTCAGTGACAGAAGGGTAAAAAAGGGTATATAGTGTAACACCTTTTTAATTAGTAGCATGGACAATAACATATAAAAACATGTAAACAGTAAAATATCACAATAAAAAAAGTGTAACATGAGTACATCAATCAGCATTCACACTTGGAAATCCCCATGTGGTAAATTACGTGGTTATTAGTGGCTAGATGCAAGAACTGGCAACGGACTTTAAGAGCTTTTGGAAAATCAAAGTAAAGCCTGCTGCAGTTATTGGTTTTCCTTTTGGATGTACAGAGTTCACAGCTCCACCATTATGCTCCACAGTTATGTTGATGGAACAATCTAAAATGATTACAAAGGGCATATGCTAATCATTTTTGATTGTTCCATCAATGCTCCAAAATATGAGATCAAATGCTTTCTAGGCCTAAAGTGGGTTAGGGGGCACTGGAGGCACAGACACCTAGCAGGACAGTGGGCCAGAGCTGAAATTAAATTAATTTATGAGCTCGGCACCTTATAGCCTGGAGGTCTAAACCTTGATTTCGAGGTGAAATGGTTCTTATCATTTTTGATTCTTACCTCTTCTTCAGCATACGCACCTAGGGGCGGTCAGTCATTACTATCACTATTCTTTTATTGGTGTGATGGACGGTGAATGTGTTATGAAAAAATGTTTTTATTATGGCACACTAATAATGTTGCATTTGTATTGTAGTATACCTAAAACGTGTGTCCTGACTAAATATAGTTGCCTGAGACTACAAGCATGCACAGCGTCCCACAAAACAAACATTCAGTCATCTGACCGGGCGAACAAAAACCCATATGGAAAACTAAAGATACAGATTACCAAGCCCTTATTTGTCGAGGAAAAGAATGGGACGCTGATTTTTGGAATTTATACGGACTTGTTGGTTTATTTATTGCAAGTAGCTGCAGGTTATATTGAGACCGCAACAAAATACATTAGGTCACCATAACAACGGAGAACAGGGGGAGGTCCCAGCGCACAGTATCACAGGACTTGTAGGTGATCCCGGTATAAGGATCAGGTGCACGGGGACCAATTCCAGATAAGGAAACAGGTATTTATATATTGGATATGATCCAGGAAGGCATTAACCGAATAGACTTATCTTGAAAAAGACCCAGGGAGGGTGCCGGGATATCCTCTTGATAGTGACGGAGGTGACGGAGCGGTGCAGCATAACGGTGGAGCTGTGAACTTTGTCCATCCAAAAGGAAAACCCTGAACTGCAGCAGGCTTTACCTTGATTACCTTGATTTTCCACATGCTCTTAAAGAACTGTCCATTGCCAGCTCTTGCATCTAGCCAGTAATTACCACGTCATTTACCACACGGGGATTTCCAAGTGTAAATGCCGATTGATGTACTCATGTTACACTTTTTTATTGTGATATTTCACTGTTTACATGTTTTTATATGCTGTTGTCCATGCTGCTAATTAAAAAGGTGTTACACTACATTCCCTTTTTTTTCCCTTCTATCTAGTATACTATGGGAAGTGACACCTGACTCGCAGCCAAGGAGAGACAACTATTGTGCATGAAGAGCTATACATGTATATGTAAAGGAGCGCTGGTGATATCAATTCCATTTTTTTTGTATTTTTTGACTATTGGTGGAGGTATCAGGGACACCTTCACAGGTGATTTGCACACCTAGCAGCCAATGGTGTATCTATAATGGGTGCAGAGTGTACACGGCACACGGGCCCCTTTGTCCACGGGCCCCTTTGCACCCATAGTATTACTTACTTCTCCGGAGTCCCATGTCTCCGGGGGCCCGGTGCTCTAAAGACGACTGGAAAATGGCCGACGCGGCCATTTTCCCATCATTTGCGCATGCGCAGTACAGGGAAAACGGCCACCACAGCCTTTTTCCCGGTCACCTGCGCATACTCTATAGACTCTGGGCGCACTCTAGTGCCCAGAGTCTATAACTCTGGCGTTGGCCGCGCACGGATCAGTGAGCTGCTGGCCGCCAGAGAGAGAGGAGGGGCCCCGTGTCGGAGACTGCACATGGGCCCCCTTCACTCTAGAAATTCCCCTGCTAGCAGCCCCTTTTGCGCACTGTATTGTTCACCATCTGCTTTGGATATTCCATACATTGCAATACAAAGCTTCATACACACTTGCACAATATCGGTCCGAATTTTCTTTCCAGCCAAATCAGAAGGTCTAATCGTGCATATTGTGCAGTGTATATGTCCGATTGCATGCTCCCGTGGGATGCATGCAACATTGTGTGATTGACCTGCAGCACGGCCAAACACGCAGTATCACATGTGAGGCTGTGTAGTTTGATGAAGGATGTAACAAGTGATTGTGCCATTCATTAAATCTTCCTAGTGTGTACCCAGGGGCATATTTATAATGGTTGCAGGGTGTGCGGTGCACACGGGCCCACAGGTCTAGGGAGGCCCGCACCATGCACCCATATTATGTAAAACTTACCTCTCTGAGGTCCAGCGTCGGGTCTCTCAGCGCTGCTCAAAACACCAGAAAATGTCCGCCGCTGCCATTTTTCCGGCATTTTGCGCATGCGCTTTGAGGAAATCGCCGGGAAAATGATCTGCGCATACGCAGTAGACTCTGGACACACTCTAGTGCCCAGAGTCTACTGATTCTGTGGTGGCCAGCCAGCCACATCAGTCGGCTTCCGGCCGCCAGGGTGAGAGGAGGGGGCCCATGACGGGGGATGGACATGGGCCCCCTCCTCTCTAGAGACACCCCTGTGTGTACCAACAATCTTGCATGGCCCGGGTGAAGGGTAATCGCCCCACTTCCCCTAATCCTAACACTCCCTTAGGGGTGCCTAACCCTAACCCCCCCTAGTGCCTAACCGTAACCCCCCTAAGTGCCTAAACCCAAGCCCCCCATCCCCACAGCTTAAACCTTTGTCTCCCGGGGGTTGCCTAACCCTAACCCCCCTTCCCCTAACCTAACCCTAACCCTTCCTGGGGGGGTTCCTAACACTAAGTTGCCCCCCAGGGAGCCCCTAACCTAACTCTCCCCCCCGCTGCTGTCCACGCCCGCTGCCCAGCTTACCTTCGTTCATTATGCTGGGCGTCGGGCTCCCGGCGTAGATATAATGACAGGCATCAGGATTTCGATGCCTGTCATTAATACCCTGCCGGGATTTGACAGTCGGGAAGCTGGCGGTTGGCATTTTGACTGTCGACTTCCTGACTGCATCCCGCAGAAACCAGTGCCGCGCATTGCTTTTACACCAGATGCTGCAATCAACATCATTAGTGTCAGCGCTTGCACCGCCCCCATGCTAGGTGCATGAGGTCACGAGGTGCTATAGATACATGCCCACAACACTACCACAAGTCAGGGCAGTTTCATGTGAATGCATTATTGTACCTAGTTCCCACCCCCAAATGCCCAATTTCACAGAAAGACAGATCCGGCCAAGTACAGTCTGACTCAGAATAGGATGGACATCTGCAAATATGCATAAATCCGCATCTGCGCATGCGTTGTATGCGAACACTTGCCATTTATGTCCGTGCACAGAGATCCGTCTGATTCAGAATCAGCTCCATAGGGAGGGGGGATTTAATTATTCACGATGTGCCACCAGGCATTATCATAATGCCCTGCTGTATACATATTGGCCAGTTATGGCAGTGCCAACACTCTCCTAAGCCCCATCCAATCCATACCTTAATATTATTATCCTTTATTTATAGGGCACCACATTGGGTCTGCAGAGCCTTGCAAAGTACACAAGCAGAGACAGTGCAACCAATACACAAACAAAGTATCACAGACTTACAGTACACAAATCAGAGAACATGCGCTAAAATGTATATTATAAACATTGCTGCATACTAATGTTGCATATTATAATACCCACAAAAGCAGTACAGCTGAATATAAAGGTGCGATGCCATTGCTGGCAGTGGAGAGGAGATGATGTTATAAGTGAGGGAGGAAAAAGCACATGGGGGAAGAGGGTCCTGGTTGTGAGAGCTTACACTCTAAATACGTGCCTATATATATTAATATTATATCTAGTATATAAAATTCATTGGTCTGTTTGTTTTATTGTTTGTTGTCTGTCCGGTTATGACACCCCTGCACTGATTGGGATGAAACCAAAGCGGAGTGGTCCAATTGGATCCTAGCCAAGTTTTAGGGGGATTAGGGTCCCAGTCGGACCTCCCACTTGTGTACGCTGGGCAGAACATGGACCCGGGAGCCTGTTCTCAGCCTTCTACTGGATGGATTTGGCCGAAAACTTCACAGAGTGGTAACATTGGATCCCAGAAGACATACTAGGTAGTTGAGGTCCTAGTCGGACCTCCCGCTGATGTACGCTGGGCAGAACTTTGACACAGGGACAGACTGGGTCTACTAAGCAGCCCTGGAAGTTCCCCTGCATGCGTGCCCGCAAAAAGGGTGTGGCTTTGCATCAAAAGAGGCAAAGTTATGTCTCACAGGGTTGTGCAGCGAGTCACGGGGGGCTGGCCTCGCGGTAGGCCCCCGTCTTTCAGTATCCTGGCAGAGAAGAGCATTGGGAGGCGGAGCTGCTCGGCCAGGGTTTGACACTAGACTGGCCCATCTGGCCATCGGCCCTTCTGGCATGTGCCAGAAGTGCCAGATGGGCAGTTCGGCCCTGCTCACCACATATACTCTTTCACTTAATTGTGAGCACTACTACTACCTGTCGCCTAATAACACATTTCTGGCTTGCTTCTCTGTGTGCTCAGCTGCTGCTTACTTAAGACTCATTAGATGAAAGAAGGGAGGTCTACAGTTATGCAGTGTAGGGTGTAGAGGGGTCAGTTATATCGTATATAGAATGGTCACTGTTGTAGTGTAGTGTATAGACAGGACAATAGTGTAGGGTCTAAAAAGGTCTGTAAAGTAGTGGTGGGTACAGAGGGGTCAGTGATGTAGTGTAGGGTATACAGGGATCAATATTGTAGAGTATACAGGGATCAGTATAATGTTATTAGGGGAACCGTCTGTATGGCATATAAAGAATTTGGGGCGCATGTGTGTCATATGTATTGGCATATGTATTGAGGGCATTGTGTGGCATAATTCATGGCTATGTGGCATACAATAAATTTGAGGCACAGCTGTGTGGCATATGTATTGGGGCATGAATGTGTGGCATATTATGTATTGTAGGCATTAATCTGCAGCATAATTACAGCTCCCTTATCTGCTGTTTTCAGTAACTTTATAAATCTTTCTCGAAGAGAATAGGGGCAGAGACTAAATAACACAGGTGTCCTAAGGGAGATAACACAGGTGTCCTAAGGAGAGCTCCAGGAGGAAAGTAACATACCGTGGAACAGAAGGGGCTACATGTTTTGTGATAGTAAATTGATCCTACAGTATAAACGGACTATAACTAATCTGTGAATTTGTGAGTTAATTAACTGTCAACAGATATTTGACCTGGGTGTAAGGATATATTCCCGCACATGCTCAGAATAGACTCGGCCCACGTTTCCTTTGCGCATGCCCGAATGAATGGTGTAAGTTTAATATGAACATGCGCACCAGCTGGCGCTGCTAATGTCGCTTGATTTGGTTTTTTTCAAGTTTATGTTCTGAGCCTGACAGTGGGCACAAGTCTGAGACCCAGCAGCTATGCCAGGTGCGTACACACTAGACGATATTTTACACATCGGAACGACAAATCATGCCAAATATGTCCAAATCGTGGGTCGTACATCGCATCTTCAGATCTTTCCTACTGTAGGCAAGATTTGCCATCTAATACACGGTGTTTGTGCAGATAGACAGATTTTGTGCAGATTGATCTGCACCATATCATGTCCTGGAGAGCCTGGGAGCTGCCGGGGAGAGTTCAAAGGACATCGCACATGATATCGCATCGTGAGCACATCGTCTAGGGAGGGGGAGAGTGCTACAGTACTGTATCGCCGTTTCTACACACTGAAGTCGATTCAAAGGTGGGACGAAAGCAAAAAACAGCAAGTAACATTGCACCTTGGTAAAGCCAAGCTGCACTGCAGGTGGGGCAGGTGTAAAATGTGCAGAGAGATATAAATCTGAGAGGGGCGTGTCCAAACTCAAATCTAAATTGCAGTGTACTAATAATAAAGCCATACAGCATTTGTTGGCTACCTGTAATAGCAGCCAGTATTTACCCTGCATTCAAAAATTTACAAAAAAAATTAATTTGCACCCTTTGTATTGTTTTGTTCCAGATACAAAGCTACTTGCATTTTTTTCCTTTGCTCTTACCTCAGAATCAGCCCCATTATTTCAATTTGATGCAGGTGATCCAAAAACTGATACAAAGGCACATGATAATGTAAATAATGAGATGTGTAAAAAGAGGCAGAGACCTTAAATACTAATCATTCAGCACCTGCTCTGATAACATCCTAAAATGCTCATCTATGCTGGATGAAAATAATAATGTCAGATAAATGGTTTTAACATTAAGGTCACATCTTATATATAAAATACATTGGTCTGTTTGTTTGTCTGTCCGGTTAGGAATTGGGACACCCCTGCACCAATTGGGATGAAACCAACGCAAGGTAGTCCAGTTGGATCCTGGCCAGGTATTAGGGGGTTAGGATCCAGGTGAGACCTCCCGTTGGTGTACCATGCCTCCCAACTGTCCCGCATTCAGCGGGACAGTCCCTTTTTTTGGGACTGTCCCGCTGTACCACCCACGGGCTGCAGTGTCCCGTGGTGGGGAGGCAGTTGGGGGAAGCATACACCGTTGCTCTGCATAGCAGAGCAGCGTGTATGCAGAGCAAGAATAGATGCTGTGCGCATGCGCACAGCATCTATTCACGGTACGGTGGGAAGCCCGGGAGCAGCCAGCATCTCGGAGATGCTGGGCACGCATATTATTGATGCAAAAGGGGTGTGCCGCTGGGCCACGCCCCTTTACTTACTGGCACGCGGCTATTCCGATAGCCTTCAGCAAATGTTGGGAGGTATGGTGTACGCTGGGCAGAACTTTGACTTGGTAGTCTGTTCTGAGCCTTCCACTGGATGGATTTGGATGAAAACTTCACAGAGTGGTAATACTGGATCCCAGAAAATATACAAGGGGATTGACGTCCCGGTCTGACCTCCTGTTGGTGTACGCTGGACAGAACTTTGACCCTTGAAACCTGTACTGGGCCTTCCACTGGCTGGGTTTGGAAAACTTCACAGAGGGGTGGCAATTGGTCTGGGATGCATAACTTAAAAGGTTATATCTCAGCTGGACTCCCGTTGGTGTACGTTGGGCAGAACTTTGACCAGGGGAGCCTGTTCTGGGCCTTCCACTGGCTGGATTTGGATGAAAACTTCACAGAGGTGAAACCACACAGGATACGACTTTGGTTACTCAAACTTAAGTATATTTTACACACTATGCAGGCAGGTGTCTGCACTGCATGTGGTATAAAGAATTGCATTTTTTTCATTCCCAACGGGGGTGAGCCCATTTCCCCCACAGTGTGCCACAGTCACACCCCATCCCTCTGTCAGGACCTTCCATAATGAGAGATATGGACATGGAGAAGTTATAGTATAATGTAAAATATCACAGGGACAGAGGATTGTCATTAGGCCCAATCCATTTTCACTGATCATCAGTTGTCTCATCACATTTTAACTATGTCTAAAATGGAAGAGCTCGGCTTCCCCTCCTAGTTGCTCTAAGTGCTAGCATATTATTTGTAGAATATTTATTAGTTCAGGGCATCCCACATACCCAATACCCCCATACATCCCAGTGTATTGCCATAATTGTCACCTGTCACTAATTCCTGGAGACATTCAAAGGTTTCTGATCATTTGTCAATGGAGATTTTTGTGCATGTATCTGTGCCAGGTCATTATTCACCAACCACTGTTCTATCGTTACTTCCTATTGCTAGAGTTCCTTAAGTGACTTTAAAACAGCAATGCCATGGAAATATAAGGTGTTTTCTTTTTCTTTTTAACCATAATACACTGTTGCCGGCTGGAATTTACCAATCCCCCATAATTCTTTTCTTCAGTCTGCTAGTAATGATTTATTATGTTGTACATTGTCATGGGTTATCATGGTAACCACAGTCACATAGCACATGATGCAGTGATGAAGCTGTGTCTGTATTGTGACATCACAGAACATTCTGAGAGCTGTCAGCCTGTGGCAGAGGTGACATTAGTGTGTAGAGGAGAAGCTAAGAAGCAACAAGTGTTTTCTTATTCAGAACGTACAATAGGTGTACGCTTATTCAGAAGGTACGTAACTTGCTATTTCTAGACAAAACAAATCTTCTATCTGAGATTGCTGCTTTACATGACAAAACAATATTATAGAGTTAAAATGGGCAAGTGTGATTTGTATGGTATATTAAGATCCACCCAGCTCAGCACAATACTGTATTTAAGTGATATATAAAATATCCCTACTGTATTTTCATATACATCAGAAATGTTTTATTTCCATATTGGGCTGAATGATGGTCTGTAGTGATCTGTGCGCTTCCCTCACACTGAATGTGTTATGTGACGTATGACACTGTGCAGTAAGAGCCCATCGCAGTGTGTGTTGTGGTTCTGTCAGACAGATGTTTGGTGGCTTGTGCAGTGTGTTGTGGATGTGGGGAACTCACAAGGTGAATGCGGTGTGTGTTAGTGCGGGATAAAGGGTCATTGGAGCTTTAATGTAAACTGCTTTCCTGTCCCACAGAACTAATTGAGGTTCTTCAAGCCCTTATCCAGCAATGGATACAGGGCAGGAGGGAGAGGAGGAGGACCCTACCTCAGCTGGAGGAATGGGGAAAGTGCGGCCACTGCGCAGAGGCAGCAGCGTAGCCGCCATGTTGGAGGTAAGTGCACATTTCCACAGTCATGCTTAATGCTTTATCTGACTGATAGCTACATGGGAACTCTGGTACTGCAGTTGCTAATATTATTATTATTATGATATAGAGTGAAGTGACTGCCGCGGGGCATGCTGGGAGGGATCCGGTCATATCCCGCATACCAGCGCAATGTGGTAGAAGTCCATAGTCTTCTATAGGGTAACGTCAGCAAAAGCTGCCATTACTCTCCATGTCGGAGCCCCGGCGGCCACCCAATAGTACATATGGAAAACGCGGTAAAATCCAGTAGAATGTTTTTTATTAATCGGACTTTCCATTTAGTTCATCTCTCTGTTTTACTCCAGTAATGGATTAACTCATTAGATGTATGAACATTAGATTGGGTCACTCCTCTAAGGATTTCATGTAACAATCCCACAGGTGTGACACTTCCATAAGGCTGGTTGAGTGTAGAGTTATGTTGGAGATCAGGGGTCATTGGGAAGTTTATACTGAGGATTTCCATCTCTCTTTTCTTCCAGACTGACAGCGAGAAGCTGCAGACACCACTGGCCCAGTTCAGGCAGCAGCAGAGAACAGAGACTGAGCAGCTTTATAGCATAGTCTCTATTCTAAGTGACCAACTTAAAAGGTATTCTGTTCTGTCATATAACACTGTATATACTCTGGTAGTAAATCATTTGTCTAGGTGTAACTATGTAAACACTTTATATATTCTTCACCAGATGTAATGTTGCTCCCTATGGGCCTGAGTCAGAGGATAACGCAATGCTGATGGTCATGTAGCTCAGAGATTAATGTAACTGTGCATGCGCAAAACATTCTGTACAGCCCTACAGCACATTCATTACACAGAGCGTATGTACAAAGGTGCTGTTGTTAGTAGGATAGACAGTATCAGAAATGGGGCATCAAAGTGATGGGTGTTTCTGTACGGTCGCCAGAAGTGAGCTATAAAATGTCTGTCTCATGGGTGTGTTATGGGAGTATCACGGGCGTGTCTGTAGAAGTGGCTGCGTTCCCAAACGCACAGACATAGCCACAGAGGCATTGTTGTATCTATAATCACCCTGCACCCATATAATTATACTTACTCTACAGGGTCCCACGTGGGCTGGCGCTGAAGTCAGAAATCGCCAGGAAAATGGCGCAGCATTTACACATGATCATTAGAGAAGTCTTCGGTAACAGAATGCAGGAGCCATGTTACCGGAGACTTCAACATCTGAGAGGAGGGGGTCCACACAGAGGCTGCACAAGGGCCCCCTCCTATCTTAAAATGCAGCTGCACAGAGGCCATAGTCAGTTGGAGAAACTGCACAAGTGGCGGTGGTGAGCTGATGGTGCGAGTGATGGTGAGCTGATGGTGCGAGTCATAGTGAGCTGATGTGCGAGTGATGGTGAGCTGATGGTTGCTTCTAAAGAATTACAGCGTGCAGAGACACCGGAAGTGAGCGTGTCAGTCCTTGTACAGTCAGATGTAGCCTCTACACCAGGGGACGGCTGATGCTGCATTTGCATATTATTGCAGCCGCGACTCCGGCAACAAATGCAGGAGCAGATGCAGCAGCGCCACCTCTGACTCAGGCCCTAGGTGACTCTCTGATCTGGAAATCACTAACGCTCCTGCACATTATCTCTTAGTGTGACCATGAGGAACGCATTCCTTGAGAAAGTTATGGAGGAAAAAGATCGGGCAGTAAATGAGGTGACAGAGAAACTGGGTCAGGTCAGTGAGAAGAGGGAACAGGATGAACATCAGGTCAGTGATAGTGATAATGGGCCCATCTCCTGCACACAGTACAGGCAGCCATTACATTTATCTCCAGGAGGCCTATTTACCAATATTCCCAAAAATGCGGAGGGGGACAATGACAGTGGGCTGACACAAGCAAGCTAAGGGTTTTCAGAGCTTGTTATATAGCCCCTAAACATGGTCCCCATAGAAAACTATGAGGACGACTATTGTGAGGGCTGTTACTCACAAAGCAGGAGAAACAGCCATTTCCATATGATTTAAGGAGAGAGTTTGATAAATAGGCCCCTTGGAATTGTGTGCCTCATGCCTCGGCAATAATGTTTCCAATTAGATTGATAGGATGCTCTCCTATCTATTGCTCATGAGCTAGTGGCCACTATCGGAGAGGGATCCTTTGGATGATATTACACTGATTTCACCACAGCTACATATAACACACCTGCCCCAAGGGGATTGTAGTGACAATGTCAGTGTTACACAATAGATATACAGAGGTGGAAGTGGCCCGGTGTACAGCAGTAGGCTATACTGTCACTTTTCCCACTGCTCTCATTGTATGGCCATATTAATAACTGATTTGTGCTGTCTCCCTCCCCTTCTCTCTGTACCTGTATTGCAGAATGATCCATCGACTTCTCGCTGTGCCCAAATCCCCAGTACCTGGGAGGGCTGGAGGCGGCTCTGGACCACTGTGCGTACACTCTTCCAAAGAGTGCGCAAGATATTTAGCAGAGGGAGGCCCACACCCAAGAGCCCTGGCACTGAGGCAGTACACCTTACTGCTGTGCAGATTCAGGTGATTATATATGAGGAATGGATGGAGGTAACTGTGCATAAAATAGAGGAAAAATAACTATATTCTATAGAAAGAAAAACATCACTTTTTGGTTATAATCTCAACTTTTTTATGACTTGCAGAACTTTCAAAGGGAACTGACTGAGCTGAGTCTGATGGTAGAGAGCAGGAGAGGACTATATGAGCAGGTGGCCATCATGAAAGAGGCAGAAGTAATAAATAGGAAGGAAGTAAGAGACCTAAGAGAGGAAATTAAGAATGAAAAATCAGAGACGAGGAGGCTGGCAGGACTACTGCAGGAAAACATCGAGAAGGCGGAGCCTAAAGAAGACGAGATCACCAAGGCTAACGCAGGAATGAAGGGTTACAACAAGCTGCGTAAGCAGTTCAGCAAGCTTGTGTGCAGGCTGAAAGCAAAAGACCATGAAATAGAGGGGCTACAGCAGGAGATAGCAGAGCTGAAGCAAAGGATGGATGACATCAGGGCAGCAAAACCTCAGGAAGATAGCAAGTAAATTATTAGGGGCGGCTCAAGGGGCAGGCTGACAGGGTCATCGCCCGGACATTGTAACCTGAAAGGGCACAGAATCAGTCACCTTTGTGGCAGTCAAATACAGGGACACACCAAGACTTGTGTCATCAATAAAGCTTGGTTGTCCCCCTACATACAATTTCCTCATCATTTATATATCTCTGTAATATATCTCAGTATATCATTTACTTCTTTGTTTTAGCATATACTAAATTGAACCTATTATCTGTTTTCGGTAACACATTATCACTTACCACCAGAGACATACTAGGGCTGCTGAGCAGCCCTGGCAGTCTCCCTGTGTGCGAGCGCAAAAGGGGCGAGGTCTCGCCTCAAAAGAGTCATGGTTACATCTCGCGGGTGCCTGCCGCGAGTCACTGGGGCCTGGCCTCACGGTACGCCCTCATCTTTCAGTATCCCGGGCGAGCAGATCGCCGAGAGGTGGAGAAGCTCAGCCGGTGTTTGACACCAGACGTGCCCATCTGCCATTCTGGCATTTGCCAGAAGTGCCAGATGGGCAGTCCGGCCCTGTGTATATATACAAAGCGTGGTCAGATGAGGTGGTGGGTTTCCTGTTGATGGAGTGATGGTCTCGAGAACGTCGACATACATCACAATGTTTTGTATTGAATAAAATCTGCTGGTTTGAAAACTTTGAGGACTTGGTGAGTGCCCTTTCCTTTGGGAATTTGTTTGTATACACTGGATTTATGGTCTATAAGGGAGCACCCCACAGATGAAATTCTTGGACTAAGAGTGCAATCTGAATATATATTATATATAGAATCCTGGAAGAGGCACTCCAAAATTGAAGACAAAATTGTACACATATAATAAATCGAAAGGATAACTTTTGTTCAGATAAATCTGCAGACATTTTTAGGATTAGTTCTTTTGTTAATTGAGAATCTGATTTTGTCATTTATGTGTTGTCTTGTCCTTGAAAAATTCAATACGTGGGGCGTACTACCCGCAAATTCAAATTAAGATTTTTAGAGCTTCGACGTAATATCGTCAATTGTCTTACCAAACAGTGTATCACGTCATTTTGTACAAATCCATGGAGCTAATCCAGATGTCTTGAGAGCCACCATTATAGAACAAATCCCCATCTCGTTTCTTGGTGGTCATAGGTTCAAGAAATTGTGCATTAGAGAATCCTATTGGATTCATGTCTTAAGCTGTGTACACACTGACAGATATATTGGTCGATCAACTGATCGGCCAATGTTTCTGTTGCCCGTCGGGTAGTGTGTACCCACGATATGTCGGTGAACATCGGCGTTATACATATCGCATTGGCTGTGCTGCACAGCCGATGGACAGATATGTCTGCAGACATATCTGTCCATCGGCAAGTGTGCACGGATGGTCGGCAGACCGCCCATACACACAGAGCGGCAGCCGCGAGGAGGGGGACGGGACACGCCCCCCACCTGGACACGCCCCTTGGTTGCCGGGACCTGCGGGTAGGCACAGATGATGGTTGTTCAGTGTGTATGAACAACCATCATCTGCAGATATATCTGTATAGTGTGTAGCCACCTTTCCACGCACTTTTTCCGGATGGCCTAAATGAAACAATAGAGCTTGATTCCTAAGCACCCTCTTATGTATCTTTATATATTTATATATATTTTAGTGTCCAATATATTAATGGAAATTGTTTTAGTATAATTTAAAAAAGATCAATGAGGCTTATATTAATTTGTGATCTAACAAGTCCCTCTAACATAAGTATCTCCCCAATATGAGAGTACAGGTTGAGTCTCCCATATCCAAATATTCAGAAATACGGAATATTCTGAAATACGGCATTTTTTTGGCATGACTGTGATAATGAAACCTTTAATTTTTGATGGTTCAATGTACACACTTTTTTTAAGGCACAAAATTATTAAAAGTATTGTATAAGATTACCTTCAGGCTGTGTGTATAAGGTGTATATGAAACATAAATGAATTTCATGTATGTACACAAACTTTGTTTGAGCCACAAATTTATTGAAAATATTGTATAAAATTACTTTCAGGCTGTGTGTATAAGGTGTATATAACACATAAATGCATTCTGTGTTTAGATGTGTGTCCAAGATCTCTCATTATTGCATGCAAATATTCCAAAATACGAAAGATTCCGATATCCAAAATACCCCTGGTCCCAAGCATTTTGGATATGGCAGACTCAACCTGTATTTAAATCTGTTTATTTTTTAGGTTATAGTTTTTATCTATGATCATTTGTGATTTGTTTATTTTGATATATTGATCGTAAATATTTATCATGAAACGCATGAATGTTGCATATTTGTTTATACTCACTCCACATGGTCCATATATATTTATTTTTATATGTATTTGTGCATGCTTTTAATGATATGTATCAGTAAGCCATTTATTGAATGTAATAAGGGTTAAACTGTTATACTCCTGTCTTCAGTAAGAGAGCCACTTGACCACGTCTGAATCTAATTTGTTAATTATAAGGGCTATACTGTTAGGAAAGTGAGGGTAATTAAGTCTGAATTGAGTCTGGGGATGGCTTTGAGGGCTGATTCGCCTGGACTAGTGGTGGCCTGTGGGGTAAGTGTTAGATGCAACCTTTGGGCTGTGTAGCAACCTAGAGGGCTGGAATGCCTCGGCTTGCTGCAGCCTGAGTGCCGTGGATGAGATGCATCCTTTTGGGCTGTGTAGCAGCCTTGAGGGCTGGAATGCCTTTGCCAGCTGCGGCCTGAGGGCCGAGGGTGAGATGCAGCCTTTTGGGCTGTGTAGTAGCCTTGAGGGCTGGAATGCCTTTGCCAACTGCGGCCTTAGGGCCGAGGGTAAGATGCAGCCTTTGGGCTGTGTGGCAGCCTTGAGGGCTGGTTAGCTGCGGCCTGAGGAAGAGATGTAGCCTTTCGGCTGGTGAAGCAGCCTTGAGGGCTGATTGGCCTTGGCTAGTTGTGGCCTGGGGGCCAAAGATGAGATGCAGCCTTTGGGCTGGTGAAGCAGCCTTGAGGGCTGTTTAGTTTCAAATGGAGTGTGCACACTGACTTGACGAGATTTACCAGTGTCGCCGGGTTGACAGCGTGACCCACTTTGGACACTGAGTTGCTACCAGCGCCGCCGGATTGACACTGGCGTCGGTGTGCTGGATTGGCGCACTTTGGATGCTGAGTTGCTACCAGCTCCGCCGGCTTGACACTGGCATTGGAGCGCCGAATGATGCACTTTGGACACTGAGTTGCTACCAGTGCTGCCGGGTTGACACTGGCGTCGATGCGCTGGATTGCGCAGTAGTAACGCAGAGATGCGACCAGTGTCACCGGGTTGACACAAGCCGCCTGATGCTGACTTGCACCCGGGATGGTAGTGCACTCCTAACCACTGAGATGACACACGTGGCTGTGGCTGGGGTGCACACCGTGCTGCCTCGATGACACAAGCAGCACACGGCAGATGAAATGCAAAGCGTGCCTCCTGGATGGAGCAAACGGCAGAGAAATAACACAACAGACTGGACTCTGGAACTCGACTGTAGAACAAGAGACTGACACAGCTGGAAGCACGAGTAACTATCACCGGCAAGGAGTGACGGGCTGGCTGGAATTTAACAGAAAAAGGGCCCAACCACAGCAAGTTTCCCTAATGACAGATTATTGAGCACCTGCGCTGTGTTCAGACAGGAGAATCAATCAGTGTTCACAGACAGGCAGTTATTAGTGCAGAGGCTCAGCAGCAACCAAGACTGGAACTGCAACAATATGCTGCTAACCACAGATCCTAACAGGAGGAAGGGGGAGACTTCAGCGAATGCTTGTCCGCCGTTCTCCCCGCACAGCATTGGCAGCACGGCGGCTTGTGAAATATACAAATCCATTCTAACCACAATGGAGACTATTCACCTTCTGAGGAAACTGGGAATACCACAACCCCAGAGAAACGCGTCAAGGAATCTTATTGCACATGGACACTTTGTTTCATTGCTGTGAAAGTTTGTAGTATTTGTGGAGCACCAGCAGACAGAGCACGATGAACGCGGCTCTGTGAGAAAGCATAAAGCAACATACGGCGACTTCAGCCTGCACAGTCAGTGAGAGATCACCTTAAGCCACGTGGAACATCTATACAGCTCCCAGCACCTTGGTTTGGAATCAGCCACATCAGTGCGCTACGCCCGGTCCCCGTCTGGAACGGATCCCCGCGTACTATTAGGCATCAGTCTGACCCATACCCAGTGTGATTACCAGCACTGTTATACAGGTGACTTTTTGTACTCATTACACACAAGGTATCCATTTATTTACTGCTGCTGTTCCCACATCCACAGAGGAACATTTAACATACAGTGGACTTTTAAACAGCATATTTGTGGACAATCATAGTGGTCCGCTCTATCTATTCTTTCAATCGGTCCCTAGATGTGATATTTCTGTGAGCTTTGATAGTATGTGGTTACTATTTTACTTTTTTATTGTTTGTAATAAACACATTTATACATATTGTGGTCACTTGATTGTATTAGTGCTCCACTTGTTCTTTTGTATTGCTTCATTTTTAGCAGGTGCAGATCCTGCTGTGTGAGCTGCTTACCATTCAAGGGGATATCCTTTTTTGTCAGCGCACCTGATTTTGAGTTTACTGCACAGTAGCCTCCTAGTGTCTGTATGTGGAAGCAAAGTGATCGCATATGTGATCATTTTACTTCTTACTGTTTGCCGTAAATACATGTAAGCAAAAAAAGAATCCTTATTGCCGTGATGTGGCAATAGAGAGTCTTAATATTTGGAGGACCGCTGCATATTATAATAAATATGCCCCTTAATCCCCTCATGATACTTCCTCATTCAATCTTGCTACTGAGATGGAAGCGGGGAAAGAGGCACTCATACCACCCCTCAGGGCCCTGCATAAAGCTGCCTAATGGTACCTTCTGCCCTGGTTAAGGTCTGTACTCAAGCACCATTACTGCCATATACAGTCATATTACAGTCTTAGAAACGGGGAAGAGACAAGTTTATTATGATGGTAAAAAGTACCTCTTAGATAGTACCTCGTAGATAGTACCTCCTAGAAAACCACAGACAACTATATTGACATAATGAATACTGATAGGTTGTCACCATAGTTAGGAAAATTCATAATAGGAAGAAGTCCATCTAGTCACACCTCATTCTAGTAATGTAAAGAACATTATACAGATATGTATTTGTATATGTATTTAACTTTGAAATGAGCAGTCTGAAGTAAATGCTTTTACAGTTTTCTCTATCCTGGTCCCATTTACTAGTAGCTTTAATGCTACTCTACTCTGCTCTAGGGACAGTATGGAAGCATAGTGGTTAACATTGCTGTCCGGAACCTATCTGTCCAAAGTTTGTATGGACTCCCTGTGTTTGTGTGTGCTTCTATTGCCTCCCAAAATCCTGGTAGTTTAATTGTCAGCTGACTTATTATTATCATTTTTTATTTATATGGTGCCACAAGGGGTCCACAGAGTCTTATAAATAAAATAATAAAAAAAGATACTTACAGTATAAAACATTGCAGAACATGAACATGAACTACAATGTTTATAATTATTCCTGCATCAGAGTCATGATACCCAAATGACTAATGGCGCTGAACCCAAAGGTTTGGTGCCAGTGTGGTCAGTGGGGAGGAGATGATGGTAAAGTGAGGGTAGGAAAAACACATGAGGTTAGAAGGCCCTGTATGTGAGAGTTTACTATCTAAAGGGGCGCGACAGATGAGTAACACAGAGTGGAGAGACAGTGAGTAAGGCGGATGGAGCAGTGGGTTAGGATGAGAACTAGAAGGCTTTGATAAAGAAGTAGGTTTTGAGAGCCCGTTTGAAGCTTTGTAGAGAGGTGGAGTCTGATAGGGAGAGGATGAGGTTCCAGTGGTGGGGAGCAGCATGGGCAAAATCCTGGAAGCGGGAATGAAATGAAGTAATAAGATGGGAGGAGACATGGCATTAATTTGTGGAGCGAAGTGGGCAGGCAAGAGTGTGAAGGGAAATGAGCTTGGAGATGAAGGGAGATGAGTGCGAGTAGTTTGAATTAAGTTCTCAAAAGGAGCCAGTGTAGGGTCTATAGAAGGAAGAAGGCAGATGCAGTACGTTTGGAGAGGAAGATGAGCTGGGCAGCAACATTAAAGAGAGATTGGAGTGGTGGGAGACAGGGAGACCAGATACAAGGAGATTACAGGATTCCAGTCTAGAGATGACCAGTGAGTGGATGAGAGTTTTAGTTGCCTTCAGGGTGACAAAGGATCTGATCATGGAGATAGTTTTGAGGTGAAGCTGGCAGGACTGCGAAAGGTACTGAGAGTGAAGGATAACTCCAAGACATAGCACTTGCAGACTAAAAGAGAGGGTGCAAAGCCTATTCCTTTCCTAGTGGGAGGACTATCAGCTCAGTCATAGATATGTGAAGTTTAAGAAAGCACTGGAACATCCAGAGGTATATAGTAGTGAGACAGCTGGAGATACGAGTGAGAAGAGACGGGGAGAGGTCAGGAGAGGAGAGGAAGATCTGAGCATCATCACCATAGAGGTGATAATGGAGGTCAAAAGAGCTGATGAGCTCATCTAAAGGGGACATATATATATATATATATATATATATATATATATATATATATGGAGAATAGAAAAGGGCCAATATCAGAACCTTAGAGGACTCCTACTGTACTGGAAGTTAATGTGGGGGAGAAGTCGAATCATGAGAAAGTAGAGAGAAGTTGCGTCAAAGAGGTAAGTAAACAGCCAAGAGTGGGCAGTATCATGCAGAACAAGGGAGTGAAGAAATTATAGGAGAGGGTGGTCAGTGATGTCAAAAGCAGCAGAGAGGTCAGGAGAATGAGCAGAGAGTAGTGGTCCTTGGAAGAAGAAGGTCATTGCTGACTTTAAGGAGGGCAGTTTATGTTGAGTGGAGAGAACGAAAGCCTCTAGTGTGTTTGTGTATGTTAGGGAATTTAGGGCCTGATTCAGAGCCGCTCGTAAGCGGCCGCTCGTTCGCTCCGAGCGATGTTCGCTCATGCGTATGGGTTGTAATGCGCATGCGCCAACCAGTCAGTGCGGTCGGAAATCGTGTGCTCGCAAAATAGCGAATGCCTGCTAATTTGAGTGACAGGATGAGGCGTTTTTGGATGGTAACAGGGGAAGGTGCTTGAAAACGGGGAGTGGAGATCCGAATGCAGGCATGCCAAACGGTCAAAACGGGCGTTTTAAGGGTGTGCATAATTAACAAAGCAGCATCATCGTCCACGTCAGTTGGTTGTCTTTTAACCTGAACTGCTCGCATGATTGCAGTAGGAAAATGCTACCACAAGAATAATGAGCAGTTCATACGCCTTTCGATGTACTCGATTAATCTAATGAATAGTGGAGATGACGTATGATGCGAGTGGCCAAGGGCCGTCTTTACAAAATAGCGAGCGCATGTTTCGTTCGCTCGCTCAGACATAGAGGCATCAACAGACCGCAAAGAGCGAGCGCTCAATTTAAATAGCCAGCCCCTTTTTCTGAACGAGCGTCCGCAAATAGCGTCCGGCTCTGAATCAGGCCCTTAGAGTGTAAGCTCCTATGGGGACTGATGTAACTGACATTTTTTTCTCTGTACAGCACTGTGTTGGTAGGGAAGCGATATGAATGAACAATAATAAAAATAATAATAATAAAAATAACAATCAATGGACAAATACAAATATTACCCATAAACTAAATGGCATAGAATATGGAGAAGAATACCACAGTGCGGTGACCCATAGTTGAATAATGAAAAACACTATAGAGGGACTTGTCACACATCACCAGTGTAATGGAGGACAATATTGAAAGAATAAGGGATATATTTACTAAAGTGAGAGTTTTTAGAAGTGGATATGTTGCCCATAGCAACCATTCAGATTCTACTTAACATTTAACTAGCACTTTCTAGAAGATAATAGCTAAAATCTGATTGGTTGCTATGGACAACATCTCAACTTCTAAAAACTCTCACTAGTAAATATACCCTTAAAGGTGCATACACACACAACGATTTTTTGAACGATTATCGTTTAACGATAATCGTTTGTAAAAATCGTTCACTTTCTGAGTCAAACGATGAACGATTTTCGTTCATGCGCGTTCACGTTTGTAGTTTGTAGTTCAGTCAGGCTTGTCAACAACGATTTTCAGTAAGGAAATATGCAAAAATCGTTTGTAGTTCTAAAAAATCGTTCATTACATTTAAATGAACATAGTAAATGAACAACTTTAGTAAAAGATTTTATTTCATTTTTTCAAGGGAGAAAATCGTTTACTAAAATCGTTCATTAACTAAATCGTTGTGTGTGTATGCAGCTTAAGAATCTATAATATGATGAAGAACAATACCAAGAGGATAGCTACTACTATGATATGACATTATAAATATGTTAACTCCTTTTGTAGTTACCTGCAACTGTAAGGCAGGGAATCCAAATTAATGTTTTACTAAGTAATGAAAATGGAGCATTACATTAATGGAATGTCAGATAAGATAATACAGGTATGTAAGATATAATGAATAGATATGCAAAGGAGTATGCTGGTGATATATAAATGGAATGTAGTCATAGGGGTAAATTTACTAAAGTAAGAGTTTTTAGAAGAGAGTTTTAAAAGTGATGTTGCCCATAGCAACCAATCAGATTCTACTTAACATTTACCTAGCACCTTCTAGAAGATAATAGCTAGAATCTGATTGGTTGCTATGGGCAACATCACTTTTAAAACTCTCTTCTAAAAACGCTCACTTTAATAAATGTACCCCATAATGTCAACATTTACAATGTTGACATCCATAATGTCGACAGTTATGATGAGATCTGCAGAATGTTGTCATGTTCACAATGTCAAAATGTGAAAGGGTTAGGGTTAGGCTGCTGGATTGGAGGGTTAGGGTACGAGAGGGGAGGGTTAGGGTTAGGCACTAATGTAAAGGATAGGGTTATGTTACGAAAGGGAATGGTTAGGGTTAGGCACTAAGGCAAGGGTTAAGTTACGGGAGGGCAGGATTAGGGATAGGCACTAGGGAAAGGGTTAGCCATACTCACCACCGGAAGCGCCTCAGGATTCGATGGAGCTGCCGTACCAAGTACATGTGTCCACGTACATCTTACATCCGTGCGCTACAAGTCGCGTTAAACATAACGCATGAGCACCGTGCAACTCAATAGCAAAGAGCGTCTTTTTGGTGACTTATTACCTTCAAATGTGTCTTATTCGCATTGCAAAATCAGCTTCTGCTGATTAAAATGATATGCGGCATGTCTATAGTCTGTGTGCGACTGCGAGTGTATCTGCATGCGAAATGCTACGTTACAGCAGGCTTGCCTACCCTCCCAATTTGGCCGGGAGCCTCCCGATTTTCGGATGCCGCTCCCAGCCCCCCGGAAAGGCAGGCAAGCCTCCCGGAAGCCTCTGACCCTCCCGTCCTCCCCCCTGAAAAGACTAGAAACCGATGACGCGATTCACGCTGAATCGCGTCATTGCGGCCCCGCCCCCTGCTTCACAATGCTGAAACTAACGGCATTGTGAAGAGGGGCGGAGCCACGATGACGCGATCGTGCGGCCCCGCCTCCGCCTCCAATGTGCCACCAATTGGCTGGCCTGCACCCGGCTCCGTCCCCAATGACCGCCCCCGCCCCCCCACTGTTAGCCGACAATCAGCTCCCTCCCGGAAGGCTGATTGTCGGCAAGTATGCTTTACAGTGTCTGCGGCTGTGACACTGTAATGTAGCATTTTGCATGCAGATGCCCCCGTTTTACGAATAAGATTAATTTGAAGGTAAAAAGTTGCATAGGAAAAGACGCTTGGTGCTACCAAGTCACACCACAGCATGGCGCAGCTAGAAAGGCTGTAAGATGTATATGGACTAGAGATGAACGGTTCGGATTCTGTGGAATCCGAACCGCTCCGAACATAAGGGATCCGAGTCCATCTGAACCCTGTTCGGGTGTTCCCCGTCTGATTCGGATCCCCGTTCGGGGCCGAACTGCGGCCTCCTGATGTCGGATTCTCACAAGAGAATCCGACGTCAGGGCTCCTCTAGTGTAGGGCAGACTGCTGTGATAGCGGTCTGCTCTACACAGAAACAAACACACAGCCGCCAGCGGCAGCTGTGTGTTTGTTATAGCAGCCAATGAGAGTCACACAGACTCTCATTGGCTGCTGCACGGAGGGAGCCGGTTGGAGCTCACTCATGAGCTCCGTCTTCCGGCTCCCTCCTCGTGCGTAATAGAGCAGAGCAGACGGCGGCAGGAGCGGGGATTCAGGTAAGTTTTTTTTTTCCTTGTTTTATTTGTGTGTGTGTAAGGGGACGCTACTGGGGGCATGCTAATGGGGGAACTACGACTGGGGGGCATACTACTACTGGGGGCCTGCTAATGGGGGCACTACTACTGGTCATCTGTTAATGCAGGCACTACTACTGGGGGCCTGATACTGGGGGCACTGCTACTGGGGGGCATACTACTACTGGGGGCATGCTAATGGGGGTACTACTACTGGGGGCCTGCTACTGGGGGCATACTACTGAGGGCACTACTACTGGGGCCCTGCTAATGGGGGCACTACTACTGGGGGAATGCTAATGGGGGCACTACTACTAGAGACATACTAATGGGGGCACTGCTACAGGGGGGCATACTACTACTGGGGGGCATGCTACTACTGGGGGCACTACTACTGGGGGCACTACTACTGGGGGCACTACTACTGGGGACTGCTAATGGGGGCACTGCTACTGGGGGGCATACTACTACTGGGGGCACTGCATAGGGGGCCCCACTACTAAGGGGACTGCATAGGGGGCACCACTACTGTGGGCATTGTATAAGGGGCACTACTACTGTGGGCATTGCGTATAAGGGGCATTACTACTGTGGGCTTTGTGTATAAGGGCCACTACTGTGGACACTGTGTAAAAGGGGGATTACTGTGTGTCGTAACATAAATAAGAGACACTACTTTATGGTGTTATGTGAATCAGGGCCACTATGTACGGTGTAATGTGAATACAATTGTGCACTGTGACTCCTTGGGCCGTAGCCCACTTTGTAAACTTGTAAAAGTACTGTGATTCTGCTGGCCGTACCCCACTGGGTGGGTGCACTACTTTTAATTTCTGCCACTGCTGTGTGGCAATGTGTCATAGATATGCTTTATACTGTGGTGGCTGTGCCGCTGCTTTGTCGCTTGGTAACCAGTCAGCTCACTGCAACCTTTAGCCAATAATGTTGAAAACAATATTATAAGCTGTGGGGTGGTCTAAATTGATTGTAAATTGACTGGAATTAAGGTTATTGAGGTTAATAATACTCTAGGAAGAAAAAAAAGACCAATTTATGTGATTTTAGCTTTTTTTGTCAATTTTTGTAAAAAAATCCAAATCCAAATCCGGCACCGCAGTATGGCAAATCCAAATCCGGACGACGAATTAGAATCAAATCCAAATCCGGCAAAAATGGTCCGGCGCACATCCCTAATATGGACAAATCTGTAAGTCACCACTAGACCATCAGGGATGTTTTGTTGACATTCTAATCATGACATTTCATCAGTATCGACATGGTTAATGTCGACATGCCAAACCTGATGACATAATACATGTCCAAATTATGATAAATGTATTTAAGTTAAACATGTCACCATAGGACATTAATGTTTTTCCATAGCACTTTGTGCATTGTGCATATGTTTTACAGAAGACCCTGATGTTCTCCGTTACTCCGCACAGCCCTGATACTTCAATCAGAAATGTCAGAGAAATTAATCAGATTTATATATTATCTGCAGGAGTCATTATAAGTTATTTAACCATTAGGAGAGTGAAAGCATAGTTGAAAGCAAGCTGGCCTTAATGGTTCCCACACTGCACGCACAAAAGAAAATGCGTATATTTGTCTGTGTGCAGGGTTGTACGCGTCTTTACAAGTGGATTGCCTCTATCCGCACACTTGGTTTGATATACGTTATCATCATCATCAGAACACACTTCACCATCCCAGTCCTTAGTGCACTGGATGACATTTCCACTGCTAACTCTTACATTTCCACAGTTCCATTGATACACCCTCACTGAACATTGCCTATGTGAGAACACTCCGTTACAGCCCAGTTATTCCCATTCAGTCGCAAGTGGAGGTACGACTGAAATGCATCAGACTCTGCGTTGCTCGTTTTTGCATACCTTAGGTACCAGATCATATGTTAACACCCACAGCTCTAACGACCGCTCGGGTGATGGTCGCGATGGTCAGAGACCATCGCGACTATCGGGGCTTACGACGAGACCCTAGGGTAGGGTCTCACTTGTCGTAAGCCCCGGAGAGCTTCTGGCTCTGTCAGAGCCGGAAACTCTCCACTGACATCACTAGTGATGTCAGTGGGGCCTCCCCCAAACGGTAGGCGTTGCCATGGGAACGCCTCCGTTTGGGCTGCCACCCCTCCGGCCCGCCTTCCAAACGGGGCGAGTTGTCAATCAACATCGACAGCTCGCCCCCTTTGGAAAGAGACCCGCTACGACCGGCACTGTTGGTCGTAGCGGGTCTCACGTATGCGCACGAGGGAGCCGGCTCCCTCGTGCGCATGCGCGCTGGCAAAACATCGAGGCGGCCGTGCGGTCGTAGACCGTATGGCCGCCTCTGAATAAGGTCCTGTGTTCTCTCGGCAGAGCACAGTAAAGTTTAGAAAAAAATAATATATTTTTTTTTTCTATACTTTACTGTGTTCTGGCGGGAGAACACAGTGTCAGCACAGCAGACGGAGCCTGAGTTGCGACCAGAGTGATGGAGGGACTGGCAGAGGACCTGCCCAGCTGACAACACGTAAGTATAAGATGCTATACGCCACCTGACAGTGGCGTATAGTAACTCCATCAAATTCCGAAAATACACACTTTTCGGAATTTGTTGAATAGCATCATTTCCATATCCCCATACAAAAGAATGGGGAGTGTGGAAATTAACGCAGGCGGACTTAACCAGCAGATATCAGTGATATCTCCTGTGTTAAGTGTCTTCATGAATACTAAAATAACAGTAATTAAGGAAAATGTCGTTAAAAACATTATTTTAGTGTTGATGAATAGGCCCCTTTATTTTATACTTATCATAAATGCCATAATTAAGAGCTGCAGTTCTAAACACTGGTAAGAAATATGTTTCTATGATTACATATGTTTCTAGCTTACAAAGTTAATACTATTGAAGAAAAATAAATAATTTTAATCCAGTGATCTATCACATGTTGTTTTTAGAAGAAGTAAAATTTTTCTAATGTGGCCTGTAAGTAAAAGATCCTATGGCACTTTTATTGAAATGTCCTCAATCTCTACAATACTGTAAAGGCGCATATCCACTACACGATATAAATGGACGATTGAACGATAACGACATCGTTATCATTCAATCGTTCATTAATCGTGCAGTGAATATGCCGGCAACGACCAGCGATGTGCGCTCCCGCTGGTCGACATCTGTCATCGCCTGAACCACCTATCCAACCTGACGATATCGTCAGGTTGTGCATATTCGGGGATGGGGAAGGGTGCCTGCACTGAACGACAAATCATTCAGTGTGGGCACATTATCCACTGCACAGTATAATAAATATTTGAATGATAACGATGTCGTTATCATTCAGTCGTTCATTAGTCCTGTAGTGGATATGCACCTTATGGGGCCCATTTATCAAAGGGAATTTGAGGTAAATTCCTCGAAAACACCTGTTTTTGGGGGTTTACCTCAAATACTAAGTATCCCCCGGATGTATGAAGGAGGGACAGCAGCGGGTACTGTATCTCCGATACCTGCTGTGATCCCTCCATTGCCGCTGGCAGCCGCCTCCCCCATAAGTTTTTATGGGGGATGCGATGCTGCCAAATGTATCAATATTGGGAATGCGAAGCATTCCCGATATTGGAACCATCAGTTAACGCCATCTGAAGATAGCGTTAGCCACTGTAGCCTATGGGGACTTACCGCATGTCAGCCGGCGAAGGGATCTCCCTCCGCCGGCAATGGGCGCCGCTCATGTGCAGTCCGCAGGACTGCACATGTGCAGCAGCCTCCGGCTACATCGCAGGAAGCCCGTCACCCCGCATGTACCGGATCATACATTTGGCCGCTATGATCTCATTTGCAATGCGATCATGAGCGGTACTGCATGCCCTGATCGCATTGCAAAATGCGATCATTAATAAATGGGCCCCTAAGTCTGATTTTCAAAAGTGTAAGAAAACAATATCATTGAGGCAGCAGCCTGGTACAAATTGGTTTGGTAACGGTTTAACATACCACCTTGCTGGGTCAGCCTAACCAATTGTTTGTTGCGTGGGCTGGCTTGGAACTAAGGACCTGATTCAGACCCGGTCGCTAAGTTGCGCTCGCTCGCTGAGCGATTTTTGCCTGTCTGCGCATGCGTATAATTCGCAGTGCGCGTGCTCAAACTAGGGGTGAGCGGGTTCGGATTTCTGAAATCCGAACCCCCTCGAGCCCCCCCGATCCGAGTCCGATCCGAATCAGGCTCGACTTTTCCCGCCTGACTCGGATCTGAAATCGAGGCAAAACGTCATCATCCCGCCTTCCGAGTCTCACGGGTTTTGGATCCTATATAAGGTACCCACGTCGGCGCCATTTTCTCACTCGGCTGTGGACAGTGAAGAGGGAGGGTGGGAGTTAGGGCTGTGTAGTGTAGTGTAGTGTAGTGCTGCTGTTGTCCACTACTTCAAAGTCCATAGGGGCTGGCTGTGTTGTGCTGTGCTGCTGTTGTTAATAGGGGCTGTGTCCACTACTTCAAAGTCCATAGGGGCTGGCTGGACTGTGTTGTGCAGTCAGTTCTCCATAGGGGCTGTGTCCACTCCAAAGTCCTGTGCAGTGTCCCAGTCCTAAAGGAGTGCTGCAGTGTTGTCCAGGGGGTGCTCTGTCCATCAGGGGTGCTCCCCCCAAGTGCTAAAAAAATAATATATTTTCTGTGTTTGTGAATTGTGTGCGCAGAAGCCGCACGTGCATCAACAAAGTAGTGCCAAGCGTGCGCCTGTGTCATAAGTAAAGGGCCGGCTGGCTTGACCGTTAAGGGTGCTGTAACCCCCGAAAGTACACTCCAGTCCAAACCAAAAAAAAAATTATTTTCTGTGTTTGTGAATTGTGTGCGCAGTAGCCGCACGTGCATCAACAAAGTAGTGCCAAGCGTGCGCCTGTGTCATAAGTAAAGGGCCGGCTGGCTTGACCGTTAAGGGTGCTGTAACCCCCGAAAGTACACTCCAGTCCAAACCAAAAAAAAAATTATTTTCTGTGTTTGTGAATTGTGTGCGCAGTAGCCGCACGTGCATCAACAAAGTAGTGCCAAGCGTGCGCCTGTGTCATAAGTAAAGGGCCGGCTGGCTTGACCGTTAAGGGTGCTGTAACCCCCGAAAGTACACTCCAGTCCAAACCAAAAAAAAAATTATTTTCTGTGTTTGTGAATTGTGTGCGCAGTAGCCGCACGTGCATCAACAAAGTAGTGCCAAGCGTGCGCCTGTGTCATAAGTAAAGGGCCGGCTGGCTTGACCGTTAAGGGTGCTGTAACCCCCGAAAGTACACTCCAGTCCAAACCAAAAAAAAAATTATTTTCTGTGTTTGTGAATTGTGTGCGCAGTAGCCGCACGTGCATCAACAAAGTAGTGCCAAGCGTGCGCCTGTGTCATAAGTAAAGGGCCGGCTGGCTTGACCGTTAAGGGTGCTGTAACCCCCGAAAGTACACTCCAGTCCAAACCAAAAAAAAATTTATTTTCTGTGTTTGTGAATTGTGTGCGCAGTTGCCGCACGTGCATCAACAAAGTAGTGCCAAGCGTGCGCCTGTGTCATAAGTAAAGGGCCGGCTGGCTTGACCGTTAAGGGTGCTGTAACCCCCGAAAGTACACTCCAGTCCAAACCAAAAAAAAAATTATTTTCTGTGTTTGTGAATTGTGTGCGCAGTAGCCGCACGTGCATCAATAAAGTAGTGCCAAGCGTGCGCCTGTGTCATAAGTAAAGGGCCGGCTGGCTTGACCGTTAAAGGGTGCTGTAACCCCCGAAAGTACACTCCAGTCCAAACCAAAAAAAAATTATTTTCTGTGTTTGTGAATTGTGTGCGCAGTAGCCGCACGTGCATCAACAAAGTAGTGCCAAGCGTGCACCTGTGTCATAAGTAAAGGGCCGGCTGGCTTGACCGTTAAGGGTGCTGTAACCCCCGAAAGTACACTCCAGTCCAAACCAAAAAAAAAATTATTTTCTGTGTTTGTGAATTGTGTGCACTGTGGCTGCACGTGCATCAACAAAGGAGCAGCGCCAAGCGTGCGCCTGTGTCCCATAAGTAAAGAGCCGGCTGGCTCATTTCTTAAAGGGTGGTGTAACCCACAAAGTGCACTACTCTCCAGCAAAAATAAAATAATATTTTCTGTGTTTGTGTGCGCTTTAGCCGCACGTATATATATCAATATAACATAAATGGAGGACCAAACTTTCTCCGATAAAAATAAAATAGGGAAAGATCAAGAACCACTTCCTCCTAGTGCTGTTGCTGCTGCTGGGAGTTGTTCATCATCCCAGAGAGGAAGTAGGAACATCACTACTTTTACTAAACAATTGACCCTCCAACAGTCCCTAGCGATGAGGATGAAGTACGACAGCAGTCATCCTGAAGCAAAACGTATAACTGAGGCCTTGACTGCTATGTTGGTGTTAGACGTGCGTCCGGTATCCGACATTAGTGCAGTGGGATTTAGACAATTGATGGAGGTAGTGTGTCCTCGGTTCCAAATCCCGTCTAGATTCCACCTGCATCCTCAAAGCAGCAGCGACAAGCGTGCGTCTGTCTGTTAAAGGGTGGTGACACCCTCAAAGTGTGCTACACAAACAATTAAAATATTGCTCTTTTTTTTTCTGTCTTTGTGAATTGTGTGGGCTGTAGCCGCACCTGCATCCTTAAAGCAGCAGCGACAAGCGTGCGTCTGTCTGTTAAAGGGTGGTGACACCCTCAAAGTGTGCTACACAAACAATTAAAATATTGTTCTTTTTTTTTCTGTCTTTGTGAATTGTGTGGGCTGTAGCCGCACCTGCATCCTTAAAGCAGCAGCGACAAGCGTGCGTCTGTCTGTTAAAGGGTGGTGACACCCTCAAAGTGTGCTACACAAACAATTAAAATATTGTTCTTTTTTTTTTGGTCTTTGTGAAATGTGTGGGCTGTAGCCGCACCTGCATCCTTAAAGCAGCAGCGACAAGCGTGCGTCTGTCTGTTAAAGGGTGGTGACACCCTCAAAGTGTTCTACACAAACAATTAAAATATTGTTCTTTTTTTTTCGGTCTTTGTGAAATGTGTGGGCTGTAGCCGCACCTGCATCCTTAAAGCAGCAGCGACAAGCGTGCGTCTGTCTGTTAAAGGGTGGTGTAACTCTCAAAGTGTTCTAAAAAATAAAAAACAATTTTTTTAATGTGTTTGTGACTTGTGTGCGATGTAGCCACACTTGCATCCTCAAAGCAGCAGCGACAAGCGTGCGTCTGTCTGTTAAAGGGTGGTGACACCCTCAAAGTGTGCTACACAAACAATTAAAATATTGTTCTTTTTTTTTCTGTCTATGTGAATTGTGTGGGCTGTAGCCGCACCTGCATCCTTAAAGCAGCAGCGACAAGCGTGCGTCTGTCTGTTAAAGGGTGGTGACACCTCAAAGTGTTCTACACAAACAATTAAAATATTGTTCTTTTTTTTTTGGTCTTTGTGAAATGTGTGGGCTGTAGCCGCACCTGCATCCTTAAAGCAGCAGCGACAAGCGTGCGTCTGTCTGTTAAAGGGTGGTGACACCTCAAAGTGTTCTACACAAACAATTAAAATATTCTTCTTCTTTTTTCTGTCTTTGTGAATTGTGTGGGCTGTAGCCGCACTTGCATCCTCAAAGCAGCAGCGACAAGCGTGCGTCTGTCTGTTAAAGGGTGGTGTAACCCTCAAAGTGTGCTCCACAAACAATAAAAATATTCTTTTTTTTTTCTGTCTTTGTGAATTGTGTGGGCTGTAGCCGCACTTGAATCCTCAAAGCAGCAGCGACAAGCGTGCGTCTGTCTGTTAAAGGATTACATCGGTGACAGCATCCAAGTAGGCATGTCAGACAGTACCTGTACTGGCAGGAAAAAGAAGCAATTTGGAGGTCCCTGTACAAACTGGCTCTATTTTACCTGAGTTGCCCCCCCTCCAGTGTGTACTCCGAAAGAGTGTTTAGTGCAGCCGGGAACCTTGTCAGCGAAAGGCGTAGGAGGTTGCTTCCACAAAATGTGGAGAAGATGATGTTCATAAAATGAATTATCAACTCTTCCAGGGAGACCAGCCTCCAGAACGTACAGAGGGACCTGTGGTTCCAGCAGGGACGAATTAATACTCTGTGAGGATGAGGATGTACACACTGAAGAGGGTGAGGAATCGGTGGATGAGGAGGATGAGGATGACATCTTGCCTCCGTAGAGCCAGTTTGTGCAGGGACAGATAAATTGCCAGCTTGTTTTGTGGGGGCCCAAACGAACCAATCATTTCAGCCACAGTTGTGTGGCAGACCCTGGCGCTGAAATGATTGGTTTGTTAAAGTGTGCATGTCCTGTTTATACAACATAAGGGTGGGTGGGAGGGCCCAAGGACAATTCCATCTTGCACCTCTTTTTTTTCTTTGCATTATGTACAGTTTGGGGCCTAGTTTTTCAATGCCATCCTGTCTGCCACTGCAGTTTCACGCCTAGATGGGTCACGTGTTTGTGCCGCCCACTTGTGTCGCTTAGCATAGTCATCCAGCTACCTCGGTGCAACCTTTTGGACATAAAAACACTATTGTGAGGTGTGAGGTATTCAGAATAGACTGGAAATGAGTGGAAATTAAGGTTATCGAGGTTAATAATAGCATAGGAGCAGAAAAACCTACAAATTCTGTGATTTTAGCTGTTTTTATGCTTTTTTTCAAAAAAATACAGATCCAAAACACAAAACCCAGAACCCAAAACATGCAAGGGTGGTTTTGGCAAAACAAATCCAGATCCAAAACACGAAGAAAGATCCAGATCCAAAACCAAAACACAAAACACGAAAAGTGGCCGGTGCACACCCCTAGCTCAAACCTGTCTTTGCGATCTGATTTTGGTTGCTCATAAACCACTATCAGGTCGCTACTTTGAGTGCCGTTTGTGGGTGGTAACAGGGGAAGGTGCTTGTAAACGGGGGAGTGGTGTTGCGGACGCAGGCGTGTCAGGCCGCCAAAACGCCATTTAAAGGGCGTGCATAATTAGCAAAGTAGCGTCATTGTACACATCTCCTGCATGTATTTCAGCCAGCACTGATCGCAGTGCTTGCGGCGGGGAAAGGCTATCACAAGGGCTGCGAGCAGCTCCGATGGCTCTCGATGTTACAGATTGAACCTACAATTCCCGGAGATGACGTGTGTTGCTAGTGGAAAGGGGGCGTCTTTATACACTAGCGAGCGCACAGTTCCGTAGCTCGCTAAGACAGAGTGCGTCCTTACGCCACGCAGTGCGAGCGCTTAATTTAAATATCCGGCCCCTTTTTGCTAGGGAGCAGCCGCATCTTGCGATCAGGTCTGAGTTAACTCCTAAAAGCAAAAACTTAAGGCTTCAATTTTACTTAAGTGGAAAAAAATATCTAAAAATGTACATACAGTGTAAAAATAGATGTAATCTATTTTGAAAAATATATTTTGGAACAGTATTTCACTGAACTATTATTGAATAATATTGGCCTGTTATCGCAATGCTAAGATGATGTTATCACGGCTGAATAAGTAATGTTGCAAATAGAGATGTGTGCGGACCCCTCTGTTTTGGTTTTGGATTCATCTTTGTGTTTTGGTTTTGCAAAAGATGGGGGGTTTCTGAGTACCCAGAAATCCCCCCTGCCCACCGATCACTAAGTGTAGTGAGGACCGCAGTGAGAGCGTTCCGCACTACACACTAACAAACACACCTCCACCGGCACCGGGTAGTACGCTCGTACTACCCGACAGTGGTGTGTTTATTTTAGCAGCCAATGAGACTCAGACAGACTCTCACTGGGTGCTGCGTCCACGGGGGGAGCCGGCTGGAGCTCACTCATGAGCTCCGCCTTCTTGCTCCCAGCGCAGCGGGTGATGGGAGTAAATGACAGTCATGACGCCTCTCCCATAGTGCAGAGCGGGCCGGAAGGAGCGGACAGTGGCGGTTGCAGCAGGAGCGGGAATTCAGTAAGTTGTGGGTGTTTTTTGTGTGTTTAAGGGGCATGGGCACTGACACTGGCACTGCATAGGAGGGGGCACTACAGGTGGCACTGTATAGGAGGGTCGCTACTAGTGGCACTGTATAGGGGGGGCGGTACTGGGGGCACAGTATAGGGGGGCCACTACTAGGGGCACTGTATAGGGGGAGACCCTACTGGGGGCACTGTATAAGGGGCCCGCTACTGGGGGCACTTTATAGAGGGTGTGGCCGCTACTGGGGGCACTGTATAGAGGGTCACTACTGGGGGCCCTGAATAGGGAGGTGGCCCATTCTGGGGGCACTGAATAGTGGGACTACTACTTGGGACACTATATAAGGGGCACTACTGTGGGGACTACTACTGGGAGCACTATTGGGGGGACTACTACTGGGGGCACTATATAAGGGGCATTACGGAGGGGCACTGCATAGGGGGGACTACTACTGGGGGCACTGCATAGGGGGGACTACTACTGGGGAACTATATAAGGGGCATTATTGGGGGCACTATATAAGGGGCACTACTGCGGGCACTGCAAAGGGGGGACTACTACTGAGGCGGGGCACTATATAAGGGGCATTACTGGGGGTATTGCATAGAGGGGACTACTACTGGGGGCACTATATAAGGGGCACTACTGAGGGGCACTGCATAGGGGGGACTACTACTGGGGGCACTGCATAGGGGGGACTACTACTGGGGAACTATATAAGGGGCATTATTGGGGGCACTATATAAGGGGCACTACTGCGGGCACTGCAAAGGGGGGACTACTACTGAGGCGGGGCACTATATAAGGGGCACTACTGGGGGTACTGCATAGAGGGGACTACTACTGGGGGCACTACTGGGGAAACTGCTTAGGGGGGACTACTACTGGGTGCACTGCATGGGGAGACTACTACTGGGGGCACTGCATAGGGGGGACTACTATTGGGTGCACTATATAAGGGGCACTGCAAAGGGGGAACTACTACTGAGGGCACTATATAAAGGGTACTACTGGGGCCACTGCATAAGGGGTACTACAACTGGGGACACTGCAAAGGGTGGACCGCTACTGGGGGGAGGGGGTTCTTTAATAAGTCATGCTGGCTGTATTTATTTACACAGCTAAAATCATGTAATTTGGACCGGTTTACAGGAAATCCAAAACCCGAGTTCGGTTTTTAAAACCAATTTCTAAGCCGACCGCGAAACCGAGCCGGAACTCGGTTTGACTCGGAAACCACAAAGTGATTCCAAACTCTGACTCGGTTCATCTCGGAACACCTAAATTTAGTTATTGTCGGTTCTCAAAGAACCGGACCCGCACTTCTCTACCGCAAAACGTATTAAATTGGCTTCCCCATGCAAAGGTTTTGTATCATGCAAAGCCCTATCGCCATTTTGTAAATGCACCCCTATTTTCTGCTATATTTGCTTTGTTTTCTGTATCTTTTTACAGATAACCGCTAAATGCAGAGCCATAATGAGGATTGTGCGACTGGTGCCGCCACCTAGGACACAAGGCCGAGTAGGAGGTATGGTTGCTGCCCAGGCGGCACTCCGTTACTCTGTTCTAACTTGCGGGATTCCCACTGCATCCTCAGTATGCACACAGCAGCCACCTTCCTGCTCCTCGCAGCTCCCCCAGGGTGTGCAGGATCGTAACACACAGTCACCCTGCTATGGCTCTGGATAAATGACCAGAGCTGACTAGAGTAGATAACAAGAGTATTTATGGAGATATAGTACACACAAAGCAGAGAATGATTCTTTGCCAGATTAACACGTAGTAAATATATATATATATATATATATATATATATATACATATACATACACACACACACACACACACACTCAACTCCCTATAAAGGGCGGAATTCAATTGTTTCTACCCCCCTTCGCACCCGATGGAGCTATTCAATTGTTGCTCCTGTCGGGTGCGATCAGCTGTCAGCGCTCCATTTCAGCTCGCAGTCCCAGGGGGGTGAGAGCTGAAATGTGCGAAAAGTGACCTGTTTGGGTGCCCAAACATCTCTTTTCGCAGTCGCGCCCAGCACTTTGGTCGGGGGTAGCTGCTTCACGCGGCTAAACCCGACCACTTTGGGCACGATTAGCGCAAAAAATGGCAGAAATTGAATAGCGGCCCGCGATCTCCTGTCACTTTAGACGGGAGATCCGGACCGCGTAAACAATTGAATTCCGCCCAAAGTCACTCATATTACCAAACTGTTAGGTATGCCATTTACATGACAGCCTTTTGAGTCAATGCTTTGCTCACAGCTCAGGAAGAAGCAACCAACCAAATTGTGTACCTTAGTCATTCAGCTGACAGCACGTAATCAGGTCATGTGCTCTATCATCCTCATGTGATGTGCATGCCTGATGTATCACTGTCTGCCCATGTGCACCAGCAAAGCCATTCTGTCCTGAGTGTCTGTGTAACAGTGTGAGACAGTGTGACATGCAGGACAGTGGGCAGAGTGACTCCTGATTGCATGGGGAGGGGGAATCAACCACGTTGGCACCCTGTACACAGTCATGCACTTCAGACTGTTGCCCGGTCAGGCCAAAGTTTGGGACAGAATTGCCCACTGAACATTCAGAGCATGACATGGCTCAGAATGTATTCTGTCTACAGTCCAACTGTTTCTCTCTTGCTGGTGCTCATGAGTGTAGACTGAGGGTGTCCTAAGTGTGAACATTTCTATAGAGAGACAGCCTACTGAACTGAAAAGAGATTGTTTTAAGCAACTAAACAAGAAACCCCATCATCAGAAAGACTTCTAGGTTTGTCATATACAACGAAACCATTTTAATGATATATCCAAAGTCTATGGTACCATAATTTAGCAACTTGCGTTCAAGCGGTTTAAATACATTTAAAAAAGTGCCAACTTTATGGTCACTAAGCTGTTTTCTCTGGTGCTGGTGGGGAGCCAAATACACTTATTTACTTTATATCTTTAGGTAGCTTACTATTATCTTTCTGCTGTGGATCGCACTGCAAGATATTATCATTATTATGCGTTATCTACATAGCATCAACATATTTCACAGTGCTGAACAACCAGGGAACAAATTTTATATATATCAAGATTAAGTGGCATATTTATTAAACATTGTGGGAAATCATCAGTTTTCAGAGAATACCGGCAACATTTAAGCATCCCCTGGATGTATGATGGGGGTTCCGGAGCAGATCTTTACAAGATCTACTTCGGTTACCCTATATTGGGTGGTGACAGCAATGAGGACTGCTATACTGCTATGTTCATGTATGGGACATCTATTCATAATGATGAATCACTTCTATACAGAACAAAAGGGAGCAATGTAGTGACCCTCATAGTATAGTGGGCATGTCGGATCACATTGCAATAACCCCAAACACACTATTTTATTTCAGTAATAACATTAGTAGGATTTTGCGCTATTTATCTTAAAGAAAAGTACTCCACCCATACGTGTGCAAGGAAGAAAAAAGTACTTTATTCTAAATGACATTAGTTCTACAATTGTAGCTTACACTGCCAGGGAGCTGCTATGCCATAAATATATGGCAGTGTGTCATGAGCAACTTCTCAATGATGTTATTTGCTGACCAAGCTATTCAGTGGGTATATTATTTCAGTACACATAAAAACAAATGTCATGTTCAAGTCCACTTTAAGTATGCTAAAATAAATATTCTAATACTGGGCTAGTATATCTAATGCATATTGGGGGGCATCCACTAGACGATTTTATCCCTGTCCAACCTCTTAACGATTTTCCCTTGAAGTTTCCCTTGAAATATGATCTTCCACTCTGAACAATTTGCAAAAGATTTGCAAAAGATCTGCAAACGATTTGCAAAAGATCTAACAATAAGCTATGTTGTTTTAATCTGTGATTGAGAGCTTTCAGCTATAGTGGGCAGATAGTGGTTCATCGTTTGATCGTTCAGCGTGAACGATGTGTAAACGATGTGTAAACGATTTGTAAGCAATCAAGTGAAATTGACCTGCATGTTCAGTCGATGGAGGAGACGATCAAACGACCAGCGGGAGCGCGCATCGTACATCGTTAGAAACAATTACTGCACGATTTGCAAACGATGTTCAAACGATGTTCAAACGATTATCGAACGATTTTATCATTATCGTTCAATCGTTCAACTTTATCGTCTAGTGGATACCCTTAGGCACGTTAGGGAAATTCATAGGTAAGCAATGTTCAGTGAACAGCATAATATTGGATTATAGCAATGTTAATTATATACATATTTTTATCCTATTATTTTGGCTATCTTGCTATAGAAAAAGCACCCTGTTTCCCCCCGTAAAGATTGTATATAGGGGTACGAGCATGTGGGGTGTTTCGTTACCAGTTTAGGGTTTATTCAGTCTTAAGGCCTGTACTGAAATACTAAAATATCTGTGTACAGCACTGAATACACTGTAAGAAAGAATTAATTGTTTATGGTACTTCATATTGTATTGTACACTGTCCACTATTCTACAGTGTGATATCAATTTCTGCTGATACAAAGTGCAATCACACCCATGTATACCGTAGGGAGCATTTCAGGTAAACACTTCATACAGCCTTCGGGATTTAACAGTGAGAAGCACAAATGTTACAGCACGTTTCATTTTAACACATTTAAAAGCAAACAAGACATCATTTCATTTTAAACCTCACCTACAATGATGCAATCTCATCAGTTAAACCTTTAAGGAAGACTATGTTGCGAGTCTACTTGTTAAATGTTTAGTTAATGTATAAACAATTCAATGACACCCCCCCCCAAAAAAAAACAAAAAACAAAAACAAATCAGTAATAATAAAGTACAATGCATGGCCATATCACCACACACAGACTTGCGAGTGATTATTCTGAGGTTGGAGCCTTATGATCTCACTCTGCACATTGACACCTTGCATATGAAATGGTTAAAATCTAATTACTTATGGTCGTTGTGGTGCATTGGAAGCTGCAGCCTATCTGGGAGAAATGCTTTAGAAGAGCACTTAAAAAAACCCACCAGTGAATAAACAAAGGATTTCAGAGGTTAATAATGGTAGAGGCAAGGATAAATGAATAGCTTGTGATGAGATAACTGGGACGCTCGGTGCTGGCAGAGGCGAAAATGGGAGAAATGGGAGAATTGGATAAGAAAAATGTTTAAGATGCTGCAAATAGGCATGGTAGTGTCCAGGTGAAATAACAGCACATGCAGACTGTATGGCATAGAATGGATTAGAATAAGGCACAGGACAAAAGGAGGAGGGGGTGGGTAACTCACCGCTTTCAGCTGGGGCTGCCAAGGCCTTTTCGGGGTTGAAATACGACATGGAAACCACCAGAATAAACAGGGGGTCCAGTCTCAGCATCTTAGGGGGACAAAATCCGTGGTCCTGGAGAGATCAGACTCTGCTACAGCATAAAATAAAATTAAATAAAATTAAATAAAACACAAACGGTGTACAAGGCACATTATGAATGCAGATAGCATGCAAGCACATCGCCAGCATAACATAAGCTAACATAAATTTCAGTGCTGCCTGTTGTAATGAAAATCCCCCAGCACTGTAAAGGACACAGCAGAGCAATGCGGTGTATGCGTGGATTTGTTTGTCTGTATAAATTATGTCAGTGTCCCTATTGTGACTGCCTGAAAATATCATCAACGCAAATACAGAGAGTAAAAGGGTCATTGCATTGTCCCAATCTTACCTGCTTCCCCATTGGTATGCTGGCATTGCAGAATGCAGAGCTTTGGGTCTCATGTTAAAAAAAAAAAGCAAAAAAACCCCCACAATACTCCACTTGTCTGAAGAATAAAAATAACCACACAAAATGATCACGTAAAAAAAAAAAAAAAAAACGAAAAAAAAAAAAACCTGTTTTGGGGAACCAGACAGAAAACGTTGCTAAGGATGATGTTGTTTAGCAGTATTATTTCTGTCTGCTATTAGGTATACAAAAAATGCACACAATAATAGAAACATGAATAAATCAATATATGCATGTGAATGTAGTATGACTACGAAAAGAATAAATAGTTCAAATGATGTGCTAAATAAATATAATGAGGCTGAGATTGATATTTTTTGCTCTGTATGTTGCAAGGGCCCCCTTCTATGTGATGGATAAGAGATCCTCCTTTTGTCCCGCCTACCTGTCTTTATATATTGAGGTAGTGATTGGCTGCCAGCTCTGTCTTTTAAGTGCTCTAGTAAAGGAGATGCCGTAAAGGGGACGGAGAAGAGTGTCGTCATGGAGACCTTGGTGGCAGCAGCCTCAGCAGCAGCAGCAGCAGCAGCAGCACTAACAGGGAATCTGCAGGAAAAGGGCTGAGGATAATTTGGTAGAAAGGCAGAGCTGACTTAACCTCCATTGTGGGGATGATGGCTGAGATGATTTAAAAGGGCTGAAAAACATCATGAGTCATGAGTCTCTCCATGTGATTCCCACACCTGGAACAGTGATATAGCCCAAATTGCCTAAGTATCAAAATGACTGTAGTAGTCAGTCACTCTTATATATAGTTAAGAAGCTGATACGTCATTACATTATTTTCATTTAAGATGCAATATATGTATATATAAGGAAGTACCAAAAAACAAGAAAAAAAAATAGCAATATCACTGGCAGAAGTAGCTGACAGTCTGCTGTATATAGTAATTCAGCATATGGATTGTGCCTATAGCTTTAAAAAATAATAAAATACATAATATGCCACTGTAGCTTTAATTTCTCTTTATTTGACGGTAAACTCCATTGCAGGACCAATGGCTTTGGACATATAAGTCATCCTGCCAACTGTAACCTATGTTGTGCGCCACATATGGATGTTTTGGCTGGTACTTTGGTACTTTCATGGGCAGGATGAACAACATGGGGAACTATCCATGCAGTGCGTATTGTATTACACACTTTTTATTTACCCATATATGTCTTAGGGCCTAATTCAGAGTTGGGAATAGAGTAAGAAAGAGCAAGTAACTGTGCATCTTGATAAAACCTTGTTGCACTGCAGGTGGAGCAGATGTAAAATATATAGAGAGATTTAGATTTGGGATGGGTGTGTGCAAAACAGGGGCATGCAGTCAAGGTAGGCAGGGGAGGCAGAGCCTCCCCTGTCATACATACTCCCTTATTATACTCCCTGTCATGCTCCAGAGTTTTGATATGAAAACTGTGTTTTAATTAGAGATGAGCGGGTTCGGATCTCAGAGATCCGAATCTCTCTGAATTTCGGGGATCCGGGGCTATCCGAGCGAAGCCCGGATCTCCCTGCCTGCCCCGGATCCCTCACCCGAGGCAATACCTCGCGACCCCGCTGTCGAGTCGCGAGGTTTTGTTTTGAGCGGGCTTAACGCTGATTGGCTGAGAGATCCGTCTGTCCCGGCTCTCAGCCAATCAGTGTTAAGCCCATTGAAAACAGCACAAAGGAGAAAAATAAGATGGCGCCGGTCATCCCCCGCTGCCAACACCGCCGGCACCCCCCGCTGCCAACACTGCCGGCACCCCCACTGGCAGCATCCCCCACTGCCAACACCACCGCTGCCTACACTCCTGCACTGCTGCCCAATGTACTGAGGACACCGTCGGTGACCCCAACACTGCCGACACTCCCACACTGAGGACACCACCAGCACACATGCACTGAGCACACCGTTGGCACCCTCGCTCTGCCGACACCGCCAGCACCCTGCATTGAGAACACCCCTGCACTGCCGACACAGTCAGTAAACCTGCAATGAGGACTCCGCTGGCACCCCCGCTCTGCCGACACCGCTGGTACCCTTCACTGAGAACACTGCCAGCACTGCAGCACTGCCATTCCATGTACTGAGGACACCACCAGCAACCCCCGCACTGCCGACACAGCCAGCAAACCTGCACTAAAGACACCGCTGGCACCCCTGCACTGCCGACACAGCCAGCAAACCACTAAAGACACCGCTGGCACACCCGCACTGCCGACACAGCCAGCAAACCTGCACTAAGACACCGCTGGCACCCCCGCACTGCTGACATCACCGGTACCCTTCACTGAGGACACTGCCAGAACCGCAGCACTGCCATTCCATGTACTGAGGACACCGTCAGCAACCCCGCTCTGCCCACACTGCTATAACACACTGTATCCATGTTGGAAATTAGAAACTGAACTACCACGTTAGTGCCGCCCACTGTGTCACTTAGCTTAGTCAGCCAGCTAGTTGGATGCAACCTTTTGGCCTTAACTAGATAAAGCAAATAATATTGTGAGGTGGTCAAAATTGATTGGAAATTACTTGAAATAAATGTTATTGAGGTTAATTATACTGTAGGAACAAAACAGGCCCATTTTATGTGATTTTAGCTGTTTTTATGATTTTTTAAGAAAAAATCCAGATCCAAAACCAAAACACGAAAACAAAACACGGAGGTGAGGTTTTGGCAAAACCAATCCAGATCCAAAACCAGCTGGGATTCAGATCCAAAACCAAAACACGAGGGTCGGCGCACATCTCTAGTTTTAATACATATGTGCCTCCCCAGCCATTGACCTCTCCGCACGTCACTGGTGCAAAATGAAATGTAAAATGCAGTGTAAAAATAAAGCTGTGTAGCATTTGTGGGCTACGGGCAGAAGCAGCCAGTATTTACCCTGCATGCAAATAATATGTATGTATTTGCACCCTTTGCATTGCAACATGGTTTGTCCAGGTACTACTTGGTAGTATTTCTTACTCTATTCCCAACTCCGAATCAGGTCCTTAGTTCCATGTGTTGCTTATCTCACACATTGTAACCTATGTAGTGCACCCAAGATGGCTGCCTCGTTGGCACTTTCGTGGGTAGGATGAACAATGCATGGTTCTGATGATTTTGTAAGGATCCTGCATCTCGCTTTAGTATTCTGTAGCTTTTACAGGCATCTCTGCCAGGCATTACCTGTTCTACCCAGTGTAACCTATGCAGTGCACAACAGTGCCTCCTACCCTCTTGGATGAAGGGGGCCGTCACTGCCGAAAAAGAGGGAGAGACACTGTGAAGTGCCAGTTAGCCGGGTCTCGGTGACCTGGCAGGCGCAGAGACCGGCGCATGCGCAAATGAGGCAGGGCTGCTGCGCATGAGCATAACACCGGCTTTTAGAGACTGCATCAGCTGCAGTCCCTAGAAGCCCGAGGTGGTGGGGCTGCCAGAGCCGGTAAGGAGGATGTGCAGCAGGGACACTGGCTGCAGGGTGCCATTCCAGACATCCTGCTAGCCAGATGCAGGGACAGTGGGGCAGTGTCGGTGCAGCCCAAAGAGCGTTGCGCTCTGTGCGGAGGCACTGCTCGCACACCCCTAGTTACGTCCCTGCTCACAAAATAATTTGTTGCCAGCTGTCACATTAGAGGCCTTTCTCTGGATTAACACAATTAGAATTTATAACAGGTCAAGCTTGATGGCCCTGTGTGTTTTTCAACCGTAATAACTATGTCATACCTCCCAATGTTTAGACATGTGAATTAAGAATAAAATAAGCCAAACCCCACCCCAATACACCCAAATGCCCTGATCCATGCTTAACAAAAATCTGTACTATTTGGAGGAGCATGTGGTTGCTCCTCAGACATAAGGAAAATAAAACATGGGTCACATTATAAGATGATAGAGAGGGGCTGATTTGTTAGCTGGATGCAGACACAGCGTGTGCCTCTTTTGCTTCAATCATCTTTATGGTAATGCTGCTACAAGGTGAAAGTCCTTCCCTGGTGGAAATCCTGGTGACATCTAAATGTAAAAGGACTGAGACGGCCACTCTACGTTTTGCTACTATTTTTGGCAAAACATCACACCCACATTACCCAGAGAGCGCAGGGATGGGGTAGACTTGCCCACTTTCCTGGGGGCCAGGAGACCCTCACACTCCCCCAGCGTCCACAGACGATAGACGCTGAACTGGTGCACCATCAGTAGCAGCACCATCAAAACGTGCACCTGCTCAATGGCAGGTGCAGTTTCATCATGTGGGTATGGTCTACTGTGTGAGCGGATCAGCGTCTCTGGACATAATCGCTTTTGGAGACACAACTGCGACACTCCCTTAAGATTTTACATCTCCATGCATTTATTTCTCCTTCATCCACTAGGGGACACTGGAGACTCAGTACAGTGGGGTATAGATGTGGGATAACTGGGAGCTGGCACTTTAATAAATCTGAATTGTAGCTAGCTCCTCCCCCTCGATACCCCCCTACAGGTCAGTCTTAATTTTGTGCCAAGGGAGCTGGTCACATACAAAGAGATCTCTGCTAAAAATCAAGGATCCTCGATCAGCAAGAGGATCAGACAGGCAGCTCACTGCCCCTGCCTGTCTGCTTTGTTGGAGCTGCCGGGGAGACCTCACCACCGCTGTTTGTGGCATGCGCTGGGGTCTTCAGCTACAGAGACCACTGTCTCTAGGGGGTACCCAGACGTGCTGCGTGTGGCATTCATCGCGGTCCCCCATTTGCTCAGCCCTCCGCCGGCAGCATTTGGCAGCAAGAAGGTTAGTGATTCCTGGCACCCACAGTAGCAGGGTGGCCAGGAGAAAATGACAGGCGGCATTAAAAAGCAGCAACTGATACAGCGCTGAAAGGTGCCAGAATGGAAGGGGCGGAGCCTAACACACAGTTCTGCTCCTGCCTCCCAGCTGCCCCAGCATTCCCAGAAGGAGGCTGGTGGCCATTTTAGAAGACACAGGCTGCTGACAAACGCAGAAGAGAGACCTGTCTGCCCAGATTGTGACTGCACAGTGGTGTTAGACTTGTGAAGAGCAGGTTAGACTGTGTTTACACAGCAATTACAGCACATTATATTGTGTTACACAGCACTGGTCTCTGCATCAGTGCTGGTTGGGCTGGGTTAATAGCATAATCTCCCTCTATGCCCTTAATCTCTTCTTTCTAAACAGTCTCTATATGTGTGTTTGTGTGGATCACTACCTTTTCTCTGTGTGTGTGTGAACAGTGAATTGGTAACATGACTTCAAAGGGGTCTAAGGCTGCACAAAAAGCTTTCTCCTGTAAGAATTGTGCAGAGAAGTTTACGCAGGGACTATCATCAAGCTCCCTGTTGTGTGAGAAGTATGTTTCAGAAACAGACTGCAGCATCCCCACAACACCCTATTTGGGCTGATCAAATTACATCAGTCATGTCTCAAATGTCTGCAGAGCTGGAAGCTTCTCGCAGGGAGAGAGAGGTTGAAATATCTCAGAGGTCTGTCTTCTCTGAACCAAACTGGGCATGGTCTTTAGCAAGGTCTGTAGAAGGGCTCACAAGGGTTATGTCAGCCCAGGTTCCTCCCTTGGCATTGTCCTCTAGTGTCCCTGCTAGGAGACTAATACCGAATCCCCTTATGTGGGATGATCTGGACGACATGCCTGATACAGAGGAAGGGGAGGTACAGGACCCTATAGAGGAACAGGTGCCAGAGGAAGCGGAGCCTATATTTCAGGGTGTAGAGGCGGTGATTGCAGCTATACGCCAGGTGTTACATGTTGAGGACATGGACCCTGTGGAAGTTAGGCCGTCTATCTTTAATAAGAAACAAAGACTAGCAGCCTCCTTTCCAGTGTCTGAGGAATTGGACGAGATCCTTACCTCAGCGTGGAAACACCCAGATAAAAAGTTTCAGAGCTCACATAAACTTTTATCCTACTATCCCTTTCCTGCAGAGAGCAGGAAATTATTAGAAACACCTCCTTCAGTGTCACGTCTGTCTAAAAAGACGGTGCTCCCTGTTCCAGGAGCAGTTTCTTTAAAGGAGTTTTCTGACAGGAAGTTAGAAACTACCTTAAAGTCTATGTACACTGTAGCGGGTGTGGCCCTTTGACCCGCATTAGTCAGCTGTTGGGTCAACAAGGCGGTGGAAGCATGGGCTATGCAGCTTGCTGAGGGCCTTAAGACTGGTGTTCCGGCGGAGGATCTGGTTCCTCTAGCAGAACAGATTGCAGAGTCTGCTTCTTTTCTTGGAGAGGCTTCAAAAGATATTTGTAGTCTTTTCTCTAGATCCTCGGCTTTGGCTGTCTCAGCCCGCAATGCCCTTTGGCTGAGACAATGGCAGGCGGATGCGGAATCTAAGAGAGCCATGGAAGCGCTTCCATTTACAGGAGAAGCTCTGTTTGGAATGGAACTGGATACACTGATATCTCAAGCCACAGGTGGTAAGTCCACTTATCTCCCATCTGGTGCTCCTCCTCCTAGGAAACCCTTTGCTGGACCGTCCATTCATATCCCAGGGAGATTCAGGGGTCATGGCAAAGGAACTCCCACTATCTCCCGTGGTTCCAGAGGCAGGGGTAGAGCCACTGCATCCTCCTCCCAGCAGGATAAGTCTTCAGTTAAGCCTCCGGCATGACGGACTCCCTTCTCTCCTGGGGAACCCCAGGGTGGTAGCTCGCCTTCGCAATTTCAAAGAAGTTTTCATCAAGTCTTGCCAGGACACGTGGGTCTGGGACATCATTATTCAGGGATTGAAGTCAGATCCAACCTCCTCATTTTTTCACAACCGGTTTGTCGGCATCAGCGGACAAACGGGTTGTAATACAGGAAGCAATAGAAAAGCTACTGTCTTATTGAGTAATAGTGCATGTCCCTATCCATCAGCAGGGTCTAGGCTTTTATTCCAGCTAGTTTGTAGTTCCCAAGCCGGACGGCTCAGTAAGACCCATTCTGAAATTAAATCATCTCAATCCTTATTTGCGGACCTTCAAGTTCAAAATGGAGTCCCTGCAGTCTGTCATTGCAGGGCTCGAGAGGGCCAAGTTTCTCGTATCTTTGGACATAAAGGATGCCTATCTCCACATACCCATTTGGCCTCCTCATCAGGCATTCCTTCAGTTCGCAGTGCGGGCCTCTCATTTTCAATTTCAGGCCTTACCTTTCAGTCTTTCATCAGCACCAAGAGTGTTCATGAAGGTCATGGCAGTAATGATGGCCCTTCTTCGGATTTAAGGGGTTACTATTGTTACGTACTTGGATGACCTGCTTCTCAAGGCTCCATCAGTCACTCAATTACTGCAGGACATCTGGGTAACACAGAGTCTTTTGTTATAACACGGATGGATCCTGAATTACCAAAAATCTCATCTACAGCCTACTCAGCGTCTGCCTTTTCTAGGGATGATTTTGGACACTGTGGTGCAGAAGGTATTTCTTCCGCAGGAAAAGGTCACCTCCATCCAACACATGGTGCGATTGATACTGCATCATTGCAGAGTGTCAGTACACCTGTGTATTCGCCTTCTGGGCAAGATGGTTGTGACCTTCGAGTCCATCCAATACGGGAGGTTCCATGCCCGTCCATTCCAACTGGACCTCCTCTCTCAGTGGTCAGGGTACCACCTTTTTCTTCACCAGCGAGTTCAACTGTCACCCAGGACTCAAACATCTCTCCTTTGGTGGCTGAATTCCTCTCACCTATTGGCAGGCAAGCAGTTTGCAATGTGGGAATGGATTCTCCTCACCACAGATGCCAGTCTGAGAGGATGAGGGGCAGTGACTCGGGGAAGGCACTTTCAGGGCCGCTGGACTCGACTGGAGGCGGTACTGCCCATAAACATTCTGGAGCTAAGGGCCGTGTTCTATGCTCTTCAGGTAGCACATCCTCTGTTGAAGGGCCATGCCATCAGAGTGCAGTCCGACAATGCCACGGCTGTGGCGTACATCAACAGTCAAGGCAGCACCAAGAGTCGGTCTGCCATGAGGGAGGTAAGCCGCATTCTTCTCTGGGCAGAGGAATTTGCTGTAGCGATATCAGCAATTTTCATCCATGGGGTAGAAAATAGGGAGGCCGACTACCTCAGTCGACAAGACATTCATCCGGGAGAATGGATGCTCGGTCCACAGGTCTTTCAACAACTGATTCAGCGTTGGGGTCTTCCTCAGGTAGATCTTATGGCATCGAGGTTGAACCATCAACTGCCACTTTACTGCTCAGGGACAAGAGATCCACAGGCGGTGGCAGTGGATGCTCTAACAACTCCTTGGCGGTTTCAGTTTGTTTACCTATTTCCACCACTCCCACTTCTTCCTCGTCTGCTTCAAAGAATCAAACGAGAAAGGGTAAAGGCTCTGTTGGTGGCTCCAGACTGGCATGGTATTCCAACCTACGTCTTCTACTGATAGATGACCTGTGACCTCTTCCTCTGCAAGAAGATCCACTGCAACAGGGTCAGTTTATCTATCAGGACTTAAAGCGGCTTCGTTTGAAAGCGTGGCTGTTGAAAGGGCTATCTTAAGAAGAAAGGGTATCTCTTCCAGGGTGATTCCTACTATGTTAAGGACTAGAAAGGAAGTTACCTCAAAGCACTATCATCGTATATGGAAGGCGCATGTCTCTTGGTGTGAACGCAAGGGTGCGCCACCGTCAGAATTCAACTTAGCCAGGCTGCTTCCTTTTTTACAGGCTGGTTTATCAGCAGGTCTTCATCTGGGATCTTTGAAGGTTCAAATATCGGCTCTGTTGATTTTCTTTCAGAAGAAACTAGCATTATTGCCAGATGTCCAAACATTTCTACAAGGGGTTGTCAGGTTACAACCTCCGTTTGTACCTCCAATGGGCCCATGGGATTTGGTCCTCTCTTTTCTCCAGTCTTCTCTATTTGAACCTTTACAGACTGTGGTAATAACATTTTTAGCATGGAAAGTGGTTCTACTTTTGGCGCTCACCACTGCTAGGCGTGTGTCGGAGCTAGGGGCGCTTCTTGTCGTCCGCCTTACCTCATTTTTCATGAGGATAGGGCTGTGCTACGTACGTAGTTATCTTTTTTGCCTAAGGTAGTGTCTGCATTTCACATCAACCAACCGATTGTGGTTCTGGTGTTTAAAGACGATTCTTCGATTTATGTTGATAGGACTGCATCTCTCCGGAAGTCGTATACGCTGTTTGTTCGATATGATATGGCACGTCCAGGCTGGCCGGCTTCTAAGTCAACTATTTCTAGATGGATTCGTCTGACAATCAGACAAGCCTATCTGCTGCATCAAAACAGCATCCTACTTCAATTACAGCGCATTCTATGTGCTCGGTGGGTCCTTCGTGGGCAGCTTCCCTGACCCAGCTTTGTCGGGCGGCCACTTGGTCAGGCCGGCACACTTTTGCAAAGTTTTACTGTTTTGAAACGTTTGCGGCATCTGTTTCACAGTATGGCCGTGCTGCTTTTTCAGGGTTCTCAGCACTCTCCCGCCAGGGATGTGAGCTCTGGAACATCCCCATTGTACTGATTGTACCAGTGTTCCCTAGTGGATGAAGGAGAAAACAGAATTTTGGTACTTACCGATATTTCCCTTTGGTACTTACCGATAAATTGCTATGTATATGTAGTCAGTAGTGTAACTCACATACAGTATGTTCCATTTTTTGTTTTCATTTACATTGGTTTATATGTGCATATTAATCATACTCCTTCTGGGAGGGAGCTGAATGTCTGTATACAGTGGGGGGGCGTGGCCCGACGATAATGAAGTATTGGGGACGGAGCCAGGGGCCTGATTGCGTCATTGTGGCCCCGCCTCCTGTTCACAATGCCGATAGGGGGAAGGGTGACCGGGGTGATGCGGGGAGGTTTCAGGGGGTGACGGCGGCCGGGAGATTTGCCTACTTTCCTGGGGAGCCGGGAGCGACCACCCAATTTTCGGGAGACTCTGGGCCAACCCAGGAAAGTAGGCACTTAAGATATTAGTGGTCTTCCACAATTAAGTGTGCCTAGTAGAGCAAAAGGCTTCCCACTGATACTAGTTATAGACCCTGGTACTTGTGCAGTTGGGTTATTGCATAGTTATAGCTCTTCTCAGAACCTGTGCCTCCAAACAAGCTGACCACTCTCTTTTGCATTGTAGCTCTTAGGGACACCTGCCAAGAGCAGTCATAGAAAACCCCTTCCCTACTTAAAGGAAATTACTGTTGTTGGCTCACATACACACTCTCCAGGTAGAAGGCACATTTATTTATAGGCCCAGAAGGCCAGTAAATGAATGGATAATTACAGAAAAAGAAGAACTTGTCCTCAGATATTTAAAGTGGCCTAGGTGACTGCTGCGGTAACAGCACACAAAGGGCCAGATGTATAGATAAATGTGTTCCAGTTTGCAGAGTATACTGTGCGTGTTTCCGTACACACCACATCAGATATAAGTGTATGGAAGTACGGCAATGAGGTATACGCATTCAGTCGCCACTTACGACTGGAGGGGCTTAACTAAGCTGTAATAGGACGATCTTATGTAGGTAATGTTCAGTGAGGTAAAAGTGCGTACTGATGATGATGGCTAGTATCCAACCAAGTGCATGGGTAGAGGTGGTCTACTCACAAAGATAAACAGAACTATGGATAACGGCGAATATGCATTAGTTCATTTAGTGCATTTAGTTTCATGCACACAATGCACAAGCAGTTAAGGCCGACTTGCTTTCAACTGTGCATCAGACCCAAAATGACAAAAGAAAAAAGAATTCAATAGATTAATATGAAGATGAGTACAATTACATGACAATCAGTAATGACAATGCAATGATCAACATAGATATTGAGGATAAGAATATCACATTGTGCAATAACAAATTATAGGTTTGTATATAGCAATATGACTGGTTTTAAATACATTATGAATTACCCCTCTTTTAGCGTGCAATCACTCAAACCTAGGGGAGGGTCTAACATTGGCAGTATTCAGTGTTTAAATGTGCACAATAATGATAACATGAAGAAAAAAACAACTGTGAACTGAGGGAATAATACAATTGCTATGATTTCATGGTCTGAGTCACACAACTTAGGTAGCAGCAAGTAATAATAAATACCACTGTAATAATTGTATATAAAAATGACTTACAATACTTCTCCTTAACATTGATGATGAGAACATTTTGTGGTGAGAAAAATATGTCTCTATTGAAATGGATGATGAGGGGAGTATTAACAATAATAATGAATATTTGAGTTGACAAACATCAAGTCCAGCCTAGCTGCTGTAGTGGTGCTATACAGGATTACATGGGTATTCACACACCTTAGATATCGACAAGGTGGATACTTAAAATAAAGTTAAATGGACTGGTTGTTCTCCAGTGGCTCTCTTCCCTAGGCCAAAGAGTAAAGCTAGGTACACACTAAACGACTTGCAAACAATGCAATGTCGTTAACAATTTCCCTTGAACTCCCAGGCAAACGATCTCGTGCACACACACTGGGCAATCTAACAAACAACCAAACGATATATCTTGCTTCATCTGGTGGTTAGATTGCTAACTATATAATGTAACCATAATGCCTGGTCGTTCGGTAGTGCGTACACACTGTACAATCCGAGGGGAATCGTTAACCAGATTGACAGATCTTCCAGCATGTACAAAAGATCTGAAGATGCAACGAACGATGCTGCGAGAGTGCGCAAATTACATACACACTGGACAAATATATATATATATATATATACCACCACGAACAAAAGGCAGCACTCGAAGTCTGAGTAACGGTCAAAAAATCCCCCACCTGGGTGTTTTAATACATCAACGTTTCGGGGATCGGATGATATCCTGAGGAAGGGCATCTGATCCCCGAAATGTTGATGTATTAAAATACCCCGGTGGGGAATTATTTTCACTGTTATTCAGACTTTGAGTGCCGCCTTTTGTTTGTGGTGGTGAATAGTGAGGGGGCTGTCCCTCTAGGAAGGCACCAGAGCAGGTTATAGGTTATCTTAACTACTTTTGGAGTGTCGGGGCATTGTCATATTATATATATATATATATATATATATATATATGTATCCACAGGTTTAGACCGGCACTCCCTCTATTCAAAGCATGCACCCGGATGCACATCCAGGGGTAATACAAGCTGACCCATCCATAGACAGTATTGTGGCAGCACTCCAAGGGGATTTTTCACAACAAGCCAAACAGCATCAAAAACTTTATCTCAACGTTTCAGACTATTACATGTTTCTTCAAGAATATATCCTTGAAGAAAGATATAATATAAATGTAAAAAAACCCCATATATATACTTTTCTCCCGGGTCCCACTGCCGTTACCGCCCGCACTGGACCTCCATCTTGTTGCACCCAAGTGAAGCCACAGTGAGTACACCTGCTGAAGATACCTACTGAGGCTGCACAATGAATTGAAGCTTCCTATCTCTATAATGGCGCAATTGTGAGGTAATAGTTTAAAAACTGTAACTTTCTGAATTACCTGAACCCCAAAAGGCCCTACCCTGGAAAAATAGCTACCTAATAAAACAAACTCCAAGTCTAAATTCGCCCCCTAGCTTGTTAGGCCTTCCCAAAAATCCCCCATAGAGAACAGCAGAAAAGTGGTCCTGAGTGTCAGAAAAAACTAACAGTTGGAACTTACTTACTCCCAAATCCTCATGTTTTATTTTTTTTGCCCTGAAATTTGGCATGCAGCACCGAGCGACATTTGGCATGGACATTTCTGTCCATGCCAAATTTGTATTTCCTATAGCTTTTGAGGTGCAGCCCCTTAAACATCGTGCCCCCCCCCCCCCTCCGGAATTCTTTATAGAGATTTCCATTTTTTTCGATTCAGTCTTAATATAAGGGCACAACTGTGCCCTTATAATATATAGAGCGGGTAAAATAAGTATTGAACACATCAACATTTTTCTCAGTAAATATATTTGTAATGGGGCTATTGTAATGAAATTTTCACCAAATGTCAGCAACAACCCATGCCGTCCACACATGCAAAGAAATCAAACCATAGATGTCCATAACTTAAGTTAAATCTATCAGTAATTAGAAAGCAATTCTGCGCCTTGTCAATGCAAATTGATATAAGCTGGTTCAGTCCCAACTGATGGCCTATAAAAAGGTGTCTCATTACCAAGGAGTCACATAAGAAACATCCTCTAATGGGTAAAAGCAAAGAGCTCTCTCAAGACCTTCGTAACCTTATTGTTGCAAAACATACTGATGGCATTGGTTACAGAAGGATTTCTAAACTTCTAAATGTTCCAGTGAGCACTGTTAGGGCCATAATCAAATGGAAAGATCATCATTTCACCTTACTTAAATTGTTATGATGCTTGGTCCAATTTGGATTTTCAACCAGCCTCGTGAAGATGTTTAACATAAAAGAAACAAAAAATGTAAATAATCATAAGAAACACATAAAAAAACTATCGCAATACAAATGAATCTTTTCAATAAGCAACTTCCTTCATAAATTCCTTTGTGCACAAGATAAGAAAAGAAAAACGGAAGAAACAAGGGCGTACCCTACCCACAGTGAGCCGGAGATATTCCCCACGCTTCAAGGTATCTTTAGAAAGGAGGATGATAGCACTTCAATCCTTATCACCCCAAAAACACCATACCAACAGTGAAGTTTGGAGGTGGGAACATCATGGTGTCGGGCTGATTTTCAGCTTACAGTACTGGCATGCTTTATGTGATTGAAGGAAGAGTGAATGGGAAAATTTACCGATACATTCTTGATAAAAATCAGCTGCCATCTACCAGGATGCTGAAGATGAAACGAGGGTGGACATTTCAACAAGACAATGATCCCAAACACAGAGCCAAGGACACTCTCAATTGGTTCCAGAGAAAGAAAATAAAGCTGCTACAATGGCCCAGCCAATCACCTGACTTGAATCCAATTGAAAATCTATGGAAAGAACTAAAGATCAGAGTTCATAGAAGAGGACCACGGAACCTTCAAGATTTGAAAACTATTTGTGTGGAAGAATGGGCCAAAATCACACCTGAGCAATGCATGCGACTAGTTTCTCCATACAGGAGGCTTCTTGAAGCTACATGTGTGGATTGCATGGGTTGTTTCTGACATCTGGTGAAAATTTCATTACAATAGCCCCATTACAAATATATTTATTGAGAAAAATATATATATATATATTATTATTTTTTTATTTGGAGAGGTCAGTGAGGACAGGTATGTTGGCAAGGGAGGTTGCGGTGGTCATGGAGGCTTCATGGAGTCAGTGCAGTGTTTGGTATGGAGGGCCCAGGGGGATAGTACAGATTGCAGAGAGGTAGTGTTTAGTAAGGAGGGGTCAGTAGTACAGATAGGTAGTGGTATGGAGGGGTCAGGAGGGTAGTACAGATAGGTAGTGGTATGGAGGGGTCAGGAGGGTAGTACAGATAGGTAGTGGTATGGAGGGGTCAGGAGGGTAGTACAGATAGGTAGTGGTATGGAGGGGTCAGGAGGGTAGTACAGATAGGTAGTGGTATGGAGGGGTCAGGGAGGTAGTGCAGAGAAAAAGTGTTTGGAAAGGAGAGGTCAGGGGGGTAGTGCATTTTAGTGGGGAGTATGGAGGAGTCGGAGAGGTAGTGGTGAGCCACCCAGTAACCCTTGCAATGCTGGCCAGTTGTGGGTTAATGAGACCACTACACATGTACTAACATTATGCCACATTGTAATGCCCACACATTATACCACACTGTAATGAATCCACATTATACCATGCTGTAGTGCCCACACATTATGCTACATTGTAGTGCCCAAACATTATACCAAACTATAGTGCCCACACATTAGGCCACACTGTAGTGCCTACACATTATGCAGCACTGTAGTGCCCCACATTAAACCACACTGTAGTGCCCACACATTATGTCACACTGTAATGCACACACATTATGCAACAATATAGATCCACGCCCCACATTATACCAGACTGCAGTGCCACACATTATGCCACACTGTAGTTGCTATAATTATACCACGCTGTAGTGCTCCCCACATTACAACACTGTGCCCTGCTGTCGTGAACAGTGCTATAGTCCCCATCCTCCTGAGATATAGGGGCAGTGGGGCCCATCGGGGATTACCCGACTCCCTGTCGTCCCAGTCCGAGCCTGGACCACCATGAACAGGTCAAGATTTCATGCGGTCAACTGGAATGGATGTGGACTATCTTTGGACAATTGGACCAGATTGTGGCACCTGGGGCTGTATGTAATAGGTACAAGTTTTAATAAGTGTCAATTTTTCAACCATTTTGCCCCAGGGAATTAAAAATCCTGGTTTTGTGTTTAAAAATATTACCACTTTATATTGCAATAAATTTGTACATTTTCAAACTTGCATCCTATTACATTTGGTTACTGGAAAAGGAAAATATATATGAGAGTTCAGCGCATACCTTGTATCTATATCCTCATAATAATGAATGATTCAATTGGTATATACAAATGTAAGTTTATTCACAATATAAATATTAGCAATCTATAAGAATGACTATATTGAAATCATAACCCTGTGCAGCCTAATACCGGTATACATAACAATACAACACAAACAAAAATATGTACATTTTATTTATCCAAATCCAGGACAGATCAGAGATTCGGTGGAACACGTTATATGTTTTACTTCCCCTTTCTCTATATGGATTGATGTCTCTCAATTCAAATGTCCAAAATATATGAATGGCCAAGGTAGAATGCCGTATATGTAGTCTTAATATATAAAGTGCAACGTGCAGTAGGAGGTTACAGTCTCTGTTCTGACTGATCCCCCTAGTCCGTTTCCTCTCTCATTCAGGGCTGGTAGGTGTATGCGGTGCATGAAGTGCAATGTGCTTGAATTGCACTATTCTGTACCTGTGTTATGCCTGAGCTGAATCTTGATAACACTCTCACTCTGGCAGCTCTGTATCGGATAGCCCTCTTCCTGACAGGGCTGTCGAGAGCTACAGCGGGACCAGGTACAGGGGGGGTGGCGTGACCAAATCCTGCAGGCATGTCCATGCCCCCCTACCTCTCTCTCCCTGACCAATGTGCTGCTGTGCTACTACACAGCAGCCAGCGGTAATGGGCAGTGGAGATGTTTTGCAGGTAGGGGCAATCACACTGATTGTCCCTCATCTGCATCCACCCTTGCCACAGCAGCACTGCAAATGGGGGCAATGTCCCTCTCAGCAGTTGACTCAGACCCCTGCCGGGGCCCTCCAATGGGCCAGAGTTAGTAGTACCTGCTCAACCCCCTCGGCGTCCCTGCTTCCTGATAATGCCTCCTCATCCTATGGCACTGACAGCTTGGATATCTGATATTGGCAGCTCTCTCTATTAGACTGACAACTCTATTTATTAAAATATCAGCTCTTTCTGTTAGCCTTGCAGCTGTCTTTACAACTTTCACACCTTCTATAAAAGTGGTTCTACTTTTGTCAGTGTCCCTCTATTTTTACTCTGCACTATTCCTCATTTGTACACTCTCCTAATTTGTACTGGAAGTGTTGGACTGGGGCATGAATGGCACACCAGGGAATGTAGTGGTAGGAAACCAAGCTCAAGGCCTTCTCAGATTCAAAGCCCACTGGCCTGGCTTCTTCTCACTAACATAAGCACAGTCACAGAGATATGTTCCCTGCCTCCTGCAGATTTAGACAATGACCTCCTGGCCCCCACTCAGTGGGCTCTTTGGCTGCCACAGTCCCACTGGGGTTTTATATACGCTTATCTGCCTCAGTCCTCCTTGGACTGATTCCACTCGGCAGCCATTAGGTGTTTTCTTCCCTGTGTGGGCAGATACATCCAGCCTCACAGAGAATCCATGGCTCATTGTCACCCTCTAGGTGCCAATATATATACAGGTTGAGTCTCCCATATCCAAAATGCTTGGGACCAGGGGTATTTTGGATATCGGAATATTCCGTATTTTGGAATAATTGCATATTATATTAAAATGTCTAAGGTATAGGGCCCAAATCTAAACACAGAATGCATTTATGATTTATATACACCTTATACACACAGCCTGCAGGTAATTTTATACAATATTTTCAATAATTTTGTGGCTCAAACAAAGTTTGTATACATACATGAAATTTATTTATGTGTTATATACACCTTATACACACAGCCTATAGGTCATTTTATACTTTATTTTTAATAATTTTGTGCCTTAAACAAAGTTTGTGTACATTGAACCATCAAAAATCAAAGTTTTCACTATCTCAGTCATGCTAAAAATATTCCGTATTTCGGAATATTCCGTATTTCGGAATATTTGGATATGGGATACTCAACCTGTATATATATATATATACATATATATATATATACATACACATACACATATATATATATATATATATATATATATACACACATACACTGCCGTTCAAAAGTTTGGGGTCACTTAAAAATGTCCTTATTTTTTAAAGAAAGCACAGTTTATTTCAATTAAGATAACATTAAATTAATCAAAAATACACTCAACACATTGTTAATGTGGTAAATGACTATACTAGCTGCAAACATCTGGTTTTTAAAGGAATATCTACATAGGTGTATAGAGGCCCATTTCCAGCAACCATCACTCCAGTGTTCTAATGTTCTAATCTGTTTGCTAAGCGTGTTAGAAGACGGATGATTAGAAAACACTTGAAAACAATTATGTTAGCACAGCTGAAAATGGGTTTGCTCATTAGAGAAGCTATAAAACTGGCCTTCCTTTGACCTAGTTGAGTATCTGGAGCATCACATTGTGGGTTTGATTATACTCTCCAAATGGCCAGAAAAAGAGAACTTTCATGTGAAACTCGACAGTCTATTCTTGTTCTTAGAAATGAAGGCTATTCCATGCGAGAAATTGCCAAGATACTGAACATTTCCTACAACGTTGTGTAGTACTCCCTTCAGAGAACAGCACAAACAGGCTCTAACCAGAGTAAAAGGAGAAGTGGGAGGCCCCTGTGCACAACTGTGCAAGAAGACAAGTACATTAGAGTCTCTAGTTTGAGAAATAGACGCCTCACAAGTCCTCAACTGGCAGCTTCATTAAATGGTACCCGAAAAATGCCAGTGTCAACGTTTACAGTGGAGAGGCGACTCCGGGATACTGACCTTCTAGGCAGAGTGGCAAAGAAAAAGCCATATCTGAGACTGGCCAATAAAAGGAAAAGATTAATATGGGCAAAAGAACACAGACATTGGATAGAGGAAGATTGGAAAAGTGTTATGGACAGAGGAATCGAAGTTTGAGGTGTTTGGATCACACAGAAGAACTAATATCTCTGAATTTCTATTACCATATAGTCTACATATATTGTTGCAAATATAATTAATTGTGCTGAGGAACAATAGGGGTTAACCCCCCCCTTTTTCTACTTGGTATGACCTCTCCCTTTCATGCACCTGAAAAGTACTGCCAGATTGATTGAGCAGCTGCCATTTTTTGTTTCAGAATCGACAGGTGTCAGGTTCTTTCTAGCCCAGCCTTTGAGGGCCTTGGAAAGGACGAATGACCTAGTGGGGTCGTGCACCTGGTACAATTTAGCATGGAACAAAACAACCGCCAATGCTGTGGACATAGCCACCTTTGACCTGCCCTGCTAATAATGACCCCACACAAAGGACAGCAAACATTGGTCCGCTGACTTACCCTCATGTTCGTGTCTAAGCCGATAAGCCTCCCAATCTTCCCATGCTGCCATATACGCTCGCAGGGTGGGTGGTGCCAAGAATTTTCGCACCAGTCCAGTTATGCCTTATCGATATTCTGCCAGACATAAGGAGGACATGTTAATCCGAGGGGGAAGGCCTCGGCACCAAAACAAGAAATCTATCGAAGTTGAAACGCGTCAGAGCATCCGCTATCCCGTTGTCAACACCTGGCATGTGCTTCGCCCTAAAATTTATGTTAAAACATAAACATGTCAAGACTAAATGCTTCAAAAGCCGCATGGCCTGAAGTGATGAAGAATGCTGGTTGTTAACCGCATGCACAACCCCTGTATTGTCACACCGAAAAACTATGGCTCAGTTTGACAAACTCTTAGCTCACAATTCCACCGACACAATTACCGGAAATAGTTCCAATAAAAGTAAGTTGGCTGTGAAACCATGGGAAAGCCACGAAGGAGGCCAAGGGGCAGCACACCTCTCCCCTTGGAAAAAAGCCCCAAAACCGGAAGAGCCAGCCGCAAACGTAAAAAGTTGCAGTACATATTTAGATGCTGGCCTTGAAGGCCAAATCAATTCTAAGTTAAAATTAACTAGGAAAGATACCCAAACCCGCAAGTCTGCCCTGATTTCTTTAGATAAACGTATGGTATGGTGTGGCTTGGTAACGCCTGTGGTTGCTCTCTCCAGCATTCGGCAAAATACCCTCCCAATCGGGATGTCCCTGCATGCAAAATTAATAGAGCCTAATATCGACTGCACTTGGTGCAACCTCACCCTGTCTATGCTTAAGCACTCCTCAATTTGCCCCAAAAGCTTATGAACCTTATTGGCCAGAATGCGACAGCACCCTGCCCCTTTATCCACTTCAATGCCCAGGTATAAGAGACAACAAGTGAGACCCTTCATCTTATCCCTGGCAACCGGAACCCCAAGAACATGGAACAAAGCCTGGGCAGAGAACAAAAGCTCCTGGCAAATGTTACTATCAGTTGGTACCATGAAGAGAAAATCATCCAAATAATGGTCAATTCCATGGTGCCCGGGGCCTGCATTGATGTACCAATGTAAGAAGGACAACCCATGGGTAAACATTTATCTACATAAAATTGCACATTTTCTTTGAACCCCATAAACCGCAGGGAACCGGGATGTAACGGGAAGAGACGAAAGGCTGACTCAATTTCTAACTTCACCAAGAGGGCACCTGGGTCAAAACTCTGAATCAAATCGAGAGCCTCGTCAAATAACTGATAATGAACCCTGCAAAATTCCTTAGGAATAGCGTAGTTGAGGGAGCCGCCATGGGGGTAAGACAAATGCTGAATTAAGCAGAATTTTCCCGTAACTTTCTTGGGCACCATCCTGAGAGGAGAAATGCACAAGCTGGGGCAAAGGCACAGTGGGGAAGGGTCCACACACGCGCACAAGCTAATTTCTGCATCCACCTTCTGGCTCACCACCTGGAGCCACTCCCTCGCCGAACGCAAATTCCTACAAGACACAACTTGCACTGCACTGTCGATGGGTAAACTAACCAAAAAATGAGAAATCTTAAATAGTCTCATGCTTAAACAGCCCTCAGCTAGTCTTAGCTACATGTGAATGCCCTGTTAACACCCAGCTTCACCCCTTCAGAGGAGATGTGACTGAGTTACATTTGACTCAGATACGTCTATATATGCGTCAGGGCCGTAACTAGGGTGGTGCAACCAGTTCCATGGCACAGGGCACTGCAGGGCAGGGGGCGCTGTTTGGGCCTCTCAATTTTCTTGTTTATGATGATTCTCATTTGTAGCTTCCTCTTCTTTTGTAGCATCTCCTGGCCTCCCCTATCTCTTCCCTGGCCTTTCCCCATGAAGCCATGGCCCTTTTTCAGGTGCACTATCTTATGTCCCTATTTAAAAAATGGGGGGGTGGGCACCAATGCTCTCGCTCTGATATGCTTGCGGTCTGCTACGGAGCATGCGCAGTGCAAAAACATGCAAAATCTGTCTGTACAAATCAACTTGCATTTAACATTTCATTGGCCCTATACACACTCTCCTTATGACTTCTTCTTCACAAACCTCTTCCACAGTCTCACATCCATTGTCCATCTTTCAGCAGGACCTCAACAGAGACCCTTCTCAAAGCAATGGCTTGGTTAGGCACTGGAGAAACCAGAGGTTGCGCTTTCTGCACATAAAGGTTCCAGATTTTGGAGTCTATGTACTAAACCTTGGCGAGAGACAAAGTGGATGGAGATAAAGTACCAACCAGTCGGTTCCTAACTGTCATTTTTCAAACACAGCCTGTAAAGTGACAGTTAGGAGCAGATTGATTAGTACTTTATCTCCATCCACTTTATCTCTCTCCAAGGCTTAGTACATAGACCCATTTGTCTTATAGCCTCCACACGAGATCAGCCTCCACATGAGATGTGACCATAGCTGCTTTAAAAATACCTTCCAGTGCAGCAATGACCCTCCACATAATCCCTGACCAAAGGAAGAAGGGTTAAGGTCAAAGTACATGTTATTAGCAATGCTTTAGAACATAGACTATGGCAGTGACAGCTCCCTGGGTACTATTACAATCTGGGCATATAGTGGTATAAGTGTTGGAACAAATACCCCATCTAACCTGGGGCCAGATCATAATTGTCACCACTAAAAATAAATCACTGTATATATGAATGTTGCATCAGGTTTCAACCACTGAAATGGTCAAAACTCTTGTTATTTTCCATTCTGTGTAATTGTATATGGATCAACAGTGCCTGATTTTGTATTTTGTTGGCTAACCAGTTTCTCATCCATACAATGACTCTGTCATTATGTGTGGGTAGAAATGAGCCACATTCTCTTCATTACTGCTGTTTAGTTAAGTTCCTGAGCAACTATTTATTTATTATTAATATATAATTACCAGTTATTTATATAGCGCACACATATTCCGCAGCGCTTAACAAAGAATATTTGGCCATTCACATCAGTCCCTACCCCAGTAGAGTTTACAATCTATATTCCCTATCACATGCACACACACTAGGGTTAATGGGTTAATTTTGTTGGGAGCCAATTAACCTACCAGTATATTTTTTGGTGTGTGGGAGGAAACCAAAGTACCCAGAGGAAACCGACGCAAGCACAGGGAGAATATACAAACTCCACACAGTTAGGGCCGTAGTGGGAATCGAACCCACAACCTCAGTGCTGTGAGGCAGTAATGCTAACCATTACACCGGAGAGCACAGCACTTTGACAGCACATGTGTGTGGCCCAGTTGGTCATTTATGAACTGCCTGAGATCAACTTAATTTACCATGACCTCTAATATAACCACTTCCCACCAACTTCCTAACTTTAGCTTTTCCACTGTAGCAAAATTCTGTCTTCGGTGGTAAGCCTGCCATCATGCAGCTACTATTGGAGATGGGCTACTGTATGTGGAGCTAAGGCTGGAATGGCAGCAGCTGAGGAGCCAAGCCAGAAGTTGCAGAGATCTAGCAGTTATAGAAGGCAAACAGCACTACAGCAGGGCCACTGGGAGTCAAACTGAGGACCTCATTCAGAGTCGGTCGTTGCGGCCGCACGGTCGTAAGGGAAAAGGGGCTGAATATGCAAATGATGCACTCGCAAGTTGCGTCGTTAAGATGGGATCATTAGCTGGCCGACCAAGGGGAGGATGCGGCCGTAAGACAAAAAATACGGCCCTTCTCGTAAGCATTACACGTCATCTCCGGGAATATAAGGATTAATCGAGACCATCGGGAACCATCGGAGCTGGTCGTAGAGCTTAAGGTTGACCATACCCTCTCTTAAGCTCTACGATCATGTCAGTGTAAAAACCTCCCATGTCACGTGTGCCATGACACTACTTTGTTAATTATGCACTCCCATAAAACGCCGTTTGCATAGTCAGGCATGCCTGCGTTCGGATCTCCACTCCCCCGTTCACAAGCACCTTCCCCTGTTACCACCCACAAACGCCTCATCCTGTCACTCAAACTAACGACCTGGCCAAGTTCAAGGAGAGAGATATTTCCGATCGCAACAGCTAGTTTGCGCACACGCATTGCGAATTTTACGCATGCGCAGTTTAGCGAACATCGGTGGCGAACGACCGTGCGGCCGCAACGACCGACTCTGAATGAGGTCCTGAGAGCAGCAGACAGGGCTACCAAACTATTGTTCTTAAACAAATGTGCTAATCCCCCATTGTTTCATGAGCAATTGTCCCAGTTGAACAATTTTCTTGTAGGGAATTGTCTGCACCTAATTCAGATAATTTGAAAAGATTGCCCACTTCTGAATGATTAAAATATTCCATGTTAGCGTCTGCCACTTGATCCACAATGGATAGTATCAACATTGTAATTAAAATTACCTTCTATTGTCACTGAGTCTGATTTATGCTTTGTACAATACCGTTATTTTCATTCATACTAGGATAACAGCGGTTTAAAGCTATTAGACATTAACCACAGTGTAGCTGGAGGGCACACTTAATAGTGAAATACCTGCAGGATTATGAGCCACAATATGACACTTAAATGGAAACAGAAATGTATTTTCGATATGTCTTTAGCAACTTGGTAATTTATAGACTGAATCAGTATTACTATCTCTAATACAGATCATTTGGAAACAAGCGGGAATGAACAGATATTGGAAAGAAATAAAAGTGTTTGTTACTGCATTGTTTTTGTTTTATTTATGTTCTCATTACTTCTGTATCTATGGCTAATACAATCCAACCTTCCTTTGGTTATGTAATATACCATGTATATATCAAACTGCTTCCATAAAATAAATTCTTTATCTCTTATTGAGATAAATAGGATCTTAATGTCAATTGCAAACTTCCACCAGGCGTGGTATGATATGTCGGCATTCACTATGTTGACATGTTTAGAATGTCAAACTATGAGAAAGAAAAAGTACTTTCTATAAAGTTTTCGGAGCAATGATGAATTGCTTCAGCGCCCGCTGCAAGTTATAGTGTTAAATAGCGTTAAATATCGGGATCTGACCGGACCCCTATAAATGTACCTAATGCATAGGACTCCAAGGGCTCGAATCTATTCTACGTGATGTGAATAGTGCCGGGAGTGAGCTCCCGGAGCTATTCAATACACCGCACTGCTAAGCCCGACTAAGGATTTCTTCTCGCACCCCTCCAGGGATGCGAGCAGAAATCCGACAAAAGTCCAGGCGCGATGCTGTTTTCTGCCCTTAGCGCCGGGAAAACAGCGTCGCGCCGGGAAGTTTAGTCGGAGAATGCCCGTTCTTGTGCCTAAATACTCTGTTTAAGGCGTGAGAATGAGCCTCCCCCGACCTAACTTCGCGCAGAATTAAATAGCTCTGGTAGCTGATTCCCGGCGCTATTCACATCACGCAGAATAGAATCGTGCCCCAAGTGTCTTTGCTCAGCAGCGATGCTACAGAAAAACAAATGTCAGAGAGCTACACTGAGTTTGCGGAAATCCACAAGATAGGCAGTAAAAATATACCAAGAAGTTCAAGATGATCAGGGACACAAGCAGCACAATCACTTGCTATTTGATACCAAATTCAGGAAGGTTCCAAGCACAGGAAGTCTTCTTGGCTGTGATGCCATTGACCAAGCACCTAATTTGAGTGCATAGACAAAGCAATAGCAAAAGGGCTCTTCAAAACAGAAACTGCACTGATATTGGTGCTGATACTGCCTTTGTTTTACAGCAACGCACACGTGCTTTTTCAATGAACAGCTACATCCAGGGCCACCATCTGTTGGGCCCTGGTAATGAGTGTGGCAAAGAATGTGGGGGCGTTTCCACACCCTCTGGGAATATCAGGGCCATTGGCAGATGATGCACACCATCTTGGGGCGATTCTGTGACAGTGTGTGGACCTGACAGAGTTCAAACCTAGGCAAAAACCTACTCCTGGTCAAACTACACCACCGTGCCAAATTTGGTGGAGCTAGGTCCACAACACTGGCCATGCATAAAGTACAAAAAGAGAGACAGATACGCTTTCTCACTTATTATATAGATTAGAGATGAGTGGGTCTGGTTTCAGAGAACCGGACCCACCCCAACTTCGCAATCCGAGCTCGGATCTGAGTCCGGCTCGGGTTTTCCCACTTGACTAGGATCCGAAAATGAGGCAAAATGTAATCCTCCCGGCGGTTGGATTCTCGCTGGTTTTGGATTCTATAAAGGTCCCGGTGATTGGCGCCATTTTTCGGCTGTAGAGAGTGTGCAGAACAGATGTGCCCTGTCTGTGCTGCTGTTATTCAAGGGTGCAGTGCTGTTGGGCTGGGGGTCTGTGCTGCTGTTGTTCAAGGGTGCAGTGTTGTCGGGCTGGAGGTCTGTGCTGCTGTTGTTCAAGGGTGCAGTGTTGTTGGGCTGGGGGTCTGTGCTGCTGTTGTTCAAGGATGCAGTGTTGTCGGGATGGGGACGCAGTACATAAAAGAGAGCTGCAGTACATAAAGGGGTGCTGATGTGTTGTCCTGCCCATCAAGGGGCTAGGGCTGCAGTACATAAAGGGGTGCTGCCTCATCCAGGAGTGCTTTTCCCCAGTGTAAAAAAAATAAAAGTTAAATAAAATTGTCATTCCTCAAAAAAATAAATAAAAATATTTTTTTTTATTTTTGTTGTGTGTATATGTTAGCAACTTAGCTGCGCTGTTATTGTTTGGTGACATTGCCGGCCAGACTGCAGTTTATCATCCACGTATTATTATTAATTTTTATTGGTCCATCCGTACTCCGTAGGGGTGCTCTTTTGTCCATAAAGGGTGCTGTGTTGTTCATCAAGGGGCTGCTGCCTCCTCCAGTGTTGCTCTTCTCCAGTGTAAAAAAATATTATTGTTCGGTGACACTGCCGGTCAGGCCGCATTGCAAGTTTGTTGATATGGAGGACGATCAAATGAGAGGAGAGCAGGAACCACATACTAGTGCTGCAGCTGCTTCCAGCAATCATGATGATGATACAAGGCCGTCAATGTCATCTACAAAGGCTGATGCCCAGGGGCTTAAGTCAGGGCATGTAAAATCAAACAAGCAATGTTTTACAGTGTTAAAGAAACATTTTTTAAAAGCTATTTGCAGAGAAACAAAAAATTGGCAATATGCCATTTACTACACGAAGTGGCAAGGAAAGGATAATTCCTTGGCCTTTTTTTATGACTGTTGATTCTGCATCTTATGATGATGTAAGCCCTTCTCCCTGTAGAAGAGTAAAAAAAATTAAAATCGCTAAGGCACAAGAACCAACTGTGTGCACAGAAAAGTCACAGATCCCTGAGGAGAGTCCAAGTGTATCCGCAGTTGCCATGTGTGAGCCTGACCTTTCCAATGCTGTACTTGAAGAAGATCCTCCTTCCATCATTTGTGTGCCCTCTGCAAATGTGGGGATGAGCAGCACAAGTCAACATGATGACATAGAAATCAAGGATGCTGCTGTGAAAGTGCACCAGGAGGATTAGGAGGATATTTCTGTAGTTGGCACTAATAAGGATGATGAAGATGTTGATGATGAGGATGTTGTTTGTGTAAATCAGGCAACAGTTGTTGCCCATGGTATGAAAAAGCCCATTGTCATGCTAGGGCAAAAGACAAAAAAATTCCTCTTCTCATGTGTGGAATTATTTCCACCCAAATCCGGACAACAATTGTCAAGCAATCTGTAATGTTTGCAAAGCAAGAGTGAGTAGAGTTAAAGACCTTGAGTTAAAGACCTTAACCATCTAGGAACCTCCTCCCTGTTAAATCACTTGCAGCGCATTCATCAAATTCCAAAGTGTTTGCAAAATTCAGAAACTTTGGCTAAAACGTAACAATCAGTCCGGCATCACCTAGCTACTTCCTTCTCTCTGTTAGATCCAAGTGCCTGCAATCTCCACTACCAACACCTGCCTGTTGCTGCTGCTGCTGCTGCAGTGAGTGGATCTTCATCCCAGAAGGGAACCAGGAAGAAGACCACTTTTAGTAGTTTAACAAAACAATTGACTGTCAAACAATCCTTTGCAAGGGAGAACAAGTATGACAGCAGTCACCCAGTTGCACAGCGGATTACTGACACCATAACAGCTATGCTGGTAGTAGATGTGCGTCCAGTATCTGCCATTAATGCAGTTGGTTTTAGACAGTTAATTGAGGTCCTGTGTCCCTGCTACCATGTCCCTTCTAGATTCCACTTCACTAGAACAGCAATTTCCAGTCTGTACAAGGATATTAAAAAAAACCTTATTAGTGTCCTCCAAAATGCCGTTGTACCCACTGTCCACTTAACCACAGATATGTGGACAAGTGGGACAGGGCAAACTAAAGATTACATGACTGTGACAGCCCACTGGGTAGGTGTATTGCCTCCAACAGTGCAAACAGCAGCAGCATTTAACAAATGCCAGCGAATCCTGAGGCAGGCTACTCTGTGTATAACCGGTTTCACTAAGAGGCATACCACTGAGAACCACTTCGAAAAACTCAGGGAAATCATTGCAAAATGGCTTACCCCGCTTGGACTCTCCTTGGATTTGTGATTTCTGACAATGTCACCAATATTGTGAGAGCATTACATCTGGACGAATTCGAACATGTCCCCTGTTTTGCTCACACAACTAATTTGGTGGTGCAAATTTTTTTTAAAAATGACAGGGGCATGCAGGAGATGCTCTCAGTGGCCTGAAAAATGTTGGGATATTTTTGACAATCAGCAACTGCATGTCGAAGATGGCAGCACCAGCAAGTACTGTTAAATTTGCCCTGCCATCAGCTGAAGCAAGAGGTAGTAAATAGGTGGAATTCTACCCTCTATATGCTTCAGCGAACGGAGGAGCAGCAAAAGGCCATTCAATGCTACACAACGGCCTATGACATAGGGAAAGGAGCGAGAATGCACCTTAATCAAGCGCAGTGGAGAATAAATTTCATGTTGTGCAAGGTTCTCAAACCCTTTGAACTTGCCGCATGTGAAGTTAGTTCAGACACTGCCAGCTTGAATTAGGTCATTCCCAAATTAGACTTTTGTAAAAGCAGCTGGAGAAACTGAAGGAGGAGCTGAAATGGAGCGATTCCACTAAGTATGTAGAACTTGTAGATCAAGCCCTTCATTCACTTCACCAGGATCCAAGGGTTGTCAATCTCTTGAAATCAGATCACTATATTTTGTCGACCATACTTCATCCTAGGTTTAAGTCATACGTTGTGTCTTTCTTCCGATGGACACAAAACTGAAGAGATGCAAAGAGCTGTTGGTGAAAAAATTGTCAGCTCAAACATGTGACATGGCAGCATGTGACACGGCAGCATCTCCTCCTGCCAGGAAAAAACAAAATTTTCCTAAGAGACCCATTGCTGGTTTTGCAGATCAGTCAGCAAAACCTAATGACATCTGGTTGGGTCTGAAAGAACTGCCTACAATTAGTGACATGTCTACTGTGACTTTGTCTGATACAGTCACCATTCAGAGAATGGTTGATGATTATTTTAGGGTTAGCTTCCAAATAGGCATGTCAGACAGTCACTACTGGCAGGAAAAAGAGGCAATTTGGAGTCCCTTACACAAACTGGCTTTGCTTTACTTAAGTTGCCCACCCTCCAGTGTGTACTCTGAAAGAGTTTTCAGTGCAGCCGAGAACCTTGTCAGTGATCGGCGTAGGAGGTTACTTCCCCAAAATGTGGAAAAGATGATGTTCATCAAAATGAATTACAAATTTCACGAGGAAGATCTTTAGCAGCAATTAAGTAAATAAAAATACAGAGGCGTCTGTAATGGTGGATTCCAGTGGGGACGAGTTAATATTGTGTGAAGAAGAGGATGTACACACTTATGGAGATGATGATGAAAATGATGATGATGACATCTGATCTTACCTATGTTGTAATACCAGATTGTGTATGTAGAGATCATTGCCACCAATGTCCACTGCGCATTTGCAGCTTGTTTTGTGGGGACCCAAGCAAACCAATCATTACAGCCACAAGTGGCTGGTTTGTTAAACTGTGAATGTCCTGTTTCATATATACAACATAAAGGTTGGTGGGAGGGCCCAAGGACATTCCATCTTGCACCTCTTTTCTTCGCATTATGTGCTGTTTGGGGCATTGCTGCATGACATTTTTAAATTGATAGTTTATATATGTAATGGCCACATCTCCTGTATGCCCCTTTCATTATGTTTTTTAAATTCTGAACCACCAAGTTGATGGGGTGGGCAAATATGAGCAGCAGCACAGAGAATCTTCCTGCCAAGTGCAAATACGTTTAATACAAAAATGAGTTGTGTATATTGGTCACATACTGTACATACATATTTACATAGTACATACAGTGCGTAAAGCAGGCTGAGGTACTGTAACCTGAAGACCGCCACCTGTTGTTGACAAATACCTTCCAGTAGGCCCAGCAAACATCACAGAAGCTGGGAGTTCTAGTTCAGCCGGAGAACTACAGGCTGTTTTCCTCTGATGTAAACAGCAAGTCTTGGTCCCATTATCCCGAACAACCTCCTTAAGTACAAAGTAAATGTCTGTTTACAGTATGTTCTAGCAGCACCTCCACAAGCAAGGCCACCTCATTTCTATTAGATGTATAAAAATTATAAAACCTCCTCCAGATCAAAGATGTATTTTAGGAACTGAAGAACTTGATCATACTTTGATCTTCCCTCATAACTTTTCTTGAGAATCAAAACATTAAAATAAAAAATAAATTAAAAACTAATCAATCCTTTCCCTGTCTTCAGCCCATAAACGTATTTCAATTCCCTAGGGTCTCTGACCTAGTTTTTGATTAATGAAAACATTCAAGGTTTTTAAACTTCCTAGGGGTCGTATAATTTATTAAACTGCCATCCTGTCTACCACTGCAGTGCCACTCTGCCATGTTGGAAGCTGAACTGCCAAATGTTAGTGCCGCCCACTGCTGTCGCTTAGCTTAACCTTTTGGCCTAAACTAGATTAAATCAATTTTGTGAGCTGTGAGGTGGTCAAAGTTGACTGGAAATTACTGGAAATAAATGTTATTGAGGTTAATAATATTGTAGGAACAAAAACAGGCCACAAATTATGTGATTTTACCTCTTTTTATGATTTTTTAGAAAAAAATACAGATCCAAAACCAAAACACGCAAGAGCAGTTTTGCCAAACCCAAATCCAGATCTAAAACACGAAGGTGATACAGATCCAAAACCAAAACCCAAACACGGGGTCGGTGCACAACCCTAATATAGATAACTATAAGAAAACAAACACAAACTGGATGCTTCATGGTAGTCTACTGTCTACTGCAAAACCATATGTTTATAACACTTGCTAGTCACAATAGTTTGTGGAACACAAACACAACAGAATATGTTACATATGCAAATTGGAAGCTTATGTGTATAACTGCACTGAAAAAGGCAGTTGTAAAAGCTGGTATTTCATAGAGATAACTGCATGTGATGTATTTGAGGAGTGTTATGGTATAATGACAGCATTGTAAATACGCTGTTATAAGAGACAGGGCCTGATTCATCACAGATCGCAACTGCCACAGATCTCACCAAAGGCACAATTTTTTAATTAAAAAAAAATGTAAGCCAGTCATTTATTATTCAGTAACAGGTTGAGTCTTCCATATCCAAACATTCCGAAATACGGAATATTCTGAAATACGTAATTTTATAAGCATGACTGAGAGAGTGAAACCTTTGCTTTTTGATGGGTCAATGTACTCAAACTTTGTTTAAGGCAAATAATGCCCCCACAAATAATGCCCCCTGTAGTTGTGCCCACTAGTAGTAATGCCCACTATAGTCGTTCCCCTGTAGTAATGCCCCTATAATCGTGCCCCCACTTCTGGTGCTTCCGACTGAAAAAACAAAACAAAAAAATAATACTTACCTTTAGCCCCACTCCTGCTTCCGCTGCCGTCCGGTCCGACCGCGGCTCCTCGGATCTATGGGAGAAACGTCATGACATCATGACGTCCCTCCCATAGTACTCTCTCTGCCGAAAGCCGGAGCTCAGGAGTGAGCTCCGGCTTTCGGCTGCCGCTGCAGGGAGGGAGCCGGGTGCCTGCTGATAACAAATATCAGCGGGCGCCCGGCAAATGCAGCCTCCTGGCGGCGGCTGGGGGAGGGGTTTGGGACCGGTGCATTATTTTTTTTTTTCTAGGTTTTTTTTTTAGGGGGGACTCAGTGGCGCCCTCTAGGTGTCAGCGCTCCGGGCGACAGCCCTGTTAGCCCGCACCTAGAACCATCACTGGTTACACAACAGATTGGTCAGCAGACTGATCCGCTGTCCAAGCAACAGGCAGTAAACCCACGGCTAACACATACTTTCTGGTTTAAGTTCCTGGAGCTATGTGTTAATGTGCTCGCAGCGACTGTGGTAAGGGAAGAAATCAATACTTACAGCAGATCTCTGGGGGTCATTCAGACCCGCTCGCGAGCAAAGGACGCTCGCAAGCGGGTCGATGTTGCCCCACTGGGCATGCGCACGACGGAGGGAGCTCTGTCGTGCGCATGCGCGAGACCTGGATAGCGACGGGCTCACCGTCGCTCCGGGTCTCGCACCAAAGGGGGCGTGCTGTCGATGTTGATTCACAGCACGCCCCCTTTGGTGGGCATGCCGGGGGCGTGGCTGCCAGACGGAGGCGTTCCCATGGGAACACCTACCGTCTGAAGCCGGCCCCACTGACATCACTAGTGATGTCAGTGGGAGTGATTTTGGCTCTGATAGAGCCAAAATCACTCCTGGGCTTGCGGCAGCGAGACCCTACCGCAGGGTCTCGTCGCAAGCCCGATGGTCGCGATGGTCAAAGACCATCGCGACCATCTTTTTGGCCGCTCGCATATGCTGTTCAGCTCTGAATCAGGCCCTCTGTTTGCACCTCAGGAGTGTGCAAACAAAAGTCTACAGTCAGTGTAGCCTGCAGGCTTACCATGGGCTGCAATAGAATAGCCCCGGGCACTGCAACAAGCCCGCAGTAAGCACAGGTTCTAATTGAATCTGCCCCATAATGTGCTCAGAAAAAGGATGCAATTTCTAATTCTAGAGAAAAAGTCTCTAGAGCATTTTATACGAGGTCTGTCTAAAAAGTTTGGTGAATGGTCTGATATATCTGTATGCAACGCTTGCAACAAGGTCGCTCATGCGCGCTGACATGCATGGACATGTCTGGACTTGCCCCCAGTCGGGGTTTGCCCGAGGCCGCCACCACACTGCCATTGCATTCATTTCAACAGTGTATCCCGAGCCGTGTGCGTCTAACAGCAATGGAGCAATGCTTTTATTATAACAGCCACAAGAGGAAGGTATGAAACACTGCTGTACGTAGTTGGGGACTGGGGAATCACTGGGTGGTGGGTTTTACTGGGTTACAATTATAATTGTTCTGATTTTTAGTGTATTTTTTTTCAGCTTTTAGGTGAGCTGTTGCCTTTCTCATCACTGTAGCTTTAACGTATGTAGGCTCACATTTTGTTCCATAATTTTCTTACCGTTCTAGGCTAATCTTTTATATTAATAACAAGTGATAATCTCTTTTCATTATAAACATGGGAGGTGTATGTCATGTGAGATTTACTAAACATTTAGCTATTTTAGTTTGCTGCCTTCACAGGAATGTTGACAGTTAATGAACAAGGCAGATTTAATTTACGCCTCTATATAAATAAGCTGAGGCTACTGAAACACATCAGTGGTGACTACAAGAGAATGAATTGTAAGTTAATGACGTTAGTGCTGTAGATTTATGGTATTTTTCCGCTTATCTGGCTGCAGATGAATTGAAAGCACCTGCACTAAAGTTTGGTCTTTTGAATTTGGCTTTCAGCATTCACAGTCCTACTTAAACCACCAAGCAGCAAAATGATTGCATACCATTGTTCCTGCATTATTCATAGACAATAGGGTATATGTAAGAGGGTGCTATCTCCCTGAACTGGAGTGATTTTGGTGAGTAAGGGCCTGATTCAGAGCCGCTTCATGTGATGCCCTGGGGAGGTCTTTGGCTGGGCTGTCTTTTGGGGTGCCCTGCGCCCCAGATGTGAACCCCAGAGTGTTAGGGACCTACTTGACGAGGTGACCTGGACGCTGGTGGGTAGGCCCGTATCATTGGCCACTGATATGCTAACTACCTCTGAAATTATATTTAATTACAAAATACATTTAAATGTTAACAATAATGATTGCATAGTACATCTGCATTTTCTTTTCCTGTGTACAGTCACATACACAACAAGCAGTCTCAGGAGGAGACATCTCCCCCTGGTACTGCCAGTCCGGGCTACTATTAGCAGAGAGTGGCTTCCAGTAGGAAGCCACTATGCTGCCTTTCCGCCAGCCCTACCTGGCTCCCAGGGGCTGCAGATAATGCAGCCCTTTGGAAGCCGGTGATATGCACATTCCCCGCCGGTAGTGTGCATGCACTGGTCCTAGTGCCTGTTAGATTGATTGTGCAGACGGTGGCACCCAGCACTCCATTTCAGCGGCTGCAGCCCCCCTCATCTAAGAGGGTGGGAGCCGCTGCTGCCTAAAACTGCTCTAATTCATGTTTTTTTGAAGAATCAAGTCAGGATTACAGGGGTGCATTAAGAGAGAAGGGGGCCCGTGTGCAGCCTCTGTGTGGGCCCCTTCCTCTCTGGCAGCACAGTGGATTCTGGCTTAATGCACCATACACTAGTGGAGACTAGAGCTCCATGTGAGACCATCAGCAGCCGCCCACTTCTATCTATAGCCTATCTGCATGCAAATTGCTACATTACAGTGTCAGCTGTGATGGGGGGCAACAAATTATAACTTGCCTCTGGGAGTCTGGGATGAACTGAGGCAGTGGTATAAATCAGCCTCTGGAGCACCACATTTGTAACAATTAGAACTGTCCGATTGTCCTACAATAAATTTTAGTCTAGGGGTGAAGCAGGCTCTATGCAGGATTTTATCATTAATTTCCGCATAGGCTATGGAGAGTAGACTTTTATTCATGTGCATCGTACATTAGCTTTTATTATAAAAGAGAGATCAGAACTAGGGAAATAATTTTTAAACTTAGCCATTCCCCCTGAAACCTTGGACAGATCTAGAGTAGGACAAGCCTGTTTGTACTGTATATGTAAGAGGTCATTAATCTCAGAGTTGAATTAGGATAGCTTAGTACTTGAAGATATGGAAAAATCAGGATGAGTAAATTCGGGAATTTGATTTGTAATTGACGGAGTGAGTAGGGTTGAAGTGTCTTATTATCTACTAGTTGATACAGATACTTCATCCCCTGGAGAGACCAAGCTTTTATATACAGGAAGTTAGAGAACAGACCACTTGGGAAAGATGACTTACCCACAATATCTTCTTAAGGTATGTATCCACAATGTCGACATTCAGAATGTCGACACTGTAATGTTGAAAGATTCAGAATGTTGGCATTCAGAATGTCGACATGTTCATAATGTCAACTTTCAAGTTGACATTCAACATGTATGCCTACATTATTAAAATATTAGCATTAGGGTAAGGCTGTAGTTAGGGTTAAGGTTAGACATTAGGCTGTAGTTCGGGTTAGGTTGTGGTGAAGATTAGGCTGTGGTTAGGGATAGGCTGCAATTAAGGTTAGGCTGCAGTTATGGTTAGGGTACGGCCGTGGTTAGGGTACGGCCGTGGTTAGGGTACGGCTGTGGCAAGAGTTAGGGTTAGGCTGCAGGTAGAGTTAGACTGCAGTAAGGGTTAGGCTGTAGTTAAAGTTAGGCTGTAGTTAAGGTTCGGCTGAAGTTAAGGTTAGGGTTAGGCTGCGGTTAGGGTTTCGCTGCAGTTAGGGTTAGGCTGTGGTTAAGTTTAGGTTGCAGTTAAGGTTAGGTTGTAGTTAAGGTGAGGCTGCAGTTATGGTTAGGTTGTGGTTAGGATTAGGCTGTGGTTAGGGTAAAGCTGCTATTAGGGTAGGTTGTAGTTTGGGTTAGGCTTTTGTTAGGGTATGCTATAGTTTGGGTTAGGCTGTAGTTAGGGTAAGGTTGTGTGTTAGTGTTAGGCTGCAGTTAGGGTTAGGCTGCAGTTACGGTTAGGTTGTGGTTAGGGTAATGCTGTGGTTAGGGTAAGGCTGTGGTTAGGGTAAGGCTGCAGTTATGGTTAGGTTGTGGTTAGGATTAGGCTGTGGTTAGGGTAAGGCTGCGATTAGGGTAAGGCTGCGATTAGGGTAGGCTGTAGTTTGGGCTAGGCTTTTGTTAGGGTAGGTTAGGGTAGGTTATGTTAGGGTAGGCTGTGGTTAGGGTTAGGCTGTGCTTAGGGTAGGGCTGTGGTTAGGGTAAGGCTGTGGTTAGGGATAGGCTGCAGTTATGGTTAGGCTGTGGTTAGGGTAAGGCTGCAATTAGGGCAGGCTGTAGTTTGGGTTAGGCTTTTTTTAGGGTAGGCTGTGGTTAGGGTTAGGCTGTGGTTAGTGTTAGGCTCCGATTAGGGTTAGGCTGAAGTTTGGGTTAGACTGTAGCTAGGGTTAGGCTGCAGTTATGGTTAGGTTGTGGTTAGGGTAAGGCTGTGGTTAGGGTTAGGCTGTGGTTAGGGTTAGGCTGTGGTTAGGGTTAGGGTTAGGCTGCAGTTAAGGTTAGGCTGCAGTTAAGGTTAAGGTTAGGCTGCGATTAGGGTTAGACGGTAGTTTGGGTTAGACTGTAGTTTGGGTTAGGCTGTGGTTAGGGTAAGGCTGCGATTAGGGATAGGCTGTAGTTTGGGTTAGGCTGTAGTTTGGGTTAGGCTGTAGTTAAGGTAAAATAAGACTGTCAACATGCATAATTTCGTCATGTTAAACTTGTTGATATTATGTCAGTGTTACCATTGTGAACATGACGACATCCAGAATGTTGACATTCAGACCATGTCAACATTTTGAATGTCGACATGATATTCCACACCATCTTGCTAAAACCATCCCCACACAAAAGAAAAATAATAAACCAGTCCCACAAAAAAGAAAATAATAAAACTTCATAGATACCTGTGTTATGGGTTGGTGTCGATGATATGACACATTCATTTGCATCACCTGTAGTTTAAAAAATGTTAAAAAAGTTCATAAAATACTGTGTGGGCTGAAAAGTCACATTTTCACTTCTTGCTGTATGGTGAGATGTTATTTGCTGTTGATCGTTATGTTTGAAGTTAAATACAGTAAGTTATCCAGTCATGATTTCCCGGAATTGATTTGCTAATGATGAGTCATTGAGTTACTCATGAAAAGTACTGCTGGATATACAGTTTTTCTGGCATCGAGGGATCCTGGGGACCAGTAGTGGCATATATTAAAGTGACCAAAAAAACACATACCATGAACTCAAATTATTTTCACTAAAATCAAGACTCACCTGGGCTCTCGCTTCCATCTTTATTATACAACATTTTATATATATATATATATATATATATATCTTCATCTTCAGTCCATATCTGTCTTCATTATCTCTTTGTAACCTATCTTGATTTTATTTTTCATTATGGACAATAAAAAGCCATTTGCAAATCACAGATCAGAGCGACTTTACTAGAGCATCAGAGAGTCTACTTGCGTATAGCCTCCATGTGAGTATGATTGAGCTACATTGTTACAAGGATGTTTATTGATACCTATTATCTGGTTCATCAAATGGAGGCATGCCCAAGTAAGTAGTGGATGCCAAGGCTTGCTGGGACTAGCAGTGCCACACACAACAGTTCTATTATATAGCATTTTACTTATCATCTCAGCCTCCAATTGGCACCAGAAAGGAATGGAAAAGTCTCACAGTACAGGACTGGTTTCCAATAAGATGGGGTACTTGCTGATCCCCTTAGGGAATTCAGCCCTGTACAGACGAGACATGGAACTTTTTCCCACTATTAAAAGGGAAACCTTGTTGCTTCCTGTTATACCTTAACTATCTCAACCTGGCATAACCTACTGATAGTAACTGGGGCCAATACATCCAAGGCCCCTATTTCCTGTTCTGTCGATCTGACCTGATCAGCAGATCAGTGGCCATCGATGATCGGTGATCCGTCAGTGGATTGGGGAAATGTAACATGTAAAAAATCTCCGATTCGTTCATTCCAACCATTTTGGGTTGGGATCGGGGAATGGAGATTTTTCAACATGTTGAATATTCCCGATTCCCCGACCCCGCCATCAGTAAAATGGCAAATTGCCGCTAGATGTATTGGCCCCTTAAGACTAATCAATGTTATAGCTTATGGCTCCATTGTGCTATTGCATAAGGTACTATGATATGTAAATAACCATTGAAACTCCTACATAACAATATAATGCATTCATTGCAAGCCTGTACCAGATGAGCGGTTCATAAATGTGAGCAGTATATGTGTTTGGGGTATAGTTACCAAAACGCAGCTTTAGATGGTGATTGGACTTATTTTTTATTTCCACAATATACAAATGGGGTTGTCATCAGTGATATTCCTGTGCTAGTGATGCCGCTATTGCAGGGACATTTTAATAAGGGAAAGGGTCCATATGCAGATATACATGGGTCCCATCCTCACTGAAAATAATGACAATGACACGCACAGATAATGACAAAGACCCTGACCCTATGAGTATGCATTATTATTGAAAACATGGTGCCAACTTTAAAAATATAGTGCAGGTGGACAGCAGGACAGGAAGGGGGTAAGTCAATGAAATGAGTGCAGGGTGTGAGGTATGACTGAGCTTCCACTGACCCCTCGGCCCATGTGTGCCCCACACACCCAGCACCCATTCAGATTCCAACTGCCCTATTGGCACTAATACTGATTTTGCCTAAGGGTGCCAATTGAATCCTACTTGCCTACTTTTTAAAAAGCATTTCAGGGACATTGTGAAAGCAGCACCTATGAGCTCTGCAGTAATGTGGGCGTGTACAGCTACATCTGAGAGGCGTGGCATAATACTGACTTACATCCAAATGTAAATGAGCCCCAAAGCAGTTAGTAAGATCTACTTGTTGATGAAAACACACTTTTATAAAATTCATGTAGCCATATGGATCATTGTGCCTTATAACCAATGCAGGGAAATGATACTAATTATCCCATTTGAATGTATATATCTCAGATTTTTTTTTAATATAACAGCTTCATAATGGGTGTAAGGTGCAATCAGGGAGATTGCTAGAATCTTCAAGGAGACAGGGAGATTGCTACTATTTCAGGGAGTCTCCCTGAAAATGAGGGAGAGTTGGCAAGTATGTATTGAATCAATATGAACCCATAGGCAAAATCAGTATTAGTGCCAATAGGGCAGTTGGAATCTGAATGGGTGGTGGTACAAGTATTGCCATGATACGTGTATTGGGGGCCCATTTATTAATGATCGCATTTTGCAATGCGATCAGGGCATGCAGTACCGCCCCTGATCGCATTGCAAAATGCGATCCTATCTGCCGGATGTATTATCCGGGACATGCAGGGAGACGGGCTCTGAAAAGAGCCCGTCCCTGCGATGTCTCCGGAGGGCAGTCGGGTCTTCTGCGCATGTGCAGTCCCGCGGACTGCACATGAGCGGCGCCCATTGCCGGCTTCACATTCCCGATATTGATACATTTTGCGGCTGCCGGCGGCAATGGAGGGATCGCAGCAAGTATCGGAGATACCTGCTGCGGTCCCTCCTTCATACATCCGGGGGATACTTAGTATTTGAGGTAACACCTGTTTTCGGGGAATTTACCTCAAATTCCCTTTGATAAATGGGCCCCTTGATCACTTATCATAGCAATACTTATACCACCACAATGCCTATTCTGGAAACACCATGTGAGGATGGCATTGCCTGAGCTCAAACAATAAAACTTTGCTCTGGAATAAATAATTATAAAACATTTTTTTAATGCAACACTATATCAATTATACCCCCGCCCCGCAAATCCTGCGTTTGACCCTGGATGCTGATGTGAGACTGCAGGAACCATACATATAACTTTCCACCCAGCCCTGGCTCCTTCTCTGCTCACCTCTCCCTCTCTCTGTGGGTGGGTGGGTGTGTCCTCTCGCCCTCCACTTGTTAGAAGGCTGGCCACCAGGAGGACGGAGTTTCATAGTTTTTGTCTGTTCTGCACCCAAACACTTGATAGCAGCAGAATTCCAGACTGCAGAACGGCTACATAAAGAACAAGAGAGTTACATGTGGTAAGTACGACAATATAGCTAAGAAGGAGGCTGCTTACACTTTCAGGGATACACTGTACCAAAAAAAAAAAGATACTGTAGATGCTTTGCAGTAATACAGTGGTTCTGTTTGAGGACAGTGTGTTGTTGTAAGCAAATAAATGTAGTTACTCTATCAACCAGTCTTTGTTCACAGTGTGACTGTATTTAGGATCTTTTCTTTCAGAGGTATATATCATATATTCGGAGGGCTGAATTGCTTTGATTGTTGGGAAAGTTTTGTGACTGTGTTATTATGTACATATACAAACAATAACAGTCTAAAAGCATTACTGAAAGTAAATAATGCAATAAATGTAATATATTTTATTTGATGTATGCTGTCTTATAATTTGCACAAATGGGGACAACATATGTTAAAAAGGTTGAGTTCGCAGTACAACTGCTGCAAAGAAAGACTTGGAGGGCCACCAGTTGCACAACTAGTATTTAAGATAATATTATGCTTAGATAAGTTTAGGTGGTTGTGCATCTTACAAATACATAAGTATGACACACACACACACACACACACACACACACACACACACACACACACACACACACACACACACACACACACACACACACACACACACACACACACACACACACGTGTTCCAATAAAGAGAACTTGAGTGTAGCTTATCAACTTGGTTAAGGAAATTATGGTGTTACCATTTCTGTTAATTCCCTGTTCGTTACTGTGTTGTAATCATGGTAATTGTTCCAAAATTGTAATTATTTATTTATTAGAATGTATTTATATAGGGCAGCAAAGAAGTGTAATAATGGTTAGCATTACTGGCTCGCAGCACCAAGGTCTTTGGTTTGATTCCCACCATGGCCTGAATTTTGTAGAGTTTATATATTCTCCCCATATTTGCATATGTTTTCTCGGGGTGCTCCAGTATCCTCCAAAACTCAACAAAAATGAATTCTAGTGTGTATGTGTGTGAGTATGTAATAGGGAATATAGGCCCTCATTCAGAGCCGTTCGCTATTTGCGTTCGTTCGTTCAAAAACAAGGGGTGGCTATTCAAATGATCCGTTCGCACATTGCAGTCTGTTCACACCTCTAAGTCTGAACGAGCGAGCAAAACATACGCTCGTTTATTTGATAAAAACGCCCCCTGGCCGCTCGCACCATACGTCATGTCCGCTATTTATTAGATTAATCGAGTACATCGAACAGGATATGAACTGCTCGCTATTCTTGTGGTTGGTTTTTTCAACCGCTATTTTGCGAGCAGTTCTGAGTTAAAAAAAAACAAATGACGTGGTCATTGACGCTGCTATATTAATTATGCACACCCATAAAACGCCCGTTTTGACCTTTAAGCACGCCTGCGTTCTGATCTCCACTCCCCGTTTTCAAGCACCTTCCCCTGTTACCACCCACATAAGCCTCTTTCTGTCACTCAAAATAGCAGGCACTCGCTATATTGCGTACAAACGATTTTTGGCCGCACTGACTGGTTCGCGCATGCGTACTAAAAACCGTACGCAGATGTGCGAACATCGCTCGGAACGAGCGTACTGCCGCTAGCGAGTGGCTCTGAATGAGGGCCATAGATTGTAAGCTCCACTGGGGCAGGGACTGATGTGAATGGCCAAATGTTCTCTGTAAAACGCTGCAGAATATGTGTGCGCTATATAAATAACTGGTAAATAAATAAATATAGCACCAACTTTTAGACATATAGGGCACGATTCTATTCTAAGCGATGTAAATAGCGCCGGGAGTGAGCTCCCGGAGCTATTCAATACACCGCGTTGCCAAGTCTGACTAGGATTTCTTCTCGCAACCCCCCGGGGATGACAGCAGAAATCCGACAAAAGTCCCGGCGCGAGGCTGTTTTCTGCCCTTAGCGCCGGGGAAAACAGCATCGCATCGGGAAGTTAGGTCGGGGAATGCCCGTTATCGTGCCTTAAACAGGGTGTTTAGTCTTGAGAACGGGCATTCTCCGACTAAACACCACGCACAATTGAATAGCTCCTGGAGCTATCACCCGGCGCTATTCACATCGCATACAATAGAATCGTGCCCATAGAATCTTTAGACATATATAACATCATCATTTAATTAATTAGTAGCTCTGTATTATACGATAAAACATGTACACATACTGTACAATAATATGGGGGATAATATAAGCCCTGCTAAAAGTTCTAGCAACAACTGAGCAATGTTCTGGCAATTTGCAGTAAAAGCACAAGGCCACACGCTGATTCCATTTATACGGATTACAGACTGTAAGCCAAATGTCATAGCCCGGGATTTGCAGGAGGTGGCGTGATTCTGGTCAAATAGATATTAGATTTAAAGTAGCAATTAGTTTAAAGTACAGGTTCTCAATCTCGGTCCCCAGGACCCCACACAGTGCATGTTTTCCAGGTCTCCTCACAGAATCGCAAGTGAAATAATTAGCTCCACCTGTGGATCTTTCAAAATGTGTCAGTGAGTAATGACTACTCCTGTGCACCTGCTGGGTGACCTGGAAAACGTGACCTGTGTGGGGTCCTGAGGACCGAGTTTGAGAACCTCTGGTTTAAAGTATAAAACAGTTGGTTTTGCCTTTAAATTATTTGGCACTTTAAATCTAGTAACTACCTCAACGGAATCATGGCAGCTCCTGCATATGGTTGATTATTACATTTGGCCCCAAGAGTTGACTTGAAATGTCCTTCGTAATTTTGGTTATGAAATATGATTTGCCTGATAGCAGACACTTAAAAAAAGAAATACTGTAGGAATGAAATCGTTATTCACAGGGGGCAATTCCATTAAAAGTTTTGGCCTCTTAAGGGGCATATGTATCAAAGCTTGATGTGAGATAAAATTGTGAGATATATATCACCAATCAATCAGCTCCTAACTATCATTTTTTAAACACAGCTTGCAAAATGTAAGTTAGAAGCTGATTGGTTGGTCATATATATCTCACAAATTTATCTCACATCAAGCTTTGATACATATGCCCCTAAGTGTCGGAACGCCGGCACCACACATTTTCCTTAGCACAACAGAGAAGTGTGGTGGTAACTGGGTGGTGTTGGACTAGAGCAGTTCTCTGGGATGCACGCAGGGAAACATCCCATCCCTGAGAATTTTATTACACTGAGAGACTTCTGGACTCACTTATCAATGATCAATAAGCCATATTGTTGGTGAAAATGACAGTATTAGCCAGCAATAGGCTATTTTTCCCCTTCACTTTAAACATGAAAGGGTTACACTTGATAATATATGTCCTCGCCGAAACCAGTGATGACTTTTGCTAGTATTATGATGGTAAATAAAGGACTGAAATAATTAGAAAAATGCAATATTCTGTGAATAAAGCTTTTTTTTATGAAAAGTTTTAACACACTAACACAGACACACACACATGTAGAATATATATATATATATATATATATATATATATAGCACTAATCCACGGCACTCACCATTCCTAGATTTGGGGTGCAACATGGAATGTGACCACATTGTTTAAATAGAAGTCACAGGGGCTCTGCACTCACCATAATAACTAACAATAATATATATATATATATATATATATATATATATGCACGTGTGTGTATAGTATCAGAGATGTAGGGGGCAGCAGCACTCAGGACAATAAATACATGCAGACCCAGTGAGATACACTGCCTGCCATCTTTATTGGCACCACCTCCATCTCTAATACGACATTGCTGCGAATGGGACGCTGCATTGGAAGGCAGCTCTATTATTGAGAATGTTTTAGATAGTTACAATTTGTTACAGTATCTTTACATCTTTAATAAATATATATATTAAACACAGAGGATCTGCACTCACCAAAATAAAGCAAGCACAGGGTTTTACTTCATATTTTGATCAAAACATTTAAGCTTGCACCCCGGTCAAAGGAACACACTTTTCTGCAAGTACCTACTCTATCACTCAGAATCACTACCTTGAGGGGGGCTGCAAGCATAAATGTTTTGATCAAAATATCAACTAAAACCCCATGCTTTATTATGGTGTGTGTGCGGAGCCTCTGAGTATTTTATATTTAGACAATATGGTCACATACCACGTATATAATATATATATATATATATTCCCCTACATTAGAGCTACTGACAGTAGACCAAAGCTTTCAGTTCCACTGGGTGCATGAGAGCCAGCAAAATGGCCGACACGACAAGTGCGCACATCTGCAGTATGGTAACCCTCGGCGCTCAGGTCTAGTCGGTATTACTCATTTGCCCCAGCAGACAATTTTGTAAATTGTGCGTAAAAGATATTTATTATCAGCCTTATTGCTAGAGTAAGGGGATTATTAATAAATTGGATCCTATATGTAATTATATTGGAAATTGCTATTTATAACATACTTGCCAACTCACCCTGATTGTCAGGGAGACTCCCTCAAATAATAGCAACCCCCTGACTCCCTGAAGAGTCTAGCAATCTCCCTGATTGCATTTCATCCCTATCATGTAACTGTTATGTACATGGAATAAAAATAAATCACAAGAGTTCATCAGTGCCATTCCCCTGCATTGGTTATTAGCAGTGGTGTATTTAGAGAAGAGGGGGCCCATGTGCAGTCTCCGACTGGGTCCTCTCTCTCTGGCGGCTGGCAGCGCACTGAGCGCAGTGCCGCAGCAGTCAACTCTGGGCACTAGTCTGTGCCCAGAGTCTACTGTGTATGCGCAGGTCACAGGGAAAATGCTGCAGTGCCCATTTTCCAGGCAATTTTTACAGCACTGATAGCACCAATGTGGGACTCCGGAGAGGTAAATATTAAACACATGGGTGCAGGGTGTACGGTGTGGGTCCTCCTGGACCCAGGGACCCGTGTGCCCCGCACACCCTGCACTCATTATAGATACGCCCCTGGCTATAAGGCACAGTGATCTCTATGACTGTATGAACTTTCAGAACCACATGTGAGTAGAACATAATACATGAACAAGCCCTGAAAAGTATCAGTGCCTTTTTGTCAACAAGTACATCTTACTGAGCTACAATGCACCAATGCTCAGATGGAATCAGTATGTAATACTGCCGGCCGCATGGTTCTAATCCCGACAACGGAAGCCCGGCATGGGTGAAGATCCCGATCGCTAATTTAGGTAAGTATTCCTAACCCTACCCTCTATCCTAACCCTCCTTTAGGGGTGCCTAACCCTAACCTCCCCCCCTAGTACCTAACCCTAACTACCCTCTAAGTGCCCAAATCTAACCCCCCCCATTCCCTGCAGCCAAAACCTAAGTCTCCCGGGGGGTGCCTAACCCTAATCTCCAACCCGGGGTGCCTAACCCTAATCCCCCCTTCCCCTAGCCTAAACCTAACCCTCCCGGGGGGGGGGCAAACCCTAAGTCCCCCCCGGGAGCCCCTAACCGTGGCTGTCTGCACTTGGCTTACCCTCATTCGGTATGTCTAATGACAGGCTTCGGGATTTCGACGCCTGTCATTAGTACCTTGCCGGGATTTGACAGTTGGGAAGCCGATGGTCAGCATTTCGACCGTCGGCTTCCTGACTGCATCCCGCTCAGATGTAGCAGTACACTTACACTGCACTCCTAGGTTTTGCTTTCACAATCTCCTGAAATTGAAATGCTTTTTCAAAAGTAGGCAAGTATGAGATATATATATATATATATATGTATATATATATATGTATATATATATAATCTATTAGGGGTGAGCGGGTTCGGATTTCTGAAATCCAAGCCCCCCCCCCGATCCGAGGCCGATCCGAGTTAGGCTCGACTTTTCCCGCCTGACTCAGATCTGAAATCGAGGCAAAACGTCATCATCCCGCCTTCCGGGACTCGCGGGTTTTGGATTCTATATAAGGTACCGGCGTCGGCGCCATTTTCTCACTCGGCTGTGGACAGTGAAGAGGGAGGGTGGGAGTTAGGGCTGGCTGGGCTGTGTAGTGTAGTGTTGTGCTGTACTGCTGTTGTTCATAGGGGCTGTGTCCACTCCTCCAAAGTCCATAGGGGCTGGCTGTGTTGTGCTGCTGTTGTCCATAGGGGCTGTGTCCACTCCTCCAAAGTCCATAGGGGCTGGCTGTGTTGTGCTGTGCTGCTGTTGTCCATAGGGGCTGTGTCCACTCCTCCAAAGTCCATAGGGGCTGGCTGTGTTGTGCTGTGCTGCTGTTGTCCATAGGGGCTGTGTCCACTTCTCCAAAGTCCATAGGGGCTGGCTGTGTTGTGCTGTGCTGCTGTTGTCCATAGGGGCTGTGCCCACTCCTCCAAAGTCCATAGGGGCTGGCTGTGTTGTGCTGTGCTGCTGTTGTCCATAGGGGCTGTGTCCACTTCTCCAAAGTCCATAGGGGCTGGCTGTGTTGTGCTGTGCTGCTGTTGTCCATAGGGGCTGTGCCCACTCCTCCAAAGTCCGTAGGGGCTGGCTGTATTGTGCTGTGCTGCTGTTGTCCATAGGGGCTGTGTCCACTCCAAAGTCCTGTGCAGTATCCCAGTCCTAAAGGGGTGCTGTAGTGTTGTCCAGGGGGTGCTCTGTCCTTCAGGGGTGCTCCCCCCAAGTGCAAAAAAAAATATTTTTTTTCTGTGTTTGTGAATTCTGTGCGCAGTAGCCGCACGTGCATCAACAAAGTAGCGCAAAGCGTGCGCCTGTGTCACAAGTTAAGGGCTGGCTGGCTCGTGCATTAAAGGGTGCTGTAACCCCCAATGTGCACTCCAAAAAAAATAAAAATATATTTTTTTTGTGTTTGTGAATTGTGTGTGCAGTAGCCGCACGTGCATCAACAAAGTAGCGCAAAGCGTGCGCCTGTGTCATAAGTAAAGGGCCAGCTGGCTTGACCGTTCAAGGGTGGTGTAACACCCAAAGTGCACTCCAAACAAAATAAAAAATTATTTTCTGTGTTTGTGAATTGTGTGCACTGTGGCTGCACGAGCATCAACAAAGGAGCAGCGCCAAGCGTGCGCCTGTGTCCCATAAGTAAAGGGCCGGCTGGCTTGTCCGTTAAAGGGTGCTGTAACCCCCAAAGTGCACTCCAAACAAAATAAAAAAATATTTTCTCTGTTTGTGAATTGTGTGCACTGTACGTGCATCCTCAAAGCAGCAGCGCCAAACGTGCGTCTGTGTGTTAAAGGGTGGTGTAACCCTCAAAGTCCGCTCCACAAAAAATAAAAAATTTGTGAATTGTGGGCCTGATTCTGACCCGCCTCCGTCGTGCGCATGCGCGAGACCCGAATAACGACGGCCAAGCCATTGTTGAGGGTCTCGCACCAAAGGGGGCGTGCGGTCTATGGTGATTGACAGCATGCCCCCTTTGGTGGGCGTGCCGGGGGCCAGAGCCAAAAGCACTCCTGGGCTTGCGGCAGAGAGACCCTACCGCAGGGTCTCGTCGCAAGCCCGATGGCCGCGCTGGTCTTGACCATTGCGACCATCATTTTGGCCGCTCGCTATAGCTGTGGGTGGTCACCCACAGCTATGCGAGCGGCCAGGAGGCCGCTCCAAAAAGTAGCAGGGACGGCCCTGATTCAGAGCGAGCGCTCTGTCAGAGCGTCCGGCTCTGAATCAGGGCCTGTGTGCACTGTAGCTGCGTGTGCATCAAAAAAGGAGCAGCGCCAAGCGTGCGCCTGTGTCCCATAAGTAAAGAGCTGGCTGGCTCATTTCTTAAAGAGTGGTGTAACCCACAAAGTGCACTACTCTCCAACAAAAATAAAAAATTATTTTCTGTGTTTGTGTGCGCCTTAGCCGCACGTATATATCAAAATAACATAAATGGAGGACCAAACTTTCTCTGATAAAAATAAAATAGGGAAAGATCAAGAACCACTTCCTCCTAGTGCTGAAGCTGCTGCCACTAGTCATGACATAGGCGATAACATGCCATCAACGTCGTCTGCCAAGGCCGATGCCCAATGTCATAGTAGAGGGCACATACAATCCCAAATGACAAAGTTCAGGAAAATGATCTTAAAAAAAACATTGAAATCATCTGAGGAGAAACGTTATCTTGCCAATATGCCATTTATGACACAGAGTGGAAAGGGACGGCTAAGGTTTGTCCCCATGTTCATGACTAGTGGCTCAGCTTCACATGACGATGGAAGCCCTCCTCCCGCTAAAAAAATCAAACGAGTTAAGCTGGCAAAAGCACAGCGAAGAACTGTGCGTTCTAAGAAGATATCACAAATCCCCAAGGAGAGTCCAAGTGTGGTAGCGGTTGCGATGCCTGACCTTCCCAGCACTGGACGGGACGAGGTGGCTCTTTACACCATTTGCACACCCCCTGCAAGTGCTGAAAGGAGCACCCACAGTCCACTTGCTGATATGCAAATTGAAGATGTCACTGTTGAAGTACAACAGGTTGAGGATACAGGTATAGCTGGCGCTGAGGAGGAAGTTGGCGAGGAGGATTCTGATGGTGATGTGGTTTGTTTAAATCAGGCTCCGGGGGAGACAGTTGTTGTCCGTGGGATGAAAAACCCCATCACAGTCATGCCTGGGCAGAAGACCAAACATTCCACCTCTTTGGTCTGGCAATATTTCTATCCAAATCCGGACAACAACTGTCTTGCCATATGTACCATATGTAAAGGTGAAATAAGTAGGGGTAGTGACGTTAACCACCTAGGAACATCCTCCCTTATACGGCACCTGCAGCGCGCTCATAAAAAGTTACTGTCAAGTTCAGAAACTTTGGCTAAGACTGTAAGCAGTCCAGGGACACCTAAATCCCGTTGTCCTGTTGTATCCAAGCACCTGCAAACCACACCGTCAACTCCCTCCTCGTCAATTTCCTTAGTCAGGATCGGAAGTAGTCCTGCAGGCCATGTCACTGGCATGACTGACTCTCCTATCCGGGATTCCTCCGGAGGATCCTGCATTGCTGCCGCTGCTGCTGTTGCTGCTGGGAGTCGTTCATCATCCCGGAGAGGAAGTAGGAACACCACTACTTTTACTAAACAATTGACCCTCCAACAGTCCTTAGCGAGGAGGATGAAGTACGACAGCAGTCATCCTGAAGCAAAACGTATAAATGAGGCCTTGACTGCTATGTTGGTGTTAGACGTGCGTCCGGTATCCGCCATTAGTGCAGTGGGATTTAGACAATTGATGGAGGTAGTGTGTCCCCGGTTCCAAATCCCGTCTAGATTCCACTTCACTAGGCAGGCGATACCGAGACTGTACAGAAACATCAGAAAAAGTGTCCTCAGTGTCCTGAAAAATGTCCACTTAACCACGGACATGTGAACAAGTGGAACAGGGCAGACTAAGGACTATATGACTGTGACAGCTCACTGGGTAGATGTATCACCTTACGCAGCAACAACAGCAGCGTCACCAGTAGCAGCATCTCAGAAACACCAGCTCGTTCCAAGACAGGCTACGCTGTGTATCACCGGTTTCAGTAAGAGGCACACCGCCGACAACCTCTTAGAGAAACTGAGGTAACTCATCGCCCAGTGGCTTACCCCACTTAGACTCTCCTGGGGATTTGTGATATCTGACAACTCCACCAATATTGTGCGGGCATTACATCTGGGCAAATTCCAGCTGGTCCCATGTTTTGCTCACACAATAAACTTGGTGGTGCAGAATTTTCTGAAAAGCGACAGGGGCATGCAGGAGACGCTTTGGGTGGCCCAAAAAATTTCTGGACACTTTCGCCATTCAGCGACTGTGTGCCGAAGACTGGAGCGCCAGCAAACACTCTTGAACCTGTCCCACCATAACCTGAAGCAAGAGGTTGTGATGTGGTGGAACTCAACCCTCTATATGCTACAGAGGATGGAGGAGCAGTAAAAGGCCATTCAAGTCTATACATCCACCTATGACATAGGCAAAGGAGGGGGTATACACCTGACTCAAGTGCAGTGGATAATGATTTCCGTGTTGTGCAAGGTTCTCCAGCCCTTCAAACTTGCCACACGTGAAGTCAGTTCAGACACTGCCAGCTTGAGTCAGGTCATTCCCCTCATCAGGCTTTTGCAGAAGCAGCTGGAGAAAGTGAAGGAGGAGCTAAGATGGAGCGATTCCGCTCGGCATGCGGGACTTGTGGATGAAGCCCTTCATTCGCTTTGCCAGGATTCCAGGGTGGTCAATCTGTTGAAATCAGAACACTACATTTTGGCCACCATGCTCGATCCTAGGTTTAAAGCCTATGTGGTGTCTCTCTTTCCGGCCGACACAAGCCTGCAGAGGTGCAAAGACCTGCTGGTGAAAACACTGTCAGCTGAAGCGGAACGTGACACGTCAACAGCTCCTTCTTCATTTTCTCCCGCAACTGGGGCTGCCAGGAAAAAACTTAGGTATCCTAAGCAACCCGCTGGCGGTGATGCAGGGCAGGCAGGACCAAGTTTGGACATCTGGTCCGGACTGAAGGACCTGGCAACAATTTCTGACATGTCTACTGTCACTGCATATGATATTGTCACCATTGACAGAATGGTGGAGGATTACATCGATTACAGCATCCAAGTAGGCATGTCAGACAGTCCGTACCTGTACTGGCAGGAAAAAGAGGCAATTTGGAGGCCCCTGTACAAACTGGCTCTATTTTACCTGAGTTGTCCCCCCTCCAGTGTGTACTCCGAAAGAGTGTTTAGTGAAGCCGGGAACCTTGTCAGCGAAAGGCGTAGGAGGTTGCTTCCACAAAATGTGGAGAAGATGATGTTCATAAAAATGAATTATCAACTCTTCCAGGGAGACCAGCCTCCAGAACGTACAGAGGGACCTGTGGTGGTGGATTCTAGCGGGGACGAATTAATACTGTGTGAGGATGAGGATGTACACAACACTGAAGAGGGTGAGGAATCGGTGGATGAGGAGGATGAGGACGACATCTTGCCTCCGTAGAGCCAGTTTGTGCAGGGACAGATTAATTGCCAGCTTGTTTTGTGGGGGCCCAAACGAACCAATCATTTCAGCCACAGTCATGTGGCAGACCCTGGCGCTGAAATTATTGGTTTGTTAAAGTGTGCATGTCCTGTTTATACAACATAAGGGTGGCTGGGTGGGCCCAAGGACAATTCCATCTTGCACCTCTTTTTTTCTTTGCATTATGTACTGTTTGGGGCCTAGTTTTTCAAACTGCCATCCTGTCTGCCACTGCAGTGTCATTCCTAGATGGGCCACGTGTTTGTGCCGCCCACTAGTATCTCTTAGCATAGTCATCCAGCTACCTCGGTGCAACCTTTTGGACATAAAAACACTATTGTGAGGTGTTCAGATTAGACTGGAAATTAGTGAAAATTAAGGTTATTGAGGTTAATAATAGCATAGGAGCAGAAAAACCCACAAATTCTCTGATTTTAGCTGTTTTTATGCTTTTTTTTAAAAAAAAAATACAGATCCAAAACACAAAACCCAGAACCCAAAACACGGAAGGGTGGTTTTGGCAAAACCAATCCAGATTCTAAAAACGAAGAAAGATCCAGATACAAAACCAAAACACGAAAAGTGGCCGGTGGACACCCCTATATATATATATATATATATATATATATATATATATATATATTATTTAGAAAAACGTAAAAATAATATACAGTGTACTATTTAAGCATAGTATAATTCATTCTGAAATTATCTACCCTGTAAAACAAACTAATATTATGCTTTTAGTAGTAGTATAAATTATTTGTAGATTTTTTTGATGAAAGCTCTTGTTCATGAACTACACAGTGCATGACACTTTTGCTGTTACTGCTTATGTTATACCACATACTTGCCAACTCTCCCTCATTGTCAGGGAGACTCCCTGAAATAGTAGCAATCTCCCTGGAATAATTTACATTTGGATATAAATCATCTCTCAAATGTAGCAGTACACGTCTTTACCATCACGCTTATAGGTGGTGCTTTCATAATCTCCCTGAAATGCTTTTTGAAAAGTGGGCAAGTGTGATTATACCAGCAAAGTGTCTATTTCTGAATATTTGGCATTTCCCCGTGAAAATTAATATTCTGTGGATATCTTTTGTAAGTAATCTATAAATCTAATGCTCCCCGCCAAAAATTCCACTTCCTAAGCAGAGGTTTGTCAATCCTCGCCAGACTGCCAGCGAAAGGTTCCAGTAATATGCATATGCGTGCTTAGGCATTTGACCAGTGACGCCTCTCTGTCTTGGCTTATCCCCCATTGCCAGGTAAAAGATGGCTTTATCTAGCGATAGAGAGGAAAGCTTCCTGCTGCTTGATAAATTGAGAAGACACTGCAGCACCATAGCAGGTATAGGGGGGCAGTAAACTGTGAATATAAATATTTAGCTTTTCTGTTTATAGTACCTATCATCTCTTGTTAGGGGATGTATTTGCAACTGCGATTTCGGTGGCAGCGGACTTGCAAAATTATGGTAATGAGCTGATGTCTTGTGCACAGAGACGTCCACCTCCAGCGTCTCACATTTGACATTTTCGTCAATAGAGAGGATATCGAAAAACATCAGCCGCACATCAAACGTAGGCATACTTAGAAAACGGTCCCGACATGCCTGCATTGATGTAGTCACCCCCATTACCTCCCCCTAACACTGACTGCCTATCACTCACTTTGCAAATAAATCCTCACTGTGTCTGCCATCTCTGATCTATCCCCATACGGCTCTGGCATATGCACAGTACCAAAGAATCACTCCTCTACATCTGACATTGATATTGCTTCCATTTCTGAATCAGCCCATAGACCACTAAGAAGACAATCAAGTGGTGATAGGTACTTTAAGCCAGAGCTGTAATTAGACTTTTTGGTGCCCTGTGCCAGAGAGAGCATTGGCATTGGCGCCCCCCCCTCCCTTTTTTTAGATAATGCACCTGAAAAATGGCCATGGCCTCATGGGGAAGGGCCAGGGAAGAGATAGGGGAGGCCAGGAGATGCTGTGGATAACAGTATAGGAAGCTACAAATGAGAATGGTAATAATAAACTGAAAACTTGACAGGCACAAACAACCCCCCCCCACCCTGCGGTGCCCTGTGCCATGGCAATGGTGTACTACACTAGTTACGGCCCTGCTTTAAACAGATATTGTGTAACCATGGCATCATATCAGGGGGGAGATACTTCGAAAACTTATTTCAGAACCAGTTTTAAATGACGCAATAACTGTTTTTAAAGCCAAAGTGCTTGATGATAACTCTACTAAGTTTAGAATCATTTATCATATTGATGTGTTAATGATGGGTGAAGATCGTAATCTTATTCACTCCGCAAAGAACTGTCCAGCATTTTCTTTTATTCCTGAGTTCATCCTTAACTGTCCAACATTGATTAGTTTCCTATGTGGGAGGACTGGTGGAAAGGTGCTTTATGGGAACCAGCACGCCATTCCATCTTGTAAAGATTTATGGTTCTGCTCTATCCCAAGAACATCTGCAGAGTTTTATTTCCCTGCTAGATGTTGTTACCAGTTCAAGGATTCCAGCTCTGATTTCTGTGTAAATATCTCAAAAGAGTTAAACCAGATAGAAATCACTGGACATTCCCCGGCCAATGTTAATGTGCCTTGTAAATCAGCATAGCCTGTTCCTGGAATGTCTGGTGAGATAATAGTAAGAATAGGGAAGACGGGAAAAAAAAACATTCCTGTACAATGTCAATGATACAAGAAGGGTAACCATAAAACAAAAGCCAGCCAAGTGATAGCAGAGGACGAATACAATACAAGACAAGTGACACAGCCTGAACCACTGGACAGATTAGCAAGAAACACTATTGTGAGTCACAGCTGCGTTACATCCTTGTGGTTATGCACCTGGCACAAATACAAGCACAGTGAGACTGTAATGGGCTGTCATCATACAAATAAGCCTAGAAAATGAGAAATCTCTAAGCATTACAGTGCCTCCTGCAATCCTTGCATGTAGCTTCCAACACCCTCCTTCCAAAAAAAACCCCATCCCTAAACAAAATAACAAAGACATGAAATTATTTTATACAACATAGAGACTCTGCGTTTTGGATGGTGCCCCGTAGTGGTTGGAGACCAACGCCTTTGCACGGCTGCAACTTGTCTACAAACACCTGTGTCTCATACTGGCCAGTGAAATAAACATACTAAGGGGTATATTTACTAAAGGTCGATTTTGAGTTAAAAGTGTTGTGTTTCTGGGGCTATATCGCACATTTACTAACAGACAATTTTTTTATTTGTTTTTTTGAGTATTAGTAAATGTGTGATTTAGCCTCAGGAACACAACATTGGTATATTGCAGTTTTGTGGTATCTACAGTGTACAGCCATGTGCAAAAACTAACCAGCACCTGCATTTCTTGTGTTTCTAACCTGTTACGTAACACAAGATGATGTATTGGTTAAAATGCACAGACCACAGCTGTACAATAGGTGATTCAGGTGGTCTGTATATATTACTACCATAGTAGTGGGCTCCCATAGGCAAACGCAGGGGGGGTTTCCATCTCCCTGGAAACCCCCCTCCACAGCACATACAATGACCACAGTATAAATAGTAATAGAATAGAATTTTACTAGTTCTACATGTTCTTCTCAGTATCACAAATGAAATAATTAGCACCACCTGTGGATCTTTTAACATGTATCAGCCAGTAATAAATAACCTATGCACCAACTAGGAGATCTGGAAAACATGCACTGTTAGGGATACACTGCTATAGAGCCCAATATGTACATATATGTCCAGGGAAGTTATAGGTTCTTCTGCTGCTCCTCCAGGCTACCGGACTTGCTCCCATGCTCTGGAATAAAAACATTCAGCTCAGGCAGGATGGCTTACTGCCGCATCAAATGACTTACTGTGATCCTGTATATGCTGGATTTATAACACACAATACACATTGTATGACGCATATTAAAGCTGGATAAGTACTAATTCTGCTCTCTTCATGGACTGGCCACACTCGCTCTAAAATCAGGCATTTGGAAACCTTCCTCTAGAAATCCTGCGTTTGCTACTGGCGCCAATCGCCTTATCAAAGCCCAATGTGTATGTGTTTTTTTTATCCTTGGCAGGTACTGTACAAACGGTAGGTGCCCCTACAAAATATTGCTATAGGGCCCACAAATGTCTTGTTATGCTCCTGATTACTAGCTTTGAACACCTATTTCTTATGGAGCAGCATGTATTTCAAACAGAGCAAAAATGGAGTTCCCTAAACAAATCTGAGGGTATTTATTCAGCTTTTACATCAATCGCCAGAAGCCAGGGCCGGCGCTAGCCCTGGTGTAACCATTCCGCCGGTGGAAAATGTCTGCTCCTTGCGTGGCACCCCCACCACTGCCTATAATAGCAGGTAGAAGGTGAGAATAACATCCTCTACTCCTGAGACTGGTAGTGTGGTGCTTGGCTGTGACATCATCAGAGGCAACTATAACGAAGGGGGAGGTGGGTCTGCAGACCGCCCGTACACATGCCGCGGCAGTCACAGGGAGGAGGCAAACTCGACCCACCCCACGACCAGTGGAACCCGCGGTTGCTGGATAGATGATGGTCGTTCAGTGTATATGAACGACCATCATCTACAGATATATCTGCAGATCACTCCATCTGCAGATATATCTGTCAGGTTTGTACCCACCTTTACACATACTTGCCAGCTCTCCCCGATTGTCAGAGAGACTCCCTGAAATAGTAGCAATCTCCTTGACTCCCTGAAGAGTCTAGCATTCTCCATGATTGCACCTTACCCCCATTTTGTAGCTCTTTTATAATTGAAAAAAAAGAAATCATATATATATATAATATATATATATATTTAAATTATATAATTAATGCCATTTCCCTGCATTGGTTATAAGGCACAATGATACAATGATCCATATGGCTACATGCATTTTCATATAAGGTTTCTCTTGTGTACACTTATATGGAACCCCTTGTAAACCACAATACATGATCAAGCCCTGAATAGTATCAGTGTGTTTTCATCAACAATATATCTTACTAACTGCTTTACGGCTCATTTATATTTGGATGTAAGTAAATTTTACGACACGCCTCTCAGATGTAGCGGTACACGCCCAATTTACCGCCGTGCTTATAGGTGGTGCTTCCATAATGTCCCTGAAATGAGTTTTCAAAAGTAGGCAAGTATGGCCTTAGGAACACTGGATGAATGATATTAGGTTACTCATTCAGTGCTTTTACTTCTCCCTAACCATTTGCAGAATAACTAAGCAATCGCCTAGCTCCTCCCAGTGATAGCACCAGCCCTGCTGATTGTTTGTTTAATGTATATATTTTATCACTGTGGCGGGGAATAAAGGCAGGTGAGAAGTTATACTGCCCTTTCCACAAGGGCATTTTCTGCTTCATTGATATTTTATAAAGCATATTCGCTGTAATATATAGAGATTTTATTTTTGTTATCCATTTTATTGTGTTTTATACTAGTGTGCATTTAGTGCCAAGAAAGACCTACACTGCTTAGCAGAGTAATTAGTGGCAAGCCTCACTGGCACAGAAGGTATTAATAGCTTCTTCATTAGTTTTATAGAGCTTGGAGGTGCCGCATGACTTAGCCTAGTTGAGGGTGACGCTTCTTATTTTGCACATTTCCCAGAGGGCTTTGTAACAAAAATTCATATTTGAAAAGCTTAAGTGATAATCTTCAATGGCTGAAGTACTTTAATAGGAAATTGACAAGCTGTAAGAAATAATATTATATCTACGGGGTATATATTGGTGTTTTATCAACATGCTAATTATATCTGATCAATATTAGCTGATCCTGCACTAAAAGAGAATGATAAATCTTAGCAGTCAGATACGTCGCTGGGTGCTGCTTGCATATTAGTACTGTCATACAATTACCATTCATGGAACCGCATAGCCCCAGTTTATGTAGAAACTTACATGAAGTCACATCTTGCAAAGCAAGTTAAATGCCTATTTTTGCAAAATACAATTACAGTAGATCTGAAATGCATCATAAAACAGATGTTCCTGAAGTTCACTTATGTTCCCAACAAATAAGGGGAAATGTAATGAACAGTAATTTCTCCAAATCTGCTATTTACGTTGATTTTTGCAGCAGGATTAAAAGCGCCAATTTTAATAAAAGGAAAAACCATTGTGAAATCAGTAGGTTGGACAAAGAGCTGTTCATTACATTTAATAATGTCTCTATAGTGCAGATCCAGCACAAGGTAACAAGTAGTAGAACACTTATACCTCTTTTCCTCCAAAAACCCAGGTCCGACCTGGGTTTTTGAACATGGTTCCAACCCTGGTCAGATCCAGGTCAGACCCATTTACACTGCACCTTTCATCTGGGTTACTCCCAGGTCAGCCCTGTTCACACTGAACTCAGGTCTGCCCTGCTAAACCTGTGAGGTCATTAAAAGTGGGAGGTGACTGCTCCACAGCCACCAATCAGCTAATTTTAGGCTTGATCCAGGTCAGATAACCCGGGTTGCACCGTTTACACTGCACCATTACCCGGGTCCATCCTGGGTCCAACCCTGGTAGCTACCTGGGTTGGATTGCAGGGTCACTTGACCCAGGTTATTTTTCAGGGACCCATTTACACTGAGCTGCGACCTGGGTAGACCCAGCAAAAACCCAGGTTTTTGCTCTGGTGTAAAAGGGGTATAATAAATTAAATAAACTGTGTGCTTCGGACATATAGGGGGGGATCCAAATAGCCAAGAGGATTACCCTGCAGCTAATTACTGTGCCACATGGGGGAAAAGCTATTCAGTTAAATAGCCTTTTCCCCACAAGGTAAATTAGGGGTTAACACGTGGAAAGCCACTGATCCTGCGTAACCTGTGGATTTAAAAGGTTTTGCTGTATGTTAAACCCTTGATTTTGCCTTTTGCTCACAGACTTTTCCCTTCTGGGCAATAACGTGCGGGGTTAACCCCGCTAATTGAATTAGTGAGTAATTGAATTCCCCCAATAGTGGCTAAAGCAGAGTTTAATGTAGTTCAATGCAAGTCTGTTTGTGGGGCGTATCATGCTCTGGAACCAATTGCACATAACTACGGGCGATGCAGAGTTGCAAACCTTATGCATCTTCGCTTGCATCTAAAGGGGCATAATGGGACTGTAAATGGGTGTTCTCACATAGATTACGTTTAGTTCAGTGCACGCAATGCGGGGGCAATTATTGGTGATTTGTATTCAACATACTTACCTACTCTCCCAGAGGCTCCAAAGTTTTTGGGTAGCTCCCCACACCCGCAGAAGAGTAATCTGTGCTGACCTTGCTGCCACCATCTTGAGATGGCGGTAGCCTGTTACTTTCAATGGGGGCAAGCAGGTGGGATGGCGCGATGCACAATGCCAATCATGAGATTTTCGCATTGCGTTTGCGCTGTTAGCCAGCCGGAGTCTGAACAGCACACAACCACTTTACTTCTTACTGATTGTCTGGAAAGCTCTTATCGCTGCCTGTGTCCCGGTGGCTCACTGTAGATTGGTACATTCCCCCGAAAGAAGAATCCTTGTTGCTGTGATATTGGGGTCTATTCATGATGTTAATTATCGGGGTCTGTTCGGAGCACTGGAGCTATTCATCATTGCTCCGACGCGAGAGACAGCTGATCCAAAAATCAGCTGTCTCCCTGAAGTGTATCATTGCTCCGAAAGGTAATTTCGGAGCTTTATGAATTGACAACGGACCATTCTGCCAGAGGAAGGTAAGTAGGAAATATCTGTGTTACTAGTGTATGGGGACAGCGGGCCATTCCGCCAGAGGAAGGTAAGCAGGAGATATCTGTGATACTAGTGTATGGGGACAACGGGCCATTCCGCCAGAGGAAGGTAAGTAGGAAATATCTGTGTTACTAGTGTATGGGGACAGCGGGCCATTCCGCCAGAGGAAGGTAAGCAGGAGATATCTGTGATACTAGTGTATGGGGACAACGGGCCATTCCGCCAGAGGAAGGTAAGCAGGAGATATCTGTGATACTAGTGTATGGGGACAACGGGCCATTACACCAGAGGAAGGTGAGCAGGAGATATCTGTGATACTAGTGTATGGGGACAGCGGGCCATTCTGCCAGAGGAAGGTAAGCAGGAGATATTTGTGATACTAGTGTATGGGGACAGCGGGCCATTCTGCCAGAGGAAGGTAAGCAGGAGATATCTGTGATACTAGTGTATTGGGGCAGCGGGCCATTCCGGGAGAGAAAGGTAAGAAGGAGATATCTGTGATATCTCCTCCTTTACCTTCTTGATGAATCCCCTGATAACTTAATTTTCACAATTGCAGCTGAGAATATTCATTTTCACCTGCTTTTGTAAAAATTAAGTGATGATGAATAAGCCCCAAGGAGTCTTAATTTTCGGGGGTTGGACACATTTTTTCATAAATATGCCCCTGGATGTGGCTCACAATGCCATATTTGCATCATCAAATGCAATAGCTTGTTTTTCTTGGTAATGTAATTAGAATTAATTGGTGAATGGTAGATTTTATTTTATAATGATTACAACGCGGTCTGACTTAGACTCTGGACACGGTGCTAAATGATGTAATTCTGAAATGTTGAAACTCTTTATTATGAATGATTATTTATCTTAACGCTACAACAAATGACAGGAAAACTGGCTGATGTCAGAATGATTGTCCATCTATTTAAAATGCTGTTAGGTTTACATGCACATATTGGAGACTACAATTGAAAGACGTAGGCACCTAAAAGAAGCATTAAATTGAATAGGCTGCAGGCTAATCCACTTGGCAGAGGTAATGATTCAATTGACACGCATGGACTGGTGTGACAGTGACTGATTGGCGGTGGGTGGGAGGATATGTAAGTACTGCCCAGCATGAGAGCCCGTTTATGTTTGTTTCTCTTGCTGTTAACATAGAAACTCTGCTGTGCTTCAGTGATTCTTGCTCAGTCACCTTATTGTAAAAGTTTAGAGATGCCTGAAAGAGAGGGTGGAGCACAATGTCTTTAATCTAACGGGTTTCGCTGTAATAGTGCTAGCTGGAGGGCCTGAGTTCCTTTCTGTGCTAACACGGATTTGTTTTCTTCCCCTCTATGAAACAATAAAAAAAACACACACAACATTGTTTTGAAAAGCAAGTTACTCAGGGATATTTAATAAGCTATTATTGATTACATAATGGAATTTTTTTGTTCAGTCAGATGTCTAATTAACAGAATATTCTTGTACATATTGTCCCGATTTTCATGCATAATAAAGGAGTAATTACATTGTTGTGCAGAAAACAAAGAACTATTTATTCATCAACAGTTACTTATATATCGCCAACACATGTTGTGCTTCACAATTTCTTTATGTTTTTTTTATTTTTGTATATATTTTTTATTGGTCTTCCTGGTTACCCTCCACGACATGACATAACCTCAGTTGTTCTACTGAGCCCTGGGAAAGAAGGAGCTGCATAGAGTAGCGCTGGGGGACTACCGAGAGAGGAGCAGGTGAGTGAAGTTTAGTGATTCAGGGGTAGGCAATAAGCGTCCCTCCAGCTGCTGTTGAACTACACATCCCAGCAGGCCATGCAACACTTTCAAACCAAATAGTAAAACTGTGTCTGGGCATGCTAGGATGTGTAGTCCTTTAGTAGCTGGAGGGACGCTTATTGCGTATAGTATAGTCAGACACTGCTTGCAGAGCTGGGGGCGGGGCCACACCATGGGCAGTAAGCTGCAGAGAAAGAGAGCTAATAGAGGCATGCCCTTGATAATTGGGGGAGGGGGCATGCCTTTAGCACTTATGGACGCCTTGGATGTATCATGTGACCAAGAAGTGCACTGCAGTGTTTAGCGATCAGAGCTCAGCAGCAAGAGAAGACACAGTGATGCAGGTATGAGAATCAATGGACACTGAAGCTTAGTGTAGTGAGGGGAGAGTTACAGTGAGTAGGGGGTGAGACAGGCTCCCAGCACTCTGACCCATCTCCATGTGTGCCTCCCCAGCCATTGATTTCATCGCATATCACTGACCCCTCACTGGTGCAGCCATAATAGTTGCCAGTAGGCCACCCAATTCCTAAGCCGATCAGTTGGAGAGAAACATTCACTACTGCTCAATAAAGAAGAGAAGCGTTAAATAGGCCATTCAAAGGAAAAACAATAGCAAAGGTGCGGCTCAACATTTTGAAAGCACTGGTCATATCCCTATCATGTGTGGCCATGACCTTGCAATCCTATAGATTGTAAGCTTGCGAGCAGGGCCTTCCTACCTATATATCTGTCTGTTATTACCCTGTTTTGTTCTATAAATGTTTCCAATTGTAAAGCGCAACAGAATATGCTGCGCTATATAAGAAACGTAATAAATAAATAAATATTGTGCGTGTGAAGCCAAGGTGCACTAGGACCTGCCGTGACTACAGAACACACAGAGCCATAACTAGACTTTTTGGTGCCCTGTTCCAGAGAGCATTGGCATCCCCCCTCCATTTTTTTTAAATAGGGACATAAAATAGTGCACCTGAAAAAGGGCCATAGCCTCATGGGGAAGGGCCAGGGAAGAGATAGGGGAGGCCAGGAGATGCTGGGGATAAAAGAAAAGGAAGCAACAAGTAATGGAGCGTACACACGGTCAGATTTGTCAGACTTGTCAGATTTGTCAGATGAACGATTGAACGATTAAACGATCTGAACGATTTGAACGATTTTACCAAAGTTTTGAACGATTTGAACGATTGAACGATTTTTGACTACATTAAAATGAATGGAATCGTCCAAGTCTGACTGCAAACCCATCAGATGTCAGATATCGTTATCTGACAAACGGGAACGCGCATCGTTGATCGTCCATCGTTCAGGCATGTCAGATATGAACGATTTTCCTTCAGATATGAACGACTGAACGATTTTTAAATCGTTATCGTTCATATCTGAAGGAAAAATCTGATCGTGTGTATGCACCATAAGAATGATAATAAACAGGAACATTGACAGGCCCAAACAGCGTCCCCTGCCCTGCAGTGCCCTGTGCCAAGGCACTGGTCGCCCTACCCTAGTTATGGCCCTGATTTGACCATAAACAAAATGAAATGCTGCATAAAACATGCAATGCTCTGCATTTTGCTGAGCTGTCAGTCAACACAGATTTCTATGTAGCGCTGTGTAATATGGTTATGCTATATACATAGATAATAGAAAATAAATAAGTGATGGAATCATAGAGAATAAAGTAACACATATCATTGTGATTTATCATGATTAATTAGTTCCCATGCTACAGCAAATGTGGGAAACTGGAATAACACCAGGCCCTGCAACTATTGCAATTACCTGGGTTAAATTGATTAATTGATTAGGAAGGTGTTTTATATATTAGTTAAGTAAATCATATGCAACTGCAGCAGCAAGTTAAGTATATACACAATACCAGTGTTTTTCAACCACGAGCAGTTGTCAAGTGTGCCATGAGGTCAGTGCAGTCAGAGCTGACTTTGGGCCTGATTCAGACCCACTCGCGAGCGGCTGTCCGCTCGCAAGTGTGTCGATGTTATGCACTGAGCATACGCACGACGGAGGGAGCTCCGTCGTGCGCATGCGCCAGACGCGACGAGCGAAGGAAAGTCCTTCGCTCGTTGTGTCCGATCAAAGGGGGCGTGCTGTCAATGTTGATTGACAGCACGCCCCCTTTGGTGGGCGTGCCGGGGGCGTGCCTCCCTGACGGGGGCATTCCCACGGGAACGCCTCCCGTCAGAAGCCGGCCCACTGACATCACTAGTGATGTCAGTAGGAGTGATTTTGGCTCTGATAGAGCCAAAATCACTCCGGAGCTTGCGGTTGAAAACCTCAACCGCAGGCTCCGGCTCGCAATTTCGATGGTCGCGATGGTCTCGACCATCGCGGCCATCACAAAGCACGCTCGTATAGCCTGTGGGTGGTGACCCACAGCTATACGAGCGTCCAGGAGGACGCTCCATGAAAATGGAGCCCGGCCCTCATTCAGAGCGTGCGCTCTGCTCTGAGCGTACGGCTCTGAATGAGGGCCTTTATTTGTACTGCAGGCCCAGGCAGTGTTGGGCTCTTCAGGAAGGCCAATGTGATTTTTTTTTTTTTTTTTTGTGGGGACCATTTTATTTTCTATTTTTTTCTGTGGAGCCCAATGTGTTTGTTTTTGTTCTGTGGGGGCCATTCAGTTTTATTTTTTTCTGTGGGGGGGGTGATGTGTAAATTTGTTTTTTTGTGGGGGCCAATGTCTGTTCTTTTTCCTGGGGGGGTGCCAATTTGTGAGTGTTTTTCCCATTGGGGTGTGTGTGTGTGTGTGTTTTCCCGTGAGGGGCTCATGGTGTGCCTTAGTAATTTTAAATCTTGTATAGTGTGCTGCGAGTTGAAAATCACTGCACTATACATTTAAAAAAATATATATATATTTCTTCTAATTTTATTTATTTTTTCTGAAAAGGCAGAGAAATAGCCAAAAACCACATTTAGGAATATTTCTTTAATTTATTGTCAGTTCTTCTTCAGAAATGGAAATGCCCTTTATACCCCTTTTACACCAGAGCAAAAACTTTGGGTTTTTTCTGGGTCTACCCGGGTCGCAGCTCAGTGTAAAAGGGTCCCTGAAAAATAACCTGGGTCAAGTGACCCTGCAATCCAACCCAGGTAGCTACCAGGGTTGGACCCAGGATGGACCCAGGTAATGGTGCAGTGTAAACGGTGCAACCCAGGTTATCCGACCTTGGTCATGCCTAAAATTAGCTGATTGGTGGTTGTGGAGCATTCACCTCCCACATTTTATGACCTCACAGGTTTAGCAGGGCAGACCTGAGTTCAGTGTGAACAGGGCTGACCTGGGAGTAACCCAGATCAAAGGTGCAGTGTAAATGGGTCTGACCAGGGTTGGAACCATGTCCAAAAACCCAGGTCGGACCTGGGTTTTTGGTGGAAAAGAGGTATTAGTTTCAGTAGAAACTCCACTTGTTTGCTAAACATAGACGTTCCTTTGTATTGTAACTAAACTCTACAGTAGACTAGCAGTAAACTGTTAATCTGATTGCCCCCTACCTTGCTTAATTCATTACTTTAGATTTTCAGCTAAACCCCCTAAAAGACACCCTGAGGTTATGTTTATGTCTGCAGAAACCAGTGTTTGCTGTGGCATGATAAAAGAACAATGGCAAATAGAGCATCAGTGTTAGCAAATCTGCTGAATAGACTGAAAAAAAACAGAATTTTAATTGCTGAAAACGGTTACATTGCTATCTACAGGAGGCAGTGAATGTGTGACCGTGACTCAGTTTAAGTGCAAACTTTATGTGGCTTTATAAAGAGACATTGCTAATTTGTGTAATCAGTTCTTATTTAATTAGTAAGACTGTGCTTTCATGGTAAATGTGTCAGTTTATCTAAAGGCCATTCATTATTTATATATTGTTATTCTCTAAGGGAACCATGCACATTAGAATACAAACTGGCAGTTGGATAGTATCAACAATCCGAAACTGATTATTATTAAGTGCAATAATTTCTACTTAACTATCATATCATTAGACTTAATTACATTAGCCCGCAGTATACTCTGGCCCACGGATGTGACAGACGGACAGCCTCCAAAAAGTGGGACTGTCCCGCTGAAATTGAGATGGTTGGGAGGTATTCATTCAACTCATTGAAAGTACCTCTGGAAATACTGTGGCCTTGATTCAGAGTTGCACGCCAGTCGTCTGCAAACCGTTCTTGAGATTTTTTAGCAAACTGCACATGTGTCGGTACCTAAAAATTCAATATAGAGGAATTACGGGTTATTCAGAATGCAACTGGGTGTTAGCACATAGGCAGAATTGCAGGCTATTCACAGTTTTCCGTATGAAGAGATCTGTTTAGTTTCATACATATCTCTTGCACCAAGAATAGGGGTATTACAAATGTGCGCTGAAAGTAGGTGGCAGCTACTATCACAAGCGGATGGACGGGGGGCATTGCGGTCACATAAGTGCAGCCTACTCTGAATACAGGTGGATATTCGCATTAATTTCCGATCATGAATAGCAGCTGCAATTGCGGACACTTTTTGTGCGACTCCGAAATAGACAATGCATTGTTATTAAAACCAAAACAATAGATTTTGTTGTGCCACCATTACCAACATGCTTGCTGGTCCCAAGCAAAAAGCATATTGGTAGTTGTAGTTCAGTAACTATGCAGCAACTGCATGGTGGTCATGTAACCACTGTAACTTATTTTTTTTAAACTGTCCATTCATCCAGATGCACCGTGTGATTGCCTAACTGCATGGGCAGAATTCCACCTACAGCTTAGCTGAGCTGTTAGATGGAGTAGACAGAAAACATCAGTCTTATGGTGCGTACACACTACACGATATGCTCCCTGTCGTTCATGACATTGAGCACACCCGCTGAACGATATCATTAACGATATCGTTCAGCGCCGGGCTCTCTCCCCCATTCCCCAACATGCAGCAACTTGACGAGATCGTCAGGTTGGCCTGCATGTCAGCCTGATGAACGACCCGCGGGAACGCGCGTCGTCGTTATCGTTCATCGTTTTGGGGTTAAAAATGGACGATAAAGTGGACGATTGAACGAAATCGTTATCGTTCAGTCGTCCACTTTATCGCCCAGTGTGTACGCACCATTAGAAACATTGTATCATTACTACAGTACCAATGAATTATCACAATTGTTATTATTGTGATTGACTGTTAATAACTTGCTATGTACAGATAAACAAATACTGCTTACACTCACAATTCTCAAAATAGTATTATGCATGGTACAAAATAAATGTACAATTATTAATTATATTATATTGCTAGTAAATACATTTCACTAAAGTCTCACTTCCAGCGTTTTAATAGAATATAGGCAGCACTGGTCTTCCTTCCTCTATGTGAACCAAACGAGGCAACAACAACTCCCAGAAAAATGTCGAATTAATTCTTGTCATCTGCGGATAGAAACTATTGTAAGTCAGAATATTAATGAATTCTTGAGGGTACTCTTAACATTGGAGGTCACAGAAGGGATGAGTTTTGGGGGATGGGATGTGAAAAACCAATCCAGGATGCTAAATGATATTGCACAAAAAAAATCATAATATGAGGTCTCTAATGAAGAAACATTCTGTAAATTCCAAAACAGTTCTCCAATGTCTTCATGTAGAATGAGTACCCAGTCGGGATTCGTCCACTTAGCCATATATATATATATATATATATATATTAGGCTATTTGTATATACACCCCCAATACAGTATGTATATCTTTGTTTTGTTTTTTTTAGAGCACATGACTATACTGTAATTATTTTTATTGATATCATTGATAATAAGACAATACCCTTGATTTACATTTTCCTTTTTTTCCCCTGTAGAAATACATGGAGATGGCACATACATATTGCATGTTAACTTTGTGTCTGGTGATCGTTACGAGAGAAGCATACACTCAGAATTCATCGTTGTCAACTTTGTCGCTGAATTTATCGACCACTATTCCAATATTGCCAGCAGGTTGTGGCCAGGATGTCAAATCGATATATTTTGGTCTGTGTGATCTGAAAGCAGCCTGGGGTATTATCCTAGAAGCTGTGGCCTCCTTAGGGATACTTTGCACTCTTGTCTTAGCATTGATATTTGTAATACTTGCCCCGTCAGTCTCTAAGGATAACCGCAAAGGTGCTCTAGCCATTAACGTTCTGTTTCTTAGTGGGGTCCTAGGTTTATTTTGTTTAGTTTTTGCCTATATCATCGCACCTAATTCCACAGTCTGCACTATCCGCAGGTTTTTGTTTGGTGTTCTGTTTGCCAAATGCTTTGCCTGTCTGGTGGCACATTCGGTTAGACTCAACTACCTAGCATATCAAAACCGTGGCCCGGGTGGGCACTTGGTGTTTTTTCTGGCTCTTGGACTTTTCTTGGTAGAGGCTGTGATAAACGTGGAATGGCTTCTCATTACTGACGTGCGTAAAACCGTTCAGGGTACTGAGGTACTTGGTCACCCATGTAATATAACCAAACAAGACTTTGTGACCGCCTTAGTCTACGTCATGTTTCTTATAGTAGCATCGCTGGTCATCTCTTGCCCAGTACTCCGTGGACACTTCTTACACTGGAAACGTCATGGAAAGCACATTGTAATAACTGCATTTTCTTCCCTTCTCATCTGGGTCACATGGATTGTGATGTACCTCTACGGCAATGAGACGTTAGGACACTTTTCCTGGGATGATCCCGTACTGGCCATTGCTCTGGCATCAAATGCCTGGGTGTTTCTCTTGTTTTATATTATTCCACAGTTAACGGAAATGACGAGATCTGGATACAAATATGAGGGAGATAGCCTTAACATATTAAATAGACAAACTGAATTCCCACCCTCTATAGTAATGGAAAATAGAGCATTCTCCATGGATAACCTGGATACAGCTGAACCAGCGAACTTTAGGACGGAAAGTGAGTATTATTAAAAGTGCTTAATTGACTGTCTGCACAATAACTCAGATCACAGCATTATGGTGCATACACACGGTCAGATTTTTCTTCAGATCTGAACGATAACGATTAAAAAAATCATTCAATCGTTCATATCTGAAGGAAAATCTGACATATCTGACATGCCTGAACGATGGACGATGAACGATGCGCGTTCCCGATGGTCAGATAACGATATCTGACATCTGATGTGTTTGCAGTCAGACTTGGAAGATTCCATTCATTTTAATGCAGTCAAAAATCGTTCAAATCTTTGGTAAAATCGTTCATCTGACAAATCTGACCGTGTGTATGCTCCATTAGTTTACAAGTCATGCACTAGCTTGTACTTACTTCTAGTCAAATAAACGTGATGTAACATTGAAATGCATTTTCCATTTTTAAATACTTCAATTCAGATTTCTAATCCCATGCCCTTACATGAAGGATGCGGGGGTTCCTGCTTTAAGACACCCTGTCAGATCTGTCCACAAAGGAGCACGGGATCTGTAGACCATTTGGCAAAGCAAGTGTAATGTTGGGCTAGCCTCCTGCCACCACACTCTGATGCTGTAATTACATTATAAAGTCTCTGCATTGTAAATATTGGTGCTGGGACTTTGAAATGTAAGCTTCTTAAGACACTCTAGAAGGATGCCCCTCTGCAGCCTGCTTTAATAGTGGTAAGGCACACCAACATTCATATAAGCATATAAACTGTGTGTAGAGTATTCATTTTTTAAACCACTTTTTGGAATTATTCTTTATTCCACAAAAGTGAACTTCCCTAATCCTTGTCTATATAAAATGAGTGTACTTAACGATTATGTTTCAAAAGTACACGCTTTTTTATTATGTACTGCATGGCCGGACTAACAGCCACTCCTAGATTTGGGGTGCAAACCTGCCCTCACCATTCCCAGGCCTGGGGTGCAAAGTGGCTTGTGACCACATTGCTTAAATAAATAAAAGCACAGAACTCAGCACTCGCCATCATAAATTCACTCACCATAATACATAAATAATGGGTTTTGGTTCATGGATTGATATATCTTACTGACAGCCAGGCATTTAATAATTTTTACTGTTATTAAATTTACTTTAATGCATGGGCCTGGCAGCCTAATCTTTTCCATCTTCCCTGGGGCCTGTTACTCTGCACAGAAAGGCCAATAATAGTTATCTTTCGTCGATACTTATGGGGGGATTCATGTAAGCTGGATAAATTGTGAGAGATAAAGTACCAACCAATCAGCTCCTGTCACTTTACAGGCTGTGTTGGAAAAATGACAGTTAGGAGCAGATGGGTTGGTACTTTATCTTTTACAATTTTATCTATAAGCTTTCATGAATACCCCCTATGTCACATACCATATAATGATTGGTTTTGATTGGATCATCATAAGATACCACAGTCATTTAATGACAACAAATGGTCAATGGGTTTTAGTTTCTGGAGTGAAGCCTGCATTAGATCTATTGTGCTCCCGAATACAACCATTATTTTTTTTTTGCAAACCCTTTAACTGAAGAAAATAATAAAATTTTATATATATATATATATATATATATATATGTAAAACAAAAAAGGGTGGAGAAAAGAGCGCCTCCTAGTGCATTAAATATGTAAATGATGTAACCATCACCAAAGATAATCACCCTCTGTGTAGATGGAGGTGTACCTTATATAGTGGAATTCACCACTTATTCAACAGCAAGAACAATCACAATGATTCCTTATTTGTCCAACTTCTGGAAACCCTCAGGCTTTTCCCTCCATATAGACCAAAGTGAATCTGCAGTAATCTTATTCGCGTATAGCCGCTATACGCGAATAAGTGGTGAATTCCACTATATTCCATCTACACAGAGGGTGATTATCTTTGGTGATGGTTACATCATTTACATATTTAATGCACTAGGAGGCGCTCTTTTCTCCACCCTTTTTTGTTTTACAGATTTTGACGCTGCTTGGGCAGCAGTATATGGGAGTAGGAGCAGCCACCCTATACGTTTGGGGAGTGCGACTTTTGATGGACTGATATTACTTTGGAATCACATTAACTGTTTCAGGACTCAGCGCCGTGTACTACCCTATTTTTTGAATATATATATATATATATATGTGTGTGTGTGTGTGTGTGTGTGTGTGTGTGTGTGTGTGTGTGTGTGTGTGTGTGTATAGATAGGGTACAATTCTCAGACAGTCAAAACTTAGACACCAATATGTGGACAGGGTCAATATTTAGACAATCAAGATGTCAACAGTCAAAATATCGACAGGGACATATCTCAGACGGTATGTAGTTATGAGACTGGCGGCCGCGATAAATCCCGACGGGGGTAGCCTGACAAGGGATTTAAGATAGGTGTTGAAATACCGACGCCTATCCTAATCCCGACGCTGGAACACAGAAGGATGCCAGCACGAACGAGGCAAGTCCGGGGCAACCTTAGTGTTAGCTGCGGGGGGGAGGGGTTAGGTTTAGGTAGCATAGTGGGGTTAGTGTTAGGTTTGGGGGGGTTTAGGGTCAGGCACCACTGGGGGGGGGTAGGGTTAGTCACTAAGGGGGGAAAGGTAGGTTTAGGCACTACTGGGGAGGGTTATTAGGGTGCAGGCTGGGGAGGGTTAGGGGGAGAAGGGGGGAGGGTAAGTATACATACCTGACCCCTGTTGGGATTCCAACAATCGGGATGCCGCTGTCGGTATTTTGACAGGAGGCACTCTGACAGCCGGCATTACATACCGATGGTCAAAAGTAGACAATCGATGTTTAGATAGTTTGAAATATCGATATGGACAATATGCCGACATGAACAATGTAAACATTTGAAAATTTCGACATTCATAATACTGACAATACAAAATAAGGTTAAAATGTTGACAGCTGAAATACAGACAGGTCATAATGTCAACAGATATAATCATTAAACATCAGCACCCATATGACGATCATCGTTATAAAAGATTGATGAGTTAAAGCGATCAATTCATTTATCGATCAGTGTACTGTACATCAATGAGCGATGACGGCGCTCATATTGGTTGTCTGTGATCTAAAAACATAGATTTTTTAAAACACCACTTGAAAAACCATGCATGATCGCTGAACAGCTATCATTGAGAAAAAAACCTTTACATATTTTAAACATAAATGATTGATAGCAAAGATCGTTGGTGAAGCACCAAGCCTAACTTACATTGATGATCAATATAATCGGTCATTAACTGCAATTCCACCTTCAATTTAATTTTGTTCCTGGTGTGTAGGGTTATCTATAGGGTTATCTACTCATGTCGATAATAATGAAAGTAAATTTATGTATTTTTTTTTTCGCAACCAAATTTTTTTAGGTGGTAAATAGTATAAGCTTTGCCCTAAATGTAAAATGCTATGGTCAGTTTGTTATTTTAATATAAAAAAAAAAAAAATTAGACATCCAAGTTTAAATAACAAATTAACCATAGCGTTTTACATGTAGGACAAAACCTATAATATTTACTGCCTATAAAAGTTAGGTTCAGAGAAAAAATATATATACAAATTTATATTTCATTATTATCAAACATATGTAAATAACCCTATAAAATAGCCTTATACACCAGTAACAAAATTAAATCGAAGGTGGAACTGCAGATGACTGACTATATCGATCATCGATGTAAATCGATCATCAATATACTAATTTATTGGTTTTATTCATTAGTGATTTATATCGATGATTGATGTATGGGTACCAGTGATTTGTGATTATATCTGCCGACATAATGATATAGCTGTGGGGCCGGAGGCGGTGTTTGTTGTGTAGTGCAGACCGCACTCACTGCGGTCTGCACTACATTGTGGGGCCTGGTGGACACTGGTGGGCAACGGCGTTGCAGCAGCATTGTTGGCTGCAGGGGCTATACAGCAGGCCCCAGTTTTCCCAATGAAGCAATGTTTTGCTACTACATTGCACAAAAAGACCAGAAATCCCTAACTGCTCACATGAGAACCCAGTTGACCTATGGCGTTCGCAATTGTGTACGACATCACTATCACTTAAGAAGGAGTTTACCATCCTTGGGTGTTACAGGGTGGAGACTGGGAAATGACCTAAAGTGAACGGAAAAAGGTGTAATTTAATGGGCATGTTATGGAGATGTTGTGTACTGCAGGTGAGCTAAGCCTCACTAACTGGTAACAAACACTGTGGGGAAAAATGTATTGCTACAGTGGGGAATGTATTACAACAGAAGTGATGGGAGGATGTTACTTCCCTAGTGTTACTACATAGGTTGTTGGAGAGAAATGTGTTTCTAGTGAGGGGCAGGATAGCTTGCTATGGGCGAGGTGTATTAATGATCGCATTTATAATGTGATCTTTAATGGACATCTCTGATATATGCTGTGGACCTTTCATATTGGGATCCATTTGTTTACAATGATACAGCCCGCCCCCAAAGGTATGATACATCTGCCCTCATGAATTGACCACACTCACTATATGGGCTGCATTGCAGCCCATCCTCTGATCCAAATCTGCACACATATTTGTATCACCCAATTCAATCATCAGACCGAAAAGGATTGTGCACCCCTGATCTTAGTACATGCTGTGGTAGATTACTGGAAGGCGCATGCGAGATGGACGCTAATGCGACCGCTGCTGCGAATTTGCACAGACCCCAGCTGCAAAAATATGCAAATAGTTCCAAAGCATATACGAGCATAGGGACGCCCTCTGCTGCCTTCTCACATAAATATCGTAAACATCGACAGACATCGAGCATCCATGTTGCCCTTGCGGAAGGTCTGACCTGCTGCAGATTTGGCAGCTCTCCTGACACGCAGAGAGCTCTCATGCTGCGTAGGAGATCGCAAGGGAAAATTTGTACACGTCCATGTAACAGCCTTTAAACGGTCAAACACGCCTGCGTTTTTGTTACCACCTCCAAACGCTGACAATTTGTCACTCACTTTGCGATGGATTTCTCTGTGCATCTATAATCACAATGCGATCACTGCCAGCGCGTAGTGCGGCTTATACGCATGTGCGATGGCAAACAATCGCTCGAGCTGCATACGTAATCGCCGTTCCATCAATCTCTGAATAAGACCCAATAATCACTGTGAGGATGGCACTGTCTGTACCCACAGTATCTACTACATAAATGCCTGACAGTCTTTGGATACAGCTTGAAGCATACTGGTCTACCACACATTGTGGTCCACAGAGTAATCTGCTGATCACAATCATTCAACTTCATCTGAACCCAGATCAAGGCCATGTACCACATAGCTGTACAACCGTCCATGCGTATGAGACATAAGGAAGATAACCTCAATGAGGCTCCAGCATGCATGACAAAGCTAGTTAGGTTCTTTAATGAATTAATTACCTTCACTGACCTCTCACACTGATGTCTTATATTTCTGTTTTCTTACTTAAATACAGTTAAGCAATAAAGTGTTTTCTGTGGGATCCTATAAGCAACTGCTACTGTATGTGTTTTCTACATGTGTTACACATATACTGTACATATAGTGTTTACCAATAGTATTTTATTCATTTTATTTTTTTTATTTTTTTTTGTACTAGACAAGCCAGTTTCTCCATATAGTAACTACAATGGACTCTACCCCACTCTACCTCTGCACCCTGTGGTAAGTAGAATGTGAAATGGAAATGACGGTGACTGCAGATAGTATTCACTGTCTGGTATTTTTCACATTTTATTTTATATTTTGTCATTGTCTTAATTGCAAATGAACACTGACAATCATTGATAATTACAAATATATTTATCCTGCTTGTTTTATAACTTGGTAGAAACACCTTTCCAATTACACCTGTGAGGGGATGGGTATGAGATCCCGGCAGTCGGGATGCCGCTGTTAAGAATACCGACAGCGGCATCCCGACAGTCAGAATCCTGACACCCATAAGGAAAGAAGGTAAGACTAACCCTTACCCCTACCCGAAGCCTCCCCCCCCAGTGCCTAAACCTAACCTCCCCCTCCCCGCACCCTAAACCTAACACCCCCGGTGCCTAAACCTAACCTCCCCCTCCCCTAACCCTATCTATCTATCTACAGTACAGATGTAGCCACGCTCATCTATGCGAGCGCATCGCGGCATGGATGGCGTGACTAGCGCGTCCGCGGCTATGGCATAGGCGTGCGTATCCATGCGCATGCCATAGACTTTAATGGAGTAATCACCCGCTGCGAGTGCTCGCAGCCTGGCGATTGCTGTGCTATGCTGCGATGTGTGGGCGCATCGTGGCATAGATGAGGCTGGCTCCATCTGTATTTATCTACAGTATCTATATATCTATCTCATATCTATCTATCTCATATCCATCTCATCTATCTATCTATCTACAGTCAGGTGCATAAACATTGGGACATTGACAGAATTTTCATATTTTGGCCTCTATTCACCACCACAATGGCTTTGAGTTGATAGTCCCATTACTTTTGGCCCCTTCAAAAGTGGGAGGCACATATAGAAACTGTTGTAATTCCTACACCGTTCACCTGATTTGGATGTACTTACCCTCAAATTAAATCTGAAAGTCTGCAGTTAAAGCACATCTTGTTTGTTTCATTCCAAAGCCATTGTGGTGAATAGAGGCCAAAATATGAAAATTCTGTCAATGTCCCAATATTTATGCACATGACTGTATCTATCTATCCATCTCACATCTATCTCATATCTATCTATCTATTTGCTTTGGGGCTCATTTAAATTTGGATATAGGTCAATTTTATGACACACTTCTCAGCCTGAGCAACGCACATCCACTTTTACACTGCACTCATTGGTGCTGCTTTCACAATCTGCATGAAATGCTTTTTCAAAGGGAACTAGGGCTGGACTGGCTATAGGGCACTTCTGGCAAACGCCAGTAGGGCCGATGGCCTCAGGGTCAGCTCGAGGAGGGCGGAAGTGCCCCCACCCTCCACCTCCCCACCTCTGGATTCACTATGTGAGCTCAGGGAGACAGAAGGGGTGGAGGCAAAGATAGGCCGGTGCGCTCTGCTCGCCTGGGAAAAGGCCATGACTCGAGTTAACCTTGGTCAGGAGTTGACTAATGACCTCAGTGATGTGTAGCAATAATAGTAACCACTGTGCTTCATGGAAGTGATCTTGGGAAGATGCAGTGTTACGCTTCTTCCAAACATATCACTTACCTTTGAGGCCAGACAGTTAATTATTGGTCTCATCAGAATATAGCATCTTCCTCCACTTGGTATATTGATCTCCCATATGCATTTTTTTAATTGTTTATTACCACCCACACTAAAAGAGCAGATTTTGGGGGTGCTCAGAATATTGTTATTTCATAGATAGTTTTTCACCATCTCACACATGAAAGACTGTGACCCTAACAAGCGCCCTTTTCGCGTTTGTTGAGTTTTGAGTTTTGCTGTATGACCTGTTCTAGACAGTTTCATATATTCTTTCCATTTCGTTTAGATGGACTTGATGGTGCTCTGGGGATACTTTATGTAATAATATTATATCCTTCCCCTGCTTTTCGTTAAATGCTTCTCAGACTTGCAGACTTGCTTTGATTGTTCTTTGATGAAGCTATAATATATATGTCGAAATTGCCCTAAACCTGTCAAAGCAAATATCTGGATGCTGTCAAGTTGTTTCTTGTGCCTGAAAGTAATAGAACAGTGCCACCTGCTGTTGATGTCTGGTACAATGAGGCTCAGCAAATAATTGACAACAGATTTAGGGGCCTATTCATTAAACCTAAAAATTCTCTGGAGATAATTAGCTTTAGAACTCTCATGGAGTTCTACCGAATTATAGGTGGAATTCATCATCCCACCTCTCCATAAGTATCTATTCCGAAAAGCTGTCATTTTTGCGATGACAGCTTTTCGGGAAATAGATACTTTTCCCTGCCTACACTACCTTATCGCATCTGGAAACAGTGCTGCGCATGCGCTGTTACATCTGTAAAACCAGCGCATGCGCAGCACTGCCTACAGATGTGTTAAGTTTGTGTACCCCCCCCGACTTACCTGTCTGCGCAGCAGCCTCCGGCTCCATCCTGCTGGTCTGTCATGTGGTTTCCCAGCAGACCACATGACAGATTAGAAAAAAAAAACTTTTTTTTTTTTGTCTAAACTTTCTTGTGCTCTGCTGGGGAGCACACATGTCCGACCAGCCTCCGGAGCCTGAGGACGGAGCAGAGCGCCGGAGGGACTCGTCGGGGGACCTGCACACGCGGATACAGGTAAGTGGATTCTGCTATTCGCCACCTCACAGTGGCGAATAGTAACTGCATCACATTCCGAAAATTGAGAATTTTCGGAATTTGATGAATACCACAATTTCCACATCCCCATACTAATATATGGGGAGTGTGGAAATTAACGCAGGGGAACTTAGCAAGGAGATATCTATGATATCTCCTGTGCTAAGTGGCTACATGAATACCAAAATAACGTTATTTAAGGAAAATGTCCTTAAAAACGTTATTTTAGTGTTGATGAATAGGCCCCTTAGGGACCTATTCATCATAATTAAAAAAAAATCGATGGAGGTAATCAGGTTTAGAACTCGCATGGAGTTCTACCTAATTACCGGTGTAATTCATAATTCCTCCTCTCCATCAGTATCTATTCCGAAAAGTTGTAATTTTTGCAATGACAGCTTTTCAGGAAATAGAAACTTTTCCCTATTTACTCTACCTTACTGCAGCTGTAATCAGTGCGTTCACAAAATCGGCACATGTGCAGCACTGCCTACAGCTGTGGTAATTCTGTGTCTCCCAACCCCTCCCTCCTCACCTCCCTGTCCCCCACCTCCCTGGCTGCTGCAGCAGTGGACCCCGACCTCCCGTCTGAAGAGGAGAAAACAGTAAAGTTAAAAAAATCTATTATTATTTTTAAAACTTTACTGTATTCTGCCGGGAGAACACAATCGAAGCAGCAGCTGGAGCCGGAGGAGGGACGAGGGAGTGACTGAGTGAGCCGGAGGAGGACCTGCCCAGCTGAAAGCAGGTAAGTGTAACCCGCTGTACACCACCTGAGAGTGGCGTATGGTAACACCATCAAATTCCGAAAATACAACATTTTCGGAATTTGATGAATAGCCTAATTTCTACATCTCCATACTAATGTATGGGGAGTGTGGAAATTAACGCAGATAGACTTAAACAGGAGATATCAGTGATAACACAGGGGATAAGTGTGTTAATGAATACTAAAATAATGGTAATTAAGGAAAATGTCCTTTAAACAGTTATTTTAGTGATGATGAATAGGCCCCATAATGTGTTTGAGGACCATAAGGTGAGTACAGCGCGCTGGGTGCCGCTTGCAGTGCTGCAAGTGTTGTATATTTAAAGAAAGGAATTGGTGTTGCAAATTACTACCAGCAATCAAAACTCTAAGCAATGTAATATATAAAAATGTAACTGAGGCATTTTTTTTTTAAATCTAATTGTGGGACAAATAACTGACAATTTTATTTAAACCTAGGAATTGGAAACTGTGAACCACATACCTGTACATCTACCTCGGATTTCAATGGAACCTTGGCGATACCATCTGTGAACTTTGGATACGCTGGCAATATTAATAGCTTACAACTGACAAGAAGGCTTTTCCATTTTCATATTCTGCATAGAGATCACTTGGACAGACTTCAGAATAAGAATTGTAGGTGTGAAGGGATTGATGAGGTTCTGAGGGAAGTGGATAAAATTAATTTCACTACATTCTTCTACCAGTTCTCCTCCCGGACGCTATGAATATTTCATACAGCTGCATTACATTTTAATGATTCTTCGTCTGATTTACTGTGTTTGCTTCATGGCAGACAGTTCTCCTGAGTCTTCATTAACCAACCTGTTAACAATTCAGAAGAACAAATGTTTCTCGGTGCGCAGGACACAGCAAACATCCAGTCAGTTCTGGTCACTAAGCTTGGATACTGAAAGGAGGTGTTAAGTTCAATGCACTGGCAGGAAAAATCCTGAAGATCCTCAAGACATGACAAATAGATTACTGTGACCATACACTAAAGAAAGATCCAATGAAACAATCATTGGGCTCGATTCAATCGGCCTTGATGTTGAATAGCCCCTGGGAGTGAGCTCCCGGAGCTATTAAATTCAACGTGCTGTTTGGTCCGACAGTTGCCAGTTATGTTGGAGTATGCCGGTTTTCGAGATTTAAAATGGGTGTTTAGTCACGAGAACCGGCATTCTCTGACAAAAGTGCAGGCCACGCGGCTGTTATCGCTGCGATTAGCAGGAAGATAGCCGCGCTGCCAGCACTTTTGTCGGATTTCTCCTCGCACTCTCAGGGGGGTGTGAGAAGAAGTACTTTAGTCGGACCAAATAGCGCGGTGAATTGAATAGCTACAGGTGCTCCCTCCCGGGGCTATTCAGCATTGCGCTGAAGTGAATCGAACCCACTGTCTCACTTTATTATGTTGCTGATTAGTTGTCTTCTGATTTATCTATAACAATTCCATAGTATAAAGCTCACTATTGAGTCATTTATATTTTGTGCATGACAAGACAAGAGATTTGTGATTCATCTTTGCAGTGTTGCTTATAAAACTGAGATCATTTTTATAACTGTTTGTTCTTCTTAGGAGGGGAAATACCCACCTAGGACAAGGGGAGGCAGAAGAATAAAAAATAAGTTTCAGGGTGGAACGGGTTGGGTGGTGGTCATACATAGAGATGACAGCAGTTACTATCTAAAGGAGTAAAAGAGAGTTATACAGATGGGACACGTGAAACACCTGTAAAAGTTTACAAAAAGTTAGTGGAATGTATGCACGTTTGCGGAGCATATGTTATTTATTTTCGCACTGTACATTCTACAGAGCTGAGCGTATACAAGTAAGGGCAGCGCAGAGTCATATGCCTGTTAGTCTCCAGTTGTGACTGTGGGGGCGTTGTAGGGCATTCTCACATAGACAGAATACAGAGAGGACGGGTCGGTGGGATTGCAGGCTATGCAGAGTTGGCCGGAAGAGTACAAGTCTCTTTTCAGATTCATCTTTTGCACCCAGTAGGGTAAATTTACTAAAGTGAGAGTTTTTAAAAGTGGAGATGGTGCCCATAGCAACCAATCAGATTCTATTTAGGAATAGGACTGGGCTGCAATCAGGGTTATGCTTAGAATAAAAGTGAATAGGAAATCCTATTGTCGGTATGCCGACTGTTGATGTTCACAATGTTGACATTCTTTCAATGTCAACATTACGAATGTCAACATTTCACACCAACATTGTGGATGTTAACATTACGAACATATTGACATTATTCTGTTGAGATTCTAAATTTCAACAAAATATACCACACCCAACTTAACAGTTAAAGGTTGGCTAAAACATTGCAACTGATTGTACCTTGGATTCTTAGCAAGAGAAGATCGCTGTCTGCACAGTATGTCATATCATCATTAATATGGTGTTAAGGGTAATAGTGCCCACCATGCTAGGTAACAGAGGGGTATATTTACTAAGCAGTGTTAGGAGACAGAGGGAAAAGTGATAAGAAAGTGATAAGGTGCCAGCCAATCAGCTCCCAACTGTCATTTTTCAAACACAGCCTGTGAGATGGCAGTTAGGAGCTGATTGGCTGGCTCCTTATCACTTTCTTATCACTTTTCACTCTGTCTCCTAACACTGCTTAGTAAATATACCCCTTATTCATGTATTATGTTCTACTCACATGTGGTTCTGAAAGTTCATACAGTCATAGAGATCACTGTGCCTTATAGCCAGGGGCGTATCTATAATGAGTGCAGGGTGTGCGGGGCTCCCAGGTCCCTGGGTCCAGGAGGACCCACACCGTACACCCTGCACCCATATTTTTAATATTTACCTCTCCGGAGACCCATGTTGGTGCTATTAGTGCTGTAAAAATTGCCTGGAAAATGTATATAACACATGTAACTCTGACAAGGAAGATGGGCCCCCCCTCAGCTCTGGACCCCATAGCTGCACCCCTTGCACCTATGGTAGTTAAGCCCATGACCATACCTAACTTCTAGCTAAGGGGTCTATTTACGAAGCAGTGTTAGGAGACAGAGTGACAAGTGATAAGGTGCCAACCAATCAGCTCCTAACTGCCATCTCACAGGCAGCTCCTAACCGCCATTTCCCCACTGACATCACTGATGATGTCAGTGTGGCAGCCCACAAAACGGTAGATGTTCGTTAAGGAACGCCGCCGTTTTGGAAACCATCCCCCAGGCCCGCCTACAAAACGGGGCGAGCTGTCGATCAACATCGACAGCCGCCCCTTTTGTAGAGAGCTCCGGAGCGAGAGAGTTTCTCTCTCGCTCCGGGGCTTGCGCACACGCAGTGCGGCCGCTGCGCGTGAGCAGGGATAACTATCGACCCAGTTGCGAGCACATCGGTGCTTGCGACCGGGTCTTATTGAGACCCAGAGTCCCTTACAAATTTCTGCTATGGGGCCTTTAAATACCTAGTTACGCCCCTGGGTATGGTGACCTTGAATCCGAAGGTGAGATTGAATCAATAACTAAAGCTTGTGAAGGATGTCAAAAGATAAAAAAATGAACATCCACCAGCTGTCTTACACCTTTGTGAATAGCCCTCAACTCATGGCAAAAAGTTCATATTGTTTTGCAGTCCCATTCATGTATCATATGTTTTTGATGACGGTGGATGCACATTCCTAGTGGCCTGAAGTTCATAAGATGAAGTCTACGTAATCTGAGAAAGCTATTGCTGTTCTGTGAACTATGTGCCTGATTCAGCAGCGATCGCAACTGCGATTACGCACGCAATCGGCCAATTGTTGCAATCGCGAAGACTCCACTGCGATCGAGACTGCACCATTACCGTCCAGATTTTAAGGATATCCATGCTTGAGCACAGGTGAATTAATTAGTACTTCAATCAATTTGATTTAACCATCTGGACTCAAGCATGGATAGTCTTAAAACCTGGACTGTAATGACAGAGTTTGGGAAACTCTGGAATAGGGGATTAGCATGTCTGAGAAGGAACTCCAGGAGAAGAAAGAGTTGTGAAGGGCTGCCTAAGTTTACATAGCTCACCTATCTTCCCAGCATGCTTAGTACTCCAGTGATGATGCATCCCTGTGTTGGTCAGGTGTGATGATGCCATCACAACAAGTTTGCCTCCATGGGTGTATTCACAAATGCATCCATTGAGTATAATGTGCTATGCCAGCGGTTCCTAAACTCCACCATTATAGTCCAGGTTTTAAGAATATCCATGCTTGAGCACAAGTGACTAAATTAGTGCCTCAGTCAATTTGATTTAACCATCTGAACTCAAGCATGGATATCTTTAAAACCTGTACTGTAATGGTGGAGTTTGGGAAAGCCTGTTTAGGAACTGCTATATTAGGAAGGTCAAGTGGACTCCCTAATGGCCTCCCTGCTTCCCCCACCCATGTGATAACATCATCATTGTCTCAGGACACTCAATCTGCAGCATTGTGCGTGGAGATGATAACAGGAGACCAAACTGCTGGTTGGGTTCACAGTTGCCCTTTCCTAGGCTGTGGCTGTGTCTGGCTACCAGTCCATGCCTATTGGTAATCTTTTGACGCAGGCAACTACTGGCTCCACATCATTGTCTTGACCATCCCTGCTCTACTACAGCAATAACGATAATTGTGTGGGCTGTATTTTCAAACCAGTTTGTGTACAAAATTTCCTAATCGCATTACACATTAGTTCCACAAATAAATATGTTTCAGCACATTAGTTTTGGCTCCACATATGACTCTGAGGGGTAAATTTACTAAGAATCGGGATTGACCCGACTTGCAAAGTGATTCATCTCGGTATAAATCGCCGGAACTCGGGTGATTTTTTTCACTTTTTTTTCCCACATTTACCAACAGGAGACTTGAGGCTAAACGAGTTTGCCGATGGTGATGTAGGTCGAGATTCTCGGGTGATTTGTAAGCAAGCTCAAGTGAGTTATCTCACCCAATATTGCAGTGATTTCTCTCTGCAAAATTCTCCCTAGCAAGCAGCCTGCACATATCAGTGAGATATGTGTAATCTGATTGTATTCAATTTGGAGCAAAAAGGAGTTTTTAGGGAAACTTGCGGGGACCATCCTAAACCCTTTTACACCCCCCTTGCCGCATAAAAAAATGCAAAAAATTACACAAAGGACACCCCACTTTGAAAAAATGGACAAAAAAAAAAAAGTTTGGAGTACAAATTCAAAAACTGGCGAAATAGCCACGGGGAGTCTGGAAGCATGGGGTATGGTTTTTTTTAATTGCAGGTGCTTGCTGAAGGTTTTTTTGTGCACTTTAACGCTTTATTTTAGTAACTTTGAACTATGCTTGCACCCATTTTCATGTACTCCAAATTTGATGGAAATACTTATTTATCCCCCCCAAAAAAGCAAAAATGTATTCTTCATCACTTGCTCAATGATGCAAAATAGCGCCCAATGAGACCATTTGAAAACTAAATACCTTTAGCAGGGCTATTTGGGGGTTCCCATACTGATCCCCCATGTCAGGACATCTTTAGGGGAGTGCTAGGATGATTTCCCAAAAATTGACTGGACTTCTCCGATACTTACCTTTCCGCCGGGTTATGTTTTCGCCGGATCCAAATTGAATACGGGGATAAATGGCCACGTGCCCGATACTTTATCCTAGGAAAAACCAGCAATGATGGTGAAAAGTCCGACCTCTGAATTTTCGCCGCAAATTGTTTAAAAAATAATGACGTGAGGTACCCCCCCAATAGACTAACCAGCCCCGGACTTGCCAGCCAGTCCTGGTTCTTAAAATGACAGGGGAAAAAATGTGTAGGGTTCCACTGTAATTTAAGAACCAGCACCAGGCACAGAGTTGGTTTTAAATATAGGGATAAAAAAAAATGGCGTGAGGTTACCCCAATATTTAAAACCAGCTCCAGACCCTTTCTAGTGGGGGACTGATGACACAGCCAGGGGTGCCCTTTCACTGGGCCCCCCAGCTGCAGCATCAGCCCTGATGACTGCTAGTCAACCCAGGCCAGGGATCCCTGGGGAGTTGGGGACCCCTCCAATAAAGGGGTCCCCCTCTCTAGGGCACCCCTGGCCTAGGCTAATAGTCCGGGACTATCCCCGGCACCCTAGGACGGTGGGTGCTGGGTTGGTAGTGTTAATGTGTAAAATAAATGGTTAAGTATTGTCTTTAGTTGTTGAACTATATGTACCAGCAAGCCTTCCCCGCATGCTAGTATTTGGAGAACCACAAATACCAGCATGCGGGGCATTACGGGCCCGCTGGCACTTGTAGTTCCACAAACAAAGCGATACAAAAAGAAACACAACATACACCGTGAAAGTAAAATTTTATTATAACATACATACATACACACTCACACTCACTATCACACATATTTTCCTAGTATCCGAAGTAATCCATAGGGGTACCTATAAAAAAAAATACTCACCTCTCCTATTTGTAGTTCACGTCCTCTTCTCCAAGTAGGCATCCATGGGGTTAAAACAAAAAAACGGGTGCTACCTAATACAAGCCAAACTGAGCAAAGCTATGTGTTTCCACATAGCTGTACTGCGCACGAATTACGTATATATACAGTCAAAATATATATATATATATATATATATATATATACCCATGGAGTTCTGGAAACTTCAGTAACTATTAATAAGGATGTACACTAATTTAAAAGTCTGTGGAAGATACCTATATCCTATGTGCTATATATATATATATATCAATCCTCGATCCGGCACTCAATAGGAAAACAGATGAATACTGGCCCGGGTGCCCTCCTCAGAGATCCTTTGCACAAGGCGCTCTGATCAATAATAACCAAACGGTGGCACTCCAGATAAATAATGTGAATCCCAAACGGCTTTAAATGGCAATGTTTCAGCGCCTTTATTAGCGCTTTTTATTTTGCTTTTGGTTATAGGCTTGACAAAAGCGCTAATAAAGGCGCTGAAACATTGCCATTTAAAGCCGTTTGGGATTCACATTATGTATCCGGAGTACCGCCGTTTGATTTGGTTATTATATACACACACATCTATAGAGGTAATTGGCACTTAAGTTACCAAAGTTTTATCAAGGGTGCCAGGATACAGTAGGTGAAGCATAGGAGATGGAAAATGGCACTCCAAAGATTATATTCACAGCATGTGAAATATACAGCTAGCTACACGACTCCAGCCCGCTGTGTATTTCAAATGCTGCAAATAAACAATTTGGAGTGTTTTCCATGTGAGATATATATATCAGGGGAAGGGGGCTTACGGAGGGGGGCTGAGGGATGTTGAGGGGGGGGGCTTCCCATTTTGTCAGTCCTGGGCCCCACAATTTCTGATGGCAGCCCTGTGAGGCAGTAATGCTAACCATTACACTGTCTGTGTATGTTTCTGACCATCTCGCAGCTCAGGGGGTTGAGAGATTGAAACGAGAGTTTGCTCCTATCTCACCCGAGCTTGTCATCCCAATTATTGGTAAATTTGAGAAATGTATGTTTTAGGTGAAAAGTACTTCCGCTTTGGCCCGATGGTGATTTGATTGGAGTTTGCAATCTCACCCGAGTTTTACCAGTGAGATGAGAGAAATCTCTCTCTAACTCACCCGACTTTTGCCTTTAGAAAATTTGCAAGCAGGAAAAAAAAGAATAAATCACCCGAGATGGTCATCTCGACCTATCTCGATTCTTAGTAAATTTAACCCTGAGACTGTCTTGGCTCCATATATGGGGCTGCATTTTAGCATTAATTCCTGATATGGCTCTGCATAATAGCATCGGCTCCAGATATGGCTCTACTGGATGCAATCGGGAAGCCGGCTGACATTATACCGACAGCCGGCTTCCCGACTGTCATATCCCGGCGAGGGTAAAATGCCCAGCGTCTAGATGTAGACGCTGCTCATTTCACCGACGCCGGGAGACCAGCGCCCGGCATCCCGGTCGAAGGGATGCCGGGCGCCGCGAGCTGCCAACCGCGGGGGGGGGGGAGGGTTAGGTTTAGGACTCCCCCCAGGAGGTTAGGGTTAGGCTAGGGGGAGGGAGGGTTTGCCACCCCCGGGGGGAGGTTAGGAACCCCCCCGGGGGACTTAGGTTTAGGCAGCAGGGAAGGGGGGGGTTAGGTTTAGGCACTTAGAGGGGGGGATTAGGGTTAGGCACTTGGGGGGAGGTTAGGGTTAAGAGAGGGTTAAGAGAGGGTTAGGGGGGTAGGTTAGCGCTGTCGGGCTGCCGCTGCCGGCATCTGTTCCAGTGTCGGGCTGCCGGGAATCGAACCGCCGACCATGCGGCCAGCAGTATTTCATACCGATTCCGGCTCTACACCCCAGTCTTGGCACCAGATATAACCGTGCACATTAATCTTGGCTATACTTACCTAACTCCCATAATGTCCATGAATCTCTGGAATTTTGGACTCCCTTGCGTCACGACTCACAACTCACCTGAGCAAAGCAGGTTGATGTTTTGCATGGTCCAGGGAGGTCTGCTGCAGTGGTCTAGAGGGTGGAGGTCTCTTGGTGGCTGAGATCTGCATGGTATCGGTGCTCGGCCGTAGATACAGGTCACATCAGTTCGCCTCCATCGCAACATGGTGTGCTTTGGGACACTGCCAGCATCTTGGTCCAGCAGCATGTTACATTGGCCTCCCGTTCCCTCTGCTGGTGATGTCACCTGCCGACTCCCTGTTTAGGGCAGTTACTTATAGGCATCAGTTCTTGGTTATTACAGCAAGCTCCTGGTGTTCCAGTGCCTTGGTGATTTCCATGTCTCGTTCTGTAGTTTAGCCTTGCTGTGTACCGAATTCTGCCTATGTTTGGACCTGCTAGTTAGACTTCCTTTGAATTGTGATTCACCTCATCTTAGTCTCACTGTGCGTCGAACTCTGCTTATGTATTTGACCTTCTATTGGATTCTCCTTATACTGTGCCTCGCTTCACCTCATTGTTTACCGTCTTTGCCTGCGTTCTGACCTGCTCCAGGGTTTTCTTAACAGCAGTGTGGGCCCTGGGCAAAGCAATACCCTGGGGCCTCTACCCACTCATTCACAGGAAAAAAATGTAAATGGTTAATAAACTAAACCCTCCTACATGCCCATCAGACCTCCCACACATGCAGAGAGACTCTGGACCTTATTCAGAGGCGGTCGTTATTTGCAAAGCGGTCGCCCTGAATCAGGGCGGCCACTTGCATACTGAACGGCTGCCTCCTTGGCGATCGTTAAGCTGTGGGTTACCACCCACAGCTTAACGACCGACCAGGTTGATGATCCCGATGGTGATCACCATCGCGACCGTTGGGGCTTATGACCAGACCCTAAGGTTGGGTCTGGGCACTCGTAAGCCCCAGGGAGCTTTCTGCTCTGATGGAGCAGGAAGCTCCCCACTGACATCACTGTAGGTGTTCGTAAAGGAACGCCTCCATTTTGGAAACCACCCCCCTGGCCCGCCTACCAAATGGGGGCAGCTGTCGATTAACATCGACAGTCGCCCCTTTGGTAACGAGCTCGAGAGCAACAGAGTTTCTCTGTCGCTACGGGGCTTGCGCACGCGCAGTGTGGCCGCTGCATATGCGCAGGCCAAACCATCGAGTCGGTTACGAGTGCATCGGCGCTCGCGACCGACTCTGAATGAGGTCCTCTGTCTGACTGCTGAAGCCAGCGGATGCAGTGAAATTGGGACTGAAGTGAGTACTCGTCACCAGGGGGGGATGTGGTGGGGAAGGTTAGATTAGAATACAGTGCATCGGTGGCCGTCTTATAGAAAGTAGGTCCTTCTCCAGGATTTCCCTTGAACTGTGCCTTGCCACACATCAATTACCACGTGTGCTATCTACAGCTTGTGCCCAGGCCTGTTTGAATTTCATATATATACATATTTCTGCTCCGCCGGTTCTCAACAGTGCCACTTGCTGCCAGCCTTCAGAATTCTCTCCAATATCACAAGGACAAAGGTATATAAGAAACTTTACGCTAGACAGAATTGTAGGCCACCCTTCTGCATTTCCTATTTGAATAGTGGACATTGCAGGGCCTTGAAGGCTCGATAGCAGAGCGTGTACCGTATCTGACTGGTGGCATGTGCATGGCAATGAGTGATTTTTTGGCGAGGAGTAAAGGGCAGCCTAGCAGGCCCATCTCTTTTGTGACACGTTCACAACGCCAATGTCTCCTTATATACCTAAAAATAGACGAAGGCATAATTTTATAATAAAAATATAATTTTAATATTGGATGTCTGGATGCAAATATATTGCTGTCCTTTCAGTTGGAGACTGTCACTCTACTCTCATCAAAGGTTGTCTGTGGTACCAGTCTCGACTGAGGAGTCTTCCTGGGAAATAAACTGGACAGGCGATCTACAGGGAGCATTCTTTCTTAGGAAGGGACCCATTATTTACAAAATTGGGGTGCTATTTTATTGTGTATGGTTCTCATTATAATTTATTCTTTAATGTCTAATAAATTATTTGTTACCAGTTATTTATATAGTGCACACATATTCCGCAGCGCTTTTACAATGTATTATTATTGTGCTGACTTCATGATGCCTATTTTTATGTGGAGGCCTCTTGCTGTAGTCCCATTCGCCTCATTATAAATCTAGCCCTGCGCGCCCCTCTAAGACACTGAATCATTGCTGATGTTGCTAGAAAGCTTACCATTGCTTGATATGCTTGCCTTATTACTAAACCACACTGCCTTTTTTAATTTTTGTTCAATTAATAGGTACTTTTTGCTAAATAAAATATCAAGAGGCCCATTTATCATTCAATATTTGAGGCAAAATCCCCGAAAACACACATTTTCGGGGGTTTACCTCAAATACTAAGTATCCCCCGGATGTATGAAGGAGGGACAGCAGTGGGTACTGTATTTCCGATACCTGCTGCGATCCCTCCATTGCCGCCGGCACCCGCCTCCCCCCTAGGTTTCTAAGGGGGATGCGATGCTGCCAAATGTACCAATATCCGGAATGCGAAGCATTCCCGATATTGGCCCCAGCAGCTAACGCCATCTGAAGATAGCGTTAGCTGCTGTAGCCTATGGGGACTTACCGCATGTCCACTGACAGAGGGATCTCCCAGATCCCTCCGCCGGCAATGGGCGCCGCTCATGTGCACTCCGCGGGACTGCGCATGCGCAGCAGCCCCAAATGCACTCTGGCCACATCGCAGGAACGGGCTCCTTTCGGAGCCCGTCACCCTGCATGTGCCGGTTAATACATCCAGCTGCTATGATCGCATTTTGCAATGCGATCATGGGCGGCACTGCATGCCCTGATCGCATTGCAAAATGTGATCATTAATAAATGAGCCCCCAAGTCTTGAGCTATGGAGCACTAGTTACAGATGTATGAGACACTTTTACTAGGGATGGCCATCGACCATCGATGGTTGCTAACCACTGATTGCAACAGATGATTGATGGCTTCACCATCAATGGCTCTCCGTCATCAATGACAGACTGGATATCATTGGCAGAGCCGTAACTAGACTTTTTGGTGCCCTGTGCCAGAAAGAGCATTGGCGCCCCCTCATTTTTCATGAGGAAGGGCCATGGAAGAGATAGGAGAGGCCAGAAGATGAAATAAGAGGAAGCTACAAGTGAGAATGATAATAAACAGACATTTCACAAGCCCAAACAGCGCCCCCTGCGCGATTGCACCGGCCGCACTACCCTAGCTACGGCCCTGGTCATTGGCATTACTTAGTCCTTGGGGGCAATGTGCTACAGTGCCCTGTGCCAGCAAGTCTCCCAACCGGCCGCATAGCCCCCAGACCACCCCCGCAACGCCACAAACAGCCCCTCCCGCTGTGTTTGGGGGCCGATGATGCGATTTTGAGCTGAATCGCATCATCATGGCCCAGGCGGGGCCACGATGAAGCTGTTACAGTCACGCGCCACTCCAGCGCCATGTCCCCCGCCACTCCAGCGCCATGTCCCCCGCCACACCGCCCCTATGATACGCCATGCACCCTGGTATCCTGGAGGAGGCAGCCAGAATGTCTTCAAGTATGTGTAAAACACCTATGGCAGCACTGATGGTTGACCTTTCAATGCCCCCAACACTCTATTAGCAAAATTTTGTATTGAGGAGACTAATATATGATAAATCCTCTCCAGTCCTGACTCTCGTTCATGCAAAACCGTCTGCCCATGCCAGATAAGTCTGCTGAGCTGCTCATTAATGCAGGCAGCACGGGACAAGACTCCCTCCCTCCTCCTACATGAGGCATGAGTCAGTAAGAGGGCGGAGAGAAGCCATAGTTACATCAGCACTGTGCCTGCTGCATCTCATTCATTGTGGCCTGTGTAGCCCTCCCTGTAACTGCGGCCGGGCAGGAGGAGGAGGGGAGGGCCGATGCTGGATCAGTGAGTGTCGTGAGTGAGAGGGCGGAGACAGGCAGAGGACCGCAACAGCCCACATACACATGGAAGCAGCAGCGTGCAGGTCGGAAAGTCTGCTACAGGGCCAGGCCAGCGCAGCAGCAGGTAACCGGGGTACCACTCATCAACTGGGGGGAGCACGCACTCACTGTGCCGGGCGAGACAGTAACGCTGCACTGCAGAGAGAAGTGCATGTATGGTGCCGATAGTATCTGTCCTCTTGTAACAAGACCGTAGAATGTATTACTACATATCGTTGTTCTGCAAAAGTGTGGCACAGTAGGTTCCCTTGCCACACCAGCAACATCTCTATCTGCTCACACTTTAGTAATTAGCTACAGCTGTCTGAAGTAGCCTGTCTGGGATTAGATTTGGTCACTCACAATTTTTCAAATTATTTTCTTTTTACCTATTTCTGCTCCTATTGTTTTCTTAATAATAATAATAATAATAATAATAAAAAAAAAAAAAAATGAAATATACTGTAGTTAATTAAAGCAAATGTATACAGCCATCATGTTTTCTCTGCTGTCTGCATACACTGTTTGGTATATGATTATTGTGGCAGGGAGTCAACTTGTCTAATGTGGAGCTTTCATTTGGAATGAAAATCACTGCTTTTTAAAATGTTATTAAACTTTTTTGGGGACTTAGATATATTCTATATTTGTTATTCATATGATGCATAGGAGCCAAGCATTTATGCAAAAGAGCTGGGGTTGAATTTATTTAGCAGCAAGGTTCTGTTGGAATCTCACAGGATACTCGGCCAGGGAGCTTACTCTTGTTTTAGCTTGCAGCACATACTGGTGCGAGCACAAAACAAATGAGTTTTCCATACAGCAATAACTTGAAAATCTGCACATCTGTAGATCGCATGAGGTTGTGATGAAACCAGGCGGTGAATTAAACCTGTCTCCTAAAGTAATTTCTGTTCACGCACGCATACCGTATAAAAGGCTTTTTTACGGGGAGATAAAGAACCAACCAATCAGCTTCTATCCTTTTTCAAACACAGCTAGAAGCTGGCTGGTTGGTACCAGTGACATGCGGTGAGGTCAATGACTGGGGATGCACATATGGAAATCACCCCCTCCCACTCACTGTAACTCTCCCCTCACTACACTAAGCTTCAGTGTCCATTGATTCTCCTACCGGCATCACTGTTTTCTCTTGCTGCTGACTGAGCTCCAATCTCTAAACACTGCAATGCACTTCCTGGTCACATGACAAATCAAAGATGTCCAGTGCTCAAGGCACGCCCCCTTACTCAGAGGCATGCCTCTATTAGTGCTCTTTCAGTGTAGCTTCTACCCCTTTCACACTGCCATCAAATAACCCGGGTTACTGCACATGAACGCGCTTTAACCCAGGTTACTGCACAGTGTGAAAGGGCCCTGTTGAAATAACCTGGGTTGAGCGACCCAGCATTTCATGCTGGGTAACGAGCAGGGTTGAACACTAGTTCAAGCCGCTTGCGATGCGGTGTGAACCGGCAACCCGGATCGAGGCGATCTCATCTCCAAGCGCCGGCTCAGCGGTGTCATGCCGCCAGTCTCAAAAGGGTCCCAGGCGGGTCGCACCCGGGTTTCGATGCGTGTATAAATCCCAGGTGCGAACCGCCAATAGCGATGTGAAAGGGGTATTAATGACTGGTGTGGCCCCGCCCCCTGCTCTGCATGCAGTGTCTGACTATACAGAAGTGAGGCTGAGTTGCTGCTGCCTCATCTCTCGTCTCCCTGCAGTCCCAAGGAGCTCCACAACGCTGGTGAGTGTTAACTATAAAAATGATAAACAAAGATGATGTTTATAATTTATAAATATCTTTGTAGTATTCTAATCATTTTATATCAAATCTCAGAAGTATGTCAGGGGAGGCTGCCTAGCCTGGCTGCATGTCCCTGGTTGGTACATTATGCCTCCACGGTGTATTTGACAGGTCCATGTTATGAGTTTGGAGCAGATTTACACTTGGACAAAGCGATTAAAGGAGGCAAACAGTTATTTGTGTGGCATTCAGGAAAAATGCTGCACACTCTTGCATGAAGCACACAAATACTGGCCTTTTTTTTTTTTTTTTTTTTTTAAATCAGTCTGTGGATTTGAAATGTGCTCTCCTCACACATAGTTTATTAGACACAAAGGGCATGATTCTGAGATAGATGTAATTGCACAAATGCAGCTATGTCATTCCATTCATCTAAAATGCTAAAGCTGCAGGAGGCAACTAAAGAAAAGAGACGACTCCTATCACCATCTGCGATCCTAGAGCTGCGACCAATTGTGGCAATGTTCCCTGGCAATGACCAGCTTACGCAGGCTGGCCGGCTCCTGGCTGCTCGCAAGGCCATGAAGTCTGAATGCAGTCTCTGGCCTCAGCACTCCCAGAAAACGGGAGTGACACGCCCCCATTTCTGGGACTGCAGGCCCCCCTGCACTGCCCACCCAATGCTTCTGCCTGTCAATCGGGCAGAGGCTTGGGGGACCTCCGTGCGATCTTGCAGGACCCGTTCTGCACATGTGCAGGCCACTAAATATCGGATTTAGCATACATTTCTGAATCAAGTCCAAAATTGCTCCTTCTAGTTGGATTGACTCTTTATTCTAAAAGAAGAGCTAAATGTATGTTGGTATTCTGTTCCCTGTGCAACTTTTATACACTTGTCAAATAGCTTCATGTTTGTTTTTGTACAGTTTAGAACCTGCCCTACTTTATATCAACACCAATGTTATTTGTGCTCAATCTGAGGTTCTACTGAAAAGTCTTTGGCAGCAGCATTTAAACACAAGTCATTTGCAAAGGAAGAGTTTATCATTTGTAATAAGTGCGGTGTTGAACGCTCCTGGCACCAGAGATTTGTCCTCCTGCAACTCTCGGATGTTTAGATGTGTACGTAACATGATTCATCCGTACAACAGATAAAACGCATACACTCCCATATGATAAATTCATTTTTATTTCCCAAGATGGTTCCAAGATTCTAATCCACCTTCTGGAAGGAAATGCATTTGTGTGGAATGTAGAAGATGCTCGTAAGATCCGGGAGCAGCACGGGCTGGTTGGGAACCTAATAGGAGCCTTGGTGAGAAAACCGAGACAGAATACACGGCTTGGCCTCCCACTGCAGCTGCTGCCGGAGGAAGCCCGGCTACTGGTAGAAATTGGGGCAGCAACTCTTGTTCGCAGCCGTTTGCAGGAAAGTTCATCCCCAAAACATGATGGGTTGCCCATGGTAGGTATAACATAGAGGATGTAATGCCATGCAACTTAGAAGATGATCCAGTAGTATCAGTACACATTGTTACAGAGCCAGGAAAAATGTCCTCTGTCTGGGGATCAGTTGTCATGGCCATCCAGAATGGAAGTGACGTCATGGCCTACTGATTGTGACGTGGAGCTTTTGTACTATTGGCATGGTTGTATGTGTTTTTTCTTCTTATATTGCTTGTGAAAAGTGTAACTAAATAGCCTAAATTCCTGTCTTTGTCTTGTTCACACACGCCTCCTGTGACTGGTCAATGGCTGTCCCACTTTCCTAAACCTCTGTACCTCAGACCCTTACAGTGTGAGACTTTATCTCCACAAGGTAGCCCCGATTTGTATATGGCATTGGCCTGATTATCATTACCAGGCTTTACCTCCTCCAATGCCCTGCAGATATTCTATAACTATCGGAGTACAAGGACCGCTAGTAATCGGTCATTTCGGCCATACCATAGACGTATAATTTATAGTCAGGACATTATCCTAAATAAAATATCAATGTAGAATATTCACTTGAACACATGGGCCTCCAAGAGAAGGGGGCAGTGGGATGGGGCATGGCTATAGAATAGGATTGTCAGAATCTGTCCCAAGATCATTTTTACTTAACATTTTTGTTGCGTCTTAATACGGGAAAAAATACTTTTTATTATCGGAGATATTAAGGTGCTTTTGGAATGAATACAAATATTTAACATACTGTACACCTGCTGTATTATCGTTGGAAAAGCTGCCAATGGTCTATATATGCAAATGTCATAGAGCAGCCTTCAGAAAGAGCCCATTTGGCTTATCGCCTTTAAAAACTGGATGTATACGATAACGTATACAATTTGAGACCAGGTTAAATGTGGTCTTATTTCCCCTTGCATCGGTTAACTTCTCTACTTCTGTGGAAGTGACTTTGTCTACATGGGAGTATGTAGTTGCATGTGAGTAGCAACCTGGGGCTTATTTATGAAGGGAAGCTTTTGTAAGCCGCCACTTCACGGCCAGTTGGAGGTTAAAATTTAAAACGGCACTCGCGGTCAGTGTAATGCCCGGTGTGCTTTACGTTGACTGCAAGTGGCATTTTAGATTTTAACTTCCAATCCGTAAAATAGTAAATTAGCCCCTAGTTATGAATTGAGTCCATGAGAGGCAGTCCTATTCAAGTTGTGTTCCCAGACCTACAGCACCCAAACCACACGACAAAATGAAATTAATTGGACACCGCTCTAGATCTATTCGTAGTCTATACTTTCTGCTAAAACCAAGTTTTCAAACTCCGTGTGGAATGCTGGAACTCAGAGATTGTATTGCTGGAACTGTGATGTAAACGTGTTTTTTTTTTTTTGCCAATTTGCTTCTCCAATTTCCATATAGAAACATTACCTGAAATAAGATTTTTTTTTCGAGCTTGAACTACTCGCCACTCCCAGTAATAGTGTGATGTGTATTTTTTATTTTATTTTGCTAATAGGACATCACAAACGCTTCTACTACTGTAATCGATGAGGACTCTCACACCAACGCTGAGGCCTATGCACAATTTCTGCATGATAGCTATAAAGAGCAGCGGCAGCTGGCTCTGCAAGAGAAGCGACGCACCCTTGAGAACTTGGCAGAACAGATTGCAGAAGGAAGAAGCAAGAGAAAAAGGCAGCGTGGTGAAAAAGGTGAGGGCAGCACACAATAGTACTTTAAACAATGAAAAGCATTCATATGTTGGCATGAAAAGTGGAATTATAGTCATATTAGAGCTAGGTTAGAGGCATGCAGAACTTACGTTCACCTGTAAGTTTACATTTAACTGTAATTTGTTTATGAGTACGTCTCGTGCGTGTTTTTGCACTGGGCATGCAGAGCCGGGCACTGCGCACTGTGGGCAATGTGGCTGAAGGGGTTTAACGGTCCGATAATGAGTCATTCGCACAAAGGCGAAGTTCAGAGATGGCGGGTCTATGGAATTGCTGACTGTGCAGAGCTGTACGCACACGTAATTACTACTGTTTTAAGGCGGATCTTTCACACCAAGGCTATGGCTGGTATAGGTGTTTACTGATTATGACGACCGCATTGAACCCAGGCATATGGATCAGGGATGTGCGTACAACTTGGCATGTGGCAGAATATATGCATTTAGTTCCATGCGTAGTGATCATGCTAGGTCCGCCGCAGGGCAGGGCGCCGGACCGTAATAAGAGCACTAGTGTACACTCCTGGAAATGGGGCATGGCCATGACAAAATTGTCTTACCCTTAAGATACGCCCCCTTTCATCGCTCTAGGGACGCGCCCAGCACTTACGGACATGCTGGGCTGCCCCCAAGCTCTCCATTCACTGTCAAATGATGCGGTAAGTGTTGCAACTCAACTTTTTACCCCCGTGGGACACTGCGCCTCATGGGTGAGGATGGCACTCAGCAGGCTGTTTCAGCAGGGCGCCGCCATAAGGGCAGGGCACATTTTGCTGTTCTGAAATTGGGCACGGCGCCCTGCTAAAAAAAAAAAAGCCAGGTGGGAACGCTACATGCGCGCTATGTGGGAGCAATTAAGGCTAACTTGCATTCATCTTAAGTTTGCCATAAGTTATTCAAGTGCACAGCAAGGATATCATGGCCGAAGCTGTGTTTTTCTCTGATTTGGTTATTTAGAACAGGATTCTTCCAAATTTGGTCACTATAGCAGCTGCAAAATTTACCCTGGTGACCTGTCTACAGGGGACGTTCTGTATCTGTCCTGTCCCAGCCACAGGCATTGCATACCCTGGCAGTGTTTATCACTGCGGGGGTGGAGGCACTGGCGAGACAGCCAGTCTGGCAGCAAATCAGAATTAATCAGTTGTACTCTGGTAGCAAATCAGACCTTCAGTTCCATGATGCACTGCAGACCTCTTAATCTCCCAAGAGCGAATACACAATATCCACCCCATGAGACTAAGCTCAGTACCAGACCCAGCTGAAATTGCCAATGTTTTGGATGAAGAAATCTTCGGGAAAATGGTGCTTTTGCTGTTCCCAGAGATATGCTCATGTGCAGTAGACTCTGATACAAAGCATACACTGATGTTGTTTTTATTCCACCATGTGTTTTCCCGGTATCACTTGTGAGCAATTGAAGCTAAGTAGGGTACATTTTAGTACTGATTCCCAGGACCTTGGTGAAGACCTCTATTGCAAAACAGCTAAACCCTGACTGACTCATTGTAGGGATGAGTTGATAGTAGGCATTGTAGCTGGGAAACCTGCCAGCTACAAACCAACAGGACTATTTATCCCAGGAGCCTATCACTGGCTTTTATTTTCTCAAGTAATAGCATAGTATGTGGCATAGGTAGAACAGTAACTTAGTGGCCCGTTTGGTGCCTTTCTGGAAAATGAGGAACAATTGGCTTCTATTCCAAAGCTAGGCAACAAGACTAGCTCTACGTTTCATGACTTCATCTGGCTATTTGTAAATGGCCAACTGCCTTAGACTGGTAGAAGACAACATACAGCTGCTTCAAAGTGGACTGTTACAATAGAAAGGTTTAATAAAAGTTGTATAACACAATTATAATATTCACAGAGGAGCCGATTGGGTCATCTTCTCAGGGACCTATTACAGAGTTTCAAGACCTAGAGAAGACCTTTAATTTCCCGGAAGAAGCAATGATGGTGCAGATTCCAACAGCTCGAACACCTCTTGGAAACGTAGAGGAGGTGGATTTACATCAAGTCTCCTCAGACTGGCCGTACACAGGCCAGAAGAACCATGACTTGCGCTACAAGGTTTTCCGGGACCTTTGGCAGAAAGGCTACTTCCTCACCAGCGGCAGCAAGTTCGGAGGGGACTTTCTCATTTACCCAGGTATCATTATCATTGATTCACAACTGTCATAGGGATGTCAAACAATAGCATTTGTGATTGGGCCATTTATGAAATGTGTTTTGATTTGGGATTGTACATGTAAAACCACAGCTGATTGGTTTTGTGGTGCATTCTATATGTATTTTTGGTAATGTTATTTTTTTTTTAAACCATTTCTATTAATCTATGATTTCTATCTTTTAAATCCTACAGCAGATCCCATGCGCTTCCATGCACATTACATTGCCATTTGTTTTCCACACGGTGAGGAAATTGCACTGAGTGACATCATCACTGTGGGACGTTTGGGCACAAATGTCAAGAAGACAGTGCTGCTGTGCTCTTCTAACCTGGAGGGAAGTGTGACGTACACATCTTTGCAGTGGTCGGGGTTGCAATGAAAAACTAGCACTCGCTGTTTGTCTAAGAAATCTGCACTTTGTGTTCATGTCTGTCACGCTGTTCCATAGGAAATACAGAATACAATGTGGACTACAAATGCATTCAGAACTAAGGACAATATTTATGTGATCTTATTGGTTAATGTTTTGTTGTGCGGGAGAAGGTGTAATGACGTCTAAGGGGCCTCTGCTACATTATGGAAGGGATGGAGACGGGAATCCAATGTGCCTGATATGATGAGTTACTGGAGAATGGGAATATATATGTATATGTTTCTCACAAATCTACCCTCCCATAAACTTGGAGAGCCTAAATCCAAAGAAGACATTGCAAAACAAAAAATATTTGATGCCTTATTATTAGAATTGTTCAACCAGCTGCCATTATGTGGTGCTCATTCAGAGTAATGTTTCTTTTGCTTTAAGAGGAGGTTGCTTTTTTATAGCTAACATTATAAGGTTGACTCCCATATTAAAACTCTGTTAACAGGAAGAAATGTTATCATACAGGGGGAGATGTATAAAGGGGGGGGTGGGGGGACAGTTAAGTGCTGCAGTTACTGCCTTCCTGCATGTTGTAATGCAGGGAAGCGAGCAGAATGATAGGATGACAGGGGCGCTGTCATTATCTGCACTTCTATCTTCAAGATAGGGTGCCAATGTGCAGGCAGACGCATGGTGAGTGGCACTGACCATTTCGACAGCTGGAGGGGGGGGGGGGGGGGGGGGGGTGGATGGATGGCTTTCCGACAATGTTTTTAATGCCATTGATGAAACTGCTGCATATTTTTTTTTTTATTATACTGAATTATATTAAATTTAACTTTTTTTTTTTTTTATCTCTTAATCAATGACTTAGCAGGTGCCCTAGAAGCTATTGATATCCTTAGTGGACACTTAGCCAGGTGTAGGCAACATTTTTCTCTCTGCGTTCATTATGTCCAACATTACACGTCAAACAGAATTTCCAGATTGCCGCCACAATTACAAAATATACTTCCATTTAGAAAAGTTGTAGGTGGATATTAAAAATGATGGTGGCTTCCCTGTCCCTCCTTTTCTGCATGGGTGAAGTCTTAGGGGTCTATTTACTAAGCAGTGTTAGGAGACAGAGTGAAAAGAAAGTGATAAGGTGCCAGCCAGTCAGCTCCTAACTGTCATCTCACAGGCTGTGTTTGAAAAATGACAGTTGGGAGCTGATTGGCTGGCATCTTATCACTTATCACTCTGTCTCCTAACACTGCTTAGTAAATAGACCACTAAATGATGTTAGTGGTGGTGTGCGCAGCTGGTTCTGCTCATGGAGTGGGTGGAGATCTGTGGGGTGGATGTCGGCTGTTTGGGTGCCACTATGATGATTTAGGGGTCTATGTACTAAGCCTTGGATGGAGATGAAGGCCCAACCAATCAGCTCCTGTCATTTTCTAGTACAGCCTGTGACATGGCGGTTAGGAGCCGATTGGGATTTTCTCTGTACACTTTATTTCCACCTAAAGCTTAGTAAATAGACCTTACCACCTGTAAAGTGACTGGAGCTGATTGGTTGGTACTTTATCTCTGTCCACTCTATCTCTCTCCAAGGCTTAGTACATGGATACCTTAGTATTGGCGAGATGGGGAGGGGGGGGGGGGGGGTAATCTTGATTGCCACTGTTAATGCTTGCCTGCATTGGTGGTTACGAGGTTTGGCTCACTTACCAGAGGTCCGGGCTTTGCAGGCCATGTTTGGGTTCTCTGGTTTGGAGAGGGTTTAGTGTGCCAATAATGTCTACTCTGTGAGGGAAGTTGGTGAAGGGATGTTCATACCTACATACACTAAGTTATGTAGGGTTATTAATACAGAAAGAAATAGTAACTGGATGCAGAATTTTAGTCAAAATGGCAAACTGGTCAGTGAAATGGCATATGAAAATGAATTGATAAATGTAAGGTATATTTATAACTGGGAATAATTATGCTATTTACAGATTAAATAGAATACACAGATGGGAAAGGGGTGAGGGATACTGGTTGATAGAAAGCAAAGTAGCTGCCAACAATGTCACAGTGTCTACAAAAGTGACTAAACTCCTGGGCTGCATAGAAAGGTATAATGCATGTCACGAATACCTAGTATTTCCATTTAATAAGTCACTAGTTAGACCACTTCTTGAAAATGTGGAATAGTCTTTGGTGTCTCATCATAGAGGAACCTCAGAACTTCCAGAGGTCGGCATCCTCGTTATTACAGGAAATAGCAGGGCTACAGGTTTAAGAATGTAAATCAACTAGGTTTGTCTACTTTGGAAAAAATGAAACCAAAGAGTTGACCTATATTATATGTATATAAAAATATTCTAGGTCGCTGCAAAGATTTGTCTGACAAACACTTCTTATCAATGATCCTACAGAGGACACGGGACCATCCATTGTAAATGAAAAGAAAATGGTTTCACCAAGAGCCTAGGAAGGGAAGCTTTACTGTAAGGGTGTTTAAGCTGTGCAATTTGTTAGCACGAGTTAGTGATGAGCAGTGGCGTAACTATGGAGGGTGCGGTTGCTATGGGGCCCGGCGGCTTAAGGGGCCCGCCGGCCCAGCGATCGCACCCCCTGCACTTTCCATAGGCCGGGCGCCCGCTGAGATTGTGTTACCAGCGGACGCCCGACTCCCACTCAAACCCCGGGCGGCAGCCGGAGGACGGAGCTCACTCCGTCTTCCGGGTCCCGCAATGCACTATGGGAGTCACTCCCATAGTGCCGAGGAGCGGACGCCGGGGACGGAGCTCAGGAATGAGCTCTGTCTTCCGGGTCCCGCAGTGCACTATGGGAGATGTCACTCTCATAGTGCCGAGGAGCGAGCGACGGGGCGGTCGGCGGCTTCACAGGAGCAGGGATAAGGTAAGTTTTTTTTGTTTTGTTTTGTGTTTGCGCCCGCGCGCGTGGGGGGAAGTTACTGGGATCTCACTACTGGGGGCATTACAGAGGGCTCACTACAGGGGGCAGCTACTGGGGGCATTATAGGGGACTCACTATAGGGGGAAGCTACAGGGGGTCACTACTGGGGGCAGCTACAGAGGGCTCACTACTGGGGGCAGCTACAGGGGGCTTACTACAGGGGACTCACTATTGGGGGAAGCTACAGGGGGTCACTACTGGGGTCTCACTACTGGGGGCATTACAGGGGGCTCACTACTGGAGGCAGCTACAGGGGGCTCACTACTGGGGCAGTTACTGGGGTCTCACTACTGGGGGCAGCTACAGGGGCTCACTACTGGGGGCAGCTACAGGAGGTCACTACTGGGGGCAGCTACACAGGGCTCACTACTGGGGGCAGCTACACAGGGCTCACTACTGGGGGCAGCTACAAGGGGCTCACTATTGGGGGCATTACAGGGGGCTCTCTACTGGGGGCATTACAGGGGGCTCACTACTGGGGGCAACTACAGGGGGCTCACTACTGGGGGCACTGCGTAAGGGGCACCATTACAGTGGGCATTGCATAAGGGGCACCATTACAGTGGGCATTTAATGTTTTAGGGGAACTACTGTGGTTATTGTGTAAGACCTAAGTTAGGGGGGGGCCCTTAAAAATGTTGCTATGGGGCCCAAAAAGTTCTAGTTACGCCCCTGGTGATGAGAAATGCTCTAAAAAAAAATAAAATGGTTTACATGCCTTCCATACAAGGAAGGGTATAGTGTCGCTAAGCTACAATTGACACTTGGTGTAATGGGCGTGATTAATCTAGATGAGGAGTTATCAAGTGGGTGATGTTTTGCGGATTTCTTTAATCATGCACAGGGAAGTTTTCATCTATTGTGCTGTGGAAGTAATTCTCTCACTAGCTTCCACAGACCAAAATTCTCAAACTATGACCTGTGCTAGAGAATTTACCAAGAGTAAATGATTAATTGGCATCCACTTGGGTACAAATAAAGTGTTTTGATGATTTCAAAGTAAATACATCTGCTGGACTTTCAAACATGAAGATCGATGTGCTGTTTGAATAAAGGTAATTGGAAAGGCTACAGAACGAAACAGTCTTTATGATGGTGCTCTCCAATGGCACAACACTAGTCACAGATCTGGTGTATGCTGTTTACGGGAATGGAAAAAATGGATCTATTCATGACAGAACAAAACACCTGAAATGTCTCTCGCAGGTTGGTAGTAAAAAAGTGAGATCCTCATGTGAAGTGGAGGAAGTTTAATGGCCTGATGAGAGCAAGGGGTATATATACTACACAGCATCTTATCAAAGCCATCGCCAGCTTTGACCTAATAGTTTTAAAACGGCAACAGGAATCCATGCTAAGCAAGCCTTTGAATTTAGCATTGATTATTGTTGCCATTTAACACCTATAGGTCAAAGTTGCTGACAAACTTTAATAAACAGACATTTAGTTAATACACCCCAAGGCATACACTTTATCACTTCACCGATAGGTACCATGTTTAGAGCAGACCTAACACTGCACATCATCCCAAGAACTGTTTCCCTACTGAGAAATCGATGGTAGCAAATCTTGGGTGGAAAAACCAGATGCACTTTGGAAAAAAACTATGGCTTGGGGGAAGATTTATATTCCAGTAGAAGAATGACCCAGAGCATGTAGCAAGACCGCGTTAGAGCAGAATAAAAAAAAAAACAAACCTGTCCTGAAGTGACCCAGCCAAATGCTAGCAATGCTGTGGAATGATTAATAACTTTATGTTCTCTGATCTCATAGAGCTGAAACAATATTTCAAAGGAGAATGTGCAAAAACTGCAGCAGTCATACAGATGTGCCATTATACATTATTGCTGCAGTCATGCCAAAATGCCCCTCTCGGCGCGCCAGGTCCTGTGTGACTGCTTGTGCAGAGCATATTTTTTTTTTTTGCTGGAAAATGTGTCTGTCGCAATGCGATGTGACTAATGCTGGCCATACACCTGCACGATTTCGGGCCGATTTTCGACGCGCTCGTATGATGAATCATGTAGAAATAGTGTACTTTTTCAGTAGGATACGATCTGATGCGTGCTCCCGCAGCTCCTAAAACTTATCGTATGATCAGATGTGCAGCCCATATGATCTGTTGTATTCGTATGCTGATCGTGCCGCGTTTTTCACCATGCGATGCATCATGCTTCCGACCCGTCATTTCAGTGACATTTTGAAGAACGATTATCAGTTTTTCAGCAGGCACACGATCGATCGTAACGTGAGATCGTATGTTCATCGTGTGTCCAAAATGTGTTTGGGACTGCCAGGGAGTTCAAGGGAAATCGTAAGTAGAATCTTATCTCATGCTGGTCGTGCAGGTGTATGGCCTGCATTAGACACACAAGGAGACTGCACTGATTAATTTATATGGAACACACTTATATCTGTGTGCAACTGAGTCTGAATCTGTATAATAAATGCTATGATGCAATGGCCTTAGCTTATTGCCACGCCAAGTTCCGTTGTGCTTCGTATACAGACTCAGTCGCAAATAGCTATACAAGTGTCGCATATCAAATTAATCAGCCCAGGCTCTTGGTGCATCTTTGTCACATCATGACTAAGACAAAATAGACACTTGGCGCAAGCAGAATAGCGCAGGATCTGGTGGTCTCTCACGCCACATGGCATATTCAGGCTAGTTGTATGAGGACACATCTGTATCTGCAAAGCTCGTAATAGATTCTCTGCTAGAATTGCAGCTCAGGGGGTGAGTACTTAATGTAATATAAACTTATTGAATATATCATTTATATTTAAGAAATATTAAAGTTTACTCAAGCAGAAGTGTTAAATTATTTAAGGCAGTTTTTGCATTGAAAGTATTTTTGTGAAAGGTCGAAAAGCCCTATTGGTAGCAAAAACAGTAATCTTATCACTGGTGATAACGCTGCCAGAGTCTAACAGGACCTGGCACGCCGAGAGGGGCTTTTTGGTGCGACTGCAGCAAAGCTGTATCAGAACACATCTACATGTTTTTACTTTGCAAATTTTACAATCTAATGTATTTTTAAACTTTGTTACACACATTTGTAGCCTTCAGTATTACTGCGCAGCACACAACTATGGAAATAGGTTCCACACAATGTAGGGAGTGAAGGAAAACACTGCTTCACCAAACTGATTATCGAGTGTTATAGTGCTACCATCAAAAGAAGTCTTTCCACATATTTCACGTGAAGTGAAATTTAATTGAATACAATTTCATTAAAGAAATATTTAATTGGTAGTTCCTATGGACACTTTACCTGTACAAGGATTAGCAAAAGCTATGAAAATGCAGATACAAAAATATACTAATTTGCTTTTCATACAATCGGCTTAACAGATACAGTAAGTGGCTATTTTAGTAAATCCCTTCCTGTGTGTGTTACTTACTCAAATATGCAGTCCTTCCACTGGTTATCATTCATAATAAACACATAATTGGGTGGGTCATGCTAGATGGCAGAGTAATGGAAGGAAGTGAACGGATATGTAGAACGTGACTGGAACCTCCTGTAATAGTGCAGTCAGTAGCGGCTTAAACTGACTTTCCTGCCTGTTCACTGAGCCACAGCTTGTTAAAAGTTTTATGTATACAATGAGACGGATTGATGAGCCCTAAGGGCAACTTTTAACAAGCTGTGGCTCAGTAACAGACAGGAAAGTCAGTTTAAGCTGTGTCTGTCTGCGCTCTATTACAGGAGGTCCAGTACCAGTCACAAATGTTTACTTAATCTATATTAACTGTTTGCACGTGAACACGCATCGACCCGGTATTTTTGTCAGTGTAAATTGATTGACCCAGGTATCCAACTCTGGTAGCTTGGTTGGCCCTGGGTCATTCCTGTGCCACCCTGCAGTGTAAACCGCAGAATCCAGGTCACGATGTACCACATGCTACCCGATTGGGTGGCTGCAGTGGCGCTTGGAGATTACATCATCTCCAAGCGTACACTGCAGCGCCAGAAGAGCCAGGGTTGGCACCACAGTAGTTAAGTGGCTGTCCCAGGTCTGATCCAGGTTGGAAACATGTTCCAAATCCCAGTTCAGACCTGGCACTTCGGGGTAAAAGCAGTATTACACACCGCCTGTACACTGCATTCAAGTCAGATGTCTGGGTACTTCATGGGTTCAGTTCAATTAGGCACAATGAAGTCATGCCCATGAGTATGTGTGCATTTATGCTGTACTTACGCTATTGCCAGACTCATGGATTTTTTTTTTTTTTGTGCACAGCCCCATAGGGTGAGTTCAGCTGCCATTGCAATGACAATTCTCACCCGATGGTACTAACTGAATTGACCCCCATGTGTCATCATTAAAAAAATTAAGTATCTTCTTAAAAATGCAAATGTGCGATGAATACAAGTACAGCTGTTATCTCTACAGGAGCAATAGACATGGAATCTGAATATAGCAAATTATTTCATGAGCGCTAATGGTGATGTACTGTCGGAAATAATGGCTCAGTGAACATGGCATAGTCACTACTAAAGGCCTGATTCAGAGATGGACACTGTGCCGCAGTTACACAGTTGAGTGATTATCTATGGTCTGAGTCACACGTCAAGTTCCATTTTCATTGTCACTCACAATGAGGATTTATTTGCAAAGTGATTGACAGGCAGGGACTGATTGTGGTCAGCAACGGGGAAGTGGTGACTGAAATGCAGCATGTTGTGACCTTTCTCAGTCTGCGATCCAGTACACAGTAAACATGACTCTGGCATCTGAGTTCTGACGGCCATTCTGCGTGACCAGAGAGTTACTCAGAAGTCCGATAATCGACTAATCTGCGTCATTTGTATGCAGTCGCTTGGATTTGCAAAGCTGTAAGTGGGCGACTCAATACAAATCCCCTGGGCTGCGACATTTACATATTTTCACACAGTTGCTACTTACGCATTCATAGCAGCATTAGCGTACAACTCTGAGTCAGGCCCGAGACGTACTATAACAAACAATTCTAGTGGATGGGAAATGTGGTGCACCCTGCATTTTCAAACCAACTCTTTGGTGTCCTGGCTGTGGGATACATATCACAGGGAGCGTGCCATAGGTAAGTACATATGTATCCAAGGGGGATAAAAATATAAATTTATAAAACCAGTTGTAGCATTTTGTGCTAGCACACACTAGTCAGACACAGCAGTCCTTGACTATTTTAAAACACACCTATAACCTGTCATCCAGTTAGAACTGCACGCAATTGCGCACAATTTTTGTGCTTGGAAATGCACATCTCCACCTGCATTCAGGCAGCTGCATCCATGTGACTGCACTATCAGCACCTGCCGTTCCCTTGATCCAGGCAATCCGTATGCAAGCAGATGGGTTTCTGCATACACATGACTGTGCATTGCCCACAATTCTACCTACATGCCCATGGAACACTTATCCTACATGAGGAAACCTCATTGGCACCGGCTACACTCCCCTCAGTCGATGTGACTGTATGACCTGTACAGTATTTGCATACGCACTTGTGTGCATCTCAGAATCAGGCCCAAAATGTTTGCGACTCACCTCTTTCACAGCCAAACTAGGCAACTTTAAGTCTACAGCTTGTATGGAAAGTCACAAATACTTCATCTCAGGTAAACATTGCACTCTAGCCACAATTAAGTCTCTGTCTCTAAAAATGAAGGCTGTGACCTGAAGATAACATTAGAATATGCAGCTCATTGTAGCTTTCAATAAATAAACAATTCTCAAAACACAAGGACAGTTGTGTACTACACCATTAAAATGCAGCATCAAACATTAAAAGGGACAGTAACGTGAACACGTTCATATATGTGGATGGGAAATGACCTCACACACTGATGGTGCGGAACACGTTAAAGCCAGATAGTGCTGTACTAATGACAACCCCAGGACACTGCGGGTGCCAGTGTAACTCCTTAATGTCTTTTTCTCCTTGATGAACAAACAACAGTTGTGGTGGAATTGTTGCCAATGTAGGGTCTTCTGTTTCCCCTTCCTGATCTTGATCCCTTTCTACTGCAAGATCCCATTGAGTTATCTGGTCGTCAGCACCAGAAGCTGCAAATACGCCACTGTCCGCGGGATGCCACTCAACGGATGTGATTGGGGCAGTGTGCTGCTTAAACTTTGCTACACTTACCCCTTTCTGTGGGGAAAAGAAAGAGCACCACTTAATTAACCAATTACAAAAGCTAAAACGCAAATCTAATAGAAAAAAAAGACATTTAGTAACAAAGACTGAATTTAAAAGCCAAGCAGTTATATATTTTCAAAGGTGCCCTAGAAATATAAATTTACTTGTTGCCATGGACAAACACCATCTTACAGTTTGGATACAAGTTTGAAAAGAAAAAAAAAAAAAAAATGCCACTTTAAATCTCATGGCAAAATCTGTACACAAACTTGTAGCCCAACCTTCTCCCCACTGCTCCTATCCTTCAATAGACATACAAGAGAAAGTAACATCTCCAAAGTTTGTGAGCATGAGCAGAGATTGATCTACCTTAGAACATAAAATTAAGGGGGATGACCAGCCTTATGCTGCTCTTGGGAGACATTGAGTGGTGGAGGCCTCCCATGTAACTCTCAATGTTCCCTTAAATTAGATATTCTTTATTATTCTCAAAAGATCGCAGGACTGCATTGTGTGACAACAAAATCTGTTCTATAGGAGCCATAACATATTCAAGTGTGGCCATTTTTGCAACAAATACAACTATGTAGATATATGTATTTATTACAGAAGTCCTCTTCAAAGTGTCTAATTACTTATCATATACAGAAATAAATTACTGAAAATAAAGGGGTAAGGTTTTATATGCACATCTATCCTTGTCTTCAAGAACAAACATCTGCCCTGGTGTCCATGGGGAGGAACAATATTGGGGGGGAAATGTGTTATTCTCTAAGACAGGAACCATAAAAACAAACACCCTATATGGAAATGAGGTACTAAGATAAACAGGAAGCATGTCACACACCTGGAACTGACGCAGGTCCCAGATCTTAAGTACACCATCATCTCCTCCACTGACAATAAATGGCTCGTAGCGGTTCCAGCTAATCACGTTGACATCACTTTCATGAGCCTGGCTGGCTGTCAGCATGCATGCCTTGTTAGGAGCTGCCCGAATGTCCCAAATGCGAACTGAGGCGTCAGCAGAGCAGGAAGCAAAAACCTGTAATAAAAATTGATTAATATAGCACAATGGTGTCATTTTCATGCGATTATGAACTTCTTTATGTAGTACAAAGTATTGGAACAATATCAATGGGATCAAGGTCATTGTTTTAAATAAAGCCCAAATCCTATAGGTTAGATATGGTCCTCATCATCCCAGAGATTTTAGTTGTTTATTATAATCAACAGGGCAAACATAAGCTGACCCTGACATTAAGGATGGTTTTAAGAAAAAGTCAAGGTCAGTATATTACAATAAGCACAAATGAACTGTAACTCACAGGAAATCAGATGCAGTCACTTTCCCAGTGCAGTCTAGAAAATGTAAGCAAACCTCTAATTGGCTGTTATGATGTACAGCACTTGTGTACTGACAACATATTGCAATACAGTCAAAATTTGTACATCATATTGCCTTTTTTTGTACAGTGCTCCAGCAAATTCCTGCCAGAGTTCTGCACATTCAAGTCTCTTACAGTTTAAAAAGGGTGTTGACATGCTTAATATACTATTTGCATCCAGAAAAGTAGTGGATTATGTGTGGATCATATAGTTTCATTATGGTATTCAAATCACAAACAAAATACTGGGGCATTACAGGAGTTGGATGCCAGTAAGTGCTTTGCTTGCATATGGCTTAATACATTTATATACTATTAAATCCAAGATATATTAAATGGACAAGTCAGTTTGGTATAATCTGGTGAATTATATGCATATTATATATTTTGATGATTTAATGCAGTATGTCACTTAGCTTACTCCTGCCAACCAATTAGACCGTGAGAATTTAGTGTTCATTCTAGCACCCGACAACCCATGCAGTTCCTTTTTCCTGTCTGGGGTGTCACTCTCTGCTCTGGTGCTAGAACAGAGAGTGACACCCCAGGCAGGAAAAAGGAACTGCACAGGTTGTGACAGGTGCAGGGTGCTAGAATGAACACTAAAGCTGCATAAACACACACAACGATTTTGTTACCAACGATTTTATGTCAGAATTTTTAAAGTGTAATGAATGATTTTTTGAACTACAAACGATTTTTGTAACTTCCCTTAAATAAAATCGTTCAGTTGGTCAGTCAGAATGAACTACAAACGGGAACGCGCATGAACAATAATTGTTCATCATTATACCTCAGAAACTGAACGATTTTTTCAACGATTGAACGATAATGATGCCGTTAAAGTTAAATCGGTCAAAAAATCGTTACGTGTGTATGCACCTTAAGAACTAATTGGCAATGGTAAGCATTTGGCTATAAATGTGCCTTTTAGCACACAGAAGGTCATTAGAAAACAATATCCTTGAATATTCAACTGCACAATGTCAGTCATTATACAGTATATACATGCACAATTAATGTACTTACCGTGGCTTCAGTAGGAGACCACTGCAGGTCCTCCACAGATTCAGTGTGACCAGTGAAAGGTCTCTGGTCAACATGCCACGTGCCGCCTTCTTTAGGATTCCACAAATGAATGTTCTTAGTACAGTCTCCAGTGATTAACTGCCCTATACAGAGACAAATTTCAAGTATAATTCTACAAGTATTAATGGATTGAAAAAGTTAAAGCCCATTGATAAATGCACAGTTCAACTGGGCATTGAAGAGGCTGCTGTACATTAAAAGATCACACATGCTTGTAACTTGCTGTGAGGGGTCAGTCAGGATTACGTCTCTGAAGGCCCCACCAGTTTTGAGATTACACTATTTTTTACATTTATTCTACTCTTAAAGGGGAAGGGGGCGGGGGGGGGGGGGTTGAATTGTTTTTAGATGCCCGCAGCTCCCATCTAAAGTGATGAAAGAGATTCAATTGTTGAAGCTGCAGGCACCCATTGGACATCATGCATGTGATGCCCCAACCCAAATGCACCAGAATTAACCACATAAAACGGCTAAAACCATGCAAACTACTGGGTGCACTACCTAAAGGCACTTTGGGCGGATTTCTGATCGCCCCCTCAGGAGGACGCGAGCAGAAATAATGGCCACCCAACGGTATCAACAATTTTATAATATCACCTGTCGCTTCAGATTGCCAAACAAACAAAATCAAAATGGTAAAAGATTTAGCTTAAATCAATGGCAGTGAAGCTTTAAATGAACACTAATTTCCACTAAAACTTGATCCCCACCACCAACCTAGCCAAAACGTCCCTCCCACCCAGGATTCACAGCATGTGGCCGATTTTGTGACAGATCACGACTGACTACAGCTTGTCAAATCAGCCAAGGACATGATGTAGTAATGGGTCTCAGCTAAATGGACAAGCTGCAACCTCTAGAAAATAAAATAAGAGATGGGCCTTGGGCAAGTATTAAGCACATGACAGAAGCCCCGGGGAAAGGGGTCAACTAGCAGGAGGCAAAAATAGAATTTTAGTGGAGTTGAGAGTTCTATGTTAATAGAAGCAGTTTAATTTCAACTTAAAGCCTTGCCTTATGTATGCAAGCAATTAATTTTGACCAGTCATTTACATATGGATCCAATACATACAAACCTTTCTTTTGTAAGTGAGCCCACAAGGCTTACACAGGTCACATGGTCTAGCTCCTACCTGCTGTCTTTGGAGACCAGTCCATGGAAAAACCCTCAGTCATATGACCTGAGAAGGAAAAGACTGGTTTGATTTTAGTTTGTTCTTCTTTCAAAAATGCAGCAAGAGTCTGAGTGTCCGACACTGCTGCCAGCTGCTTCCGCAGATCATAGATTTCCACTAGACCCTTTTCTGACCAAACTGCCGCCACCGGCATGTCCATCAGTGTAGAAACCTAAGGAGAAAAAAGTATTTTGGACTACAGTAAAACAATGATACAAGACATCTACCAATTAGGTATCGTATACAGTGGTTTAACAAACAGACTACCACTGTGCAAAAAGTATAACGTCTGGGACACCTTTTATTTTCAACTTTTGTAAAACAGGGCATGCCTATTAAACTAGTACAAGTGAAAACAAAGTTGGTGTCACACAAGTTCATAGTGTTCAATGGGAGAAATTTATTATTCTTTATCTTGCCGCTATAACTCTTCCTGCTTTGCCTTCTTACAGAGGTGAAGCAGGAAGAACTAACGATGAGATGTAAGAACATCTCATCTGCCGGAGTGGGGGAGTGAAAACTCCCCTCTAGCGATCCCCACTAGAGCTCAAAGTGTATCAGCCTAGTGCTAATGCGCTGTGTCTTACTCCCAGCAGGCTGCACTGAGCATGTACGGGATCTCACAAGCATCGTGACATCCAGTGTGCAGCCCCCGGAGCCGGTAGCCGCCGAAGCAGGGACAGTGCTGTCTCTGCTGTGGTAGGGCAACGCCAGCTGCTGCTGTCGGAACGGTCAGGTGGTACACCTGTCAAACCGTAACGCAGGTGTCCTAAGGTGAGCTCAGGGAGGACAGAAACCTCCCGTGGAGCAGAAGGGCATACATTACCCAGCTTATCGGTGCTGCTAAGTAAGCGTGAAGTCCAGAAGCAGAGCATTTGTAAATCATGGAAGCAGTCATGTGGGAGAGTATACACTTCTCCTTGGTCATATGCAAAGCTTCAGAGCTTAATACATCCCCTGTGTTACCATGGGAGCGATTCAGCAGTAAGAGACATCGAATACATTTTATTTGAAAAGGTAATAGCATTGAAAACCCCCATATGACACTACCATAAGTTATATAGTCAATTGGAGCACCTCATCTAAGACATGAAACTTTTAGTATTTCATACCCCACCAATTATGTTTATATAGCCACACACCTATTTCTATACCACTCCTATTGATGTATTCAATAAAGAGATCTCTAACGTGATAGCTAGTCATGGCTATCGCGCTATTTACATCTTCAATCCCTGGCAAGCGCTCACATCACAGAAGGATTAGAATAAGACCACCCATTTGTTTACTTTACATAATAACAGAGCGTGGAAACAATAGGCAGCCGACAAGAATGAAATGCAAAACATGTACACTATACAATGTGATACAGAAGACTAATAGGAACAAGTGGTATGAGGGGGGGGGAATGTGTATTTTCAATATTTTGTTTTGATGCAAGTAGTGTACGTCTTTTTTGTAACTAAAACCGCATATATCTCATACAAATTCAGCAACCACCATGAGTTGACAATTACTCTGTAATTATATCAGCTCCCAGATTGGTCTGTGTCTTTATCATAGTAGAAGGAGCAGAAGAAATAAGAGGCAACCTAGGGGTCATAAAGAAGTTCAGTCTTATTTACCCGAATGCGGTTAATTCCCCCATAGTGTGGAACCATAGCCAGCTCCAATTGTGGTTTCTTCTCCTCATCCTCCTCTTCATCATCATCATCACTATCACTGCTGTCAGAATCGGAATCTTTCTTTTTCTCTTTCGCTTTCTCTTTGCTGGTCCGGTGCAAATTGTGCATCTTCATCACTAGCAATCTGATAATATAGAGAAGGTATTTAAAGCTAATGGGCTTTCAAAGGCTTTGATCCTTGAAAAATACTTCCTGTGATCAGCATAGTCCGGGCAATATATAATCATCATTACCACTACATACTATGGGCCTAATTCATTAAGGATGACTATTGCGATCGCAGCTCTGTAATCGCACGCAGGTCTGCTGTGAAAATGTACTAATGATTGCTATCGCAATGCCGTCGCACTGTCAGCATAGAGACACCCACTGCCTCCCACTAGCTCACATCCGTAATACCTTGCAGTTCTGCATAAACATCGGTAACATTGAGTACCATGGGCCCCTCACACAGAATTACAGCAGCCCTGACCTTAACTTAGAAATTGCTAACCTCGTTGTAGACAGTAAGAACTCAAGCTGCGTATGCCGTTGCAATGGCTAATTTATGCATGCCCATGGAACGGCGTTCAAACAGACAAGCACGCCTGCGTTTCTCCAACCACTCCCCCAAATGCTGACATAACGTCACTCACACTGCAATGGCTTTCTTTCTACGTGAGTGACTGCAGAGCGATCACAATGCTAACTTGCACAATACGAGCCATCGACCGATCTGCGAGCGCGATTTCAATTGCGATCCATGATGAATCAGGCCGTATATACGTAACATAATGGAAGCACCTCGGTTGTATTCAGTTAATACCATATACTTATCATTGTATACATCCACCAGCATCTGTTCATAACAAAGCATTGCAGGATTAACCTATTCACATTCATTATCCTACATGCCAGAGACAATCCATTATCACATGTCCACATCATAGGGTATAGAAAATATTCTCACTGCAAAGTGCTGGATAATAAAAAAAAAAAAAAAAAAGGGGAAGAAGAGCTAAGCAGCCAATGTAAATTAAAAAATAATTGTTCTTTGGGACACTTCAAAAACTTGTAATGTGCATCTCACTTCTAACGCATATTAACTTTTTACAAGCATACTCTGCTGTGCTACACAGATCAGCAGCATAGTGGCACTTCCTAACCAGTATATAGATTAGAAAGTGTGAATACCTAAGAAGTCAGACATTACCGACAATTTGCAAACAGACAAAAATTCCCTGGTGCGGTGTTCACGTAAAGGAGTGAGTTAACCTTAAGTAGCTGGATGAAATGAAAAAGGGTATATTTTCAAAAACTATACTAAAATTAACAACCTGCGCCTTAACTTGATAAATAAAAATATAAACATAAAAAGCAATTTACATGATCACATTTGGGCAATACTAGGCTGCCTTATGCCATTATAAATATACATCTGCTTAAAATATTATGGGGCATATTTAAACACTATTTTGCAGAAATCCTCTGAAAATAGCTGTTTTTGTAGGATACCCACAAAAATTGAGACCTCTGATATCTGCCGTAGTCCCTCCGTTTCCATTCTCATAAGCAGCCACCATAGGTTTCTGTGGAGGCTCCTATAATATGAAGTTTACCAAGTACTGTAAAGCTACACTTTCCTTTGCTTGTAACAGATAGCGAGCACCATGGTGTCAGCCAATGTAACCTATACAAAGCTAATGTCCGAACAGAAGTTTGCACGTGTGTAGTAGCTCTGCTGGGTCCAAACACAGAAGTAAAATGCTCACATATATTTTACTTTTTATACATCGCAGGAATGGGCTTTTATCGGAGCCTATGTCACAGCTTGTGTCTGTTTTTTTATTGCCCTCATAATTATTTTTTTTATTGCTGCAATAAGAAATCATCAGGACAAATTGTCGAATAAAAATTAATGACATTTACTAACAAGGCACAGACCTCTTCATTCTAAACAGTTATATAACATTATGATCTTAATATGTAGGATATTTGTAATACCTATTGCCTAGAGCGGTGTCTGCCTGAGTCCCAGCACAAAGATACATAGTCAGCGGGTAATCTGAACGATTGTCTCCTAATTGGTCCAAAATGACATCAAAACTTAGACATGGAGCCCCTGAAACCAGAGAGAGAAACAGTAAGTTAGTGGGAAGATAATTACACAGAGAGGAAAAGAATAAAGCTGGGGCACCAGGAAGCCCCGGTCCCACTATCTCATCTGTTCATAGATGCAGCTTTTCCACCCTGATCCCATCTGCACACTTCACCTGTCTGTGCTTGATGATAGAGAACATAGGCATCCTGGTCCATCACAAGCTCCTCGCCATCCTGCAGCTTCTCCACGCCGGGCAGATACACTCTCTGGGCAGCCTTGTCCTCTCCTTCCTCCTCCTCCATAACCGCGTCCTCATCTTCACTCTCCTCGCTCTCTGTCCCCTCCATATCATTATCGTCCTCCTCCTCAGCATTTGTCCATGTGGGTTCCCCTGTGCCTGCCATGTTGGAAAAGGGTATAACGTTACTTCCGCTGACTTCAGCTGTTTAGAATATCTTCCGGCGTCAGTATGAGACTGTTTTTTTTTAAACAAGCTTTATTAGCAGCAGTACAAAACTTACATGTCTGGCCGCTCTGGCGACATTAGTTGCAGTGATCCAGAAAATGCACCAACCAAGTCGGTACTTTCCATTGTTGGCTGGTTTTAGCCCTTGTACAGTAAATCTTGGTGTCTAGATGATCAATTTAGGTGACCCAGCATGAGAAGCATGCAATAACTCTATAATTAAACAAAGTGCGTTATTTCCAGCGATGTTTTTTTTCTGTCTCTGCAAGATATTAGTCGATTTTTTTCAGCTAAATTGAATGCATTTGGGTCCCAGATACTGTATGTTATGGTAACCATGCGCAAATTAAGTTAGCTCCCCAGTACCCAGTAGAGATGCTCAAAGTTGCTTCAATGTAGTTTACAAACTGATTTGTTGCTACCCAATTAAAAAAAAAAGTATTTTATATAATATATATATATATATATATATATATATATATATATATATATTATATATATATATATACACACATACTCACACATACACTGTGGTCGAAGTGGGAATTTTGAAGTGGGGGTATGGAGATTTAATGTGTGTATGCGCCGAAGGCTTGCGGTAAAAGGGTGTGGCCACACGTCATGCTGCGTGACGTGTCATGAGGGGTGTGGTCACTTAAAAAAAGGGCATGTCATACATCCTTCTCTCAAGCTGCCCACACACATAGCGATATTTTACCCGATCTGGCCGATTCCGACACATTGGAATGACAGATCGTGTAAAATATGACCAAATCCTGAGTAAATCGTGAGTCCCCACTCACGATCACAATGCGAAGTGCGTCCCCGCTGGTTGCACATCGCATCGTCAGATCTGCCGTGCAGTAGGGCAGATCTGACAGTCTAGAACGTCTGAAACACTGTGAAAGTCTGGATGCAGGAGAGATCGTATGAATATTGGACACCAAATTGTATGCAGATTGTGTGGAGAACTGCCAGGGAGAGTTTCAAGGGAAATCGTACACATCGGCTGATCGTGAGCACATTGCTATGTCTGTGGGCACCATCATTCTTTCCTTTCATCTATCAAGATTTGCACTTCTCATTCCCTCCTTCCATCTCTTTGTAACTTCCTGCATCTCTCAATCCCTGCTTTCTTTTCTCATCCCCTATACCTCCTCTCTCCTTCCCTCTCTAACTCCCTATACAGTAGACTGTCACTGAATGCTAAAGACAGGTCATAGACCGCTCATAGATAGTACATATGCGCTATACTCATTATCTGACTCAATGCAGCACATTGCAAAAAAACACCCTGGCATCCATAGGGAATAAACCAAACACATAGGCTCTCACAGGAAATAAATAAATCACATAAGCTTTGCATGAAAAAATTAAATTCACATACACTTTGGCACCGTTCGGAAAAAAACCAAAACATAGGTCACACAGGAAATAAATAAAACACATACAGTGGAATTCAATTGAGCGATAACATTGCACCCAGATCACATTGGAAATGCGTTCTTTTATAAAATGTCCCGTCCCCCCAACAGTTAAATTATAATAGTGTAAAGTGCACAAGCCCAAAATTTGATGATGGTATGCACTGAAGACAGAAGCTTTGTTCAGCGCATGTTCAAACTGAGAAGAACTAGAAAAAAAATTCTAATACGCGAAATACTTCTGCAATTGCCATTGGTACACTGAGGGACATCTTTGCTGGGGCAGCAGAGTTTTGGAAGTGATGTTCTGCATCTGCAAGAATAATACAATGCCAAAGTACTTTTTTTCCCTTATCTTTGTGAAACACAGTAAATCGGGATGTTAGATACAGTAACGGGATTTCCAATAATATTGATAAATAGGTCCTAAAGTGAGAAATTTGTCTCATGTCTTATGACAAATTTACATGTCTCGCAAAGGAAATATAAGTTGGATCCTGGCGCAAGGCAAAATCTGTGTCAGCCCAATCCTGATCTCCAAATAACCTTCCCAATAAGGTAACAATAATAAATAATACAAAATAGGTGATCAGATCAAAGGCGATACTGGAAAAACAGAAAGCTAATGGTAAATGATGATAAATTCAAACCACCATGCTGTCAGTCAAATTCTTCCTCATATGGGATAAACTCCAAATGGACAGGATATGAAAAATAAACACAAAAAGAAAAAAACAAATGTGAAGCACAATAACAATTTTGGGTAAAAAACTCAAATAATTGTAAGTCCCGTGTAGAAATGGAGTTGTGTGTCAGCTGGAGATGATAAAACAAGGGATAGAACCTCGCCACCAATCTGTGGGAGACTGAACGTACCAAAGACTCACATAGAAAGTGGGTAGGAAAATTATATAAAGGTATCTTTCACCCTAAACCAAATGGTATCGCAAATACTGGATGGGCGTACCCCAACTCACGTGTTCAGGAGGTGGGGATCCACATGTAGCAGTATCTTTAAACTTCTTAGTTTTTTTAATCCAAAAGATTTCCACAGGATAAATCAAATGAAGAATACTTTATTTAAATAAAATGGGGACAATAGAGCAGGATCTTGAATGACCAAACAGAGTCCAAAAATTGTCCATGCAAGGTAGAGCAGCAATTAGTCCAATCACAGGTAACAAGGTCCGGACTTAATACAAGTGGAACTCACTGCATACCTCCAAGCATAGCAGTCCTGGTCTGTATAAATATTCTTAAAGCCCACTGGTCTCAGCACCAATGCCGTTTCGATCTCTAAAGGAGACAAAGATCCTGCTCTATTGTCCCCATTTTATCTAAATAAAGTATTCTTCATTTGATTTATCCTGTGGAAATCTTTTGGATTAAAAAAAACTAAGAAGTTTAAAGATACTGCTACATGTGGATCCCCACCTCCTGAACACGTGAGTTGGGGTACGCCCATCCAGTATTTGCGATACCATTTGGTTTAGGGTGAAAGATACCTTTATATAATTTTCCTACCCACTTTCTATGTGAGTCTTTGGTACGTTCAGTCTCCCACAGATTGGTGGCGAGGTTCTATCCCTTGTTTTATCATCTCCAGCTGACACACAACTCCATTTCTACACGGGACTTACAATTATTTGAGTTTTTTACCCAAAATTGTTATTGTGCTTCACATTTGTTTTTTTCTTTTTGTGTTTATTTTTCATATCCTGTCCATTTGGAGTTTATCCCATATGAGGAAGAATTTGACTGACAGCATGGTGGTTTGAATTTATCATTTACCATTAGCTTTCTGTTTTTCCAGTATCGCCTTTGATCTGATCACCCATTTTGTATTATTTACATGTCTCGCAGAACAGAAGGAGCTGCATCTGTCAAACAGCTTAAAATTTTCATCAAGCAGCCCAGCAAAAACAGCACATACATTAACTGCAACGCTCCTGACAATGGTTACATTTTGGACTAGATTCAGGGTAGACACCCCTCACTTTATGCTCACCTTCACCAAAGGTCTCCCTGAAGTCAGCAACGCACATGTGGGCAGGGGTGTTTCTAGGGGTCTGAGCACCCCTGGCAAAGTAAGGGACTGGTGCCCCCCCCATATTTTTTAGATTAATTGCCTACTGTACTTATATAATTGAAAACTAATAAACTTAATATAGAGATTAATTTAATATAAAAAAGTACCCACCTTCACTCACTAGTTTCTGCCTAGGGGGGAGGGCACACTGACCGACGTCAGTAGCTACCCTGCCCAGGGTGCCCCTGCCTGCTGAGAAGAGCTGTGCACGTAAGCCACTCCATAGTTGTCACAAACAGCATACTTAGCTGTCCAGTCTCTTTCGCTGTCAGTGTGTGTCACTCAAAAGTTGTGATCCTGGCAGACGGTGTCAGATCGTAACAGCTTCTGCCAGGATCACTGTGCTTCGAGTTGCACACACGGAGCGATATAAATGAACGATAATGATATTGTTAAAGACATTCATTTTTTGACCCTTACCAAGCCTCCAACGACCAGCGATGCGCGAGCACGTATGGACGATAGCGATATCGTCCATCGGCCGTGCATGCTGACCAACCTACTCGATATCGAGCATGCGGGTCGCTATAGTCGTTGGGGAGTTGGTGGTGTGCTGGATGATCGATATCGATCATCCAGCACACCAGGGAGAGTGCAGGACGATCAGCCAGCGATATCATATCCCTGACTGATCGCTCCATGTGTATGGAGCATTAGGGTTCCTCATCCCACACTGTGCTTCCCTTCTCCCTCCACAACCCCACACTGTGCTTCCCTTCTCCTGCCACACCCCACACTGTGCTTCCCATCTCCCTCCACACCTCAGACTGCTTCCCTTCTCCCTCCACACCCCACACTGTACTCCTTCTCTCTCCACATCCCACACTGTGCTCCCCTCCCTCCACATGCCACACTGTGCTCCCCATCTCCCTCCACATCCCACACTCTGCTCCCCCTTTCCCATTGTACATCCCACAGTGTGCTCCCCTTCTCCCTCCACATCCCACACTGTGCTCCCCCTTTCCCATTGCACATCCCACACTGTGCTCCCCTTCTCCCTCCACATCCCACACTCTGCTCCCCCTTTCCCATTGTACATCCCACAGTGTGCTCCCCTTCTCCCTCCACATCCAACACTATGCTCCCCCTTTCCCATTGCATATCCCACACTGTGCTCTCCTTCTCTCTCTACACCCTACACTATGCTCCCCTTCTCTCTCTACATCCCACACTGTTCTCCCCATCTCCCTCCACATCCCACACTGTGCTCCCCATCTCCCTCCACATCCCACACTGTGCTCCCCTTCTCCCTCCACATCCCACACTGTGCTCCCCTTCTCCCTCCACATCCCACACTATGCTCCCCTTCTCTCTCTACATCCCAACTGTTCTCCCCATCTCCCTCCACATCCCACACTGTGCTCCCCATCTCCCTCCACATCCCACACTGTGCTCCCCTTCTCCCTCCACATCCCACACTGTGCTCCCCTTCTCCCTCCACATCCCACACTGTGCTCCCCCTTCCCCATTTCACACTGTGCTCCCCTTCTCCCTCTACATCCCACACTTTGCTCCCCATCTCCTTCCACATCCCACACTGTGCTCCCCTTCTCCCTCCACATCCCACACTGTGCTCCCCTTCTCCCTCCACATCCCACACTGTGCTCCCCTTCTCCCTCCACATCCCACACTGTGCTCCCCCTTCCCCATTTCACACTGTGCTCCCCTTCTCCCTCTACATCCCACACTCTGCTCCCCATCTCCCTCCACATCCCACACTGTGCTCCTCTTCTCCCTCCACACCCCACACTGTACTCCCCTTCTCTCTCCACATCCCACAGTGTGCTCCCCTTCTCCCTCCACATGCCACACTGTGCTCCCCATCTCCCTACACATCCCACACTCTGCTCCCCCTTTCCCATTGTACATCCCACAGTGTGCTCCCCTTCTCCCTCCACATCCCACACTATGCTCCCCCTTTCCCATTGCACATCCCACACTGTGCTTCCCTTCTCCTGCCACACCCCACACTGTGCTTCCCTTCTCCCTCCACACCTCAGACTGCTTCCCTTCTCCCTCCACACCCCACACTGTACTCCTTCTCTCTCCACATCCCACACTGTGCTCCCCTCCCTCCACATGCCACACTGTGCTCCCCATCTCCCTCCACATCCCACACTCTGCTCCCCCTTTCCCATTGTACATCCCACAGTGTGCTCCCCTTCTCCCTCCACATCCCACACTGTGCTCCCCCTTTCCCATTGCACATCCCACACTGTGCTCCCCTTCTCCCTCCACATCCCACACTCTGCTCCCCCTTTCCCATTGTACATCCCACAGTGTGCTCCCCTTCTCCCTCCACATCCAACACTATGCTCCCCCTTTCCCATTGCATATCCCACACTGTGCTCTCCTTCTCTCTCTACACCCTACACTATGCTCCCCTTCTCTCTCTACATCCCACACTGTTCTCCCCATCTCCCTCCACATCCCACACTGTGCTCCCCATCTCCCTCCACATCCCACACTGTGCTCCCCTTCTCCCTCCACATCCCACACTGTGCTCCCCTTCTCCCTCCACATCCCACACTATGCTCCCCTTCTCTCTCTACATCCCACACTGTTCTCCCCATCTCCCTCCACATCCCACACTGTGCTCCCCATCTCCCTCCACATCCCACACTGTGCTCCCCTTCTCCCTCCACATCCCACACTGTGCTCCCCTTCTCCCTCCACATCCCACACTGTGCTCCCCCTTCCCCATTTCACACTGTGCTCCCCTTCTCCCTCTACATCCCACACTTTGCTCCCCATCTCCTTCCACATCCCACACTGTGCTCCCCTTCTCCCTCCACATCCCACACTGTGCTCCCCTTCTCCCTCCACATCCCACACTGTGCTCCCCCTTCCCCATTTCACACTGTGCTCCCCTTCTCCCTCTACATCCCACACTCTGCTCCCCATCTCCCTCCACATCCCACACTGTGCTCCCCTTCTCCCTCCACACCCCACACTGTACTCCCCTTCTCTCTCCACATCCCACAGTGTGCTCCCCTTCTCCCTCCACATGCCACACTGTGCTCCCCATCTCCCTACACATCCCACACTCTGCTCCCCCTTTCCCATTGTACATCCCACAGTGTGCTCCCCTTCTCCCTCCACATCCCACACTATGCTCCCCCTTTCCCATTGCACATCCCACACTGTGCTCCCCTTCTCTCTCTCTACACCCTACACTATGCTCCCCTTCTCTCTCTACATCCCACACTGCTCTCCCCATCTCCCTCCATATCCCACACTGTGCTCCCCATCTCCCTCCACATCCCACACTGTGCTCCCTTTCTCCCTCCATATCCCACACTGTGCTCCCCTTCTCCCTCCACATCCCACAGTGCTCCCCCTTGCCCATTTCACACTGTGCTCCCCTTCTCCCTCTACATCCCACACTCTGCTCCAAATCTCCCTCCACATCCCACACTGTGCTCCCCTTCTCCCTCCACATCCCACACTGTGCTCCCCTTCCCCCACATCCCACACTGTGCTCCCCTTCCCCCACCCCACACTGTGCTCCCCTCCCCATCCACATTCCACACTCTGCTCCCCTTCTCCTATACCAAAGTATGCTCCCTTGTTTTTCTGCCACATCCCACACTATATTATGTGCTCCCCTCCTCCACATTGATCCCACATTTTGTGCTCCCCAAGATCAAATGCCCCCCAGCAGTAGTTACTTTAAGTACCTTATTAATGCTGGAAAGGAGCTGCAGGGCTGTCTCTTGTCGTTTTCTCTGAGTGCTGCTTGCTGGCTTCCCTGTCAGTGACAGCCCACTGCCAGGCGTTGCTGCGTTCGTGCCCTCACAAGGTGAGCGCTCTCCCTTCCTTTGACTGCGGCTACAAGAAGGACAGAGTTCCAGGTAGTACGAGGAGACTAAGGCCCTCATTCAGAGCCGTACGCTCTGAGCAGAGCGCACGCTCTGAATGAGGGCCGGGCTCCATTTTCATGGAGCGTCCTCCTGGACGCTCGTATAGCTGTGGGTCACCACCCACAGGCTATACGAGCGTGCATTGTGATGGTCGCGATGGTCGAGACCATCGCGACCATCGAATTTGCGAGCCGGAGCCTGCGGTTGAGGTTTTCAACCGCAAGCTCCGGAGTGATTTTGGCTCTATCAGAGCCAAAATCACTCCCACTGACATCACTAGTGATGTCAGTGGGCCGGCTTCTGACGGGAGGCGTTCCCGTGGGAACGCCCCCGTCAGGGAGGCACGCCCCCGGCACGCCCACCAAAGGGGGCGTGCTGTCAATCAACATTGACAGCACGCCCCCTTTGATCGGACACAACGAGCGAAGGACTTTCCTTCGCTCGTCACGTCTGGCGCATGCGCACGACGGAGCTCCCTCCGTCGTGCGCATGCTCAGTCCATAACATCGACCCACTTGCGAGCGGACAGCCGCTCGCGAGTGGGTCTGAATCAGGCCCTAAGAGCCATATTCAATTACAGGCAAAGTTTTCGCCTGTCCGACTGTTCGCTTCATTCGCCTGTTTCAGAGGCGAATTTATTCCGTGCTCGTCCCCGCTTTTCGCCTAATTCAATTGCAAAAGAGGCGAACACGGAAACAGGCGAATACGGAACAGGTGAAAAGTATTGAAAGAATTGGGGAAATCAGTCTGTACCACAGAAAAAGATGCACTAACATAGGGAATCAGTATAGATGTGTACTAATAGCCCTAATAAAGCTATTTTGTGTACTTAAGTTGTGTAAATTGCTTGCTATTAGCGTTTTTGTAAAAGTGGTGAAGAATGGTATAAAGCTGTAGTTTTTGGAGAAAATAAGAATTCCTGTCAAATTTGGGGTGCTTGAAAATGGGTGCAAGCATGTTTTTATGTCTCTAAAGTGAACTTTTAAAAAACGTGAAAAATCCACCTGCTGCATGCACCTGCAATCCCAAAAACACCTGACCCATACTTGTGGACCCCCAAGAAGTCTTTTTCGCTACTTTTAATGTTTATCCCCCCACTTTTTAAATTTACACCCCAAAAATGATATGTCTTTTTTGGGGTGTTCTTAGGTTTTAGTTTTTTTTTTTTGCGTATTTGTCCTTTGGGGGGGCTGCCCCAGGGGGTCTGAGTTGTTTCCCCACGTTTGCACCCCAAAATAAAGATTTTGCATTTCTTTTCACCAGCTATTGATTGGAGAATCATTTTTGGAGAATTGTTTCCACTTAGGCGAAATTGTCCTGGAATTGAATTTGGCGAATTTTTTTTTAGGCGAATTTTTCACAAAAAAACAGGCGAATATGGCTTTTCGCCTCTAATTGAATTCCCCTCTATGGAGGAAGCCTACTGTCAGCCTCCTACACCGGGTGAGTAAAACGCGGAATTAGCGTGTCACCTGTGATCCTATTTGACCATTACCGCTATCTGACACATCCCTACTAGATGTTTGTGTCTGCTCCAATTTGACTGATGTCTTTGGACTAATATTAATTTAAAGCTTAAACGTGCGGTGATACAACCTCAGAACATTGTGGGGCAAACAAGGAGATCCTGTATGCTTGCTTTCCTACAACTGTATAAACTTTGTTCAGGAAAAGAAGACCTTTTATACCTGCCCCTCTGTCACTATGTACACTTTTTTGGGACAATTAATGCTGGAATATTTATGTATGTCCAGTCTCGTGTCTAATATGTTTTGTATTGTAAAGCGGTATTAGGACTTTGTAACACTAATAACGATTGCTACTTTTACTTTGTAGTTTTAGAAATGTATTTATACACCCATTTGTAATATAGATCATTCCACAGGAAGCTTGGTAGTATATATACCATATTTCTAATATAAAAGTTTTCAATAAATTAATTAATTTATTTTTTTATCAAAGTGTGCTTTCTGGAATACTTTTTATAGTATTTAGTGTTTATTTACTTTCCTTTCCCTCCCTTGGGTGAGCGCTGGTTTCTCCCTGTTTTACATTGTACTAATTAAGTCACCTATTCTCAACCATTGATTTTTCTAAAACCTGAACTGTTGGGGAGCCTTGAGGACCGCATTTGGGAACCTCTGTTCTAGTAACTGATATATAATATAGAGAGCATTATAGTAACCTATAAACAATAGAGAACTTTCTAGAGATCTACATAAAATTCAGACAGTTTTCTTGCTGCTTTTGGTGCCTTTTTAATTTTCCATTCATACAGTTTGGTTGGTAATATTACCATTAAACAAAATGATATTCTTTTCTCAAGGATGGCACTGGTCTTAGACTATGCTAACTCATAAAAATTCTTATTAATAAATGTAGTCAGTAAAGACCAACAGTATATGTAAAAATATATAAAAAAAATGTATATAATAAGCAAGATATTGGGCCATATGTAATAGGGTGAGAGTTTAGAAAATGTGAGAGTTTAGCAGTAAACTGTCACATTGGTTGAATTTTATCTTCAAAATGAGAAAAAAATCTGGATGAAAGTTTAAATCGTGATAGTTTTTTGAGTCTAGAAACATGCGAGTTTGCATGTTCGCTGACTCTATAGTCTATAAACTCTCACATTTTCTAAACTCTCACCCTATTACATTTGGCCCATTGTGTCTGTCTGTCTGTTTTTTTGTCCTTTATGCACGGCCAGAGTTTTGGACCTAGCTCCACCAAATTTGGCATGGTGGTGTAGTTTGACCAGGATTAGGTTTTTGTCTAGGATTACACTTAGTCAGGGCCACACACTGTCACACAATCGCTGAATATGGGTGCATAACGGTGGGTTTCGTTCCAATCGAAATGAAATAGTAAACACATATGACCAATATGAGTGAGGTACAAATGAACACACTTTATTTACAAGTAACAAACAAACAATAAACAAACAACATACAAAGTATACAGTATACTCAACTTTTGTCTATTATTCAGATGACACCGGTAATTCATCATCAGCATAAGATGTACTTCATCTTATCTTCTGGGGAGCCCTCGTTTCACAACGCCCAGGTAGTTCAATTTATATTGCAGGCACCTCTTCTGCAGACTTAGAGATCCATGCATGAGCTAAAGGGTCATTTGTGTACCTCTGGTTTATATACCTTAGTATGGGGTGTTGGCTTGCCGGATGTTAAGCACATATCAGTTACATACAGTGCTAGGTATCAAGCACTCATTGGTTCAGCATAGCATTGACCAAACTTATCTCTCTTCCACATGCTCTGTAAGCACTAAGATATTACCAAAGACAACCAGTAATGACGTATCCTAATGTCGGGAGATGAACTCTATTTCAAGGCTCCTTTGTGTGTAGAGTCTGGACATCACTGCTAATTACCCATAATGCTTAGCATCTCTACACATTTTACAATGGAATGTAGCTAACTGATAAGAACATAGAAGCTATGAATGGCTCATTATACTTCTAGTTGCAATAGAAATGACAGGTAGAGCTAGGCCTCAATTTATATCTTCTTTGACCCCAAAAGGTCATTTGACCATTCTATGGAAAAGCAGCAACTGTATTAAGACAATCTCATTTCAAACCTCAAAGAGGCCTAGCAAGGGTATATACAGTCAGGTGCATAAATATTGGGACATTGACAGAATTTTCATATTTTGGCCTCTATTCACCACCACAATGGCTTTGAAATGAAACAAACAAGATGTGCTTTAACTGCAGACTTTCAGATTTAATTTGAGGGTAATTACATCCAAATCAGATGAACGGTGTAGGAATTACAACGGTTTCTATATGTGCCTCCCACTTTTTAAGGGGCCAAAAGTAATGGGACTATCAACTCAAAAGCTATTTCATGGACAGGCGAGGGCTATTCCCTCGTTATTTCGTTATCAATTAAGCAGGTAAAAGGTCTGGAGTTGATTCTAGGTGTGACATTTGCATTTGGAATCAGTTGCTGTCGACTCTCAATATGAGATCCAAAGAGCTGTCACTATCAGTGACAGTGACTATCACACACACACATCCTGCCAGCACTCATCAAACCCACACACACACACTCATCTTGAGAGACAGGCTGGCACCCAGAGGGAGAGGGAAGGGGTCATCACCATTGCTGCTGTTTCTACCTCACTAACAAGTGACAGTGCAGTTCTGGGTGCTGGGGGAGTTCCTGCGTCAGCCTTGGTCATCAGTAGTCCCAGTCAGGACTGAAAGAGACAACCTTCATTTTTTTTTTGGTGGACTCAGCAGCGCCCTCCAGTGGCTGGTGCCCTTAGGCAGCCGTCTATAGCCGTCTAATGGAAGCACCGGCCCTGCTTGCACCAACGGTAGTTACGCCACTGTTTGCTTGCATGTTATCAAAGAATGGGTTCCCTTTCAGTGAATGGGGTTATAGTCGAGGACAATGTAAACAAATAAAGGCTGCAGATGTACTTCAGGGTCCAGTCTTCAATCCGGGCAATGCCTGGTATCCCAGTTAGTATGAAATGTATGATAATATTATTGACTTGGCATGAAAAAAATAATAATTGATGTACACGTTAAAAACAAACAATCTACTACATGTACACCATCAGTTTGCAAGCAAAAAATAAATTATATTATTAAAAGAATTTTTATTTTTTTAAAATATTTTTTATTTTATTTTCATAAATAAGAACAGCGCTGCCTTGAAATGCTATTTCTCTGTTATCATCTTGCCTTTCCATGTATACTGTAAATGAAATAAATACATATTTAGTAAAAATATTGAATTTTATTTTGATATACAAAGTAAATCAGACTTCAGATCTATGGGGTAATCCAACACATTTTTCACCATTCCATTGACTTCTCAGTGTCTCTATATCCATTTCAGCTTCATGCACTCTAATTGGTGGATAGCTCCAGACATCCAGCAATCAGTGTATGGTCTACTTTGACCATTATGGCAAATGCATACACCAATCAGAATTCTAGCAGTCATTTACAGTGTAGGACAGTGGTTCCTAAACTTATTCACTTCAAGGCACCCTTAGTGTTTCATTGGTTTTCCGCGGCACCCCTAGGCCAAAAGCAAAAATCTAACTTTCTTTCGTAACAATAAGAAGCCGTTATAAAGAATGACATAAATAAATAAACTGAAAACCAAAAATCAAGAGGTAATAATGCAGATATTTGAAAAAAAAATGATAAGCCACAAAAGCGCGCTTGTTGTTTTTTAATAACATCTGTATGATTTTCCGTTGCATTCTATGGTATAGCGATGTCAAAATCATTAGATGTTTGCAGATAACGTAGAGAAAAGTGATTTTTCTCTACTTTATCTGCTTTCATACATACTGATGTTTATTTAAGTGTCAAATAGCACTGGTTATAGCGCATGTGGCACTTACCACCTCTTCTTACATCTCCCCCATTGTTACTGACTATATTTAGCACTGGTCTGGGGTGGAAGGTAGTATTGAGGAATATTGTATTGATATTAATACTTATTACGTTGTTATAGATATTTTAACTGAAGAGAAAGTGCATAAGAAAAAAGTATGCAAGTCTTATGCACTTTATCTCTATTTAAAATATCTATAACCATGTAATAATAACTTTACCATGGTCTGCAATACACCCACCCCACACCAGTGCTAAATATACAGACTATTTAATAATTAAAAACATAATGATAAAAATAAATATAGGGGCAAAATAAATATTAAATTACATGTATTCAATTTTAATAAATAATAACATCTACACTCCCTCAAAACTTCAAACACACTGTGTCCCAGAATGTCACTGACCAAGGCAGAGGAGAGTCCAGGAGCCACGCTGTGAGGTGCAGGCTGAAGGAGAAGAAGAAAAGACTAGAATCCAGGAAGAGTAGGAGGGGATGAGTACACGGCTCTGACTGTGACAGACTCAGTCAGTGAGAGGCAGCAGCACAACATGGGGCCGGCTGTGTGTGGGAGCCGCGACTCACACTTTGGAAACCGCTGGTGTAGGACATAAATAAAGGTGTATATAAAGATGTAGGGCGCTAGCCAGTCAAAGGGTGTTTTTAATTGTATAACAAATATTCATACCATATAATAAAATAAAACCATACAGTATATAGAAAAATTATAAAAATAAATATCAAATAACAGAGCAAAAAAAATATATATATATATAAAATCGGCATGTACCAAATATATTGCATAAATGCTACAGATATATATCTCAACATTTCATATAGCACCATTCAGTTCTGCACAGCAGAAAAAAGTATCATAAAACTAATTAAAATATTTGTAACATCAAAGTGTCCAAATGTAACTCCATTTGAAAAGGATATTATAATTTGTATCTTTGGGTGAGAAAGAAAAGTGCATATAGCACTGTCTCAGTATATTTGTTTTTTTTAATAAAGTTTTTTTCTTTATTGACAAATTCAAAAACTTACATTGTTACAAAGTTCTTTTGTATATTATAAAATTGTTACATAGTCTGTATTAAACAAAGAAATATAAGACGCTGTGGTATCTCTTTGTTTCATAATTAAACAACTCCACCTATCAGGCACAGAAACAGACAAATCTCAGGTGCACAACTCCAAATTATTAATAATATATATAAATGCAATAAAATTTTGCAATCAATAGAGGTTTTTAGCATAATCATGGCCAACGTTATGGGCCTACCCACCATATCCAGGTAACCTCTTTCGGGTAGGTCCCTAATATTCTAGGGTTCAAATCCAGAGTGCAGGATCCCCCAAAACTGGCCCAGCCAAGCTGCCCCAGGGCACCACCATAGTAAGAAAAGTGCAGTGTAAAGAGATAGTTAGGAGCAGCTGCAGCTGCATATAAGGAATGAAAATAAAGTGAAGTACATATATATTAAACACACAGTGGAGGGTTAAAATGTGTTATAAAGGAAAATGTGTTAAAGTATGGTGCCCTAAGACAGATCAACCAATGCAATCTAGGGGGACCCACGCCCCAAAAATGAACCAAAGTTGCACTACAGTATATAACTTGTAGGACTTACCTAGAATTGTGCCTAATACAGTGTGCATATACATTACCATACTCCATGCTTTTAAACCAATAAGGAAGGGTGCTAATCCAGAATGGTGGCGTCTCCTTTCCCTCAGATGTGCAATAAAGCACATTAAATGGGGTATATGGGAGAGATTTCTGGACTTCACAACCTGACTATATATATGATGGGAGGTGCTACCTGATGAGACAAATTACAGGCACAGAAACAGACAAATCTCAGGTGCACAACTCCAAATTATTAATATATATAAATGCAATAAAATTTTGCAATTAATAGAGGTTTTTAGCATAATCATGGCCAAGGTTATGGGCCTACCCACCATATCCAGGTAACCTCTTTCGGGTAGGTCCCTAACATACTAGGGTTCAAATCCAGAGTGCAGGACCCCCCAAAACTGGCCCAGCCAAGCTGCCCCAGGGCACCACCATAATAAGAAAAGTGCAGTGTAAAGAGATAGTTAGGAGCAGCTGCATATAATGAAAATAAAAAAGTGAAGTACATATATATTAAACACACAGTGAAGGTTAAAATGTGTTATAAAGGAAAATGTGTTATAATGCGGTGCCCTGAGACAGATCAACCAATGCAATCTAGGGGGACCCACGCCCCAAAAATGAACCAAAGTTGGACTACAGTATATAACTTGTAGGACTTACCTAGAATTGTGCCTAATACAGTGTGCATATACATTACCATACTCCATGCTTTTAAACCAATAAGGAAGGGTGCTAATCCAGAATGGGGGCATCTACTTTCCCTCAGAAGTGCAATAAAGCACATTAAATGGGGTATATGGGAGAGATTTCTGGACTGCACAACCTGACTATATATATGATGGGAGGTGCTACCTGATGAGACTAATTCCAGGCAAAGAAGCAGAGAAATCTCTGGTGCACAACTCCAAATTATTAATAATATATATAAATGCAATAAAAAAAAATTTGACGCATTTATGACTCATCGTATTTTGTATGTGATGCATCCCGCCACTCATCGCAAGCATAACAGCCTTTACTAATGCCATATGCTTGAAAAAAAATCACCAAGGACATCTCTCTCGCTAAGAGCTTTTTTGTGATAGATGGAATTCCGGGTTTAGGACCCAGGAGTCCTTCTGCGCATACATTGAGTGACGCACGTGCCACAGGTGATGCTAGGAGGGATCCAATTGGACATTCAGTTTGAAAAAGTCTGCAGCTAGTGGACGAAACGTGTCACTGTTCCCCACCTATCGTCAAATCCAGCTGCCTGACCTAAAAGGAAAATTTGTGAAGTCCAGCCTGCGTTCTGTTGCCGCTGATTGATGAGGTTCCAATTGCTCCGTCTTACCTCTGGGCATGTGCACTGCCCGCTACACTTGGGAGATATGAGCGCTATTAGCTGCTAGCTGCTGGATGTACCTATCCGTTGACTGGAATCCACATCAGCTGCCTCCACCTTAGCGAGACTTCCCCTGCTCCATTCTCATGACCGGATAAAGTGCACAGCTATCTGACACCCCAGAGAATTGGAAATGAATCAGCTTTTTACATCTATAAAGTTATTACTGCCGCTGTACTGGGGAGTTCAAATTTCCAGTGATAGTGGTGATCTTGCAGGTTTCGGACCCACACGTTAGCCTCAGGCTGGCAGGCTCAAGTTTCAACTGTTTAGTCTTTTAAGAATATCAATAAAGCTATAAAAACCTTTTTTGGTGGCCGTCTGAAGCTGTAAGTTTAACAGGAACACCCAGATGGATACAGTGTTTTAATATCTACAAGGATTAATCTGCTAGCAATTGTTACACAATAACTAACATCATGGGCATTTTATTACAAGGACTATTTACTATTTTATTCTGCTAAAATTATTGAATTGTGATTTTACATGTGTTTTATTATAATTCTTAAATTGATATATATATCTATTAAGAACTGATTGTGTTTATATAACTACTAAGGGCCTAATTCACTACAGATCGTTATTGCTATCGCAGCTGCGATTACGCACGCAGTTCAACTGCGATAGTTTGCTAATCCATTGTGATCGCTGTACTGTCACAGCACTACACAAAGACGCCCACTTTACCTTACACACATCCATAATGTTTAGCAAGACTGCAAAACCATCGGTACAATCGAGTCCCATTGCAGCATCATGCACACTTGCACAAGGTCAGACCTCACTCAGAAATTGCTGACTTCAGCGCACGTATTGAGGCCTCAGGCTGCGTAAGCAATCGCAGTGGGTAATTTATGCACACCCCTGCAACAGCGTTGAAACGCACTGGCACCCCTGCATTTCGCCAATCACCCCCCGTCACCACCCACAAATGGCACTTTCTGTCAATCACTCTGCGATGGGTCTGTGAAGTCACTGCGATCACAGTGGAGTACTCACGCACGCGCAGTGCGATGTATATGCATGCCTAGGATGCATCAATCGGCCAATTGTGTGCGTATTAGCAACTGCGATCCTTGCTGAATCAGGCCCTAAGTTCAGTCTCATATCTATAGAAAATAAATTAGCAGTTTATACTATCTCCAACTGATGTGTAATCCTTCTCTGGTTGAATCAGCGCTACTCTTTTCACCTGACTCTACAATCTCTGTTAGATACATTTTTAGGAATCCCCACCTAAATCCAATAGGTTCAAACCACATAAATACCTAATGGGCCCCATACATCAGCGATGGATTGCCGCAATTCCGCGATGCTGCAACCTGGGATCGCAAGATCGCAGAAATCCAACATGTTGGATTTTCCCAATTTGACGATCGAGATCAAAAAATGATCGCGATCGTCAAATCGGGGACATTTAACATGTCAAATGTCAGCGATCCGGCGACGGATCGCTGAACATCGATGGTGGGGGATCGGAAATTTCCGATCACATCCCTGCATCGCGACAATCAGTCGCTGATGTATGGGCACCTTTATACTTCCATAAACTGAATTTTATGTTTGAGCTAACTTCATATGTATTTTTTAGTAGAGGTATATGAGGAGATACACTAATACACAATTCTAGATACCCCCTATACCACTATTGTAAGTAGATTCAATGATATTTTGAATAGGTGCAATCAGCTAACATTGGCCCTCATTCAGAGCCGTACGCTCTGAGCAGAGCGCACGCTCTGACTGAGGGCCGGGCTCCATTTTCATGGAGCGTCCTCCTGGACGCTCGTATAGCTGTGGGTCACCACCCACTGGCTATACGAGCGTGCATTTTGATGGCCGCGATGGTCGTGACCATCGCGACCATCGAAATTGCGAGCCGGAGCCTGCGGTTGAGGTTTTCAACCGCAAACTCCGGAGTGATTTTGGCTCTATCAGAGCCAAAATCACTCCCACTGACATCACTAGTGATGTCAGTGGGCCGGCTTCTGACGGGAGGCGTTCCCGTGGGAACGCCCCCGTCAGGGAGGCACGCCCCCGGCACGCCCACCAAAGGGGGCGTGCTGTCAATCAACATTGACAGCACGCCCCCTTTGATCGGACACAACGAGCGAAGGAAAGTACTTCGCTCGTCGTGTCTGGCGCATGCGCACGACGGAGCTCCCTCCGTCGTGCGCATGCTCAGTGCAGACCATCGACCCACTTGCGAGCGGACAGCCGCTCGCGAGTGGGTCTGAATCAGGCCCATTATTTGCTATTGCTGTGATATCAGAAAACTCCTGGCATATCTAACCAATCATATACTGTATGATCTTTTTCTTATTTACAGTATATAGGTTTTTTGCTATAACTGATATGTCATTTAATAGTAACACTGTTGTTTATTAATCTACCTTTTCTGACTTGTCTGTTCTATACTGTATATAGAAGTCTGAGTAACGTTATACTTAAAAGATACGGTGCCGATACTTGCACAAGCAATGGATTTTTGGGATACCTATTTCTGAAAATTATGTAGAAACTGTTTGGCCCCGCTAGTTTACACCATCTTCAGAAGGTGTAAACGGCTTTAATCTTATGGGCTTTACTCGCAGGAGAGAGATCTTCCGATCCCTCTCCTGTAGCCTCCAGCCAGTTTCGGAAACTGACACTGCGCACATACAGTGTCAGATTCTTCTGGACAAATACTTCTCACAAAATTAAAGGGAAGTAACTTGCATGGACAGCATTTATCGCTACTGTTGTCCCTGCGGGTTCAGTTTAGTACATAGCAGGGATATTTTCATTCAAAGTGAAAATATCTACCGTGTTGCAGATTGCTAATAATTGCACTGCCTCAATTATTAATAAATAGACCCCCTGGTCTTATTCATTTGACTAATCAGATCAATATATTAAACTCTTACTCAAAGAATTATAGATTTCTTTCCATTTATTGGGGCATACTTTATTTCTATTTATTTTTATTTGTATGTCTCATGCCCCTCAACTAAGGATATCACTATAACTATGATCGACCTGTCAATCTAATCCTCTGTATAAGGATTACATATACAGTACACACAGATACTAGAAAGAGGCTTCCGTGACACAGTAAGGGCGAATCTTCATGGTCCAATCAACTGAACAAAAGAAAACTGCAAAAACTAGGAGAGGATGCAGAAGGGGACATGGGATCTCCCCAAAAAAACACCAACAGGAGACAAACACTAATGGGAAAACAAATGGAATCTTTGGGCCTGATTCAGACCCACTCGCGAGCGGCTGTCCGCTCGCAAGTGGGTCGATGTTCTGCACTGAGCATGCGCACGACGGAGGGAGCTCCGTCATGCGCATGCGCCAGACGCGACGAGCGAAGGACTTTCCTTCGCTCGTTGTGTCTGATCAAAGGGGGCGTGCTGTCGATGTTGATTGACAGCACGCCCCCTTTGGTGGGCGTGCCTCCCTGACGGGGGCGTTCCTAAGGGAACGCCTCCCGTCAGAAGCCGGCCCACTGACATCACTAGTGATGTCAGTGGGAGTGATTTTGGCTCTGATAGAGCCAAAATCACTCCGGGCCTTGCGGTTGAAAACCTCAACCGCAGGCTCCGGCTCGCAGTTTCGATGGTCGCGATGGTCAAGACCATCGCGGCCATCAAACTGCACGCTCGTATAGGCTGTGGGTGGTGACCCACAGCTATACGAGCGTCCAGGAGGACGCTCCATAGTTATGGAGGCCGGCCCTCATTCAGAGCGTGCGCTCTGCTCAGAGCGTACGGCTCTGAATGAGGGCCTTTATCCTCAGTGACATGCAACTGAAACAAGACCACATCTTATTCCTTAACAAGGGCCTGAAATTCACACCCCACATAGGCCTTAACAAATATGAGACCTACCTAGACCTACAGTGGGACCTGACGGGTGCGCTGCCGGATCAGAGTGGATGCCGCTGAGAAGGATTGTCACCAGGTAGAGGAGCTGCGCCAGCTGCTGAAGAGGACCCGGAGGAAGAGGAGTGGCCACCAAGGAGACCGCACACTGGGATCTGTCACCCGTAGAGGACGGCCCTGGGTGGTGACCTTTGTTTGGGCCTAAAGATCCGCTGCTGCTGTGGGGAAATCACGGGATGCCAAAACCCTGTGTAGGAGCATCCCCTACCTGAGTCAGGAGCCACAGAGAGCACAAGTGCGGCCCGGTGCGATGCTCTGCATCCCTGGCTGTGCAGTTCCAGTATCCCAGTTATTGTATTGGGCAGAAGAGCCCCTGCAGGTGGTGAGAACTGCTGCTGCCCCATTTCCCCCCAGTAACTGGTGGCTGTAGCCCGTTCCTCCCTTACCTTCCCTTGAGCATGGGTATTGAGCAGGGCTCTCCTAATAGGGGTTAAAGCTGCCTCGTGTAGCTGGGGAAGTAGGCTTAAGCTGGGTACACACCTGAAAGATATGTCTGCAGATCAACCGATCTGCAGATATATCTGCAGATGGTGGTTGTTCATACACACTGAACAACCATCACTGCCATCTAAATATATATCTGTTGTGAGGACATTGGCCAATTAATCTTTTACTCTGTACACACTGGCAGATCGTCTTTGTGAAATGTGCCAAATCTTCCTGTCATTTACATAGTGGGCTGGCCTACTGAAGAGCACACAGGGAAAGGAAATAGGTCCTCTATTCTCCTGTTATCCTCTGCTGCTGTATCAGCATCTGTGTCATAGGGCCTGACTCATTACGGATCACAACTGCAATTACGCACGCAGACGGCCGATTGTTGCTTCGCATCGCAGTGCGTGAAGGCTCCAATGTGATCACACTGTGATTGCAGTGTCCGCGCAGACCCATCGTAGAGTAATTGACAGGAAGTGACCGTTTGGTTGTGTTGACAGGGTGGTTGGCGAAACGCAGGCGTGTCATCGTTAAGTGTGTACCCATTATAAGCACTGACCAAGCCTCATGTTGGTCATAGTACTGTACCCGCATCCTCCTTCCACCCTCCCCCAACAGTGTCTTGGGCCCCCCTGTGTACTGCCCAAACACATCTGCCAGAGGTCCGGCACTTTCAGATATTTAAAAAAACAAACCAGATAGAATTATAATTTAATATTGTTTTATTTGAATGTCATTTATATTTATACAGTATGCATACATGGATACCCCCCTCTCTCTCCCTATGCATTCCCCGATCCTCTCTTTCTCCCTGTCTGTCCCCCCTCTCTATAAAAGTTTTCACATGTATAAAGATTTTTTATTAACACATTTTTATATATATATATATATTTCAGCACTGCAGCACGCGCACATGATGAATACAAGACTGAGCGGAGCAGCCCTCAGGTGGCCATTTTAAAGAAAATATTTTATTCCACAAAAAATGTTTTTTATATTTTGAAGTGGGCAATAAGACAAGGTTTTTAAAGACAAACAAACAAAAAAAAAGTATACTAATGTCTCCATCTATTTACAGGTCCAGTCTCTGTAATATAGATTTTCTAAAATGGCTACGTGAGAGCTTCTCCAACCAGACTTCTAATCAGTATGGGTGTGTACTGCACAGTCGAAAAAAAAATAATATAAAAAAAATATATATATATTATTATTATTTTTTTTGCATATTGGCCCCTGGTTGACACTCCCACTCTAGGATCCCTCTGACAGTGCCTCACAATAGTCATATTCCCCACCCCCTTATCTACCCATTGGCCAGGATGGGACTCGCTAGGGGCACCATCCCGCCAGTACACCTGTGACCAGATGGTAGAATTGCCCGCTTGGCGTCACAACATGTAGCGGGTCACAGGGCCACACATGATGTAGGTGCCTCCAAAGCAACCTCTACTGACCAGCGGTCACCTGGCCGCCTGTTGGTTCCCACCTGAACTGCTCCATATCATTACAAAGTCGCAGTCATGACGTCACAATACTGCCGGAGAGAAGACTCGCGGAGAGTTTAACCATACATAAGGAGCCGAGTAGACGGGAACAGGTGAAGAGAAAAAAAGGTAATTGAACAACAGGGATAGCAGGAGAAAAGGACGGGGAGAGAGCACAATAACAGAGATGGGGAGGAGGGGGGGGGCACATTAACAAATGAGGAGGACGGGGGAGGCACAGTAACAGAAATGGGGAGGAGGGGGGGCACATTAACAAATGAGGAGGATAGGGGAGGCACAGTAACAGAGATGGGGAGGAGGAGGGGAGAGAGCACAATAACAGAGATGGGGAGGAGGGGGGGCACAGTAACAGAGATTGGGAGGAGGGGGAGGCACAGTAACAGAGATGGGGAGGAGGAGGGGGAAACAGTAAAAGAGATGGGGAGGAGGAGGGGGGAGGCACAGTAACAGATGGGGGGAGGCACAGTAACAAATGGGGAGGAGGAGGGGGGCACAGTAACAGATTGGGAGGAAGAGGGGGAGGCACATTAACAGAGATGGGGAGGAGGAGGGGGAAACAGTAAAAAGAGATGGGGAGGAGGAGGGGGGAGGCACAGTAACAGATGGGGAGGAGGGGGGGCACAGTAACAGATGGGGAGGGGGAGGCACTGTAACAGAGATGGGGAGAAGGAGAGGGAGGTACAGTAACAGAGATGGGGAGGGGGAGGCACAGTAACAGAGATGGGGTGGAGGAGGGGGAGGTACAGTAACAGAGATGGGGAGGAGGAGGGGGGGGAGGCACAGTAACAGAGATGGGGAGGAGGAGGGGGGAGGCACAGTAATAGAGATGGGGAGGAGGACGGGGAGGCACAGTAACAGTAACAGAGATGGGGAGGAGGAGGGGGAGGCACAGTAACAGAGATGGGGAGGAGGAGGGGTGAGGCACAGTAATAGAGATGGAGAGGATGGGGAGGCACAGTAACAGAGATGGGGAGGAGGAGGGGATGTACAGTAACAGAGATGGGGAGGAGGAGGGCGGAGGTACAGTAACAGAGATGGGGAAGAAGGGGGCACAGTAACAGAGACGGGGAGGAGGAGGTGGGAGGCACAGTAATAGAGATGGGGAGGAGGGGGAGGCACCGTAACAGAGATGGGGAGGAGGAGGGGGAGGTACAGTAACAGAGATGGGGAGGAGGAGGGGGAGGTACAGTAACAGAGATGGGGAGGAGGGGGAGGCACAGTAACAGAGATGGGGATTAGGAGGGGGAGGCACAGTAACAGAGATGGGGAGGAGGAGGGGGGAGGCACAGTAATAGAGATGGGGAGGAGGAGGGGGGCACAATAACAGATGGGGAGGAGGAGGGGGAGGCACAGTAACAGAGATGGGGAGGAGGAGGGGGGAGGCACAGTAATAGAGATGGGGAGGAGGAGGGGGGCACAGTAACAGATGGGGAGGAGGAGGGGGGGAGGCACAGTAACAGAGATGGGGAGGAGGGGGGAGGCACAATAACAGGCACAATAACAGACTTTTACTGTGCCTCTCCCTCCTCCTCCCCATTTCGCAGTAACAGATGGAGAGGAGGAGGGGGAGGCACAGTAACAGAGATGGGGAGGAGGAGGGACAGCACAGTAACAGATGGCGAGGAGGAGGGGGAGGCACAGTAACTGAGAGAGGAGGGGGAGGCACAGTAACAGAGAGAGAGGAGGGGGAGGCACAGTAAGAGATGGGGAGGAGCAGGGGGGAGGCACAGTAACAGAGATGGGGAGGAGGAGGGGGAGGCACAGTAACAGAGATGGGGAGGAGGAGGGGGGAGGCACAATAACAGATGGGGAGGAGGAGGGGGAGGCACAGTAAAAGAGATGGGGAGGAGGAGGGAGGCACAGTAACAGAGATGGGGAGGAGGAGGGAAAGCACAGTAACAGATGGGGAGGAGGAGGGGGAGGCACAGTAAAAGAGATGGGGAGGAGGAGGGAGGCACAGTAACAGAGATGGGGAGGGAGGAGGGAAAGCACAGTAACAGATGGGGAGGAGGAGGGGGAGGCACAGTAACAGAGAGAGAGGAGGGGGAGGCACAGTAACAGAGAGAGAGGAGGGGGAGGCACAGTAACAGAGATGGGAGGAGCAGGGAGGCAGAGGCACAGTAACAGAGATGGGGAGGAGGAGGGGGGAGGCACAATAACAGATGGAGAGGAGGGGGGGGAAAGCACAGTAACAGAGATAGGGAGGAGGCACAGTAGCAGAGATGGGGGAAGCACAGTAACAGATGGGGAGGAGGGCACAATAATACAGATGACTGCTCCCCTCCCTCTCCTGACAGAAGTGGACCAGAGCAGAGACTGTCCAGCTGCAAACAGTGACCCCCTGCCCCTTCACAGTATAATTATTCAGAAAATATGAAGGTGGGGTGGGGTGCCTGTTCCTTTCTTTGCAAGGGGCTCACACTTGTACTTACCCAGACACAGGAGCAGGGTTGCTGGTGGTGCATAGTGGATGAAAGAGTGACGCTGATTGGAGGACACACAACATCATGGCTGCCGCTGTCACCTCCCTCTGACCCGGCCTCCCAAATGTCACTCCTACCCTGCCTCCCCAGCTCAAATCTACGGCACACCCCCAACCCATTCACCCACGTCGTGGCTCCTGCTGGCAGGGAGCAAGGTTGGGGACTACCGCACGTCACTCACTGTCAGCTACCACATGTCACGGCTCCCCCTAAAGCCTTAACGGACTTCACAACATATGCCTCCCCTCCAACAGCATACTGGCCCCCTTGGCTGTAAACTACGTTCTCACCTTCCCCAAGATCTCCGGTGGAGGCTGAGATCCTGTCCCACGTCGATGCACACCGCTCCTGCACTGCAGAGCGCAGAAGAAGCCGCTCCCACGCGGACGGACTCCAGGAGATCTGCATAACCCGGCCCATCCAGGTGACGTGTTGAATGGCCAACCTATCGCGCGTCGGCGGGTCGGCCATACACACTGCACGATGCACCAATATATCTGCAGATATATTGGGCATTGGCTGTGCAACAGAGCCCATGCGATATGTCTGTGAGTGACGTAGTTCACAGACATATCGTTTGTACACACTGGCAAACTGGTACCAGATATATTGGCCGATCAATTGATCGGCCAATATATCTGTCAGTGTGTACCCACCAGTACTGTGAGCTGTCCTAGGGGCAAGGGAAAGATAGATATTTTGCCTGGTTCTCTTGTGTGTGGTGTAAAGTGTGGAAATAGAGGGAAGCAAGAGATAGGCTGCCCACTCCTTTGGAACGAGGTTAACTTGCCACTCTGATTGCAATTGTGTTCACTGAGTCCCACCAGTGTTATGTGTAATATTGTAGTGCACCAGTTCATGTCTGGTGCAACTGTTTAATTGCTGCTATTCCCTAAATGCCATGTAAATGTATCTGCTGGTGTTTTATCTAAATACTCTCTTCGCTAAAGTTTTTATATTTACCTTTGTTGAGTAACATTTTAATTGCTGATTTGCTTTAATATAATGTAATTTCATTTGCTAGTGTTTCATTGAAATACTCATTTCGCTAAAGGCATTGAGTAGAAGTTGGACTTCTGGTTTTATCAAATGCTATACCTGTTTACCTGTGATATTCTTATAAAAGTAAAAGTATTTTTTGCTAATGTGCCGGTGTTGTATCATTAAGAAGACAGATTTAATTGATTGATCAAAAGGGTTCCCCAACCCTGTGTGACCTCAGCTAGCAAAAACTCCCTTAGTAGTGAATTGTGAATTTTACTTATTATTTTTGGCAAGTGAATTTACATATTGTAATGTGTCTTCCTTTTCTATTACTCCAAGCCACAGGACCGGTCTGGGGGTGCACTATTGTATTCACCCAGCAAAGTATGTGACATCATTAATAGTAGCTGCATACTACACAACATATGTGTCTCAAATAATTGTCCTATCGATATTGATTCTGAAGTGCAGTTGGATCAGGATATTAATTTACCCTCAGAGTCGGACAATGTTATTGGTAGCCACATTCGACGTCAAGTGATTGAAAATTATTTTTCATGTGAGTATTTCTTCTATTGTTTACTTAACCTTGTACAGTATATAATATATATATATATATATATATATATATATTTTTTTTTTAGGAATGTCTACACCAGATTTGTCAAAGATTCCTACAATTTATTGTTTGAAAAATGTATTGTGTTACAATGAAAAAATATTTAAAAAACAATTTCTTCATCTTTTGAAATGTTATGGTGTACTATACTTGGTAATGTGAAAATAAACTTATGTGAAAACAAAGTTATCTATCTTTGGAATATACTAAAAATATATTGGTGATTTGGAAAATGTTATTCCAAAAGTAAACCTTATAAAACCAAATGGCCACCTATACTATTGAAGATATTTACTTTTTTGCATGAGTTAAAACCCTTTTAAGTTACATTTTCAAAGTGTAGTTGAAAATATGTGCATATAAAATAAAAAAAATCATAACACTTAACTTATGCAATTATTTTGAATATGTTAATAATAATTTTTAAATATAAAAAACACAACTAATTCTGTTTTTTTAATTTTTACAAAAAATTATGTGTACAATACAAAGTAAACTTTAAGAATTATTGTACTGGGTTTTAAAGTGTATTCACATATAAAAGTATTAATCTTAATTATTTTTTAGTTTAATTTCTAGTTAGAAAGTTTAGGCAAACATTACTATTAAAATGAAAAGAATAACACATAACCAATACACATTGGGCCATATTCAATTAGAAGCGAAAAGCTGTTTTCCGCAAAAAAGTAACGCTGATTGCGTCTTTTCACCAGGTCGGAACTTATCTCCGTTTTCAATTCCAGTCGGTTTTCTCCTACGCGGAAAGTCAATACAATGTAAAAAAGATTCGCCTCTGAATAGCAGTTGAAAAGAAGTGCAACATTTTTATTTTGGGGTGCAAAGGTGGGCCTCTCAGAACCCTTGGGACATCCCCCCAAAGGACAACTGTGTCAAAAACCCTAGGGATAAACTTGACATCCAAAAAAAGTACTAGCGAAATAGACTTCTTGGGGGCTGCAAGGATGGGTCAGGTGTTTTTCTGATTGCAGGTGCTTGCAACAGGTGCATTTTTTTAAAACTTCACTTTAGAGACTTTAAAATATGCTAGCACCCATATTCAAGTACCCCAAATTTGACAGGTCTACTTATTTTCACCAAGAAATACTGCTTAATGCCATTCTTCATCACTTGTGCAAAGATGCTAATAAGACGCTATTGAAACAACTTAAGTACCCCAAACAGTTTTGTTAGGGCTATTTGGACACATCTACATTGATTCCCAATGTTAGTGCATCATTTTGGGTGGTTCAGGCTGGTTTCCCAATTCTGACAGCACTTTCCGCCTGTTCTGAATTCGCCGCTTGCCGTTTTCATGTGTTTTGCAAAAGATGTGATGACATCCAAAAGATGTGATGTCGGCGAAACTTTTCTGCGGGTGCGAAACTAATTGAATACAGACCATTGTGGGGATTTGAGATTCACATTGAAATTCACATATGTAAAATTCACTTATTTCTTATACAAAAAATACATTAGGAAGGTGTCACGGACATACAGGCTCACACCAAACAACCTCCTGGGTTTTTGCTCAGAATAACTCCTTCCTCTGGTGCTCTAGTAATGTGATCTCCCGGTTTCTACCCTGTGACCAAGGTCACAGCTCCTAATAATCAGTTTGCCAGGGTCACAGTGCAGTAGCATGTAGGCCAGGTGACCAGAGCACAAAATTACACAGCCAAAGCCCTCAAGTACAATCCCTTTGAATCAGGGAATGAAATTTTAACCTAAATTCCAAATAGGCCCCAAAATGTTGATTAAACTACAAAGAAAATAGACAAGACAGAACAGAAGGAGAGAATGATGGAAGTTGTACTTAAAATTTCGATTTTGAAGAAATATACTAGTGGGGATGAATTTAAAAGAGGAGAATGAAAGTATGAAAGTAAAGAATGAAAGTAAAGTAGGAATTAAGAAAGTAATGAAGAAAATACCATATGAGGAAAGGAACTAGTTTTGGCAGGAACGCATCTAATTTATAAAGATTGTATAAAGTACATTATAAAAAAGGCAGAACACAAATTAATAGAATGATAGATAGAATAGGAAATAAGGAAGAAAAGTACAAGTTAGAAGTTTGGGTAGAGAACATTCTCAACACAAACTCACACAATATACTTGAGAACAACACTCATAACACTACTATAGTACGCCAAAACCCACAACTATACTATCAGGCACAATCTTAGGCCAACAGTCATACTAACCACACAACCACTCTCATACCAACATACAAAATCATAAAACCATGCTAGTAAGAATATTTATTTCATACTAATTGATACTAGTCAACACTATGTTAAAATGAATGAATGATTAATCGTTTATACTCACAGTGGTCTAGACACATGGAAAAGATTCATGCAGGCCTTGCATGGGAAAGATACACGTTTACTTTTATATGGATGAGATAAAATAGGAAAATGTTAGTTAATTGATAACTAAACATTGATTTTAATATTAAAACATTGAAAAGGTCAACAAAATAGTTAAGAGGAGACAAGGTAAATAACATATTCTTAACCCAAATAATAGATGTAATTTTTTTTTTTCACTACTGTCACAAGTAGAGAGTGATGATGGAAGAATAAAAAATAATGGGAAAAAACAGAGAGCAAGATGAGGAATACAGATGAGAAGAAACTAGAGAAAACAACGCATACAATTTTAAATAAGTCAAAAATTGAAGTTTAAATATTATTTCCTCCATCTTTGCGTGAATCATTTATTTTTAAATTTATAGAGAAACCCCAACAACATCACTGTTCACTTAACTACTGTAAAAAAATTATTCTAAATCCAGATGGTATACCAATTTTTTTTAAATATTTAATAAAAAAAATGGAATGGGCTCATAAATGCAAACATAGGCCCATTTCATATAGTATAAGCGTCAATCTGGAATTAGCCAAGCTGAAAAGGAATTTTAGTTAATCCACATATAAACCTCAAAACTAGTTTACTTAATATTAGGGATGAGCGGGTTCGGATTTCTTAAATCCGAAACCCCCCGAGCCCCCACGATCCGAGGCCGATCCGAGTCAGGCTCGACTTTTCCCGCCTGACTCGGATCTGAAATCCAGGCAAAACGTCATCATCCCGCCTTCCGGGTCTCGCGGGTTTTGGATCCTATATAAGGTACCCGCGTCGGCGCCATTTTCTCACTCGGCTGTGGACAGTGAAGAGGGAGGGTGGGAGTTAGGGCTGGCTGGGCTGTGTAGTGTAGTGCAGTGCAGTGTAGTGTTGTGCTGTGCTGTGCTGCTGTTGTCCATAGGGGCTGTGTCCACTACTTCTAAGTCCATAGGGGCTGGCTGGACTGTGTTGTGCAGTCAGTTGTCCATAGGGGCTGTGTCCACTCCAAAGTCCTGTGCAGTGTCCCAGTCCTAAATGGGTGCTGTAGTGTTGTCCAGGGGGTGCTCTGTCCGTCAGGGGTGCTCCCCCCAAGTGCAAAAAAATATATATTTTTTCTGTGTTTGTGAATTGTGTGCACTGTGGCTGCACGTGCATCAACAAAGGAGCAGCGCCAAGCATGCGCCTGTGTCCCATAAGTAAAAGGCCGGCTGGCTTGTCCATTAAAGGGTGCTGTAACCCCCAAAGGGCACTCCAAACAAAATAAAAAAATATATTTTTTTGTGTTTGTGAATTGTGTGCGCAGTAGCCGGACGTGCATCAACAAAGTAGTGGCAAGCGTGCGCCTGTGTCCCATAAAGAAAAGGCCGGCTGGCTTGTCCGTTAAAGGGTGCTGTAACCCCCAAAGGGCACTCCAAACAAAATAAAAAAATATATTTTTTTGTGTTTGTGAATTGTGTGCGCAGTAGCCGCACGTGCATCAACAAAGTAGCGCCAAGCGTGCGCCTGTGTCCCATAAATAAAGGGCCGGCTGGATTGACCACTAAAGGGTGCTGTAACCCCCAAAGGGCACTCCAAACAAAATAAAAAAATATATTTTTTTGTGTTTGTGAATTGTGTGCGCAGTAGCCGCAGGTGCATCAACAAAGTAGTGCCAAGCGTGCGCCTGTGTCCCATAAATAAAGGGCCAGCTGGATTGACCGCTAAAGGGTGCTGTAACCCCCAAAGGGCACTCCAAACAAAATAATTTTTTTTTTCTGTGTTTGTGAATTGTGTGCACTGTGGCTGCACGTGCATCAACAAAGGAGCAGTGCCAAGCGTGCGCCTGTGTCCCATAAGTAAAAGGCCGGCTGGCTTGTCCGTTAAATGGTGCTGTAACCCCCAAAGGGCACTCCAAACAAAATATTTTTTTTTTTTTTGTGTTTGTGAATTGTGTGCGCAGTAGCTGCACATGCATCAACAAAGTAGTGCCAAGCATGCGCCTGTGTCCCATAAATAAAGGGCCGGCTGGATTGACCACCAAAGGGTGCTGTAACCCCCAAAGGGCACTCCAAACAAAATAAAAAAATATTTTTTGTGTTTGTGAATTGTGTGGGCTGTAGCTTCACGTGCATCAACAAAGGAGCAGCGCCAAGTGTGCGCCTGTGTCCCATAAGTAAAGGGCCGGCTGGCTCATTTCTTAAAGGGTGGTGTAACCCACAAAGTGCACTACTCTCCAGCAAAAATAAAAAAAATATTTTCTGTGTTTGTGTGCGGCTTAGCCGCACGTATATATCAATATAACATAAATGGAGGACCAAACTTTCTCCGATAAAAATAAAATAGGGAAAGATCAAGAACCACTTCCTCCTAGTGCTGTTGCTGCTGCTGGGAGTTGTTCATCATCCCAGAGAGGAAGTAGGAACACCACTACTTTTACTAAACAATTGACCCTCCAACAGTCCCTAGCGAGGAGGATGAAGTACGACAGCAGTCATCCTGAAGCAAAACGTATAACTGAGGCCTTGACTGCTATGTTGGTGTTAGACGTGCGTCCGGCATCCACCATTAGTGCAGTGGGATTTAGACAATTGATGGAGGTAGTGTGTCCCCGGTTCCAATTCCCATCTAGATTCCACCTGCATCCTCAAAGCAGCAGCGACAAGCGTGCATCTGTCTGTTAAAGGGTGTTGTAACCCTCAAAGTGCGCTCCACAAACAATAAAAAAAAAAAAAAATTCTGTCTTTGTGAATTGTGTGGGCTGTAGCCGCACCTGCATCCTCAAAGCAGCAGCGACAAGCGTGCGTCTGTCTGTTAAAGGGTGGTGTAACCCTCAAAGTGCGCTCCACAAACAATAAAGAAATTCTTCTTTTTTTTGCTGTCTTTGTGAAATGTGTGGGCTGTAGCCGCACCTGCATCCTTAAAGCAGCAGCGACAAGCATGCGTCTGTCTGTTAAAGGGTGGTGTAACCCTCAAACTGCGCTCCACAGACAATAAAAAAATTCTTCTTTTTTTTTCTGTCTTTGTGAATTGTGTGGGCTGTAGCCGCACCTGCATCCTCAAAGCAGCAGCGACAAGCGTGCGTCTGTCTGTTAAAGAGTGTTGTAACCCTCAAAGTGCTCCAAAAAATAAAAAACTATTTTTTTTATGTGTTTGTGACTTGTGTGCGATGTAGCCGCACGTGCATCAACACAGTAGCAGCGCCAAGCGTGCGCCTGTGTCATAACTCAAGGGCCGGTTTGGACATCTGGTCCAGACTGAAGGACGTGCCAACAATTTCTGACAAGTCTACTGTCACTGCATATGATACTGTACTCAAAGCAGCAGCGACAAGCGTGCGTCTGTCTGTTAAAGGGTGGTGCAACCCTCAAAGTGCGCTCCACAAACAATAAAAATATTCTTCTTTTTTTTTCTGTCTTTGTGAAATGTGTGGGCTGTAGCTGCACCGGCATCCTCAAAGCAGCAGCGACAAGCGTGCGTCTGTCTGTTAAAGGGTGGTGTAACCCTCAAAGTGCGCTCCACAATAAAAAAATTCTTTTTTTTCTGTCTTTGTGAAATGTGTGGGCTGTAGCCGCACCTGCATCCTTAAAGCAGCAGCGCCAAGTGTGCGCCTGTGTCCCATAAGTAAAGGGCCGGCTGGCTCATTTCTTAAAGGGTGGTGTAACCCACAAAGTGCACTACTCTCCAGCAAAAATAAAAAAAATATTTTCTGTGTTTGTGTGCGGCTTAGCCGCACGTATATATCAATATAACATAAATGGAGGACCAAACTTTCTCCGATAAAAATAAAATAGGGAAAGATCAAGAACCACTTCCTCCTAGTGCTGTTGCTGCTGCTGGGAGTTGTTCATCATCCCAGAGAGGAAGTAGGAACACCACTACTTTTACTAAACAATTGACCCTCCAACAGTCCCTAGCGAGGAGGATGAAGTACGACAGCAGTCATCCTGAAGCAAAACGTATAACTGAGGCCTTGACTGCTATGTTGGTGTTAGACGTGCGTCCGGCATCCACCATTAGTGCAGTGGGATTTAGACAATTGATGGAGGTAGTGTGTCCCCGGTTCCAATTCCCATCTAGATTCCACCTGCATCCTCAAAGCAGCAGCGACAAGCGTGCATCTGTCTGTTAAAGGGTGTTGTAACCCTCAAAGTGCGCTCCACAAACAATAATAAAAAAAAAAATTTCTGTCTTTGTGAATTGTGTGGGCTGTAGCCGCACCTGCATCCTCAAAGCAGCAGCGACAAGCGTGCGTCTGTCTGTTAAAGGGTGGTGTAACCCTCAAAGTGCGCTCCACAAACAATAAAGAAATTCTTCTTTTTTTTGCTGTCTTTGTGAAATGTGTGGGCTGTAGCCGCACCTGCATCCTTAAAGCAGCAGCGACAAGCATGCGTCTGTCTGTTAAAGGGTGGTGTAACCCTCAAACTGCGCTCCACAGACAATAAAAAAATTCTTCTTTTTTTTTCTGTCTTTGTGAATTGTGTGGGCTGTAGCCGCACCTGCATCCTCAAAGCAGCAGCGACAAGCGTGCGTCTGTCTGTTAGAGGGTGGTGTAACCCTCAAAGTGTGCTCCACAAACAATAAAGAAATTCTTCTTTTTTTTGCTGTCTTTGTGAAATGTGTGGGCTGTAGCCGCACCTGCATCCTCAAAGCAGCAGCGACAAGCGTGCGTCTGTCTGTTAAAGAGTGTTGTAACCCTCAAAGTGCTCCAAAAAATAAAAAACTATTTTTTTTATGTGTTTGTGACTTGTGTGCGATGTAGCCGCACGTGCATCAACACAGTAGCAGCGCCAAGCGTGCGCCTGTGTCATAACTCAAGGGCCGGTTTGGACATCTGGTCCAGACTGAAGGACGTGCCAACAATTTCTGACAAGTCTACTGTCACTGCATATGATACTGTACTCAAAGCAGCAGCGACAAGCGTGCGTCTGTCTGTTAAAGGGTGGTGCAACCCTCAAAGTGCGCTCCACAAACAATAAAAAAATTCTTCTTTTTTTTTCTGTCTTTGTGAAATGTGTGGGCTGTAGCTGCACCGGCATCCTCAAAGCAGCAGCGACAAGCGTGCGTCTGTCTGTTAAAGGGTGGTGTAACCCTCAAAGTGCGCTCCACAAACAATAAAAAAATTCTTTTTTTTCTGTCTTTGTGAAATGTGTGGGCTGTAGCCGCACCTGCATCCTTAAAGCAGCAGCGACAAGCGTGCGTCTGTCTGTTAAAGGGTGGTGTAACCCTCAAAGTGCGCTCCACAAACAATAAAAAAATTCTTCTTTTTTTTCTGTCTTTGTGAAATGTGTGGGCTGTAGCACCTGCATCCTTAAAGCAGCAGCAACAAGCGTGCGTCTGTCTGTTAAAGGGTGGTGTAACCCTCAAAGTGCGCTCCACAAACAATAAAGAAATTCTTCTTTTTTTTGCTGTCTTTGTGAAATGTGTGGGCTGTAGCCGCACCTGCATCCTTAAAGCAGCAGCGACAAGCGTGCATCTGCCTGTTAAAGGGTGGTGTAACCCTCAAAGTGCGCTCCACAAACAATAAAATAATTCTTCTTTTTTTTCTGTCTTTGTGAATTGTGTGGGCTGTAGCCGCACCTGCATCCTCAAAGCAGCAGCGACAAGCGTGCGTCTGTCTGTTAAAGGGTGGTGTAACCCTCAAAGTGCGCTCCACAAACAATAAAAAAATTCTTTTTTTCTGTCTTTGTGAATTGTGTGGGCTGTAGACGCACCTGCATCCTCAAAGCAGCAGCGACAAGTGTGCGTCTGTCTGTTAAAGGGTGGTGTAACCCTCAAAGTGCGCTCCACAAACAATAAAAAAATTATTATTTTTTCTGTCTTTGTGAAATGTGTGGGCTGTAGCCGCACCTGCATCCTTAAAGCAGCAGTGACAAGCGTGCGTCTGTCTGTCAAAGGGTGGAGTAACCCCCAAAGTGCGCTCCACAAAAAATAAAATAATCCTCTTTTTTTCTGTGTTTGTGTGTGAAATGTATGCGCAGTAGCCGCACCTGCATCCTCAAAGCAGCAGCGACAAGCGTGCATCTGTCTGTTAAAGGGTGGTGTAACCCTCAAAGTGCGCTCCACAAACAATAAAAAAATTCTTCTTTTTTTTCTGTCCTTGTGAATTGTGTGGGCTGTTGCCGCACCTGCATCCTTAAATCAGCAGCGACAAGCGTGCGTCTGTCTGTTAAAGGGTGGTGTAACCCTCAAAGTGTGCTCCACAAACAATAAAAAAATTCTTTTTTTTTCTGTCTTTGCGAAATGTGTGGGCTGTAGCCACACCTGCATCCTCAAAGCAACAGCGACAAGCGTGTGTCTGTCTGTCAAAGGGTGGAGTAACCACCAAAGTGCGCTCCACAAAAAATAAAATAATCTTTTTTTCTGTGTTTGTGTGTGAAATGTATGCGCAGTAGCCGCACCTGCATCCTCAAAGCAGCAGCGACAAGCGTGCGTCTGTCTGTTAAAGGGTGGTGTAACCCTCAAAGTGCGCTCCACAAAAAATAAAAAATTCTTTTTTTTCCTGTCTTTGTGAATTGTGTGGGCTGTAGCCGCACCTGCATCCTCAAAGCAGCAGCGACAAACGTGCGTCTGTCTGTTAAAGGATTACATCGGTGACAGCATCCAAGTAGGCATGTCAGACAGTCCGTACATGTACTGGCAGGAAAAAGAGGCAATTTGGAGGCCCCTGTACAAACTGGCTCTAGTTTACCTGAGTTGCCCCCCTCCAGTGTGCACTATAAAAGAGTGTTTAGTGCAGCCAGGAACCTTGTCAGCAAAAGGCGTAGGAGGTTGCTTCTACAAAATGTGGAGAAGATGATGTTCATAAAAATTAATTATCAACTCTTCCAGGGAGACCAGCCTCCAGAACGTACAGAGGGATCTGTGGTGGTGGATTCCAGTGGGGACGAATTAATACTCTGTGAGGATGAGGATGTACACAACACTGAAAAGGGTAAGGAATCGGTGAATGAGGAGGATGAGGACGACATCTTGCCTCCGTAGAGCCAGTTTGTGCAGGGCCAGATTAATTGCCAGTTTGTTTTGTGGGGGCCCAAACGAACCAATCATTTCAGCCACAGTCGTGTGGCAGACCCTGGCGCTGAAATGATTGGTTTGTTAAAGTGTGCATGTCCTGTTTATACAACATAAGGGTGGGTGGGAGGGCCCAAGGACAATTCCATCTTGCACCTCTTTTTTTTCTTTGCATTATGTACTGTTTGGGGCCTAGTTTTTCAAACTGCCATCCTGTCTGCCACTGCAGTGTCACTCCTAGTGCTGCCCACTCGTGTCGCTTAGCATAGTCATCCAGCTACCTCGGTGCAACCTTTTGGACATAAAAACACTATTGTGAGGTGTTCAGAATAGACTGGAAATTAGTGGAAATTAAGGTTATTGAGGTTAATAATAGCATAGGAGCAGAAAAATCAACACATTCTGTGATTTTAGCTGTTTTTATGCTTTATTAAAAAAAAATACAGATCCAAAACACAAAACCCAGAACCCAAAACACCGAAAGGTGGTTTTGGTAAAACCAATCCAGATCCAAAACACGAACAAAGATCCAGATCCAAAACCAAAACACAAAACACGAAAAGTTGCCGGTGCACACTCCTACTTAATATACATAATCCTATAAAAAAATATTGGGTCAAAAACACTAACCAAACACACTACTAACTAGAATAGATTTTGTACAATAAGTAAAATTAATCTCATCAATTACCCCAAAACTGTAAACAGTTATGGAAAATTGATTACAACGTAGTTATATAATATAGTTAGGTGTGAGCGGATTTGATTCTACTCGGTTCCGTTCGGATAAAAAAAACTAATCTTATTGGCTATCCAAAAGTCGTGACAGCTGATACCCAATAAGATTCGGTTTTTAAATCCGAACGGAACCGAGTAGAACCGAATCCGCTCACCCCTAAATATAGTTTAAATAAATATCACCGCCTGTGTGGAATGTCTGGTGGTTCATCTTCCTCTTCCCTAAACACACCTTTCCGAGTGTCCTGTATTTGAAGTTCTTGTCAGGTCCAAAGGTGAAGATATTGGATGTTGTGACGTCAGGTATTGATGGTATGCTGGTTCAGAGAAATCTTGTTGGGGGGCCTGTTGAGGGACCAGGATTTTGCCAAGCTCCAAATTGACCAACATCTGCAAATTGTTCAGGGTGGAATTAGCCGCATAAAACTTGAAGATATCTGTGCTTGACTGTGCTTTTAACATTCAATATTGTTAAAGAATTTCAACATGCATTCAATCTGCGTGTCTTGTCTTGTGAAGTTGTACTTCATTTGAAACACAAGTTCTCTATGCTGCCTTGGATGTTATCAAGTTTAGTCTCAAACTTCTCAAAACCTTTTTCAACCATATTTTGTAGACTAATTTGTTGTTGTTCTATCTGTTTTCCAAATTCTGTCATATACTGAATTCAATTGGCTGCAGTTGAATGTGAATCTTGCATTGGAGCGGTACATGTTTGCTGACACAGCACAGAAGATGGCTGTACAAAAGCATAAAAAAAACAGTTTGTGGGTTTCAACCAATCTGCGCACAGCAGCCCAATATGTCTCAAATCCTGTCTGGATATCACCCTATCCACATAATTTGAATAATACAAAACACTAAAGTTGGAAAGAAGAGCCACACTCAGGTGCTCATCAAACATTTTCAAATATGCATAAAATCATATATACATCCCTTAGAGTTGCGTAGTAGGTAAATTCAGAAGTTCAGTATCTCCTCCTCATGGATCATGTGACATGAAAAAACATATAACAGTATATAAATTACATGTGTCTTTACACTAATTGAAGATGTGTCACTATTCATCCACAGGACCCCACTTGTTCAGTGAGCGTACCTCACTCACAGGAAAAACCAGATGTGTGTTTCTCAAAAGGTATCTTTACAGTGGAATTTCACCCAAAGTGCTGTTTAAGAGTCTGCCATGAAATATTGCATACCATGACCCACATTGTAGAGTGGGCATCTACACCCATAAATGTATCTTTTACTGAAAGGATAATAGACTTGCGTACCACAACTCACACTGTAATTGTCAGGATTCAGCCTAGGATCGGCCGTAACTCACCCCAGCACCGGCTTCCCCTGACTTCTCGCGCGGTCAGACGTCAGGTGCGACGGCGCGTGATGCGCTGAGGATTCTGCCTTAGATGCTTCTGGACTTCCATGTGTGGCTCCATGTCTTGGTTCCCGAGGTTGTCATCATGGGCACCGCCATGTTAGCTTTTCTCACCTGACTGTTCCCTTAACCAATGGTAGCATAGTCTTGATTAGCTGATGCTGTCATCCAATGAACTGCTACTGTAGGGTATATAATAATTTTTCCATCGGTGATCAGGAGTTGTTGGCTATAAGCTTGCCATTGGAAGAGTAGAGACACCTTTTGGAAGGCATGAAGTTTCCCATTACGATCATCACAGATCACAAGAACTTGGTCTACCTCCAGTCTGCCCACCGACTAAATGCTAGACAAGCCTGTTGGTCCCTTTTCTTTTCAAGATTCAATTTTAAACTTTGGTTTCACCCTGGAGTCCTGAATAAGAAGGCTGACACTCTTTCCCAATCTTTTCTGTCTTCACAAGAGGAAGAGGATCAACCTCAAATTCGCTCAATCCTGTATCCTCTCATCTTCACATCCCCCCTACTCCAGTCTCCTCTACCAGGTAAAATCTTCATCGCACCATCACTGTAGAAAAAATTGCTGACATGGACTCATACTTCTCTTTTTTCCGGACATTCCGGCATTCTGAAAACTTTTAAACTCCTGCAGTGATCCTATTGGTGGTCGTCCATGAAAAAAGATGTTTGAGACTTCATTATGTGCCAAATGTGCCCAACATAAGGTTCCTTGCAGTAAGATTACTGGGCCGTTATGTCCCCTACCCATTCCTGATGCTCCTTGGACTCATCTCTCCATGGATTTTATCCCTGAATTGCCACCGTCCAAAGGACATAACACTTGGGTGATCGTTGACCAGTTCTCAAAGATGGCTCACTTTGTCCCCATAGTCGGTCTTCCTTCGGCACCACAGTTAGCCAAAATTTTCATTTGTGATGTTTTCAGGCTACAAAGTCTTCAAAAAGAGATCTTGCGCAGTTAAATGAAGTTTTCATCAGCCTATCATCCCCAAACTAATGGACAAACCAAGAGGGTGAACCAGGAACTGCAGACCTTTCTCAAACTCTTCTTTCCTTCATCGAAGATGACTGGCTCGATTTCTTACCTTGGGCGGAATTCTGTCATAACTTCAGATACCATTCCTCTTCAAATACAACTCTGTTCTTTGCAGTAAATGGTAAACACCCAAGAGTACCCGATTTCCAAGAGCTTCCACCTATGGAAGTTCCTGCTGTAATGGATCTTGTGAATTAATTTGCAGACATATGGAAAAAGATTCATTGTTCTCTGAAAAGGGCTCCCCAAAATTACAAGAAATTTGCTGACTGGAAATGACTTGCTGTCCCTTTTCTAAGAGTTGGAGACAGGATATGGTTATCATCCAAGAACTTTCTTTTAAAAGTTCCAAGCATGAAATTCACCCCAAATTTCAATGGACCTTATCGTATCCTGAAAGTAATTAATCCAGTGGTTTATAAATTAGAGCTCCCGTCTCAGTTGAGAATCTCCAACACATTTCATATTTCATTGTTACGCCCTTTAATTCTCAATCAGTTTCAACATTGTACACCCAAGACACCTCAAGCTCGGAGCCAACAGGGGGTTGAGTTTGAGATTGAAAAGATCCTTGAATCTCGACATTGATCAAATTGCCTTCAATATCTCATTGACTATAGAGGACTTGGGCCAGAGAAACGTTCATGGATCAAAACTTCAGACGTCCATGCTCCTCAACTCATTGAAGGATTTCATTGGAAGTTTCTTGATAAGCCTTGTGGGTGTCCGGAGTCCACACTGACTGTCAGGATTCAGCCTAGGATCGACCATTACTCACCCCAGCACTGGCTTCCCCTGACTTCTTGTGTGGTCAGACGTCAGGTGCGGCGGGTGATGCGCTAAGGATTCTGCCTTAGGTGCTTCTGGACTTCCACGTGTGGCTCCATGTCTTGGTTCCCGATGTTGCCATCATGGACACCGCCATGTTAGTCTTTCTCACCTGACTATTCCCTTAACCAATGGTAGCATAGTCTCGATCAGCTGATGCTGTCATCCAATGAACTGATACTGTATGGTATATAACTGGGCTCTGGACACCAGGAAGTTTCCTTTGCAACGTCAACACTTCCAGTGCTTGCTGATTGTTATTCTGTTCCAAGTTCCTGTTCTTCGTTCTTTAGTTATTGCTGTAGAATTCCGCTACTATCTACTGGTGCATCTGGAGTTGCACATAGTGTACACTGTACACACCTCTGTGTACAATTCCGAGTCATCTGCTGGTGCGTCTGGAGTTGCACATTGTGTACAAAGTACACACCATTGTATACAAATTTCCCAACCATCTTCTGGTGCATCTGGAGTCATACATAGTGTACACTGTACACACCACTGTGTACAAATCCGAGTCATCTGCCAGTGCATCTGGAGTCACACATTGTGTACAAAATACACACTTTTGTGTACAAATTACCCAACCATCTTCTGCTGCGTCTAGAGTCGCACATAGTGTACAAAGTACATACCACTGTGTACAAATTATTCAACCATCCTCCGGTGCGTCTGGAGTCGCACTGAGTGTACAAAGTACACACCACTGTGTACAGATTACCCAACCATCTCCCAGTGCCTCTGGATTTGCACACTGTGTACGCAGTACACCCCATTGAGTACTTCTCCAAAGTACTTCTCTCTGGGCCATGGTGGTGTATTTCTCTCTGTTTCCCACTTGTATTGGATACCTGACCAAAGGGCCGCAACCTGCTTGTCGGGAGCAGCTAATCCCATATCCCACTTGGAGGGGTCACTGGTGAACACCTTCCGGCAGGTTAAACACTGCGCCTTTGGTCAGGTCTTGCCAACATCCAATACTTGGGGATGAGGAGAACCAAAATTCAGGCCCCTCGCCTCCGATTCCTTCCTTAACCGAGGACCTCAGCTTTCAACTCCTGAGTAGGGGATTCCTCGGAGCCAAGCATGACAGTAATGTGTTGGATCTTACACATAAAGGTTTCTTTGTCTTTTGCAGCTTTATCCCGTTACAGTCAAACAGTGTTATTCACATTCAAAAATAGTACCTTAGGGGGATCAATGTAGAGTCATACTCCTTATAGTCAACGTGCGTTTCAGCTCACTAGGGAGCCTTTGTCAAGACATAAGGAGAAGTGTGACCTGATGGAGAATTTATGTTGGTAACCCCCAATCACGGCAGATTGTGGGTGGGGCTGGTGCCAAAATGCACCAGTCAATGGTGTGTAAATATCATGGACATCTCCCATCCCTTCCTGTTAGGGGAATACATTACCACTTACATAGGTGAACAGGTGCTGCTAGCGTACTTCTCGTCACTGGAAGAGACCACCATGTGTCACTCACCAGAAGCAGAAGTGAGCAGTCCCCCTCCAAATGCTGTCAATACGTCCACGACCGGACGTGACACGCATATGTCACACCGGAAGTGACAGCCGCGGGTGTCCAAACCAACAGCAATGCATATAAAGATAACTATGGTAACCATGGATACTGCCCAAACAAATACATAAACATGGGTAGTTAGTGTGATAATCGATACTTCAAAACACATCATTATACATAGAAAATATATATAACATATATACATAGACAAATAATTTCATCAAATTCCCAAATTACATACAATGATGCATATATAAAATGATGATAACAGGAAGTCACAAAAGTCTTCCTCAGTTTCCAAAGTTTGTATGGGGAATCCTGGAGTCAAATGACACTGATTCCAAGTTAGTGAAAATAGGTACCAATAGGTACATAAACTAAATATATGTAAAATTTAATTCAAAGCTAAAAATAATTGTATTAACAAGCATATCATAATAACAAATAAAATAGGAAACTCACAAGAACCATTTGAGTTCAAAGTCCTTGTTTAACCCATTGGGTATCAAGGTCCTAAACGTATATATGCAATTCATCTCTGATTTAGCCAATAAAGTGGCTATGTCTCCAAATCTCTGATTCCCTTTCACAGTCTGGTGTACTGGCTGTTGGATGAAAAATAAAATAAAAATACTTTCCCTGTATTAAATAATTACTAACCAATACTATGTTGTTGAGTTAGGTCTTTCTTTCTTGTGTGTATGTATACGTATGTATATATATGTATATATAGAGAACATACACACACACATATATATATATATATATATATATTATACACACATACACACACAAATAAATATATGAAAGCCTATACACGTACAAAAGCCTTATACGACCTCATAATATACACACACAAATATAACTCACACACATTGACCAACACACCCACACTCAAATACACACCCAAAATCACCCACACACCCACACTCAGAACATATATGCACTCAACACATCACAATTACCAATACCAACACCATCACCTATTAACACATTCGCTGTTAGACACACTAACAGACAAATAAACATTTTACCATCAACCCCAATATCTGGTCGCTAAAACATCATTCCAGCTGAGGTCCCTCTGCTTGTTGTTGGTAGATTTACATTGAAAAATTATTAACTATATACATTTTTATATTCATTTATTGTAAAAAAAATATATATTTTTATTACCTTCGTTCTCAACGTTGTCCACATCCAACATACTTTCATCTGTAGGTACAATGTGTTGCTGTGTTTCTAGCACTAGAACATAATATTTTAGAACCATATGAAACATTGAATAATTTAACTATGCAGAAATGAAAGAGAATGAATAACAAAAAAAATATAGAGAGAGAGATAAGAGAAAGACAGAGGGAGATTAAGGTGAGGAGAGACATGTAAGAGAGAGAGAAGGAGAAGAGAGAGAGGGAATAAAGAGAGAGAGAAGGGAAAGAGAGATGGAGATTGAAGGTGAGGAGAGACAGGGAAGAGAAAGAAAAGGAGAAGAGAGGAATTAAAGAGAGAGAGAGAAGGGAAAGAGAGAGAGATTAAAGGTGAGGAGAGACAGGGAAGAGAGAGAAAAAGAAGATAGAGAGGGAATAAAGAGAGAGAGATTGGAAAGAGAGAGAGATTGAAGGTGATGAGAGACAGGAAAGAGATAGAAAAGGAAAAGAGAGAGATGGAATAAAAAGAGAGAGAGAGGGAAAGAGAGGGAGATTGAAGGTGAGGAGAGACATGGAATAGAGAGAGAAGGAGAAGATAGAGATGGAACAAAGAGAGATTGAGAGAGGGAAAGAGAGGGAGATTGAAGGTGAGGAGAGACAGGGAAGAGAGAGAGAGGGAATAAAGAGAGAGAAGAAGGGAAAGAGGGAGGGAGATTGAAATTGAGGAGAGACAGGGAAGAGAGAGAGAGAGAGGGAATAAAGAGATAGAGAGAAGGGGAAGAGAGAGAGAGGAGGAATATAGAAAGGGAGGAGAGAACAAGAATAGACAGAGAGGTGGAGAAAAGAGAAAGAAAGGTTATTGAATAGAGAGAGAGTGTGTATAGGAGAGAGAATGTAAGACACAAGGCCATGAGAGACTAAAACCATATAAAAATGACCTTGATCCAATTGAGTTCTGAGTGGTGAAGGCTCCATAGGTGTCGTTGAACTGCTCTTCTATCTTTTATTGCTGGAAGACTGTTTTTTCCCCCCTGTGATATTGAAGCTAAAAATTCAAACAAACAAACTACAGTATTATATTGAGACAGAAACAGGCTCCGCCACCAATTCCACAAGCATCTTACACAAACAACACTATCTACAGTATCACACACGCTCACTACTTTTACACTACCAACAGGATCATCAGCACACACGCTACCATCCAAGTCAAAAACACAAACATCCTTCTCCGCATACAAGTAACTGCCATCTTCCTTTAAACTTACAAACTAAATACAATCTTCCACCATGCACACTGGCACATTCAACATCCGATAATAATTAAACACAACACAGTTTACATATATGACACACAAGCGAAATTCAACAGCCTGCACACACACAAAACCACCAATATCCTCCACACAAACACACCACGAGGAGACACATTACTAACACAACTGCCATTGCACAAAGCGAAAATATACAAACCTTGTACTACTGTTTCCACACAATACACCTGACACAATTATCAACATACTTTTGAGAAATACAATGTTCTACACTCACCAGTCGTCAAAATACTCTCTCTGGGTACTGCAGGTAAAATTCTTGTAATATTGTCCGGTTGATTTCTTCTAATGAGAAAAACTATTTTGGAATAAGAAAAATTAATTGAAAATATAATTACTTGTAAAATGAGACTTAATACCCAATACCCAATAAAATGCAGATAAGATAAATGCGCAACTACACACGCCACCACTACACACAGATAACAAACACACACCACAACCACACAACCAAATACACACCACCACACACAACCACACTGACACACACAACTACCACACACACAAAACACACACACAGCCAAACTAAATAAACCAAATCACAATAAAGTCAAGTCACACACTAAACATATACCTACAATAAATAAACACCATAAAAAACATTTGCAACACATCCTATTGACACACACAACATCAAACACCTGGTTCCAAAATGAAAAATTATATGTTCTACACTCACCACCCTACTGAGGACTTTCACAAGGTATTGAAGGCATCCTCGTGGAGATGGTATCACTCTGGCTTTGTGGAACTTCTTCCTCTAAATTATATAAATATTATTAAATATATTTATTTATAAACAACATACATATATATTATATACATACATTTTTATAATATTTTAGAAATTATTTTTAATTACCTGTGATGTTCAGGGGTGGTATATTCATTGAATCAACTGTCCCGGAAATACCTACAATCATTTGGGGAGCGAGTTTTTCACACATCTCCTTCCAGTCTAACCACTTCACCTTCTTCGCTGGTCCACCGTCGGTTCCACGTGCCTATCTCGCTTCCTTTGCCATTTGTTCCTTTGTTTTCCGCTTGCAATCACGGTACCTTTTCTTGCAATATTCTACGGTTCTTGGTGTATGTCCTTCTACGCTTACTTTGGAATTCAATGTCATTCCAAATTGCTGCCTTCTCCTGGAGCTGTGTTCTGGGCTTTCTTTCCGATGATTTTATCATAGTGATGATGAACTTGCTCCACCAGACTCAGGTTCTCAGGATTAGTGAACCTCACAGTCTTCCCACTATCTTGTGACCTTGGTTCATCTGAAACTTCATCATCCTCCTCCTGTCGGGCCCTGGCTCTGACAGTTTTTTTCTGTTGAAATTTCTTCTTCCAAACTGCTTTCTTCTTTTTTTCTCAGCACCTCTAGTACTTGGGTGAGGCTGTAGTTATCTTTGGATCCCTGACTTGCAGAACCATTACTAGAGGTCTGTTGGCTTGCCATTTCTAATAAAGATAAGAGAGTGGGGGGAGCAAAAAACAAACAAAAAAAAACAGTACAATCCAAAGAAAACAAATATACTATGAAAAACAAATAAGTAAAAAAAATAATAAATATAAAGAAAAAAGAAAGAAAAAACAATACAAAATTAATGAAAAATATAAAAGAGTGTAGTTGTGGTGTTGTGTGGTTTGTGTTTTTGGGTTTTGTTTTGGATGTGTGTTTCTGTAATGCTGAAGAGGGGAAAGGGGATGGGGAGGACTAGTGGGGGAGAGGGGGGAAGGGGGGGAAGGGGGGAAGAATAATTGGTGGTAGTATACAAACAAATAAGCAAGAGTGGTGAGGGATATTTAAATTAAGGTGGAGTTGTGTTTGAGTTCTGGAGAATGTGGTGTTTATAGGGTGTTGTGCAAAATGGGTTGTGAATGCAGATGTCGGGTGGATGTGGTGTTGTGTAAAATGATTGTGGAATGGATGGGGTGTTTAGTAAAATATTACCAAACAGCAGTCCACGTCCTTCACTTAACTCTTCACCAGCATCTACCGCAATGGCTTTCAAAATTCCGTGAGGCAAAATATTGTTATGAAGCGCACCTGAATTTTAGTCAGCCCCTCTTGCGTTACTATGCAAATTCTGCTCACGCCTTTTTACTAATTGAATAGCGCTCAAACCAGGAGTGCGCATTATAGAAAATGGGCGCGAACAGGAGCGAAATTTAAAAGCCGTAAAATTTAAAAAATCTTGCAGTTCATTGATTATGCCCCTTTTCACATAGTTTAGCAGAACTCAGTCGTATTTGACACTCCCAATGGATATATTAAGTGTCAGCTCAACCCTAATAAAATAGGTGATGGTAAGTAGCCTATATAAACAATTGGCAAGACAAAAAATAGGGTGACAGCGACTTCTGGTATCCCAAGCCTTTAAAATTATGACTGTGAAGTATGTTAAAAATATAGCATCAGTTTTATTTAGTAAAAACAACTCAGGCATAAAATATATTCCATACAATATCACTGTAAAAGTAAGCTAGAAATAGGTGGAATAATAAAACAGCACTAAAACCAGACACTGCTGCACTGGTAGTCAAATAAAACAACAATTAAATAATAAATAAAAAGGGAATTTTTTTGTTTTGCCAATTGTGTGTATATGTATATATATATATATATATATATATACATTAAATATTTATAAATTAAAAATATATAAATTAAATATTTAATTTATATATATATAATTATATATATATATATATATATATATATATATATATAAATTAAAAGATTACCTGAGGAACGCTTAATAGTCACAATTTCAATCCCCTTTGGTAAAACAATATTGATATAAATATATAGATTATGAGTCAATGGAAGATGAGAGTTGACACACAAACCACTTTAATAATTCCAAAACACTTTATTAAAATTAAAAAATACATAAAACTTTTCTTATTAGCATATAACCTGTCATTATCCCAATTATAAGGAACAGGATTATTGAACAAATCTTTGTTAATTGTGACGACAATCACCCAATTGACAAAGATTTGTTCAATAATCCTCTTCCTTATAATTGGGGTAATGACAAGTTATATGCTAATAAGAAAAGTTTTATGTATTTTTGAATTTTAATAAAGCGTTTTGGAATAATTAAAGTGGTTTGTGTTTCAACTCTCATCTTCCATTGACTCATAATCTATATATTTATATCAATTTTGTATTACCAAAAGGAATTGATATTGTGAATAGTAAGTGCTCCTCAGGTTATCATTTAATTTATGTCACTTTCTGACCTCTGGAGACAGAGAGGTCTAATTTGAGGATTGCTGCTTGGAATACACCAATATATTTTTGGATGAATTATTATACTATTGTGGCTGTCTTAGCGCATAATTGGTAATTGTTTATATATATATATATATATATATATTGTGGTGAGAGGGATTATCTTTCATCTGAATGACCCACATTCTGGTGGAAATGGCTCCGTCCTAGGGAGGCTGGAGTGAAACCTGTGCGTTCTGCATTAGCAGTGGAGGTGTGGAATTCCAGGGTTTCACATTTACACAGACTCAGCTGGAATAATCACTGGAGCACAGGAAGGGTTTAAAACTTTCACACACCTGATGCTCGTTGTCCTGATGCTGAGTAGCAGCCAGGAACTAGGGACATAGGGGGTCATTCAGACCCACTCGCAAGCGGCAGTATGCTCGCAAGTGGGTCGATGTTCCCCACTGCGCATGCGCACGACGGAAGGTGCTCCGTCGTGCGCACGTGCGAGACCCGGACTGCGACAGCCAAGCTGTCGCTCCGGGTCTCGCACCAAAGGGGGCGTGCTGTCGTTGGTGACTGACAGCACGCCCCCTTTGGTGGGCGTGCCTGCCAGACGGAGGCGTTCCCATGGGAACGCCTACAGTCTGAAGCCGGCCCCACTGACATCAATAGTGATGTCAGTGGGAGTGATTTTGGCTCTGATAGAGCCAAAATCACTCAAGGGCTTGTGGCTGGGAAACCCTACCGCAGGGTTTCCATTGCAAGTCCGATGGTCGCGATGGTCAAGACCATCGCGACCATCTTTTTGGACGCTCCTTTATGCTCTGGGTGGTGACCCACAGCTATACAAGCGTCCAGGAGGACGCTCCATTTTAATGGAGGAGGGCCCTGATTCAGAGCGAGCGCTCTGGTCAGAGCGTCCGGCTCTGAATCAGGGCCATAGGCCCGTATTCAATTAGGGAGCGAAAAAGTCTGTGCTGGACTTTTCACTCCACATTGGAGCTTTTCTGGGGATAAAGTATTGGGTGTGTGCCTGCTTTATCCCCGTTTTCAATTTGGAGCATGCGAAAACAGGAGCCTGATGAAAGGTAAGTATCGGGCAAAATAGGGGAATTTTCCAGAATTCATCCTGGGAACCCCCTAATGATGTCCAGACATGGGGGATCACTGTGGGTACCCCCGTTTAGCCCTGCAGAATGTGTTTTGCATTTTTAAATAGCCACGGCAGCTGTTTTTTCCCGACATTGAAGTAGGGATGCAGAAGAGCACTTTTTTTTTCATTTTTTGGGGTACATGAAACTGGGTACTAGCATATTTTTAAGTCCCTAAACTAATTTTTAAATAATTCAGCAAAAATGTACCTGCCACTAATAGCGTATTTTAGAAAACACCTGCTGCACACTTACAGAATACCCCTGAACTTATTTCACTATTTTTAAACACTGTTCCCCCTTTTTTTTTTTACACCCCAAAATTAAAATAATTTTTTGGGGTGTCCCTATTTTTTTTTTTACTTTTTTTGACACAGTTCGTTTTTAGGGGATAATTCCCAGGGGTGCAGGCTATTTTTTTTAAACCTGCACTCCTAAACCCCTAGTCTGCACTTTTTTTCGCCATGTAAAACATAGTGAAAACTTATCCCCGTTTTTTTACAAAGGCTTTTCGAACCGGCGAAAAGTCTTTATAATTGAATACGGGGATAATTGAAACATGCGAAAATGACGTCATCGGCAATAATTTATCGCCGATTTTGACTTTTCGCACGCTAATTGAATATGGCCCTTGGTGTTGTAGTGCCAGGGTCCAAGAGCTGTGCTGGGAGAGCATGCCCAAATTGCGGCTGCAAGAAACTGCTGACTGGTTAGCACAAGGAGTGCTGAGACTTTTATGTTTGTTTGTTTATTTTATGTTATGTGTTTAGGCCTAAACTCTCGTATGCTAGGGTGCAGTGTTTGCTGCTATTAAAAAGCCACTGCTTTACCAAGTACCTGCCTGTCTGGAGTCTTCATTTTTATATCTTGTGTTACAATATATACATACACAAAGGAGCCCCTTCCAGTTCAGGTCCTGTGAGAGTCTGGTAGCTGGCGGAGTTAAGCCAGTGCTGAGAGGCAAGAGAGTATAAGGTGCTTGGCAAGCTGAGGAGTGGTGCTGATACCCGCGGGAATGGTATGGTACAAGGTCGGTAGAGTGTTTAAGGTTCCAGTAGAGCACCCTTTCCTCATTACCACCCTAGACAACAAGGGTGTCAGACATTAGGCCTGTGGCATGCAGTTGGGTGGTAGGCCCGCATTCATGGTAGGTGAGCACTAGGCCTGTAGTCCACAGTAGATGCCGAGCACATGTGCATGACATCTTCACAGTGCGGGGAGAGTCTGCCCGTCTTTGGCAGTGCTGGGCATGCCCCCAGAGTGATGGTGATGGCATGTTGTTAGGTATGCTGTTCTATTATGGATGAGCCTCACTCACAGCCCCATGTATCACGTTGCTTGTTCTCTCTGAATGACAGATTTACTATGCTTCCATCATAGATTCATTGGCGATGGAAACTTGTACATCTATTAGAACTCATGTAAATATTCATAAGGCTTTTGTTATATTTCTAACAAGATCTGTTAACACTGAATTCATCAACAAATGTCACCTTAGCAATAAATATTTTTTTTCTGTAAAGATCTAACTTCTTATCTCTTCATTTTACAATTCATTAGAATTCTACATAACCTCTGGTGGTTTAGAATCTGAGTTTTCCTCTATATCTGATGTCCTTGAAGCTTTAAGTAGCATTCACTTTACTCTTTGTTACTCATTTATTTAGAGGAAACCGTTTTACATTCATCTACAAAAAAGATTATTTCTTATTAGGTTATATTTAACCTGTTAACGCCTATCTGCATAGATAGGACAGCCAAGACTGTGCTCTATACCTCTAATGCTGTTTTAAACTACCAGTAATAAAACAAAAGTATCACCTGGTTTCCTAGCTCTAACAAGGGGCTGATATGTCTGCTTCAGTTATATCAAACATATGGTATTTGTTTACAGTGTCCTCTACTGGTAGGGTGACGGTGTGGGGGGTATATTGATAAAAATTAAAGGTGTAACAGCCACAGTAATATAATAGAGTATGACGTTCAATATGTGAGGAGTACACTACTGGTATGTGGCTTCTACAGGGTCAGGACATAAGAAGGGGGTTAGAGTGTTTGGGCACGATCCAATTGTCTGCAATGATCTCGCGGGCGTGAATCATCGCGACAACAGCCGCCTTTGACGGCAGCCCGAATTCGTATAAAAAAAGTGCATGCACCACATAGGGCTCTGAGCCAAATTCTGCGAATATGGGCACGGAGCTGGCTGCGTGGGGTGCGAGATGCGGTGGCGTTGCCGATGTTTTGAGTATTAGGATACAATGATAACACGGATTAAATTGCGTTAAGAAGTGGAGGTGGTAAATGAGTGTATAAGGCATATACATTGATAAGCTGTGTACAGTAGATGGGATATTACAGTATGAGATGTGCAGGAGTTGTAATACATAGGAGAAAGATGGTGTTACAGAAGAAATATGTACAGGATTGGAAAGAAGGGGTTATTAGATTCAGTGGGGATATATCAATAATTAACATGGTATTTGTATATTAAGCAATTAAATTAATACATTTAAATAAGACAGTGTTAGAATAACTATTGTCTGAAGATGAGATTGTAGAAGGGTTATACAGACCTCTACTAGGCTATTCCAGCATGCCAGTAGCAGGGACCACACATGGCCTATTCTGTGTTACATGCAGTGTCGATGCCACATGCAGTTGGCCAATGTTTTAAGTCTACTCATATGTTCTAGTCGCACAGTGCATGCATACTAATTGTTAGCGCTCAGAGACGCAAAACAGAATCGGAAGCACGGTCTATGCAATTCAGTGGCCATTTCTTTGAGGTAACAGGGGTCTAAACAGATGCTGTCATGTTCTGGGTGTGCCGCTGTGAGTGGCTGCGTCCATAGACGCACAAACGCCCACACAAGAAGTCATTGAGAAACCACACTTGCCATAAGACTGGTGTAAGTTTTGATGGTGCATCAGATGGTGCACCGAGATGGAACTGCACTGCCGGAAGACGCTGCAAGTGGGCACCTCAAAATTAGTTAAATCGGCCATGGCATTAGCATAAGATGCAGACGCGGCTTCAGCAAAAGACAGAAGGCTAGCTCAATGCACATTCAAGCAGTGCAGCCATGTTGGGCACCAAGACTTAGGCGGAACATAGATTTAATCACCCTAGAGTCAGATGGAGGCACCCGGCAGTGTGCCAATATGGATTCAGATGCATTGACTGACCCAGTGGTGCTAACAACATTCTGCTGCGGTGGACCAGTCAATGAGTTTGTGTCCGTATGGCCGCACTGCACTCATATGTGAAGATACTGGGTGAGAGCTCCCATCAGCACAATGCGGAGGAGCCAACAGAGGCGGAAGACAGAACTTCACAGAAGAAAGCTATGGGTTTTCCTGTTATAGTGAACCAGATCAGCTTATCCTAGCTGAAAATATATAGTTAGAGTTGAGGTTGGATAATTATACAGAGCAAGATATAATTATGCTATAGCTGTGGTGTGGTAATGCTGACTGCTGGTCTGTAATGCTGTTTTTTTTTCCACTAAGTATCATTTGGTAGGGTGTGTTGCAATCACTTTTGCTGCCTAACAATATCTGTTATAAGAGTAAACTTGAAAGCAAATAACTTTTGTTGTAGTTTTATATGCTTGAAAATTCTGAAAAGGTTCAAAAGTGAATTGAATTTCACTGGTTCAAAGGCCATGAACATGTTTGTGGTACAATTATGAATGGTATACAATCGGGAAACCGGATGCCTTAATACTTCCCGACTGTCATATACCGGCGAGGGTGAAATGTCGGGCGTCTATATCTAGACGCCTGTCATTTCCCCGACGCCGGGAGAGAGGCGCCCGGCATCCTGATCGAAGGGATGCCGGGCGCAGGGAGCGGACAGCCGTGGGGGGGAGGGTTAGGTTTAGGGCACCCGGGGGGGACTTAGGGTTAGGCACCCCTGCGGGAGGGTTAGGCTAGGGGGAGGGAGTGTTAGAGATAGGCACCCCCTGGGGCGGTATTTCATGCTAATTCCTTATGAATGGACCCTAGGTTTTGAATTTGTAGCAACATTCACAGTTTGCATTCAAGGTTAACCATTTATATTTATGGTTTGGTGTCCTATTAAACACTTGCCAGGTGTAGATGCATCAAATACGACAAGACTAAACTGGGCTTTCCCTGACACTGTTGCATCTGATAGAACCATTTCAGATTGCCCACCAATGACTGCTGGACTGTAGTCTTCTAGCAGCCACAAGCCGCAGAGCCCTCTGCCTACCCCTCTGCACCTGCAGCTTGTCCTCCTCAGTCTACTATTCGCTCTCTGTCACTGTGAAGGGTCATCCATTGGATCGCCAACCTTCAGCTGCAGAAAGACTGTCTTCCTGTAGACCGAGCTCAGGGGGTTCAGTGCAGCTGAAGTCTAGCAGCAGATGAAATGCTTTGGGACACTTACCTCTTCCAAAATTTGTATTCATATGTTGGCTGGACACTTCCTTTGGAATGGTATATGTGGAGATTTCCAAAGCCCTCTTTCTAGGAATCCTTTGCGGTAAAATTAATTCCAGGCAAGACGTTACCTCCTTCTATATAGTAAAGCATTTTCTACTGTTCTTAAGTCTTTACTTTTATTATATTCTTTAAATGTATGGTTTTGTTGTCTGGTTGTTGTGTTGCTTCATAAATTCACATTTATATAAAACTACAGCTTAGGGACAAATTGTTTTGTGTGGCATCTACTACTAAGACATTGGCAACAGTAACAACAAAAAAGCTCGATCTGGTACAGTATGCACATGTGCACAATAAGATCACGTGGTCACTGTATTGGAATTGCACATCAAGCACAAGTCACTTTGATATTTTTCAATATTGCACTATTGTAACCTTTTCTTTTATACTGAATATTGTGCAATTACAATTATCCAGACATGGTTCCAAGCCTAATACTTCTCTATCTCTATACAGATACACTTCATTGTATCGTATGTCTGGTACACATATAAGGGGTCTATTATCATATTGGTTAGACGAAATAATACTCTATAAGGTGCTTGTTTCCTCTTCATTGTCTTTTAGATTTCCATATCCGATCCCCCTAATTGACACATCAAGGAACAAACAGCCACCCTCATAATTCAATGGGGAAGTGTTTTTATTGTTACTATTTTATCATATGTTTGGTTGTTGCAATATTGTCATAGTAGTTCGATTTATGACTACTAGATAGTAGATGTATGTTGTTACAGGTACATATCTTGTTGGTTGTAAATACATGATACTTGAAATAGGTTTACCGCCATGTCTCCACAAACATACACATATATGGCAAGATGAGGGTAACAAGTGCAGTCTCCTGGGGTTAACAGTTGCACTTGTCATGCAGTAGTCAAGTAGTACAAGAGTCCAGAGCCTTAGTACAAGTAACCACAGCTAGTTTTATTAGCAGAACAAAACATTAAAGGAAATCCTGGCCTGTTCAACTCCAACTAAACAAAATGATTACCTCCCTCAGAGTGGAGGAACCTTAATGTCCCTCTCACATAATAAAATTCTTAAACACAGCACTTACATTCCTGTTCCCCAGGTAGTGAGAGACTGACTACAGGACCAACACACCCTTTATCAGCATCTCACCGCTAGTCCAACCAAAAGGCTGCTAACTAGCTTTTGTCTATCAGACAGAAACTAAAAACATTATTCCCTTGTATTTATTGATGATGTGACTGCTGACAAAAGCAGCAGAATGAATTCTGAAGTGTTTCGGGCAATATTACATGCTCATATTCAGTCAAATGCTTCAGAACTCATTGGACGGCACTTCACAGTGCAGATTGACAATTAATGCCCCAAGACAAGCAGGAACTGAAGACATTTGCAGTAGAGGCCTGGCAGAGCATCACCCAGGATGAAACCCAGCGTCTGGTGATGTCTATGCGTTCCAGACTTCAGGCTGTATTTGCCTGCAAAGGATTTGCAACAAAGTATTAAAAAATGAATGTTAGATTTAGGATTGTTTAGTTTGTCCCATTACTTTTGGCCCCTTAAAAATTGGGAGGCACATATTGAAACTGTTGTAATTCCTACACCGTTCACCCGATTTGGATGTAATTACCCTCAAATTAAATCTGAAAGTTTGCAGTTAAAGCACATCTTGTTTGTTTCATTTCAAAACCATTGTGGTGGTGATTAGAGGCCAAAATCTGAAAATTCTGTCAATGTCCCAATATTTATGGACCTGACTGTATGTATATATATATATATATATATATATATATCCCCTTGCAAAATGTTCTATTGTCTTTTGTCACATCCCCCTCCTGTTTCGACCTGTGGGGAAGAACACCTGTAGCCCCTAAGCAAGAGACACAGGGCAAAGCATCTACATTGAACAGTTGGATTACCGTCCTATGCTCTACTTAACCTTTTGCAATGCAGAAAACCATCTTCATAGTCTCCCTTTGGTTTCATTATTCTCAGCCATCCACTTCAACAGAACATAATCTGTAATCAATGTAAATGTTTGTCCCAAAAGGTAGTACCTTAGTGTTTCTAATGCCCAATTAAATTGAACATGAAATGATGTTCTACACCATCTTTGCTTTGAGACAACACATCACCTATCCCTACATCTGATGCATCTGTATGCACAACAAATTCATTTATAAAGTCAGGTGTCATCAAAACTGGTTGGGTGTACAATGCTAACACCTGAAAATCCTTTTCTGTGGCCATGTATTCCACTTAACCATAACTGTTTATACTTGGTAAAATTGGGCATAAATATTCTATTATACCCTGCGATTCCTAAGAAGCCCCTTGCTCACAGTGTGTCTCCCCTGCATGATTGTACACAAGCTGCATGCCAGAGTTCACTCCAAAACCACAGTATGGGCGCAGCCATGTTGAACTCTGTTACCTGACCCTCTTCCTCCACTCAGATTACTGCTTCCAGATCAGCTGATTGCAGCATCCAATCCCTGGGGATCCACAATTCCTTTTCCTGACTGGCTTCTTTTGTCAGTACAATATTGCTTCTGCTGAAGTTACAGCTCTGTGCTGAGCTCCCAGGTACTCTGTACCAGAATGGTCCCAGTCTGTTACATTCCAGTTCCAAGTCTTGTAATCAAGTCTGCTATTCCATCTGGCATTCCAGTCTGGTTTTACCACAGAGACTTTTTCATATCTGCCTTCATCGTTTCCATCCGATACCTTCAATCATCGTTCCCATCCGAAACCTCCAAACATCAGTCCCATCAGATATCTCCAATCATTGGTCCCATCCAATATCTATAATCTTTGGTCCCATCCGGTATCTCCAATCATCAACCCCATCCGATATCGCCAACATCTGTCCCACACTGATCCAATTCTTCAATTCCTCAACATCGTTCTCAACATGATCCAGTACTTCAATTCATCATCATCGGTCTCAGGGCGTGATTCACTATGGATCACTATTCTACATATATGCAACACAGTTGCTAACATCAGCAGTGATATGTAAATGTTTGCATTCGCATTGTGATCACAGCCTGACATAAAGACGCTCACTTCCCCTTACTCACATCCGTATACATCCGTATACATGGCCAGCATAGAGAAACAAGTAACATTAAAAGTTAATGCAGGTCAGACCTCACTCAGGAATTGCTTACTTCTGTGCACGCTATGAGTCTTCAGGCAGCATCTAGTATCGCAGTGGCTAATATTTGCATGCCCATGCAATGGCTTTGAAATGCAATGGCACGTCTGCTTTCACCTGACCACTCTCCCATGGTCACCCACAAACAGCACTTCCTGTGAATCACTCCGCCATGGGTCTGCACTCTGCTGTGATCGCAGACCTGAGTACAGTGTCTGGCTCGTGCACACACACTGCGATGCATATGTAGTGCAGTGCAAATTAATCGACTGATTGCATGCGTATAAGCAGTTGCGATCCTTGCTGAATCAGGTCACAAATTGATCCGGAACTTCAATTCATCATCATCGGTCTCAAACTGATCCAGTACTTCAATTCATCATCATCTGTCTCAAACCAGCCCAGTTCTTCAATTTATCAACATTGGTCTCAAACTGATACAGTTCTTCAATTCATCAACATTGGTCTTAAACCGATCAAGCTCTTCAATTCAGCATCTCCCGTCTCATACTGGCTCTAATCCAGGATAATCGGTCCCGATCCGATTGTGCTAATTTTTCCAGTATCATCTCCTCCAGTTCTCATTCCAACCTGCTGTTTAATAAAGACATTTACATTACTGTCCTCAAAATTAGAGTATAGGGGAAGGTCCTGGCGCATACAAAAGCTGCCCAATAATATAACCAAACATGTCCCAAAGACAGGATAAAATTGGAAATACAATAGAGAAATGCAGGAAAGCGAAAGAAAAGAATGTCCTTTTTGTTGGCGCACTAATAGATAAGAGTAAAATATAACTTTGTATATCCAATAACCAATTGTAAAATCACAAAAAACTTACAAACAGTGAAATATAAAGAAAACATAAAGAATGTGAATAAAAATTAAAAAAGATAACTTGCGTCGCGTGTCTCTATTCTTATCTATATAAATTATATGTCAATGGGTCATGAAACATCCACCCAGATAAAGGACAGCAGCAAATAAATCCTGTAAGGTTGAGATATCTTCTAATAGGATAAAAGTGGACAGCATTAAGTCTAGGGAATAACAAGTGAATTTAATGGCATTGACTGGAAGCTACAAAAGTATCTAGTAACAATTCATCCATGTGTGCACAGTGTAGCAAATTATTCCTTACACTTGTAATATAAATTCCACTAGATAGCACTGTTGTCCTGATAAACGCTGTAATGGACTAGTATTAGTAGAAATACTTAGAGTACAGTAGCAGATTCCTTACGGTAAATGGATTCTGCTTATCTTGTATACAAGATTATCATGTGTCTATTTGTGCAACACATGATATTAGACAGCTCACTGAATTGCGGCTGAATAGAGGTACTCTGAATGGCTCTGAACTATATAACAGAACAGTAAGTACTGAATGTGTGGCTTGGGTACTATGCTAACTGAAGTCCTGGGCTAATTGTAAATTTATACCTGCCGTTAGAACGCTATGCACTCCAATGATTAAAGATTGTATATAACACTTATGTGATAATTTTCTGTCCGTGAGTATCAATAAAAAATAAATAATGGTGCATTACTTGAATACTGTATAGTAACAACTGCTGAGAAATCAGTATGAAGAATATTAATGCCTATATTAAATTGAACACAACACACCAGTAAGCTGGATAGTAAAAGATAATATCACCATTGAATAATATTACAGTATGTTTCATATGGTGCAGCTTGCACTAGCAGTAATATGGTCAATACTGCAAATATGGCAGAACTAAATACATTGGGTATTTATACAATCATCACCCGAATGTCAGTGAGACAATATGGTTCTATTGCCAGTTAGAGAGACATGTTGCATCTAGGTAATTAAGGCACAATTCTCCGATAGATTAAGGAGTGGTAAATAATATCACAGTCAGGTGGTATTGCAGTATATTGCTTATAATGCGGTTCACATAGATAACTATACAGTCAGTGCCACAAGGCTGGCAAGGTGTGGTCCATTAAATATTTTTTTAAGAAGATCACCTAAATGCCAATAGTGCTGAATGATCCTGTAATCAGTGCAAAATAGACAGGTTTTGTATAGATAGTTTAAAATGCAACCCTCTATTAAACTTGTTAGTAAGAGATGATCTCTCCATCAGATCCCTTTTAAAACATGCCTATTAAATTGCAGATCGACTAGATATTAATATTATTCGTCTGCTCTCTCCTTTGTTATAGCAGGCATTGGTATATTACTAAAGGGAAATCAATTGAATTTATCTGGTAATTAACCCCAGAAGGCTCAGTAGTGCAAAGTGTTTAATTACCCGGTTGGAAATGCATTCATATTCATTTATGATACACACATTGTTCAGCCACACTCTTATCAGTACTTGAGAGCAGCGTAATTGATTTGGGTGGAAGTATATGACCCAATTTGCAATCACAATATCATAGTTTGAGAACACAGCGCTGAGTAGTAAGAACTACTCCAGGTACCGACGTACGTTTCACACTAAAGTTTTTTCAAGGCAACCCGAGCTTGCCATGGAGCTGCTTGATATTCAAAACGGACAGCCTATCATAAGCATCCTCAGAGTCACATGTTCAAATACACCAATAATGGGTGTTTAAATGAATAACCTGGAAACCTGAGTTTGGAATGTCACATGTGGTAGCATCCTCTAATCACTCTACTAAGATAGATCAAAGAGAAGAGAGAAGAGAGAGAAATATTTTTATTACATGTCAAGTAATTAATTAGATTAAAAAGCAGGTAAGTATTCAGGAGATATCCCATCCAGAAAATAATGTATGAACCTAAATGGAGGAAAAATACTTGTTCATTGGTAACCCTGTGTTTCAACGAATAATATATAGATTCTCAGGGTATATGTAAAGAATATATAATTCCTAAAAGGAGTATCTACATGGATCTAAGTCGATTAAGTGGAACACACAAAAAAATAAAATACCATAAAATACCAAATATTACAAATTCCTTAAAGGTATATGACACCTTCATGATTCGTTAAAATAATAATAGTGTGATATCAATATAATGAAGTGATGAGTGATTGTGATAATAGAAAAAAAGAAGAAATAAGGTGAAAAATAAATAAAGTGATACAAAAATGAATAAAACCTAAGATGGAAATCAAAAATTGACTCCAATGTAAAGTGATGTAGTGTAGTGTTGTGTGTAAGATAACAATAGAAGAGGTGTATAAAAAATAACAATTAAATAAATAAAAGAAATGAAAAATATGGTGTGCCGGGTGATAACAATTACCAAATACGTGATAAGTATGAAGGAATAATCCCTAGTCCTAATTAACCAGTGCAAAAGATTAATGATGTTGGACATCCTGGTGTATATAGATGTGAAATTCAAAAATTAATAAATACAAAATATAAAAAAGAACAAATTATATAAAAGTGATCATGAATATAAGAAGAAAAAGATATTTAGGGGGTGCAAAAATGTAATCATTGGAATAATTGTGTTTACAAAGAAGATATAAAACAATAATCTACATATAAATATTCTATGGTTTAATGGAGCTGGTGTGAATGCAATAATTTAGTAGTTTTAATAATCAGAAATCGCCATAAGCGATTATAAAAATAACTATTTCAGTTTGTTAACGGTTTCACTGACCTAATTCTAATACCAAATCTTCCTAGATCCACATAGAATCAATTGAGATAAAGCACAACCTAAAAGATATTACCTACAATGGGGTAGACCGATTTATTATTAATTATCATTAATGGGGAACTTAGGCCCAACTATTTTGGGCATAATGATTGAATATTAATAGTTGGTTAATTGTTTCAAATAGTGATTGGAATACAAAGTATATTAAAAATCAATCTCTTGAACAGATAAAATTAAAGGAGTGAACAATTTTCCAATGAAACTTAATACCAAAGGCACTAGTGATTGAGACACAGGGCAAAAAAGAGATTTTTATGTATGTAAATACCATCAATTCAATGGAATTAAAACTGGTGTTGATAAATATGTCCGTTCATGTACCCAGTGACTTAAAATACATTTAGGTCGATTCATAATGTCTATTTAAAGAAAAGGAAGAAAACTATTATGTTCATTGAGACCAAAAGGATAAATGCTCTTCATCAAGAAAATCATTTTAGTTTCAAATTTCAAGAGTTCATTATTTAGATCTCCACACCTCATGCCTAAATTCTATATCTTAACAGTAAAAGCGTGTTCCAAGATATACAGTTTATGGACGAAATGGACGTGTTGGGGTACCAAAAGGAACAACAACGCTTATAGAGATAATAATGAATTTTCGGTACTTCAATTTAAAAAATTGACGCACCCTACTTACATGGAAATTCAGTAACACCTATAAGGGTTTCTTTATCGAATCCACTGTGAATCTATTCACCTTGAAGACACCAGTCAGACATACACCACAAAAGAATGCTTATACCGATTAGTAAAATGGGATAGTGCAAGTAACTTGCATACCCAACTTGTAGTTGGGATCCTCATATCATGGTATCTTTACACATCTATTAGTAAAGCAGTATTCACTAGCCGGTCTTGTTGGATATGTTACAGAGCCATGATTTAATATAAGAAAAGCTTCCACATTTTATTTAATTTCCAAAATATCCATAAAAAATAATCCATAGAAGTAAAGACTGTATTAAAAAAGTACAGAATCTCAATAAAACAAGTGGGGAATTTCTTAAAATCCTTCTTAGAAAAGTAAATCTCAATCAATGGTTATATTATGGTGTTTCTAATGTAGGTAAGACTCCGGATATCTACCCACACAAAATATTAACCAGAATGAACATACCTCCCACTAGAAAAAGGAAATTAGATACTCCTCATTGTCTCCTTAGACTCCACTACCGACACATTTCAATAAAAATGATCTTTATCAAGGTATAGTGAAGGCTATCTGTATCCTCTATTTATACCGGATGTCCCCAGAAGTGAAGTCATCCCAGCTATCGAGGATATCGTATTCTAAATGAAATACATATATCTATATAAACTTCCACCCTCTGGGATACATCCATCCGGATCGACGGTCTGGTTCACCTAATAGGGGGCATAAAAGGAGGTTAATCTCTTCATTCATAATGAACTTCCGCCCAATATTGCGGGACTGGAAGTCACTGTGTCCCAGTTTGAATGTCAGAGAAGAGGAGGTGACGTGGGTGAGGGTAATTCAACGTGGGCACATTCCCCGTATACTTAAAGTAATTGGTTTCTTCATTTCTATTGAACTTCCGCCTGACATCTCGGGACCGGAAGTCCTAGCGTTCCAGCATGCGTTCCATAGAAACAGAAGTAACGTGGGTAATAAGTTTAATTCACACAATGGTCACTGCTCTTTTATTTACATTTTTTTTACTGTAGATTTTGTTATAAAAATAATGAGCTTTGTGTAAATGCATCATGTTGTTATTTTGTCACTATTTAATATTTTAAATACCGAAACATTAAAATGCAATTATAACCTTAGCAAAGATGTGGACACAGGTCAACGAATTGAAACTTTATTTAATTTTTTTTTTAAATCATTAACTAAACACTTTAAAAATAGATAGATACAACATAAATATTTTTTCTTTTACTAACAATAAAAGTCAACCATTGATTGGGAGCCACACAGAGTGTCCAAACAACTGACCACCCCCTATACTGGGAGTAGGCAGATATCAATTTTGAGTCCATGTTTAATTTAAGTCAGTTGTTTTTTGTAATGAGTTCCTGTAAATACTAAAATTTATTGCATTCTATTCTGATAGATATAACTATGGAAAGAGACCGTGAGTTCCTAACAGGCTTTTTCAAACTATTCCGAGAAAAGGAATGTTTGTGGAAGGTAAAGTGCAAGGAATATCATAATAAAGAGAAAAAAATGCAACTCTGCAGGAACTTGCGGATTTCAGCAAGAACCACCACAGTGGTTCCGTGGATCCACAAGAAGATATAAAATTTGTGGATGGTGTTCCTCTAGGAACACAAGAAAAGCCAGACATCCAAGTCCTTTGGAGCGTGGGCAGACAAGATATTTCACCCAAACCTGTGGTATTATGACTTGGTTCGCTTCACCTTAAACCAAGAACCTCAGTGGTCATCCCAGTGCTTGATGGTGGAGCACAAGCCCAGAGAGGAACCTGAAGATTTGGGGAAAATGTCCAAATGTGGATTTAGTAAGTAGAGACAAAGTGAAAACACACCATACTAAATGTTTAAAAAGTACAGAAAGTCCCCAATTGTCCTCTAGTTTATTTTAGACAGTCTTCCTGCCATGGCACTGTCCCCACTCTTAAAATAGGCCAGGTATTGCTCCCTCACCTGTTTTGCGTGTGTGGTGTCAGTTTCAGAAACCCCTGATGCTGCCACAGATGACCATCGATCCATGTCCTCTGGCTGTTCTTGGTCATCTGGCATAGCTGTGCCTGTTGTCCTTTGTTGGGTGGTTTTCCACCTTAGAAAATTATGCAGGACACAGAATGCCAAGATGATCCAGTCAATCTTATCCACGCGCAAGTTGATGGCCGTGTGGAAGATGCAGAAGCGATTACTTAGGATGCCAAAGGCATTCTTTACAATCCGGCATGCCTTTCAAAGCCTGTAATTGTAGATCTGCCTTTCCTTTGTCAGTTCCCTTAGCGCATATGGCTTCATAATGTGCTCCTGTAGTGTGAAGGTCTTGTCTGCCACAAACACAACATTTAGGCAGTGCTTGGTTTCCTTAACAGAGAGCAAGTTAAGGGCTTTGGAGTTGAGCCTCTAGTAGAAAGCCATCTGTTTGAAGGACCCTCCATCTGAAGCATGACCATTCTTGCCAACATCCACAAATATAAATTCATAATTGCCATTCACCACAGCCATGAGAAATATACTGAAGAATCCCATAATAGTAGGATCCGGTGTTGGCAGGTGGGGTTTTGCGTAAGTGTTTCCCATCGATGGCTCCCCCTCAGTTAGAAAAATTCCACCGCCATTTAAATTTCTCAGCGATGGTTTTCCATTCTGCTACGGTTGTAGGGAACTAGAAAAAAGTGAAAAATATGATCTTTATGTTATATTTTTGTTTCTTTCAACAGACTCCTACCCAAGATCTGGGCATGGATGCCACCCCAGACCTCAGTGGCATTTTTGAGAGTGAGGGGGAATGGTCCAATCCACCTCGCCCCCCCCCCCCCAAAAGACAGCGCTGCCTCGCCTCTAAGACACAGCCCCAAACGAGTGCTGCAGAAACCACCTGACCACATTGATATTCTAGCCTTTCATTAAGACAAATGCACCCGGATTAACAGATCCATTTTGAGAGGCTGGTGATCTCGGGGAAAACAGGCCAACTCATGCCAGAAACATGCGTTCCAAGGCCTTAACAACCGCCATCTGACCTTCCCACTAGAATGATGGGTCCTACCCCATCAATCTGTCCTTCCCCAGCCTTCTATCCATCTACATCTACAACAGGCGTTTGTAGTGCCTTTCTGGAGGCAGAGGAGGATACAATGTTTAAAGTTATAAAAAAAAATGTTTTTTTTGGAACCCCAATTATTAACAAGTTTTATCATTCCCAATAGCTACTATTTAAATATGCGTGACAAGCACCATATATCATAGAGCACTACAGTTATTGGGACTGATGAATCTTGTTGATATACACGTTAAAAGTTGTTTCAAAATTTATACGTTTTTAGGCCCTTTTTTTTACCGGGGCCATATTTTGTATTATAAGATTTTAAAGTTCTATTTTATTTAATATATATAGTTTTATAATTTTATTTTACATAAAAAAAATTGCAGCCATGTTCAGGGTGCACAGTTTGTACTTTAATAATAAAAAATTATTTTCTTGCACAAGACTTAAAAAAATTTGTGGATTTTTCTTACCTTACAGTACTGGTACAGTAACAATAACACAGTAACAATCGATTTGCAAATCTCCGGTATGATGAGGCCCAAAGCTTGGGGAGAGATGAGGGAGCCAAACTTTAAGTCAGCCAGGCATCTTTCTGTAGAGAGGAACCTCTGTGTAGCCACCAGCCTCTATTCTGAAGGGATGGCCGTCCGCAACTTTGTATTCTGCCTCTGAATGTAGGGAGTCACCAAACACAGCAACTCCTGGAAGGTCGCATCATCCACTTGCAGGAAGTTGCGGTACTCATGCAGATTGTTCTCCTGAATCTCCATCAGCAGCCGCATGTGAGAGCGAGTATCCCTTTGCAGCAGCCACTTCATTGTCCAGCATGATCAGCCTCCTCCTTTGCTGGGGCCTCTACTCTTCAGCTAACACTGCAGCTCCAGCACATGCTACACTCACTCTATAACGACAAGTATCCATCACTAGAGAATGTAGAATAGACACACTTTGTTAAGCCAGGCAAAACAAAGCAAAGCAGCAAAGCAATGTACAGTATTCAGCAGGTATACACCAAGGGTCTCATTCAGACCCGCTCGCAAGTGCATGAGCGCTCGCAAGCAGGTCGATATTTTGCTTTGCGCACACACAGCGGCCGCACTGCGCGTGCGCAAGCTCGGATCGCGAGAGAAATTCTCTCACTTCGGGGCTCACTACAAAAGGGGCGGTTGTCGATGTTGATAAACAGCTCACCCCATTTTGTAGGTGTGGCGGGGGGTTGGTTTCACAAACAGAGGCGTTTGCAAGCGAAGGCTTGCCATTTGTGGGCAGCCCCACTGACATCACCAGTGATGTCAGTGGGAGAGCTTCCTGCTCTATTAGAGCCGAAAGCTCTCTGAGGCTTGCGGCCACGAGACCCTACCACAAGGGTCTCGTCACAATCCCCGATGGTCGCGATGGTCTGGACAATCGCGACCATCGTCCTGGCCGCTTGTTACGGCTGTGGGTGGTAACTCACAGCCTAGCGAGCGGCCAGGAAGTTGGATCATTTTTTAGATGCGGCCGCCCTCATTCAGAGCGAGCGCTCGCATTTTGCGAGTGGCTCTGAATAATGTCCTAAGTCTCACTAGTCACAGAGCAGCACTGCACAGAGCTAAACTGGTGCTAGATTTTCATACCCTGCAGTTAGTTCAGCCCATTATTTAAATTTTTATGAAATATTTAAGATTGTCGTCAGTCTTTGGGACATAAAACAATATATCATTAACGATCTGACGATTTGGAAATCGTTAACGACAAGCAATATATCATTTGTACAACTGCACAGTGTGTATGCACTATGGGCCTGATTCAGAGCCGGTCGCTATTTGCGGTCGTTCGTTCAACAAAAAGGGGTGGCTATTCAAATGAACCGTTCGCTCTTTGCGGTCTGTTGACGCCTCTATGTCTGAACGAGCGAACAAAACTTGCTGTTGTAATTTTGAAAAAGACGCCCCCTGGCCGCTCGCACCATACGTCATGTCCGCTATTTATTAGATTAATTGAGTACATCGAACAGCGTATGACCTGCTCGCTATTCTTGCGGCTGGTGTTTGCTACCACAAATTTGCGAGCAGTTTTGGCTATAAAATAACCCAGTGACGTGGTCAATGACGCTCCAGTATTAATTATGCACACCCTTAAAACGCCCGTTTTGACCTTTAAGCACGCCTGCGTTCTGATTTCCACTCCCCGTTTTCAAGCACCTTCCCCTGTTACCACCCACATATGCCTCCTCCTGTCACTCATATTAGCAGGCAATCGCTATTTAGCGAACAAACGATTTTCGGCCGCACTGACTGGTTCGCGCATGCGTATTACGATCTGTACGCATGCGCAGTTGGGCAAACATCGCTCGGAGCGAACGAGTGGCCGCTTACGAGCGGCTCTGAATCAGGCCCTATATCATTAGTCCAGGAGTTCCAAGGAGTTCAGGGGAAATCGTTATAATTTGCAAATTGTTAAGTGTGTACCCAGCATAAGACAAATTAAGGCATTTGTATAATAGTTCCATTTAAACCAAGGGCAGGTTCTGAAACACAAATATGAGCTGTTAGGTGGTAAATGTTGCAGATGTTATATGAAGGTGGTGAACAGTATTGTCATATGTGACAAAAGTCAAAGGTGGATTGTAACCTGAGTGAATCCATCTTGTGTAGTGTCTTTTACATGTCTCTACTAGATGACTGTGACTTTTGCCCCATATTCTAACCATCTGTGTTTTACTCTAGCCGACGACCCCGGAAGATATTGTATTAATATAACATATTGTATGCAGGCTAGAACAGATAAACAAAGCAGAATTAATATAACATGTTGTATCAAGGCTAGAACAGATAAACAAAGCAGACTTATTGTTGGATTAGTGTTTCAATCCAAGGTGTTTGTCCATGTCATTCCATTTTATACAGAATATACTGTCTTTGTTATTTAATGAGTTGTAATCACTAAAAGGACGCTAATCAAGGGAAAGTAAAAAACCAATGCAGTAAAAAACCAATGCAAAAATGATGGATGGTTAGATGCGATGATATATGTGTGGTATTTGTATAAGTCACTATAGTATGGTATACAATCGGGAAGCCGGCTGCCTTAATACCGGCAGCTGGCTTCCCAACTATCATATCCCGGCGAGGGATGAAATGCCGGGCGTCTAGATGTAGACGCCTGACATTTCCACGACGCTGGGAGACCAGCGCCCGGCATCCCGATTGAAGGGACGCCGGGCGCCACAAGCGGACAGCCGCGAGGGGGAGGGTTAGGTTTAGGGCACCCGGGGGGGACTTAGGGTTAGGCACCCCCCTGGGAGGGTTAGGGTTAGGCTAGGGGGAGGGAGGGTTAGGGTTAGGCACCCCGGGGGGGACTTAGGGCTAGGCACCCCCCCGGGGAACTTAGGTTTAGGCAGCGGGGAAGGGGGGGTTAGGCACCCCTAAGGAGGGTTAGGGGGTTAGTTTAGTTAGTACTTACCTGTCCACGATCGGGATTTCCAGCGCTGTCGGGCTTCCGCTGCCGGGAACTCTGCTGATGTCAGCCAGGAGCTGCCGGGAATCAAACCGCTGGCCATGCGGCCAGTGGTATTTCATATCGCTTCCTATAGTATATGAAAACATATTAAGTATTTCAAAATATGATTTGAATTAGAAAAACAGGTATAGAATTTTTGGCATAAAAAGATGCAATAAAGACGCCTGGTGCTAACAGAGTCTCATGGGACCTGGCACACGGAGAGGGACTTGTTAGCACAACTGCAGCAAAGATATATAAGGACACATCTGTACATACATATACTAGCTGTTGCCCGTAATTTTGCCCATGATGAAATAGCTTTTGCCAACATGTTTATTATGGTTCTGGTTGTATTGCTTAGCATAAGTTGCACAACCAACAGCACTATACAGACTAGTGGTAGCAGCGCCTTCACCCACCGCTTACACCAATGTCACTGTGTGCCCTGTGCCCAGACTGCTATGTAGGCTATCCCATTAAAGTGAATGCGGGCCCAAAGCTCCTCTACTCCCAGCACTTACCGGCCGCGCGCATGGTGCCACACCTATATCTTGCGTTGATGAATTCACTTCATTTGTTCTTGTTAGTGCTCAGCTTTAATTAGACAGATCAAGATAAAACAAAGTGCAGGTTTATTCTAGGAGTTTCTACTAAAAATTATGTACTTTTTATGATAATCGGTTCAGTAGTTTTTGCACCAACTTGGAACATGATACAGCTCCGGGGATGGGGCATTTATCCCTAAGTGATATCCCACATAATTGGGTATTACAGTAATTATTTATTATTAACAGTAATAATGTAATTATAGAAGTGTTATGTATACAAGAAAAAATAGATTCATGACAGTGTTATTAGTAAATGCAAAAGTCACTTTTACCATATAAAATATTGCTCAATACACCACAAATACAAATAAAATTACATTAAATACAAACACCTGTTATTTTGCCTTTAGAAATTTTTCCTACTGCAGCACAAATGGAAATATCAATTAATTAATGCAGATGAACGGAAAAAGATTCAGCTAATATAGCAGCTACACTAATAAATTAAACACATCAGATGGAGAGATAAATGGAGAGATAAATCTGCAAATATCCTATCAATAGTGTATGAAGTCTGATGCTGTCTGTCTCTTATTTCCTGTAAGAGCAAAGGCACAGGTTACTGTACCACACTGACTGGAGCCCAGGGGGTAAATTTACTAAAGTGAGCGTTTTTAGAAATGGAGATGTTGCCCATAGCAACCAATCAGATTCTACTTAACATTTAACTAGCACCTTCTACAAGATAATAGCTAGAATCTGATTGGTGGCTATGGGCAACATCTCCACTTCTAAAAACTCTCACTTTAGTAAATTTACCCCCAGGTATTTGTGATGTCAAATGCTTATTACTATTATTTAAATTGAAGTATATAGTTTCTTGAATAAGATTAAGATACTGTAGCATAAAATATCCATATATCTAGTGCTTCTAACCAACCAAACTATGGCTCATTTAGATGTGTCATTTTCTAGTTTTATCCTAATAAGTTAACATTTACTAACATATCTTTTGAATTATCAGGAGTAGAAGGACAACTTTCCTTTCCAATTAGGACACACAGTCCCTATTAAATCTAAAGCTAGTCTATTCTTCTGTGTCACAGTTCTAATGGCAGACATTTTCACAGTGACCTTTTGTAATGGACTTACAGATGCATTGCTAAACTTCTCTGAGTAATGATCTATCTCCCTTGATAGCCCTACTAACGCTATACATAGCAAATGACATTCAGTTTCATAAATTCTCTAATTCTACCTTTAGGAAGCACATTAAAATATCTAATTGCTGGAAGTATACATCCTAATTCACAGCTTTCTGACTAGTCTGTTGAAGCAATAGCTAAGTTTTAAATAATTAAATAATATTCCTGGTAAATGTATTATATAAATATAATACAGTACACTTACAATTAGGTGTGTGTGTGTGTGTGTGTGGTGGTAGGGGGCTGGTCTGCACACCCTAATTTTATACATAATAAGAGGTGCTACCTATTTTCCTGCACTTTGCACATTTTCACCCGAAATTGACATGTCATTACTGGCCAAATTAAGTTAACTAAAATATTATTTTTGCATAAATAGTCATTAAGATGGGTGTCCCAGTGTTTCTGATACAACATTTTTACCGTAAAATATTGATTTTCCCCAACTTTTCACCTGCTCAGGAGCTGGTGAAAAATTTTTGGCGTTAAAACCCTTAAAAAACGATTGTGCGTTAACTAGAGGACTAATTGAAAAGTGCAATTTTTTTTTCGTATGAAAGTCACCTTTAAGCACTTTAACACACGAAAATGGGTTATCATGGCTATTTGTATTACACCCTTAGTGTGAAATTATATAATAACACAGCATTTATACATTTAAAACAAATATAACAATTGCAAAAAAAAGAAACAATGCCAGTAAAATAAAAAAAAAACATTTTAACAAAAGCTGAATAAATCAGGTAGCATTATTATCATCACGTAGTGTTATCTCACTATAAAAAAGTGTAGTGGATTAATTCTTTGGTAATTGAATGAAATAGGAAAACATTGAATCCTAAGATCATGGATTCACTATGAACGCTGTTTAAAAATGTTGTAAAAAAACCCCATAAAAAACTCAGGCATGGCAGTGAATAACACTGATGATATAGAACTTTTTTTTTTCCCTTTAAGTGATCTAACATTGTAGTCTCAGCTGACTTGTTTTGGCCTGTCAGACTAGCGTGGCAGGGGGGTGGGGAGTAGGCGGCGGGAGAGATGAGTGCCACCACCTCTCCAGGACCACTTTAAGCCCTGGATAGTATATTATAAATTTGGATGGTTTTACATGTATTGCAATATGTGGAACTAGCATTTACCATTTTTAATACACAGTGTAACTTTAATACTACTTGAATTAGCTTGAAAAGCATTAATAATGTCTTTGGTAAGTGTTGAGGATTCTATATATCCTTATTTTGTTTATACGATGTGGTACACCCATCTTGCACCCCAGTTTAAGTTCTTTGCATTCTTTCAATATTTGTGGTAGAGTACAATACTTCATAGTTCTTTATTTTTATTTTGGGCATATGTTTTTACGACACTTATACATTATCCTAGTTTTTTATGACTTAAATGACATTGGCTAAATCCCCACAAACTAGTCTATGTCACTTGGATGCCCAATTTTTTTTGCAATCCCTATGCATTGCCTTCGCTTGATTCTTTCCTTACCTATATGCTGGTTTCTCTGAAGAAATTGAGCCTCCCTACCTAGGTAGACAGTGAGTGGCTCTCTGTCTGTGGGACTTACAGTCAGGTGCATAAATATTGGGACATTGACAGAATTTTCATATTTTGGCCTCTATTCACCACCACAATGGCTTTGAAATGAAACAAACAATATGTGCTTTAACTGCAGACTTTCAGATTTAATTTGAGGGTAATTACATCCAAATCAGGTGAACGGTGTAGGAATTACAACGGTTTCCATATGTGCCTCCCCAGGGGCTGGCTGGCAACTTTTAGCCTGGGGGGCAAATGCATGCAGGCGGCCCTGGCAGAGGAGTAGCGTGTAGCCAGGGTGCCCGAAGAACTTGCGTGCTACGGCGCCCCCCTTCAAATGTTTCAGGGAGGAGGCGGGTCCATATGGGATTAATGTAAGGTAAAAATAAAGATTAGGGGCAGCCCCCTGTCGTAGTGCCCATATGCAGTGCCCCCGTGTGCCACAGGAGAGAACACCCTTATGCAGGCCTCCAGTAGTGCCCCCAGTAGTGATCCCCCCTATGCAGTGCCCCTTGTGCCCCCAGTAGTAAGCCCCTTATATAGTGCCCCCAGTAGTGGTCCCCCCTGTGCAGTGCCCCTTGTGTCCCCAGTATTAAGCCCCTTATATAGTGTCCCCAGTAGCAGTCCACCCCCCATGCAGTGCCCCCAATAGTGGTAACCCTTATGCAATGCCCCTTAAATAGTGGCCCCAGTTGTAGTCTCCCCCCTATGCAGTACCCCCAGTATTGCCCTTTATATAGAGCCTCCAGTAGTGGTCCCTCGATGCAGTGCCCCCAGTGGTAGTCCCCTCCCCCTATGTAGTGCCTCTAGTAGTAGTCCCCTCCCCCCTATGCAGTGCCCCTAGTAGTAGTCCCCTCCCCTTGTAGTGCCCCTAGTAGTAGTCCCCCCCTTGTAGTGCCCCCAGTAGTAGTAGTCCCCCCCTTGTAGTGCCGCCAGTAGTAGTAGTCCTCCCCTTGTAGTTCCCCGCATTAGTAGTAGTCCCCCCCTTTGTAGTGACCCCAGTAGTAGTAGTCCTCCCCCTTTGTAGTGCCCCCAGTAGTAGTAGTCCCCCTCTTTGTAGTGCCCCCAGTAGTACCCCCCCATGTAGTGCCCCCAGTAGTAATAGTCCCCCCTTGTAGTTCCTCCAGTAGTAGTAGTAACCCCCTTGTAGTGCCCCCATTAGTAGTAGTCCCCCCCTTGTAGTGCCCCCAGTAGTAATCCCCCCCTGGTAGTGCCCCCATAGTAATCCCCCCCTGGTAGTGCCCCCAGTAGTCCCCCCCCCAGTAGAGAGACTTAATTAAAAAAAAAAATCACTTACCTGAAACTCCCGCTCCTGGTCCCGCCGCTAACAGCTCCTCCGGCCGCTTTGCATGGGAGAGACGTCATTACTCATGACGTCTCTCCCATTACCCACTGCAGGAGCCGGAAGATGGCTCCCACAGTGGGAGCAGCAGCAGCCGATGAGAGTCTGACAGACTCTCAGCGGCTGCTGATTACAGCAAACACACAGCTGCCGGCTCCGGCGGCTGTGTGTTTGTGCTGTGTAGCGCTGACTGAACTCCGTCCGGTCAGTGCTACACACACGGTCCAGTCTGTGTCACAGTGACACAGACTGCCCGCGGCCCACGGCCCGTATGACGCTGCGGCCCGGGGGGCACATGGCACCCTGCCCCCCGGCCCAGCCCGCCACTGTGCCTCCCACTTTTTAAGGGGCCAAAAGTAATGGGACTATCAACTCAAAAGCTATTTCATGGACAGGTGTGGGCTATTCCCTCATTATTTCATTATCAATTAAGCAGGTAAAAGGTCTGGAGTTGATTCTAGGTGTGACATTTGCATTTGGAATCAGGTGCTGTCGACTCTCAATATGAGATCCAAAGAGCTGTCACAATCAGTGAAGCAAGCCATCATTAGGCTGAAAAATGTAACCTATCCTATTCAAGTGAATTCTGGCCCAAAGCACCTCTCCCTATAAACCTTACCAGCCGTGGGCATGGTGCCACACCTATCTCTTGCATTGATGATGTGAATACATTTTGTTTTTGTTATTGCTCAGCTTTAACTTGACAGATTGAGATGAAAGTATATAAGTATATATCAGGGATGTGCAGTCAGGATAGGCAATACTCCTCAGATTTGATGATTATAATAATACAAGGAAGATATTTATAACTTCTGAACATCTTCTTTCTTTATTGTATTCATTTTTATAGTTAACACTAACCAGCTTTGTGGAGGTCTCTGGGACAGCAGGGAGATGAGGCAGCAACAGCTCAGACTGGCTTTTGTATAGTCAGACACTGCTTGCTGAGCTGGGGGCAGGGCAACACCACGGGCAGTAAGCTGCACAGAAAGAGAACTAATAGAGACATGTCTCTGCGTATGGGGGGGCATGCCTTGAGCACTGATGGACACCTTGGATGTGTCATGTGGCCAGGAAGTGCACTGCAGTGTTTAGAGATCAGAGCTCAGTCAATAGAAGCAAGAGAAGACACAGTGATGCAGGTAGGATGGTTTCCTGTGACCAGGAAGTGCACTGCAGCGTTTAGAGATCAGAACTCAGGGCCTGATTCAGACCCACTCGTGAGCACATAGCGGTCGCACTTGGGTCGATGGTCGGGCAGTGCGCACGCACGGCATGCGTGAGCCCCGGATTGAGAGAGAACTTCACTCGCTCGGGGCTCGCAGCAAAATGGGGTGGCTGTCGATGTTGATCGACAGCTCGCCCCGTTTTGTAGGTGGTCGGGGGGGTGGCTGCACAAATGGAGGCATTACTGAAGGAACGTCTGCGATTTGTGGGCAGCCCTACTGACATCACACGTGATGTCAGTAATGAACTTCCTGCTCTATTAGAGCAGGAAGTTCACTGGGACTTGTGGTGGTCTCGTCGCAAGCCTGATGGTCGCGATAATCGCCAGGCCGCCCGCACAAGCTGTGGGTGATCAGCCACAGCTATGCGAGCAGCCTGGAGGCAGATTTTTTTTTTTGTTAAATCCACCCTGATTCAGAGCGAGCGCTCGCAAATAGCGAGCGCCTCTGAATCAGGTCCTCAGTCAGCAGCAGCAAGAGAAGAAACAGTGATGCAAGTAGGAGAATCAATGGACACTGAAACTTAATGTAGTGAGGGGAGAGTTACCGTGAGTAGAGGTAGAGACAAGCTCCCAGTAGTCAGACCCATCTCCACGTGTGCCTCTCCAGCCATTGGCCTCACCGCCAGGGCCGGATTATAGGCAGGGCGAATGGGGCGGTGGTCCAGGGGCCCCCACACATTGCCCCTACCTGGCCCACTCTGCTACCTCCCTTGCCCACCCGGCGTCCGCAAGCATGGCTGACTCGCACACTGCAGTTGGAACCCTTCCCCTACTCATCTTCCAGTCCAGGGTCCAGTCCGGGTTTTCCTCAGGCGGCGGAGATGTGCTCCTCGGTGCTCTGTTTGCTTGACTGGCTCCCCGTTCTACCAGCCCAGGCTGCTGCTGCTCCGCTGTGAAAGCCGAGCCAGTGACAGCACCTCCGGCAGAATGAAGATGGCAGCTGACGGCGTGATGCGCACCACTCGCGGCCACCAGGGTCCTGACAGGTAATGCACCGGGTCCTGGCCCCCTCCTTGTATGTGCGTTTTGCCCTCCACTGCCCATTGCGGCTGTGATGGGGAGCTCCAGCCGGGAACTTTGCATTGCAAGATTGTACCTGGCTGCCCAGAGATCTCCTTCCTGCTGGCTCTACTGCCCCCAATGTTCAATACTGCCATGTGTCATGCTATCATGCAGGGACATAGGAGAGGCAACAGGCGGTTAGTGTCTATTTGATTGGTTCGGGCCCCCACAACTTAGTTGCCCCGGGGCCCCCACAAGTCTTAATCCGGCCCTGCTCACAGCATGTCATTGATATATATATATATATATATATATTATATATATATATATATATATATATATATATATGTGATACCCGACAGGAATTGTAAAACTGAGATGTTATATTGTCTATTCTTACCAGGCTTGAACAGGTTCCTTGTTTCTACTTAGTTAATCAGAGAGGTAAGGAGGTTGGAGCAGACGTAGGAAGCTACAACTTTAAGTTACAGTTACTCTTTTTTACAAACTAATGCAGATTCGACAATGTCATAACAATCTGTAATGTTACTAGTTTTCATTACCAAGTGATCACATATTCAATAACATCTATATTTAATCACATTGGAATACTGGATGTTTCTTGCATCTAGACAAACAGCAAACTTGGGGAGTCTGTGGATATTGATTGGTTATTTCAATAAACATGCATATTTATGAGGAACCATGCCAAACTGTTCACATTAAATATAGTTTTACACATCAAATTATCAAAAACAAGAATAAAGCACCGATAGATCAGAGAACCACAGTATAAATTACACCCTAAATATATTTCTAACTCAATTTCCCTTTTACCTAAATATATTGTATAATGCATGCTGATGGACACTATGATGTAGGCCGGGGGTCTTCAACCTCACTCTGCTGCTTGATCTGTGTGCCCTGAAGCAGGTGTCAGTCCCCGAAGTAACCACAGCTCTCTCTCCTTTCCTCAGAGAGCCGGGTCTCAGCCTGCACCTCCGCCCAGGTCCACCTCCAGCTGCTGTCAATCATATATGCCTTCCTTTACACAGCCGCTACTGGGCCAGTGTCACCGCACTACTGTCTCCCTCACTGACAGCCAGGGGAAACACACCCAGTGTTTCCCCTGGCTGTCAGTGAGGGAGACAGTAGCGCGGTGACACTGGCCCAGTAGCGGCTGTGTAAAGGAAGCCATATATGCAGCACAAACCTCTGCAGCACAGGTCCGCTCACTGACTGTTATCTCACCTCACTCGTCCAACTGTCAGTGCCTGCTCCTTATAACACTTCCGCCAGGATACTGAAAGGCATTTTACAGGTCAGTCAGGGCATGCAGGGCTCCCCTCTAAAGTCCAGTGGGAGAGTCCTTGTCCCGTGCCCCAGGAGTCTTAATCAGTCTGGCCTAGCTGGGTGAAACCATCATCCTCTTTAAAAGGGAAAAACAGTCAATAGCATTAAATATCAATTACAACCATAACAATAGCTGGACCAATTTAAATACAGAGAAATATACAATTCGGTACAAATGTAGTCATACATAAACATTTGACATATACACAGTAATTTTAGTATAAGTGGCACTCCCAGGGTATGGGGTACCACATATCTCCCCGCTAAAACATACGTGTCCTCACGTATTATGTAGGAGAATATTTGAATATGTACTACTAAGTGACTTATTAGTACATATTCAAATATTCTCCTAACCATTTTTTCATTAACTATTTACATATAACAAGTTTGCGTGATACATGCATTACATATTTACTTCATACAACTTTTCGTACAACCTTTTTATATCTTACACACTACTGTTTATATCTAATGGGTAGAGGTCACTTTGTCTCTTTTGTTTGTGGGTCTTGATGCTCTTCGCAGAATTTGGGCCACTTCACTTGAATCTATAATCGTATATTCATCCTCTGGCACCCCATACTGCACTAGATCAGACATTATGGGCTTCTTGGGAATGACATATGTCAACTCCTGCATAACAGTACCCTGACGATTTTGTTCAGAAGATTCCAAGCTCTCAGCTCCAACGGGAGGAAGTAAGTAGTGTTGGAACGCATGCTGGCTGATGCTGAATCTATCATGACTTTCACATCCTGTGAGTAAAATCTGACAACAGATCGCTGAGGTGACTTGTTGGTTTTTAATGTTGGTGGTTTGCCTATGTAGTAGATTAATGTCTGTTATTAGTAGATTACCATTGTTAATTGGGGGGTGGGATTTATGATTGAAAGGGTGGATAGAAATATGTTTCATGGGTTGCTTGTACTTGAATCTTGCCAAAGGTCCACGTTTTAGGACCGAAATGTCGAACACCATGTTGCTGTATTTTTTTATGGATTTGAAATAAAGGTTTGATTTTAGAAGACTGGTGAGTGCATCCCGGAGTTTCTCCTATATTTTTATTTTATATATATATTATATATATTGACAAAACCTGCGAGAAAATTGTCAAAGGAAAATAGATATGTCCCATATTTTAGGCTTCTGTCTGGTAGTCTCTTGCTACCTGGGTAGCGGGCTGACAGACCGGTTGAGAGACACTGATATGACTTTATACAAGTGCTGTATGCTGTTTTGTGTGATGTGTGCATTAGGTCCTCCCACACTTGGAGAATGAGACTTCTATTTAGTTACAGCTGGAAAGGCTAGGATTTATCTTTATGATTTTGTTTATTTTGCTACACAAATAAAACTAGCTGCGCTTATTTGTAACCAAAAGGCCCTGGACTGGTGTGATACTGATTAGTTGCTGCATACAGAGTGTGGACATTTACCTTAGGAAACGCTGCTATTTAACCTGATCTTGTGACATAAGGTTAGAAATGCGAGCATTACACTTATATTGCAGACATAAAAATGTATGTGAAAAATTTAAAGTGACAGACACAATTTTTTTGTTGCTTTTGGGAAAAGACTGTCATATTGTGAGATCCTAGTGGTGTCATCATCAGATGCTTAGAAGAACACATTCTGCTTCTCATCTACACAATGAGATAACATGGAAGACATCATTAAGGTGCTGCTAAGGGCTGCAGCGCATCAGCAGGAAGCTACCAAAGTGCAGCAATTGGGCATTGAGGAGGCCCACATGCAAATGCAATTAGATGTTGAGGAGATCCAGAGGCAGCAGCAATTAGCCATTGATGAACTCTAGAGGTAACAATAAATGGATGCTGTGGAAAATGGGAGGCAGCAGCAACAAGACCATGAAGCCTTACAAAAGTTGGTGTAGCATCTAGCAGCACTGTCTGGAAATGCTTCCATGGACATCACAACTAGCTTCAGCTCCATATGGGCTACTCATTTTTTGCAAAAGATGGCCAAGAGTGGTCATGTTGAAGTCTATTTAATCACTTTTGAAAGAACAGCTGAGATGGAAAGTTGCCCTAAAAATCAGTGGGCTGCCCTTTTGATATCTTTCCTGTCATATTTTGACTTGAGCCTTACTAATGCCAAGGACTATGACAAGCTAAAATTTACATTTTAATTCACTTGGGTTCATGATGTCTATTCAAGCACAAGTTCATCACTGTGGATATCAAGTAGATAAGCTTCCCCATTTCAAATGCAGATCTCCTCTATCTCACTATGTAGTGGTAACAGCCAGAGACTCTAATAGAGCCACAGATCGTTGATAGGGTCACTATGGACCGATATCTATATTCACTGCCTGCAGTTCTGAGCAAGTGGGTGAGCCATGGGGACCCTAAAATCAGCAGACTAGCTTGTGGAAATGGTGAAGAGGTATATGGTGGATGAGGAAGTATTGAATGTACCCTGAATGTAGTCCTGCAACAGCGATTTTCAGTGACTTCTGGTAAGACTGTTCCAGAGGAAAAGGATGCTGGGTGGTGGAATGAACTTAAAAGTTGAGAGACTTTAGGCTTGGGAACTGGAGATTGGCCAACTGTGTCTGGAAGGTACGTGTCTTGTATAAGACTTGATACAAATATGATCAGATGTTTTAGATGTGGTGGCTTGGTCCATGTTGCTACTAATTGTCCACTAACCTCTGAACCTATACAATGTGATACTGCTTATGTGAATCAAGTATTTTTCATTGCTCGGGAAGCTGAGGGAAACCCATTTTATTACAGAAGTCAATAATCCAGACACGTTTCATAATATTACTGATATATTGGTAGTGAGAGTGTTCCCCAAGTCTTAAGTATTCCCTTTTTTAAGCATGGTTGGGGAGTCAGAGAATGATGGGAAAGCAGTGTGGTGCAGAATGATGTACCGCCTCCTGAAGTAGAAATTGTTGTTGAACCAGATGACTGTATGCCTGATCTTCAAGCAATAAAATATATCTTTGCCTCAGAACAGTTAAAAGACCCTACTTTTTTAAAGGCTAGAGAGAATGTAAAGTTGTTGATGGAAACCCAGTAGAGCTTGATAGTATGTCGTCTTACCCTCACATGGCAGTACGACAAGATTTGTTGTACCAAGGGTCTCATTCAGACCCGCTTGCAAGTGCCGATGCACTCGCAAGCGGGTCGATGTAGAGGTCCTGCGCACGCGCAGCGGCCACACTGCGCATGAGCAAGCCAAGGAACGAGAGAGAAATTCTCTCACTCCGGGGCTTACTACAAAAGGGTCGGCTGTCGATGGTGATCGATAGCTCGCACCATTTTGTAGGTGGGGCGGGGTGTGGCTTACCAAATGGAGGCATATCCCCGACGGAACGCCTGCCATTTGGGGGCGTCCTCACTGACATCACGAGTGATGTCAGTGGTGAGCTTCCGGCTCTAATAGAGCCGAAAGCTCACTGGGGCTTCTGGCAGATGAGACCCTACCACAAGGGTCTCAAGTGCTCGCATTTTGCGAGCTCCTCTGAATGAGGTCCCAAGTGTCCACGAAAGGAGAAGATATTATGGAACAATTGATAGAATTAAGGCATATAGACCGATGTTAGACCTGGCTCATGGTCATATAACTGCATGACAGCTAGGGGTAGAAAATGTCTGGGAGAATGTTGTGTGTGAATACTGTGCATTCTACCCTGAGTGTCAGTACCATGCTTTTAGGCCTCATTATAGAAGTCCACTTGTCTCATTGCCCATTATTGAGATCCTGTTTGAGAGAATAGTTATGGAGCTAGACATCTAATAATGGCTGCCCAGGGTCATCATTATATTTTAGTGGTAATGGATTATGTTTTCAGATGCCCAGAAGCGATACCATTGTGCAATATGTCAACAAAGACCCTTGCTAGGGAGCTAGTACATGTCTTTAGCAAAGTAGGAATACCTAAGGATATCCAAACTGGTCATGGCAGCCCATGTATGCCAAGAATAATGAAAGAGTTGTGCCATCTGTTTAAGGTTACTCATCTAATGACCTCCATGTAGACTAATGGTTTTGTGGAGAGGTTTAAGAAAAATTCCTTATAGAACTGTTACTGAGCATGTTTCTCAAATGCAGGAAAGAATAGCTGTAGTATTGCCGATAGTGAGAGAGCACTTGGAACAGGCCAAACAGGCACAGCAGAGGTGTATAGTTGCAATGCCTAGTTGCGCACTTTTGCTCTGGGGACAGTGGATCTCATTCAGAGGCGGTCGCAAGAAGCGATTGCTCTCTCTGAATGAGGGTGGGCGCTTCTTTTTTTTTGGTGCAGCCTCCTGATCAAAAGCTAAGCTGTGGGTTACCACCCACAGCTTAGCTAGTGACCAGGGTGATGGTCACGATGGTGATCACCATTGTGACCATCGGGGCTTGCGACCAGACCCTAAGGTTAGGTCTGGTCACTCGCAAGTCCCAGGGAGCTTTCTGCTCTGATGGAGCAGGAAGCTCCCCACTGACATCACTGATGATGTCAGTGCGGCCGCCCACAAAACGGTAGGCGTTCCTTAAGGAACGCCTCCATTTTGGAAACCACCCCCCTGGCCTGCCTACAAAAAGGGGTGAGCTATCGATCAACATCGACAACCGCCCCTTTTGTAGCAAGCTCCGGAGTGAGAGAGTTTCTCTCTTGCTCCGGGGCTTGCGCACATGCAGTGCGGCCACTGTGCATGCACAGGGCTACCCATTGACCCGGTTGCGAGCACATCGGTGCTTGCGACCAGGACTGAATGACCCCCAGAGTCCTGTGGAACCCTATGGACTTCGTAGAAATAAAGATAACAAGGGTAAGTTCTTACCATATATCTCATATTTTCTACTTCAGGGTCCATAGGGTATCCACAGGATACCCTGGGGATGTCCCAAAGCAGTATCCTTCAAGGGTGGGGACTCTCCTGTGCTGAGAGGAGAATCCATCGCCCGAAGGAAGCATCCTGAGAGGCGTAGGTATCAAAAGTATAATACCGTACGAAAGTATGGACAGATGACCATGTGGCTGCCTTGCAAAGCTGAACAGCTGAGGCACCACATCAAGCTGCCCACGAAGGACCCACAGACCTAGTGGAATGAGCCTTAACAGAAGATGGAACAGGAAGGCCCTCGTGAGACAAAGCTTCAGAGATAGCCAGTCGAATCCATCCTGCCAATGTTTCTTTAGTGGCAGGCCAACCTCTGTTATGGAAGCCATAAAGGACAAACAAAGAGTCTAACTTCCAATAGACAGAAGTGCGGTCCACATAGATTTTCAAGGCCCGCACCACATCCAAGGTGGCTTCACCAACCAAAAGGTCCGGTGAATTAAACGATGGTACAATAATTTCCTCGTTGATATGGAAACTAGATACCACCTTTGGAAGAAACCCAGGACGAGTGCGCAGCACAGCCCTGTTTCTATGAAAAATTAGAAATGGAGGTCTACATGAGAGAGCTCCCAATAACGAAACCCTTCTGGCCGAAGTAATAGCCAGAAGGAATACAGTCTTAATGGTTAGCCATTTCAAATCCACTGAGCCCAGTGGCTCAAATGGTGGTCCTTGAACAGTCTTCAAGACCACAGCCAGATCCCATGGTGCCACAGGTGGAACAAAGGGAGGCTGAATAAGAAGCACCCTTTGCACAAAGCTGCGGACATCAGGAAGCATAGCAATCCTACGATGAAACCACACAGAAAGTGCAGACACCGGTACCTTCAGGGAAGCTAGGCGAAGACCCTGGTCTAAACCCGCCTGTAGGAAGGCCAGAACCCTGGACAATCTGAACACCTGAGGAGCATAACCTCTAGTGCGACACCACTGGAAGAAAGCCCGCCACACTCTATGGTAGATGTTGGCAGATGAAGGCTTCCGAGCTCTCAGCATGGTGTTGACCACCGAACTGGAGAAACCTCTGGACCTCAAGAGGGCAGTCTCAATAGCCACGCTGTCAAAGACAGCCGACTCAGGTCCGGATGAAGGCAAGGACCCTGAGATAGCAGGTCCTGACGTTGAGGCAACAACAGCGGAGTGTCCACTGAGAGACTCTGAAGATCCATGTACCAGTGCCGCCTGGGCCACGCTGGAGCAATCAGCAGTAGCGTGCCGCCTTCTTGCTTGAATTTGCGTATCACTCAAGGAAGAAGGGAGAACGGAGGGAAGAGGTACGCATACTGGAAGGTCCATTTGACCGCCAGAGCGTCCACTAGACAAGCCTTTGCGTCTCTTGTTCTTGACCTGAACATTGGCAGTTTGTTGTTGTGTCATGAGGCCATGAGATCTATCTCTGGAAGGCCCCATTTGTTCACCATTAGCTGACACACCTCCTGGTGAAGAGACCACTCTCCTGGATGCACGTCTTGACGGCTGAGAAAGTCTGCTTCCCAGTTGAGAACTCCTGGTATGAACACTGCTGATATTGCGGTGAGATGCTATTCCACCCATACTAGAATGCGGGACACCTCTGTCAGAGCCGCCTGACTGCAAGTCCCTCCTTGGTGGTTTATGTATGCCACCGTGGTGGCGTTGTCCGACTGTACCTGCACAGGTTTACCCTGCAGGACCTGTCTTGCTTGCTGGAGAGCCTTGAATACTGCCCGCAGTTCAATATGTTTATTGGAAGAGCAGCTTCTACCGATGTCCACCTTCCCTGAAAGAAGTGTGGACCCATCACCGCTCCCCAGCCTCAGAGACTGGCATCTGTCATCAGAAGGGCCCAGTCTGCATTCCAAAAGGGGCGCCGCTTGTTCAGGTGAGGCATCTGTAGCCACCAGGCCAGAGATAATCGCACCTCCGGGGAAAGTACCATAGTCTGTGTCTTTATCCTTTGGGGCGACCCATTCCATCTGGAGAGGATCAGCTTCTGCAGAGGTCTTGAGTGAAGCTGGGCAAACTCCACCATGTCGAACATGGATACCATGGATCCCAGTAACCTCATTGCTGAGTGAATAGACACCCGGTGACTCTGCAGGCAAAGATGGACCTTTGCCTGTAACGCAGAGATCTTTTCTCCCGTCACCAAAATCCTCTGATGTTGGGAATCCAACAGAGCTCCTAGATGGAGCATCCTCTGTGATGGTACCAGGGAGGACCAATTTATCAGCCAGCCGAGAGACTGCAATACAGAGACTGTTAGTTGCAGATGGTGCTGAAGTTTCTCTGAGGACTCCACCAGTAGCAGGAGATCGTCCAGATAAGGTAACAGGCAGACTCCCTGCAACCGCAGGTGGGCTGCCATGATGGCCATAACTTTGGTGAACACCCGAGGTGCTGTAGCCAGACCGAAGGGCAGAGCCTGAAACTGGAAGTGGTCCTTGACCACTGCAAATCTGAGGAAGCACTGGTGTGCTGGGACAATAGGGATATGCAGGTAAGCATCCTGAATATCCAGCGACACCATGAAATCCCCAGGATCCCTTGCTAAAATAATGGAATGCAGGGTCTCCATCCTGGACCGAGGAACCCTCAGAAATTTGTTGAGGGATTTGAGGTTGAGTATTGGCTGGTAGGACATTGGGTTTCTGCACCAGAAAAAGATTGGAGTAATACCCCAATCCCTTCTGAGACAAAGGAACTGGCACTATAACTCCATTCTGGAGCATCGAGTGCATTACCTTCTTGAGTTCCCGGGCCTTGTCCTGATTGGACGGAAGGCCCATGGTGAAAAAATGCCTGGGAGGCCTCCTGTGGAAGGAGAGGGCGTACTCCTGAGAGACCACTTCTCTGACCCATGTGTCTGAAGTGGTCAGACACCAGCTTTGGGTGAATTTCAGAAGTCGGCCTCCCACTTTGAGGTCCCCCAAAGAGAGGCCTGTCCCGTCAGGCCGAAGGTTTATCATCGGACTTGGGAGTGGGACGTCTGGTACTCCAAGCCTGCTTCCTGGGCTTTGCAGATTTCTTGGCGGCAGTCCTCCTAGGAAAGGACTGTACCCTGTGTCTGTTCTGCGTTCTGTAGGGCCGAAAGGATGAAGAACCCGCTCCTGATGGGACAGTAGTGGAAAACAGACATGCAGACTTAGCTGCTGCCGAAGTATGCACAATTTTATCTAGCTCAGGGCCAAACATCACTTCTCCATTGAAGGGTAACCCCTCCAAACCCTTTTTGGAATCAGCATCCGCCTTCCAAGAATGCAGCCACAGGATACGACGAGCCGCCACTGCTACCGAGGAGATCTTGGACGCCATGAGGCCCATATCTAAAGCTGCCTCATTAATGAAGGTAGCTGAGTCCCTTAAATTACCTACCAACTCCACCTGTTAAGGTGACGAGTCTGGGTCCAGGGATGCCAAGGTATCAGCCCAGTGCTCCATAGCTCTTGCCACCCAGCACACGGCCAAAGCCGATCTGGACATGCCTCCTGCAAGGGAATAAATCATTTTCAAACATATTTCTATCCTGCGATCCGTTGGATCCTTTAAGGAGGACATAGAGGGCATAGGCAACGTAGCACTCTTTACTAGATGTGTGAATCCACTTGTGGCGGGTTATCCCATTTTGCTAAATAATTATCTGCAAAAGGGTATGCCACCGCAAACCGTCTATGGGGCTGGTAATGTTTTCCACGCCTCCTCTAAATGATCCACTAGCTGATCAGATAGGGGAAACACCGTAGCATCACTTTTAATATCCTTGAAAAAGGCATATTTTGATTTAGCTACAGGAGGAGCGTCATTCTCAATAACCAAGGCCGTGCGCACCGCACATATGAGCCATCGTCTGTCGTCACAGCATCCTGATCTTGATGAAGTTGCAGTTGACGCTTCTGCGCCCGCACAGATGACTCGCTCTGTAACACCTCTGATTGCTGTTGTACTGAGGTAGACAGTGAATTAGCCCACGCAGGTTCATGGATGACCTGAGGGGGCGACAACGGGAAACTCTGAGGTACTATTAACTGTTTAGGAAACCCCTGCATAGGGGATGACACCATAGACTGCTGTGAGACCCCCATCTGGGGACATGCAGGGGTTGTCATTAACTGGCCCACCAGGATAGTAAGTGCCGTAGCAAAACAAGCCCATGGTAGCTCCTGCACAGGTGTAGTGACAGAAGTCGGCCGTGCCAACCGCAGGCACGCCTTACATAATCCATCAGAGTTACCATCACCCTCTGCCAATGGTACCTTGCATACAGTACACTTAGGCGGAATGGGGAACTCGTGCTCACTGTCAGACATACTGATTGTGTGACCCGGAGCTGTATGTTACCATCGCACTTCACAACAAGTTGTATAGTGAGGTATAAATCCCCCTTGCAACACCACACCGCAAGGGCTTGTTAGCAGAGAAGAAGAAAGGGATAGGGAAAATAGCTGACAGTATGTGAAAGTGAAAGTAACAGACAGCAGCGCTAGCCCAAAGTCACATACAATGCAGAATATTGAAAACCTGCAGTATCTGCGCTTCATCAACTAACCAGACCTCAGCCTGGTAGGAAACAGCGCTGCATACACTGACCTTGCACCGGAGGAGAGGTATGCAGGGGGACCCAGACCACGATGCCCGCGTTAACAGCTTCCAGCAGCATTTGCCACATGTATTAAAATGGCCACAGAGGAGCAGAGGGAGAGCTGGTCCGGAGGCGGAGCGCATGCAGATGCCTAACCACCTTGTGGAGAGGCCGTGTGCAGCGGGGGAGGCGCCGGCTGCTTAGCAGAGAAAGCGTGCTCCCCTGGCATGCATTTAACCCCTGGGACGCTGGACATTTACTGTTTCTGTCCAGTCCGCAGTCCCAGGGGGTAGTGGAAAGCGTAGGGATCAGTAGCCTGGTTCCACACTGCAGCCTGTCCCCAGGGAGCCCCCTGCCTGGGGACTAAGGACTGTGCTATTCGGCTGGGACCCACCGCAGGACCTTGCCGCTTACCTGAACCCCCATAAATCCGGCCACAGTCTGGGCAACCGGGGCCACCACTAGCTGTGACCCCAGTCACCCACCAGCATCCCCGGATCAGTACCGGCGTTCTGGTACCAGCGGGGTGTAGAAGCGACGACATGGATGTCAGTACAGACTGTCCATGTTGTCTGCTCATTAGATGTGCAGCCACAGCTGCATTGAAGAACTTCAGGGGCCGTGCAGACCCCCACTCTGTACAGTGCATCCGACTTGGCCTGGCAACCACGAATACTGAGTGCCTGAGGTTCGGGGGCAGGGTATAGGAGAGGGACCCCAGTGCATCCTGGTAGGATGGAGAAGTTTTTAACTCTGTGGTGCCTGGATGTCTGCCGCCATCGCCTATACCCCAAGGTATCCTGTGATACCCTATGGACCCTGAAGTAGAAATTAATAACGTTGGAGTTAGGTGTAATTGAAAAGTCACATATTGAGTGGTCAAGTCCTATTGTGCTCATTGCAAAACCTGATGGGAGTTTGCACTTCTGCAATGATTTCCTTAAATTGAATAATGTGTCTAAGTTTGATGCCTATCCAATGCCTTGGGTGGATGAACTTATTGAAAGACTAGGAACAGCAAGGTACTTAACCACTGTAGACTTAACCAAAGGGTATTGGCAAGTGCCATTAACAGAAAATGCCAAAGTTTTTTCTGCACCAGAAGGATTGTTCCAATACAAGATGTTGCCATGTGTGTTACATGGGGCACCCACCACCTTTTAAAGGATGATGGATAGAATTGTAAAGCCACATAGACAGTATGCTTCTGTTATCTGGATGATGTAGTCATCTATAGTCCTGATTGGCAGTCTCACTTACCCAAAGTACAAGCAGTATTGGACTCCGTACCTATGGCAGGATTGATAGCCAACCCCCCAAAAAATTGTTTAGGGATGGAAGAGGTAAAGTATCTTGGATACACCATCAGCAGTGGTTTAATAAATTCCCAACTTAATTAAATTAAGGCTATTTTATCCTTTTTAGGAATAACGGGGTATTATAGAAGATTTTTCCCTAATTTTCCCACCATTGCTGTCCTACTGGCAGACCTTACCAAGGACAAACAGAAAATGATGGTTACATGGAATCCTGAAGCAGAAAAGGCTTTTCAGAAGCTGAAAGAAGCATTGTGTACACAACCAGTTCTGATTTTATCTGACTTTAAAAGTTAATGCGTGGTGCAGACTGATGCGTCGGATGTAGAGATAGGTCCCAGAACAAAGAGGGTGAACAACATCATGTTATTTATTTAAACAGAAAGTTGAAAGTGCATGAGAGAAACTATGCCACTGTCGAAGAAGAAGCATTGGCAATAAAGTGGGCCTTAGAAACTCCTAAGTTCTACTTGCTGGGAAGGAAATTCAAGTTGATCACCAAACATGCCGCTTTAAAATGAATGTATGAGAATAAGAGATCAATTGGAGAACAATAAGATGGTTCTTGGCATCACAAAACTTCAAATTTTCAGTAGAGCACAGGCCATGAAGCCAACTGGCCAATGCAGATGCTTTGTCTCATGGTTTTTGTTTGGGGGCTGCAGTTGTTCCGCCCCATAGGTTGAAACAAAGGGGGGGGATATGTGACAAAAGCACTGCCAAGATTATACACAGAATATATATTTGTTCCAGGTTTCTGACCTATATGTATTAAAACCCCAGGAAAATGTCTGCAAAACAGACTTTGTAGCATTTGGGCTTTAGTAAAAGGTGGTTAAGGGTTCCTGGGGTTATGGATGGAGTGTGAGGGCAGGCTCCATCCATTAGACCCAAATGGATCTTCAGGTGTTCAGCCTAAGAACAGGATAATTAGCACTTGCACCTGTAAGAGGCTGAGAAGGGTATGTCAGGGGTTTTACTCAGTGCCTCAATACCTGGGGAAACAGGCTGCATATACAGTCAGGTGCATAAATATTGGGACATTGACAGAATTTTCAGATTTTGACCTCTATTCACCACCACAATGGATTTGAAATGAAACAAACAAGATGTGCTTTAACTGCAGACTTTCAGATTTAATTTGAGGGTAATTACATCCAAATCAGGTGAACGGTGTAGGAATTACAACGGTTTCTATATGTGCCTCCCACTTTTTAAGGGGCCAAAAGTAATGGGACAAACTAAACAATCCTAAATCTAACTTTCACTTTTTAATACTTTGTTGCAAATCCTTTGCAGGCAATTACAGCCTGAAGTCTGGAACGCATAGACATCACCAGATGCTGGGTTTCATCCCTGGTGATGCTCTGCCAGGCTTCTACTGCAAATGTCTTCAGTTCCTGCTTGTTCTTGGGGCATTTTGCCTTCAGTTTTGTCTTCATCAAGTAAAATGCATGCTCAATCGGATTCAGGTCAGGGGATTGACTTGGCCATTGCATAACATTCCACTTTTTAGACTTAAAAAACTCTTTGGTTGCTTTTGCAGTATGCTTCGGTTCATTGTCCATCTGCACTGTGAAGCGCTGTCCAATGAGATCTGAAGCATTTGACTGAATATGAGCATATAATATTGCCCGAAACACTTCAGAATACATTCTGCTGCTTTTGTCAGCAGTCACATCATCAATAAATACAAAAGAACCAGTTCCATTGGCAGCCATACATGCCCACACCATGACACTACCACCACCATGCTTCACTGATGAGGTGGTATGTTTTGGATCATGAGCAGTTCCTTTCCTTCTCCATACTCTTCTCTTCCCATCACTCTGGTACAAGGTGATCTTTGTCTCATCTGTCCATACGATGTTGTTCCAGAACTGTAATGGCTTTTTTAGATGTTGTTTGGCAAACTCTAATCTGGTCTTCCTGTTTTTGAGGCTCACCAATGGTTTACATCTTGTTGTGAACCCTTTATATTCAGTCTTCTCTTTATTGTTGACTTTGACACATATACACCTACCTCCTGGAGAGTGTTCTTGATTTGGCCAACTGTTGTGAAGGGGTTTTTCTTCACCAGGGAAATAATTATTCTGTCATCCAGCTGTTGCTGAGCTCTTCGGTGCATTCTTTCTTTTTAAGAATGTTCCAAACAGTTGATTTGGCCACACCTAATGTTTTTGCTGTCTCTCTGATGGGTTTGTTTTGATTTTTCAGCCTAATGATGGCTTGCTTCACTGATAGTGACAGCTCTTTGGATCTCATATTGAGAGTCAACAGCAACTGATTCCAAATGCAAATGTCACACCTAGAATCAACTCCAGACCTTTTACCTGCTTAATTGATAATGAAATAATGAGGGAATAGCCCACACCTGTCCATGAAATAGCTTTTGAGTTGATAGTCCCATTACTTTTGGCCCCTTAAAAGTGGGAGGCAAATATAGAAACCGTTGTAATTCCTACACCGTTCACCTGATTTGGATGTAGTTACCCTCAAATTAAATCTGAAAGTCTGCAGTTAAAGCACATCTTGTTTGTTTCATTTCAAAGCCATTGTGGTGGTGAATAGAGGCCAAAATATGAAAATTCTGTCAATGTCCCAATATTTATGCACCTGACTGTAAGTCCCACAGACAGAGAGCCACTCACTGTCTACCTAGGTAGGGAGGCTCAATTTCTTCAGAGAAACCAGCATATAGGTAAGGAAAGAATCAAGCGAAGGCAATGCATAGGGATTGCAAAAAAACATTGGACATACAAGTGACATAGACTAGTTTGTGGGGATTTAGCCAATGTCATTTAAGTCATAAAAAACTAGGATAATCTATAAGTGTCGTAAAAACATATGCCAAAATATGAAAATTCTGTCAATGTCCCAATATTTATGCACCTGACTGTATATATATATATATATATATATATACACACACACACACACACACACACACACACACACACACACACACACACACACACACGTTGAGTCTCCCATATCCAAATATTCCAAAATACAGAATTTTTTGAACTTGGCTGAGATAGTGAAACCTTTGCTTTTTGATGGTTCAATGTGTAAACTTTGTTTAAAGTGCAAAATTATTAAAGATATTGTATAAAATGACCTTCATGCTCTGTGTAAGGTGTATATGAAACACAAATGATTTTCATGTATGTACACAAACTTTCTTTGAACCAGAAAATGTATGAAAATATTGTATACAATGACCTGCAGGCTGTGTGTATAAGGTGTATACAAAACAAAATACATTCTGTGTTTAGATTTGGGTCCCATTCCCAAAATATCTCATATGGTGTGCAAATATTTAAAAATACGGAATATTCCGATATCCAAAATACCCCTGGTCCCAGGCATTTTGGAGATATGGGAGACTCAACCGATATATTTATATATTAGGGGTGTGCACCGGCCACTTTTCGTGTTTTGTGTTTTGGTTTTGGATCTGGATCTTTCTTTGTGTTTTGGATCTGGACTGGTTTTGCCAAAACCACCCTTCCGTGTTTTGGGTTCTGGGTTTTGTGTTTTGGATCTGTATTTTTTTGAAAAAAAAAAGCATAAAAACAGCTAAAATCACAGAATTTGTGGGTTTTTCTGCTCCTATGCTATCATTAACCTCAATAACCTTAATTTCCACTCTTTTCCAGTGTATTCTGAACACCTCACACCTCACAATAGTGTTTTTATGTCCAAAAGGTTGCACCGAGGTAGCTGGATGACTATGCTAAGCGACACGAGTGGGCGGCACAAACACGTGGCCCATCTAGAAGTGACACTGCAGTGGCAGACAGGATGGCAGTTTGAAAAACTAGGCCCCAAACAGTACATAATGCAAAGAAAAAAAAGAGGTGCAAGATTTAATTGTCCTTGGGCCCTCCTACCCACCCTTATGTTGTATAAACAGGACATGCACACTTTAACAAATCAATCATTTCAGCGCCAGGGTCTACCACACGACTGTGGCTGAAATTATTGGTTCGTTTGGGCCCCCACAAAACAAGCTGGCAATTAATCTGTCCATGCACAAACTGGCTCTACGGAGGCAAGATGTCGTCCTCATCCTCCTCATCCACCGATTCCTCACCCTCTTCAGTGTTGTGTACACCCTCATCCTCACAGAGTATTAATTCGTCCCCTCTGGAATCCACCACCACAGGTCCCTCTGTACGTTCTGGAGGCTGGTCTACCTGGAAGAGTTGATAATTCATTTTTATGAACATCATCTTCTCCACATTTTGTGGAAGCAACCTCCTACGCCTTTTGCTGACAAGGTACCCGGCTGCACTAAACACTCTTTCGGAGTACACACTGGAGGAGAGGCAACTCAGGTAAAATAGAGCCAGTTTGTACAGGGGCCTCCAAACTGCCTCTTTTTCCTGCCAGTACAGGTACGGACTGTCTGACATGCCTACTTGGATGCTGTCACCGATGTAATCCTCCACCATTCTGTCAATGGTGACAGTATCATATGCAGTGACAGTAGACGTGTCAGAAATTGTTGAAAGGTCCTTCAGTCCGGACCAGATGTCCAAACTTGGTCCTGCCTGCCATGCATCACCGCCAGCGGGTTGCTTAGGATACCTACGCTTTTTCCTGGCAGCCCCAGTTGCGGGAGAAAGTGAAGAAGGAGCTGTTGATGTGTCACGTTCTGCTTCAGCTGGCAGTGTTTTCACCAGCAGGTCTTTGCACCTCTGCAGGCTTGTGTCGGCCGGAAAGAGAGACACCACATAAACTTTAAACCTAGGATCGAGCACGGTGGCCAAAATGTATTGGTCTGATTTCAACAGATTGACCACCCTGGAATCCTGGCAAAGCAAATGAAGGGCTTCATCCACAAGTCCCACATGCCGAGCGGAATCACTCCATCTTATCTCCTCCTTCACTTTCTCCAGCTGCTTCTGCAAAAACCTGATGAGGGGAATGACCTGACTCAAGCTGGCAGTGTCTGAACTGACTTCACGTGTGGCAAGTTCGAAGGGCTGGAGAACCTTGCACAACACGGAAATCATTCTCCACTGCGCTTGAGTCAGGTGTATACCCCCTCCTTTGCCTATGTCATAAGTGGATGTATAGGCTTGAATGGCCTTTTGCTACTCCTCCATCCTCTGAAGCATATAGAGGGTTGAGTTCCACCGCATCACAACCTCTTGCTTCAGGTGATGCCGGGGCAGGTTCAAGAGTGTTTGCTGGTGCTCCAGTCTTCGGCACGCAGTCGCTGAATGGTGAAAGTGGCCAGAAATTTTTCGGGCCACCCAAAGCGTCTCCTGCACGCCCCTGTCACTTTTCAGAAAATTCTGCACCACCAAGTTTATTGTGTGAGCAAAATATGGGACGTGCTGGAATTTGCCCAGATGTAATGCCCGCACAATATTGGTGGCGTTGTCAGTAATCACAAATCCCCAGGAGAGTCTAAGTGGGGTAAGCCACTGGGCGATGATTTCCCTCAGTTTCTCTAAGAGGTTGTCGGCGGTGTGCCTCTTACTGAAACCGGTGATACACAGCGTAGCCTGCCTTGGAACGAGCTGGCGTTTCTGAGATGCTGCTACTGGTGACGCTGCTGTTGTTGCTGCATAAGGTAATACATCTACCCAGTGGGCTGTCACAGTCATATAGTCCTTAGTCTGCCCTGTTCCACTTGTCCACATGTCCGTGGTTAAGTAGACATTGGGTACAACCGCATTTTTCAGGACACTGAGGACACTTTTTCTGACGTTTCTGTACAGTCTCGGTATCGCCTGCCTAGTGAAGTGCAATCTAGACGGGATTTGGAACCGGGGACACACTACCTCCATCAATTGTCTAAATCCCACTGCACTAATGGCGGATACCGGACGCACATCTAACACCAACATAGCAGTCAAGGCCTCAGTTATAAGTTTTGCTTCAGGATGACAGCTGTCGTACTTCATCCTCCTTGCTAAGGACTGTTGTTACTTCCTCTCTGGGATGATGAACGACTCCCAGCAGCAGCAACAGCAGCAGTGGCAGCAGTAGGCGTAGCAATGCAGGATCCTCCGGAGGAATCCTGGATAGGAGAGTCAGTCATGCCAGTGACATGGCCTGCAGGGACTACTTCCGATCCTGACTAAGGAGGAAATTGACGAGGAGGGAGTTGACGGTGTGGTTTGCAGGCACTTGGATACAACAGGACAACGGGATTTAGGTGTCCCTGGACTGCTTATGGTCTTAGCCAAAGTTTCTGAACTTGTCAGTAACTTTTTATGAACGCGCTTCAGGTGCCGTATAAGAGAGGATGTTCCTAGGTGGTTAACGTCCCTACCCCTACTTATTTCACCTTTACATATGGTACATATGGCAAGACAATTGTTGTCCGGATTTCGATAGAAATATTGCCAGACCAAAGAGGTGGAATGTTTGGTCTTCTGCCCAGGCATGACCGTGATGGGCTTTTTCATCCCACAGACAACAACTATCTCCCCCGGAACCTGATTTAAACAAACCACATCACCATCAGAATCCTCCTCGCCAAATTCGTCGTCAGCGCCAGCTACACCAGTATCCTCATCCTGTTGTACTTCAACAGTGACATCTTCAATTTGCATATCAGCAAGTGGACTGTGGGTGCTCCTTTCAGCACTTGCAGGGGGCGTGCAAATGGTGGAAAGAGCCACCTCTTCCCGTCCGGTGCTGGGAAGGTCAGGCATCGCAACCGCCACCACACTTGGACTCTCATTGGGGATTTGTGATATCTTCTTAGAACGCACAGTTCTTTGATGTGCTTTTACCAGCTTAACTCATTTAATTTTTTTAGCAGGAGGAGGGCTTCCATTGTCATGTGAAGCTGAACCACTAGTCATGAACATAGGGAAAGACCTTAGCCGTTCCTTGCCACTCCATGTTGTAAATGGCATATTGGCAAGTTTCTCTTCAGATGATTTAAATGTTTTTTTTAAGGTCATTTTCCTGAACTTTGTCATTTGGGATTGTATGTGCCCTTTACTATGACATTGGGCATCGGCCTTGGCAGACGACGTTGATGGCATGTTATCGTCTATGTCATGACTAGTGGCAGCAGCTTCAGCACTAGGAGGAAGTGGTTCTTGATCTTTCCCTATTTTATTTTTATCAGAGAAAGTTTGGTCCTCCATTTATGTTATATTGATATATATGTGCGGCTAAGGCGCACACAAACACAGAAAATATTTTTTTATTTTTGTTGGAGACTAGTGCACTTTGTGGGTTACACCACCCTTTAAGAAATGAGCCAGCCGGCTCTTTACTTATGGGACACAGGCGCACGCTTGGGGCTGCTCCTTTGTTGATGCACGTGCAGCTACAGTGCACACAATTCACAAAGACAGAAAAAAAAGAATTTTTTATTCTTTGTGGAGCGCACTTTGAGGGTTACACCACCCTTTAACAGACAGACGCACGCTTGGCACTGCTGCTTTGAGGATGCAGGTGCAGCTACAGCCCACACAATTCACAAAGGCAGAAAAAAAAGAAGAATTTTTTATTCTTTGTGGAGCGCACTTTGAGGGTTAACCATCCTTTAACAGACAGACGCATGCTTGTCGCTGCTGCTTTGAGGATGCACGTGTAGCTACAGCCCACACAATTCACAAAGACAGAAAAAAAAGAAGAATTTTTTATTTTTGTTGGAGTGCACTTTGAGCGTTACACCACCCTTTAACAGACAGACGCACGCTTGGCGCTGCTGCTTTGAGGATGCACGTACAGTGCAGACAATTCACAAACACAAAAGAAAATGTTTTATTTTTGTTGGAGTGCACTTTGAGGGTTACACCACCCTTTAACAGACAGACGCACGCTTGGCGCTGCTGCTTTGAGGATGAATATACAGTGCAGACAATTCACAAACACAGAAGAAAATATTTTATTTTTTTTGGAGTGCACTTAGGTAGGGGGTTACACTACCCTTTAACAGACAGACGCATGCTTGTCGCTGCTGCTTTGAGGATGCAGGTGCGGCTACAGCCCACACAATTCACAAAGACAGAAAAAAAAGGAGAATTTTAAATTTTTTGTGGAGCTCACTTTGAGGGTTACACCACCCTTTAAAGGACAAGCCAGCCGGCCCTTTACTTATGGGACACAGGCGCACGCTTGGCGCTGCTCCTTTGTTGATGCACGTGCAGCCACAGTGCACACAATTCACAAACACAGAAATTTTTTTTTTATTTGGTTTGGAATGCACTTTGGGGGTTACAGCACCCTTTAATGGTCAAGCCATCCGGCCCTTTACTTATGACACTGGCGCACGCTTAGCGCTACTTTGTTGATGCACGTGCGGCTACTGCGCATACAATTCACTAACACAAAAAAAATATATATTTTTATTTTTTTTGGAGTGCACTATGGGGGTTACAGCACCCTTTAACGGTCAAGCCAGCCGGCCCTTTACCTATGACACAGGCGCACGCTTGGCGCTACTTTGTTGATGCACGTGCGGCTACTGCGCACACAATTCACAAACACAACGGGTACCTTATATAGAATCCAAAACCCGCGAGACCCGGAAGGTGTGATGATGACGTTTTGCGTCGATTTCAGATCCGAGTCAGGCGGGAAAAGTCGAGCCTGACTCGGATCGGCCTCGGATCGGGGGTGCTCGGGGGGTTCGGATTTCAGAAATCCGAACCCGCTCACCCCTAATATATATAAAATGAGTATTGAACACATCAACATGTTGCTCAGTAAATATATTTGTAATAGTGCTGTTGTAATGACATTTTCACCAAATGTCAGCGACAACCCATGCAATCCATACATGCAAGGAAATCAAACCATAGATGTCCATAAATTATGTGTGCGAGTGTGAAATGACACAGGGGAAAAGTATTTAACACACTTACTGAAATTTATTTAATACTTCGTAAAAAAACCTTTGTTTGTAATGACAGCTTCAAGTCGCCTCCTTTATGGAGAAACTAGTCGCATGCATTGCTCAGTGTGATTTGGGGCCATTCTTCCACGCAACAGTCTTCAAATTTTGAAGGTTCCGTGGGCCTCTTCTATGAACTCTGATCTTTAGTTCTTTCTACAAATTTTCAATTGGATTCAAGTCAGGTGATTGGCTGGGCCATTCTAGCAGCTTTATTTTCTTTCTCTGAAACCAATTGAGAGTGTCCATGGCTGTGTGTTTGGGATCATTGTTATGCTGAAGTGTCCACTCTTGTTTCATCTTCAGCATCCTGGTAGATGGCAGCAGAATTTAATTAAGAATGTCTTGGTACATTTTTCCATTCATCCTTCCTTCAATCATATGAAGTATGCCAGTATAGTATTCTGAAAAAAAGACCCACAGCATGATTTTCCCACCTCCAAATTTCATTGTTGGTATGGTGTTTGGGTGTGATGTGCAGTGCCATTTATCCGCCAAACATGGTGTGTATTATTGCATCCAAGGAGTTCAATTTTGGTCTCATCTGACCAGACTATATTCTCCCAGTATTTCACAGGCTTGTCCAAATGTTGTGCAGCAAACTTTAAACAAGCTTCAACATGCTTTTTCTTCAGCAATGGAGTCTTGCGTGTTGAGCGTGCATACAGTCCATGGCGGTTGAGTGCATTACTTATTGTTTTCTTTGAAACAATTGTACCTGCTAATTCCAGGTCCTTCTGAAGCTATCCACAAGTGGTCATTGGCTCTTGGACAACTCTTTGGATAATTCCTTTCACTCCTCTGTCAGATATCTTGGAGGAGCACCTGGTCATGGCTGGTTTATGGTGGAATGATGTTCTTTCCAATTCTGGATTATGGCCCCAACAGTGCTCACTGGAACATTCAGACATTTATACATCCTTCTGTAACCAATGCCCTCAGTATGTTTTGCAACAATAAGGTTGCAAAGGTCTTGAGAGAGCTCTTTGCTTTTACCCATCATGAGATGTTTCTTGTGTGACACCTTGGTAATGAGACACCTTTTTATAGGCCATCACTTCGAAATGAACCAGCTTATATTAATTTGCACTGACAAGGGGCAGGATTGCTTTCGAATTACTGATAGATTTCAGCTGGTGTCTTGGCTTTCCATGCCTTTTTGCACCTCCCTTTCTTCATGTGTTCAATACTTTTCCCGTGTCATTTCACATTTTTACACATAACTTAATTAATGGACATCTATGGTTTGATTTCTTTGCATGTGTGGACGGCATGGGTTGTTGCTGACATTTGGTGAAAATTTCATTACAATAGCCCCATTATAAATATATTTACTGAGAAAAATGTTGATGTGTTCAATACTTATTTTACCCGCTGTATGTACTGTATATATATATATATATTATATACACACGCACTCTATGCAATTGCGGAGATTCACTTAAGCTACCGGGCAGATTTATAATCTTGGTGAGAGGGTCTTAATTGCAAACATTGGATACATATTTGGATGCTTTCTTCCAACCATGCATCTGAAATACATCTACTTTTTGAAGGACATTATGGATTTGTTACTTAAATGACAAACTACTGACCATTTTCAATCTTTTACATTGTTATGCATGATAATGGGGAGCACACTGATAACGTCTTCAGTTGGTGCCGCTGGGAGCATGCTGAGTGTCTAACACATGCACTGGGTGTTTTTCTTCTATATAACGTAAGCTTATTGCATTTTGTACTTTATCCCTGTCAAAAGAAAAAGTCAATTCTGAGATTGACTTTAATGAGTGCCTGGACGTATATATATATATATCTCCTTAGATGGCTGTTCACCAGGAGGGAGGACGTGTGTCAGATAAGCACATATATCTTGATTATCTTGTGCATACATTTTTACAGTTTATTCATTTTGTTCTTCATTTAATATACTACAGTACAGTATGTTTGGATTATGCTTTTTTCTTTAATGGAAAGTGAATCTCCTTGAGTATTGCTCAAGTGTGGACCCTGAGGGGCACGTGCTGTGTTGGATCCAGATAAGCATTTATTTTATATCATCTGGTATGAGCCATTTTTCACGAGTTTTGAGTGTCATTTCAGTGGTGAATATTTGATATACACTAGGAGGCGCCCTTGTTTCGTTTCTTATTTTAGAGCTATTTCGACTGTGTGTGGGATCTGAGGACGAGGATAGCAGTCGCTCTATATTTAAGCACCATATATATATATGTATAATATAAAGTCTTTGGTATATCTATTTGGATACTGTTATACAGATAGTTGATATTAGCGCCACTGATTATATTTTTTGTACTGTACATTCGAATGAGTCTGACTCTGTATATCAGGAGCATTGATGCTGCGGCCGCGGCTTTTTCTCAAGCCAAGTTCCGTTGTGCTTCATCTGCAACTTTGTACACTTTTAAAACAAATTCATGTGCGGTTAAAGGCGAAGCCCAACATCTGTAGCACACATTAAGTGGTGTTTCGCTGTGTCTGCGATGCGTATAAGATGCAAAATTTAGATGCTACGCTGCACCTCTCGGAGCGTCTAATGCCATATGGCATATTGAGATATTGAGGCTAGCTGCATAAGGAAACATCTCTTTATGTATTGTGACAAGAATCACATAGACTGGGTAAAATCCATCAGTAGCTTTTATTGCTCACCACAGCCAGGTACACATGATATGGCACTTTCACAGGCAAGATGTCATACAAAGTCTTCCAATACAGCAATGGTTCTTCAGTGGACTCACATGTCCAGGAACCCTAACACTAGTCACCCCCCGGCCTATAAGCTGGGCGACTATTTCACCCCAGTGTCTTTGCAGTTCTTAAACCAGCTTCTCACAGGTGTCTGTAATCAGCTGCACTGATTGAGGAAACACCTGAACTGGACAGTTACACAATCCTAATGCCTTTGCACTGCTTCATCCACCCTGATGAAGCTACAACACTTTCAGATGAGCTACTGTATCTGCCTTGCCCACATCTATTTGTGCCATCCGTCCGGGTACACAGCTCTCTGCCATTTTCCACAGTTCGCCATCCTCACCCTCTTCCTCCTCTAGCTTCACCATAGGGTTGCTTGGAGGATCGGGCCCAACAAACTACCTGGAAAGGGCATCAGCATTGAGGTGCTGTTTCCCCGGACGATGCTGCACCTCAAACTTAATTGGCTGCAAAGACAAAAACCAGCGGGTTACACGAGCATTCACTTCTTTGTTCATGTGCATCCATTGTAAAGGAGCATGATCTGTAACCAACACAAACTCCCGTCCTAACAAATAATATTTGAACAAGTCTACTGCCCACTCTTGCTCCACAGTGGAGTACTTGCGCTCCCTGGGCAGCAATTTCCGGCTGAGGTAAAGGATGGGTTTCTCTTCCCCTTCTACCACTTGGGAAAGGGCTCCCAATCCTGTACCTGAGGCATCTGTCTGCAATATAAACTGCTTTTTAAAGTTAGGAGCCTGCAAAACAGGTTCTGCACACAAGGCGTGCCTTAAATCCTACCATGCAGCTTCTGCTGCTCTAGACCACAGTATCTTGTCTGGGGACTGTTTTATAAGACACTCAGTAAATGGTGCTGCCCTAGTGGCAAAATCACGAATGAATCTACGGTAGTAACCCACTAGGCCAAGAAATGTTCTGAGCTGGGATTTACATTTGGGTTCAGGGCTGCCATCTGAAATTCTGGGGCCGGTACCAACAAAATAGGCAGGCCCCCCCGGGTATAGGTCAGAGTTGAGCGGAGCTGTGGATAATGTGGGTGGAGCTATATCAGGGGTGTTGCCTCAAATGGTGGGTAAACCAGGGAAGGCTACGCATGGTGGAGGGAGCAGGGGGGTGGGACGGGGCAGGGAAGACTGGACAAGGGGGGCACTGGGCTGTGATGGGTGGACTGGGGTGGCAAAGGGCAGGGAAGGCTGGTTGGACTAGGGGGGCAATAGACAGTAGGGGAGGGGCAGAGAAGACAGGAAGGCTGGCTGGACATGGGGGGTGGTTTGCAGGGAAGGCTGGCTGGAGTGGGGCAGGTAACACAGGCTGGCTAGGCTAGGAGGGGGGCACAGGGAAGACTGGCTGGACTGGGGGAGGGGCAAGGCAGGCTGGCTGGACTGGGGGGGCATAGGGAAGGCTGGCTGGACTGGGGGAGGGGCAGGGAAGGCAGGCTGACAGGACTAAGCAGGCTGGCTGGACTGGGGGAGGGGCAGGGCAAGGCAGGCTGAACTGGGGGAGTGCAGGAAAGGCTGGCTGTACTGGGGGTGCTGCAGGAAAGGCTGGCTGTACTGGGGGGGCTGCAGGAAAGGCTGGCTGTACTGGGGGTACAGTGCAGGGAAGACTAGCTGGACAAGAGAGGGGAGGATGCAGAGCAGGGTCAGCATGCCAGCTTTCTTCATTCTTTTGTCCTGAGAGAGAGGGGGCCCAGCTGGCAGCTGCAAGGAGTGCACCAGGCGGCAGGCAGAGAGAACGAAAGAGCATAATCACTGTGGCATTCAACTATGGACTGTCACTGGAGCAGGCCACGAGTATCAGCGGCGCTGTAGCATTTGATCTATGGAGCCGGCCGCGAGCCAATCACAGCTCGCGGAATGGCATCCGCCGCTCCTGTTTGGCTGATCAGGAGCTGCAGTTCCCGACTGGCTGCCATGGCTGGCTCCAGTCCATAGATCAAATGCCACAGTGGCGCTGCTGCTGATGCCCTTTCTCCCTGCCTGCCGCCCGATGCATTTCTTGCCATTGTCAGCTGGGCCCCCTCTCTCTCCGGGCCGGGTACTAGAGTACCGGCAGTCCCCCCTGATGGCGACCCTGTTTGGGTTTAGGTCATGTGAGGACCGCCTCCACCTTACTGGGCTGAGGTTTCACCTGCCCTGTGCCTACAATATATCCCAAATATTTTGCCTCCACTATTCCAATGGCACACTACTCAGGATTAGCAGTAAACCCATGTGCATGTAAAGATTACAACACTGCTTCTACTCTTGGTAGGTGTGACTCCCAGTTGTGGCTAAAGATGACTCTGTCATCTAGATATGCAGCTGCATATTCCTTGTGAGGTCGCAGCAACCTGTTCATAGCCCTCTGGAAGGTTGCCGGAGCCCATGCAGACCAAACGGCAGCATTTTATACTTAAACGAACCTTCTGGGGTAGAGAAGGCTGTTTTGGCCTTAGCAGCCTCTGTTAAAGGAATCTGCCAATACCCTTTTGTCAAATCTAGGGTGGTGAGATACTGACTGTTTGTTAAATTCTCCATCAGCTCGTCCACCCGGGGCATCGGATAGGAATCAAACTGTGACACTTTATTTAATTTGCGAAAATCTTTGCAGAATCTTAAAGCACCTGAAGCCTTAGGCACTAAAACTATGGGATTATTCCATTCGTTATTTGATTCCTCTATGACCCCTAGGAACAGCATCTACTCTACTCCTGCTACCCACTTTGCCTCGGGTATATGGTATGGCCTCTGTTTTATTACCACCCCGGGAGGAGTAACTATATCATGCTGGATAATTTGGGTATTTCCCGGGAATGGCAGAGAACACATCTTGGTGCCGTGCTACTAAACTCACCGCCTCCTGTTTCTGGCAGGGATTAAGGGTAACTTCAATGGGTACCTGACATTCTGGGGTTTTCTTGGCAACCAAAGAGGGCTGAACAGCGCTCTCTCTTCAGGGTTTTAACAGGTTTACATGGTAGATTTGCACTTCTTTCCTTCTACCCTCCTGTCGAAACCTTATAATTAACAAGTCCCACTGTCTCTATAACTTCATAAGGGCCTCGCCACTGGACATACACATTGCTTTCTGTGGTGGGTACCAGAACCAGAACATTGTCTCCTGGTTTAAAATCCCAATTAACCGCGGTCACGTCATATCGACGTTTTTGCCACTGTTGTGCCCTATCCATGTGCTCGTTCACGAGTGGCACAATTTGCCTTAAACGGTCATACAATTGGGTCGCAAACTGAACAATGTTAGGCTCTTGGCATGACTGTTGTTCCCACCCTTCTTTCAACAGATCTAAAATCCCTCTAGGTTGTCCTCCCATAGAGGAGTTCAAAGGTACGAAATCCCCTAGAGGATTGGGCCCCTCTCGCATTGAAAACATTAAATAGGGTAGGAGTAAGTCCCAATCTCGCTTTTCCTCAGTCACCGCCATTTTTAGCATTTGTTTAAGGGTCTGGTTAAAGCGTTCAACAAGCCTATCTGTTTGCAGGTAGTAAACTGAGGTTGTAATCCTATCCACCTTTAACAGTCGGCACATATCTTTCATTAGTTTAGAGACAAAAGGGGTACCTTGGTCCATTAGGACCTCCTTTAGTATTCCCAAGCGGGTATATAGCTTCAACAATTCCCAGGCAATAGTGTTAGATTTCATGTTACGTAGCAGGATGGCTTCCGGGTACCTTGTGGCATAATCTATCACCACTAATATGTATTGATGCCCACAAGCAGATTTTTCCACCGGCCCTATCGGATCCATACCAATTCTCTCAAAAAGGTACAGAAATGACAAGGAGGGGAACCAAGGGTGCCCTAAACCCTGGCCGGAGTGCTGTCTTCTGACACACTGGACATTCCTGACAATACCTTTTTACTGCTGCATGAATGCCGGGCCAGAAGAATCTTAACTGAATACGCTGGAGAGTTTTCCCCTCCCCCAAATGGCCACCCCACAGGTGTGTGTGTATATGAGCTGCCCTAAACACAAACTGCTCGTGTTTCCGGGGAATCAACAATTGGTCTACTCTCTCACCCTGCAAATAGGTTACACGATATAACAAATCATTTTTCAATGCAAAGTATGGTACACTGTCTGCTGGTAAAGCTGTGATTACTCTACCATTTACCTCTATAACATTTTCAATTGCATTTATCAAGATCCCATCATTCTGTTGATCCTGGCCAAAGTCCTGCAAGGACATTTCCTTGCCAATGGGAACCCACTGTGTCTCGATCCCACTCCCCTCCGGTTGCTCACTGGCCAAGAATGGTGATACAGCCACCAAACTTTGGGAAACAGCAGAGCTTGGCATCTGGGATACCTCTGATGTCATCATGCCATGTAACCACCTCTAGTAACAACGGAAAGTCCTGACCTAAGATCAATGGGTAGGCTGGCCTGGCGGCTACTGCGGCTATCACCGTCATTGATCACCCTTTGATCACCATTGGGAAGTGCACACATGGGCATTCTTCTTCATAACCATGTACACATATAACCTTTGCCGGGGGTTGCACCTGATCAGCCCCAGGTGGAACAAGGTTGGCAGAGATGATGGTTAATTTGTTGCCAGTATCCACTAAGGCCCAGACCTCCTGGCCTTCCACTCATACCATCAATCAAACAAGATGGTTTGTGCTGGTGAACTGCTTCCAGCAGCCATGCTTACAACTAGTTGAGCTGTTTTTCCAGCACTACAGACCATTGGCTCATCCTGCTTTGGGCAGTGCCGGCGCAAATTTCTGGGCTCGCCGCAGTCAAAACACACAACTGGAGGTGGGCTTTTAGCTTTAACAACTGGGACCTGGGTTCTTGGCTTGGGAACTGGCTGGAATCCCTGTTTGGCTCTGTTTAACTTCCCAAGAGTCAGGTACCGTTCAATCACCAACGCTAACTCCTCAAACATTTGAGTATCAGCCTGTAGAGCCCACTGTTGCACCACAAAGTCTAGTACCCACACAAAATGGTCCAAATTCACCATCTCTACTACACACCGAGCACAGTTCTTATCTGGCTGCAACCATGCCTTACTCAGCCTGGCTAATTTGGCCAGCTGGACCCTTTGAGCTTCAGGCAAATTTAGCTGCCATTCCTGAAACTCCTGAGCTTTGTAAGATCCAGTCACTCCAACTCTGCCTAATATGGCCTTTTTCAAGTGCGGATAGGAGTTTGCCTCAGTCAAGTTTAAATCAACATATGCTCTCTGAGGTTCCCCTGTGAGACAGGGAGCAAGTATGGCAGCCCACTCCTCCTCAGGCCATTTTAAACGTGCAGCAGTACGCTCAAAGGTGCACAGAAAAGCTCCAATGTCATCAGATGGAGTAAGCATCTGTAACAGCTCTCGCTCATGCCCACCTTTCCTTATTTCAGTTAACTCTGCATGTAATAACTGAATTTGAGTTTGTTGTCCTTGAATCTGTGCTTGATGCCCTGCTGCCAGAGCTTGTTGCTCTTGCATCTGTGCTTGATGCGCTGCTGCCAGAGCTTGTTGCCCTGCAGCTTTTTCAGCAAAACTTTTCAAAAACTCCTCCATATTACACTACTTTATCCCTTTATGGACAAACTTAGGAGGCTTTATAATTTTCTTTTGGAAGCCAGATTCCCAACAAACTATATCAGCTGGCTTCTCTTAAAATTGCAACACATTCCCTGGCCATTCACCCATATACAGGAATTAAGCAGTTTTTATATTGTGCACAATTTGCATATACACAGACATATTATCACTGTTAACAACTGCCGTTTTATGGCTGGCAAGCCACACTCACCCACCCAGCTGCTAGTAAAGTGACTTACTCACCAAGCCGCTGCGCAGTGGGTAGCGTCCTGCAAAGCATCTCACTGCCGTTGTAGGTGGATCCGGTCACTGTATCTGGGCTCTTGCTGCATAGGAGTATCCAGCAAGAGTCCCTGATCAGGCGCCAAATGTTACAAGGATCACATAGACCAGATACAATCCATCAGTAGCTTTTATTGCTCACCACAGGCAGGTACACAGGATATGGCAGTTTCACAGGCAAGATGTCATACAAAGTCTTCTGATACAGCAATATTTGTTCCGTGGACTTGCAGGTCCAGGACACTAGTCACCCCCAGGCCTATAAGCTTGGCAACTATTTCACTGTCGGGATTAGGCTGCGAAAATGATGACGTCATTTTCGCCTATTTCAATTATCCCCGTAATCAATTTCAAAGACTTATCGCAGGTTCAAAAAGTCTTTGAAAAAAAAACAGGGATAAGTTTTCACCATGTTTTACATGGTGAAAAAAAGTGCAGAATTGAGGTTTAGGGGTGCAGGCTTTTAAAAAATAGCCTGCATCCCTGGGATTAGCCCCTAAAAAGGAACTGTGTCAAAAAAAGTAAAAAAAAAAATAGGGACACCCCAAAAAAATTATTTAAGTTTTGGGGTAAAAAAAAAAGGGGAGCAGTGTTTAAAAATAGCTAAATAGGTTCAGGGCTATTCTGTAAGTATGCAGCAGGTGTTTTCTAGAATAGTCTATTAGCGGCAGGTGCATTTTTGCAGAATATTTAAAAATTAGTTTAGGGACTTAAAACTATGCTAGTACTCATTTTCGCATACCCCAAATTTGATGGGACCACTTTTAAAAATGAAAAAAAAAACCTAAGTGCTCTTCTGCATCACTTCTTCAATGTCGTGAAAAAAATCTGCTGCGGCTATTTAAAAACCGACTTTCTTTTGTAGGCAGAAATGGGGGTACCCATAGTGATCCCCCATGTCTGGACATCTTTCTCCAGGCACATTTCCCAAAATTTCCAATTTTTTTTGTAGATGGGGCGAAAAGTGAATGTAAAAAAACAGGGATCATTTTAGCTTGCCTTTAGCAGGTGGAAAAAAGTGCAGAATTGGGGTTTAGGGGTGCAGGCTTAAAATAAATAGCCTGCATCCATGGGAATGGTGCCTAAAAATAAGCTGTGTTAAAAAAAGGTAAAAAGAAAATAGGGACACCCCAAAAAATATATATTTAATTTTGGGGTTTAAAAAAAATATGGGGAACACTTTTTTAAATCACGAAATTATTTAAGGGGGGTTCCAAAGTATGCAGCAGATGTTTAAAAGAATGCGGGTGGTAGCGGCAGGTGGATTTTTGAAGAATGTTCAAAATTCACTTTAGGGACTTAAAAATATGCTTACCCCCATCTTGATGTTCCCCAAATTTGATAGATTTAAAAAAAACATAAAAATAACTATTCCTAAGTGCTATTCTTCACCACTTCTTCATAGCCGCAAATATGCACCTGCTGCGGCTATTACAAACTCCGACTTCCTTCAGCAGGCAAAAATGGGGGTACCCATAGTGATCTCCTATGTTTGGACATCTTTAGGGGGGTCCCAGGACATTTCCTGAAGAACCCCGTTTTTTTTTCCATAGATCCAATTTTGCCGGGTCCCGTTTTTGCTCCTTTTAAATTGAATACGGAGATAAAGCGGGCACGCGTCCAATACTTTATCCCCAGAAAAGCTCTGATGTGGAGTGAAAAGTCCAGCACGGACTTTTCGCTCCCTAATTGATTGCAACTCTTAGGGCCTGATTCAGAGCCGCTCGCTACTGGCGAGAGCTTGCTCTGAATCAGGGCGGGGATTTTTTTTTTCTTCAGGCCGCTCGCTAAGCTGTGGGTGACCACCCACAGCTTTTGCGAGCGGCCTGGAGTCTGTCGCGATTATCGTGACCATCGGACTTGCGAGGAGACCCTGTGGTAGGGTTTCAGCTCTTGCAAGCCCGAGTGGACTCCCTGCTCTAAGAGAGCAGGAAGTCCACTACTGACATCACTAGTGATGTAAGGAGGGCTGCCCTCAAACGCCAAGCGTTTCTAAGGAAACGCCTGCGTTTGCCTAACCACCCCCCTTCCCACCTACAAAACGGGACGAGCTGTCAATCAACATTGACAGCCGCCCCATCTTGTATCGAGACCCATAGCAACGGAGCTGCCATTGCTGGAGGCAGCGCATGCGCAGTGGGGGACCATCGACCCGCTTGCGAGCGCTGTGCGCTTGCGAGAGGGTTTGTATCAGGCCCATAGTTTCCCCAGTGTCTCTGCAGTTCTTAAACCAGCTTCTCACAGGTGTCTGTAATCAGCTGCCTTTCCAGGCACTAGTTGAGGAAACACCTGAACTGGACATTTACACAATCCTAATGCATTTGCTCTGCCAAACCTGGGAGATATGGATATTCCACAATTACTCCATGTGGAATTATGCTGACCCTGTCACAGTATGTATACACACACTAACACTATATATATATATATATATATATCCTGTGAGGACAATATAGCAATGAACAATAATAATGACAGCGCAAACAACGTATAATGCAGCCCATGAGGAGAATAGAGAACTCTTCACAGATCCTCAAAATAATCACATGAACATATAACAACTTCTACTCAGATGGCGCAAATAACGTAAAATAGTCCTTACATAAAAGAAAAAAATCCCTTAATCACTGAATATGGTTCTTTCAAGGACATAGATATTTCTCCAAATGTCTCCTTCTTCAATAAAATCTTCAATGATTGATATAAAAAAGAAGACGACAGAACATGGTGCAATATAGCCAAAAAACATTTTTTGGGAAAAGATTTATTTATCACATCACACTCACATTTTAAAAAACTTTAAATCACATATAACCACATGGGGTATAGGATGGGGTATCAGCTTGCTTCTTTCATCAATGTATTCCCCTCACAAATGGAATAGGGTTTTGAGGCATCAGCTTCTGATGAAGGACAGGATGTCCGAAAAGCTTTAAGCGTGGTGACTGTTCTATTGTATGGGGACTCGCTGACATCATCTCTTTTTGCCTGAAGCAGGAGGGAGATTCCTAGGATTCTGAGCCTCAAAACCCTATTCCATCTGGGCAGTGCCGTAACTGGATGGCAGTGCGCCCTGTGCAGCACTGCCGCCCCTCTCGCTCCCTCTCCGAGTCCCTTCTCCCCCTGAGCGCTTACCTTTCCTTCCAGGGGGTGGTGGGTGGGATCCTGTGCCGACGTTCTTCGCGTGCTGCGCACCACTGGCGGAGGTCTCTTCCTGCAGACCTCCGGCACCGGGAAGTGTGTGGCTGGTTCCGCTGGAGGATTCCGCCCGGTGTGGAGGCACCGGCCACACCACCCTCCCTACGGCCCTGCATCTGGGAGTGTAATATATTGATGAAAGAAGCAAGCTGATACCCCATCCTATACCCCATGTGGTTATATGTGATTTAAAGTTTTTTTAAATGTGAGTGTGATGTGATAAATAAATCTTTTCCCCAAAAAACATTTTTGGGCTATATTGCTGCATGTTTTGTCTTCTTTTTTATATCAACCATTGAGGATTTTATTGAAGTAGGAGTGTATTTGGAGAAATATCTATGTCCTTAAAAGAGATTGAAAGAACCATATTCAGTGATTAAGGAACATTTGTAAGGACTATTTTACATTATTTGCGCCATCTGAGTAGAAGTTGTTATATGTTCATATCCTGTGAGGAACTTGAAGGGTAGACCATATAGGTCATTTATCTTGTATGCCGGTGTTAAAAGTGCACATAATATTTATATAGTATTTATATTTTATAGACGGGTTCATAGCTTTAATATCAAGTATGACCCAAATTGAAATGATTAACTGTTATGTTGCCAGAAAAAATCACATACAATCTGTAATTCTGTAACCAATCAATTGGTTAACCACTAGTGGAGATCACTATTGAGCCATCTGGGATATTCTTGCTTTCTATAATGAACACATAATTTGTAGTGGTTTGGTTTTCTAATGGAATTTATGATCCCCAGTATTTGAATTTTAGATTAAAAATCATTTGCAAGACAATATAATTAACATCCTTTAATCATTTCAATTTGGGATCAACAACCATATTAAGCACCTAATCATTAACTTTATGTTGAATGACCTATCACCTACATTACTTTACCCAATAACAATCAGCAGCATTGAAAAATTCTTTAGTCAAATTGCTTCACTCATTTTATTTTAATTTGAGCAATTTTTTATGACCCTTATGAGTTGCTATTTATGACCTAAATCACATAACCTAAATTTAATTGGGATATCACTACCTATTTAAACCACAGTCCATACAAATCCCTGTTCCTTTCTCACAGCCAGACTAAAAGTTGTGTAAATTCATGCAATTACCAAACAACCCAATAAATATTTTATAGTGAGATGACATAAACCCTTTACAGTGAGATGATAACAATACTACGTGATACATACAGTTTTGAAATGTAATGCCATAATTGAACTTTATTCTTTAAATGTTAGATTTTAAATAGAAAAGTGTTATGTTTTAATTATGTAATTAGAAATGTATTATATAATTGCCCATACTAATTGCTTGCGAGATGTAAACAGTTTCTCTGTTGACCACAAGTTGTTGTGTTTAGTTGCTATGTCCTTCTGTTCTCTAATTGCTTTTCATGTCTTTCCACACTGCCCCTTTGGGTGGTCCACACCCCAAACCAAACTGCCCCATTTCATTCTGCTCTTCCCTCTGCCTCAAGAATGTAACCTCTTACAAGCAGGGCCCTCCCTACCTTATGTCTGCTCTCTTTGGGTGATTCAGGCTCAAACACTATTGCCATTGCAGCTGCTAACATGGGAGCAGTTGTGCTAGCTCTATTATGGTGGAAACAGTATGTAATACCGCCATGCAGCCGACGATTCTAATCACGACAGCGGAAGCCCGACAGGGGTGAAGATCCCGATCGCTAATTGAGGTAAGTACTGCTAACCTTACCCCCTACCCTAACCCTCTTTTAGGGGTGCCTAACCCTAACCCCCCACCCTAGTGCCTAACCCTAACCCCCCTCTAAGTGCCTAAACCTAACCCCCCTTCCCCGCAGCCTAAACCTAAGTTACCCGGGGGGGTGCCTAACCCTAACCTCCCTCAGGGGTGCCTAACCCTAACCCCCCTTTCCCTAGCCTATCCCTAACACTCCAGGGGGGGTGCCTAACCCTAAGTCCCCCTGGGAGCCCTAAAACGTAACCCTCTCAGCTATCGGCGCCCGGCTTACCTTCGTTCGTTATGCCGGGCATCGGGCTCCCGGCGTAGGTCTAATGACAGGTGTCGGGATTTCAACGTCTGTCATTAGTACCTTGCCGGGATTTGACAGTCAGGAAGCCGGCAGTCGGCATTTCGACCGTCGGCTTCCTGACTGTATCCCATTATGGTAATGCCACAGGAGGCATAATGCCTCCCAAGATTTTACTGCACAACAAGATTGTTGAATGAGGTGTTTGCAATTCATTTTAGTTTAGTGTTATTTGTGTTTGTTTATTTTATTGTTGTCATGCTTATTCTGTTTTATATTTGATAAATTACTTTTCAAGGCACAGTTATCATTTTGAATTTAACAAAGTTCATACAGTATTTCAATACATCAAATTCCAGTCAGTCAAATTGTAATGCCACAGTGCCACACAATAGTTTCCCAATGAAATCAATCTGCAGTCAGGATGATTCCATTCTGGTAACTTTGCATAATAAACCAACATAATGTGCCAAGTAAATGCATTGATATTTATATGCTAGAAATGGTTGTGGTGACATTGGGTCACGCCAATTTACATTTTACTCGGTTCACTTGAATATGCATATGAGTTACTGAAGTCCATTTGTATTGATTTGCGGCATGCTTAAGCTCTGCCAGCTGTGACCACACTTTCAAACACACTTCAGCTTGCCAACTTCATTATAAACAGAGTGTGAGATAATGTCAATGCGCTAAGTTTTTGTGCTTCTCAGGTGCCCTCTTCATCCATTCAGAAGCGTTGGCAGACGACTCACTCAAAACGGCATTGCTAAAATAATTTAAATAAACGAGAAATGTGTGGCTCGCTAGGTTTACTCAATTCCCTCGATAGCCTATTTTTCACTATGAAGAGCCATAATTGCATGGATAGTTTAGCTTTAGCTTTGAACCACAGTCACAAAGTAAGATCCTGAGCATATTAGTCTACTGTATGAAACTAAAAAGTAAAAATATGGCTTATTGTAAAAATAATATATAGAATATATATTTAAAAAATAAATATTTAGATGTATTTTTCTATATAAAGAGATAATCTAGCAATAGCCATTTTTAATAGAATGGAATAATATATAAAGTAATTAAATGAATAATAACAAAATAGGTATATGTATAATTTGGACCAAAGAAATAAGATTGGCCAGCACATAATTCCCAGAAAAAAAATGAAACTGATTATGAAACTGAGAAACCAAATGTTAAATATTAGACTTCAAATCTCATTAAAAATAATGTTTAATAGTAATGATAACACCAATCTATAATGTGCATTAGGTCAATAATGTCAGACCATAAAATATAAAAAATAGAACGCAGAATTTAGAACAGACATACAGTAAATTAAATAAAGGCACTACTTAATAACAGCTGTATAAAGATTTATATAATGACTTACAGTAAGGTGATCTTATTTAAAAGTGCGTAATTGTCATAAAGCTTGTGTAATTAGATAAGTGAGGAAAAAAATGTCTAATCAAGTGAGTGAGGAGCTAGGTATTATTAACCACGAGTGTTTCTATATGCTCACCATATAAAGATCTCACAAGATGATTGGAGTAGTCAAAGCTATAATAAATCTATCATGTAGACCGTATTCAGGTATACCTGCTGTTCATGGGATGTGTGAGTGGAGTATAAGCTCCAGCTGGGGAGAGCTCAATGTAAGAGCCCTAGGAGCAAATCGTTCTCTTTGCAGTTGAATATGGGCTCATTATAATACTCCACAGCAGAGTTATGCGGGGAAGCTGCCAGAACATTAGTTGAAGATGATAACCAAAATCTTGTAGGTGAGGTTCACACAGCTGGTAAATCCTTGACGCATTTCTCTATTGTAGATAGTTTGTTTAGAAAGATAAAGTATGTGTGGTGTGGCTTTAATTTAAAGGCAGAAAGTCCAATCAGGTTAAAAAATTATTCATTCTCCATCTGGTGAACTGCATATTCACATTAGTGTTTGGCACCTGTTGGTCTCATTAAAATCTACCAGTACATGTAAACATATATAATTCCTATAAGAAAAAAATATATTGCAAAATACCTTCCTGATTTGGAGTCACTTCATATAATAAAAATACTTTTTGAAGATGTATATAAATATGTATGGAAAATAGAAGTTTATTTTTAATCTTGCCTATAAATTTGGTTATAGTTTTAGCATGATGTTATAGCAATCACAGGTTGTCATGAGTTAAATACCTATCTAATATGGTAAAAAAGTGTAGATAAAATCAAAAAGTCTAATTTAGTTATATGGGATTTGTTTGATAAAAAGTGCTGAGCTTCATATCGCCTTCAGAGTAATTTTAATAATCAGTATGTAATAATCCAGAATAGTTTTATTACTTTTGTTCATCCATTCTAATAATAACAAAGATGTCAAAGCGCTTTACAAAATATAAAAAGCTGGAAAAACTCTTGTTATGTAAACAACAGACAAGAAACCAAAATTCTGCTGGAAAATTATATATTCAATACCAGTGTAGAGTAGAAAGAGAAGATTGAAATAAAAAAAACTGTTCAAGAACAGGGTATATAAGCACAAGAAACATAATAAAGATGAATTCTAGGAGATAATCAATGTAGCACTCTATATATATATATATATATATATATATATATATTATACAGTATATATTGATTACTGGGTAACTCCATACCAGGCATTGCTGCAACTTTATCTTCCTGTCTGCAAAAATCTATTGATTACTGGATAAATCCATACCAGGCATTGCTGCAACTTTATCTTCCTGTCTGTAAAAATCTATTGATTACTGGGTAAATCCATACCAGGCATTGCTGCAACTTTATCAAGCATATGTTTTGTTTTTTTGTTGTGTTTTTTTTTGTTGTCTTAGGTTGTAGCTGTATAGATCCAGTTCTTAGCTCTGTGGTATTTCTTGTTTGTTTGCTTAATTACATGTATTGCTACCATCCAGTGGGTGGGGATTGGGGGTTATTTTAGTGATTGCATACACATGATAGGTCTCATTACTTAAGAGCCTTTACATGGCTGTAAAAGCCTGGCTGTAGATGCTCAATATAGAAGTGCGAAATTAAAAGTGCAATTTAAACATAATTGTGCCGTTATACCGCCATTAAACCGAAGTCAAACAGAAGGATAACATGCAAACTGCACCAGAAATCTGACCAACATTTGGACAAAGTAATATCATGAAATGAGAGCGCAAAATACTACTTATTCAATACAAACACTGGATGTCAGCATTGCCAGGACATTATTCACTGGATTCTGCTTGCTCATTGTAAGAACTTAACAGTATACTTGCTAAACTTTGTCCTAGCTCTGTGATTACACAAAGACCTCAAAGCCCACTGTATTCTGCACCAATTTCCGTTTTCTTCTTAGAAATTTTGTCTTGTTACCTACAGTAAGTCCTATGCCATGCCACATGTAATCTAGCTTCTAACAGTCTACTTTTACATTCATTTTCTCCACCTATTAAATCTCCACTTTTACTCCCCTCAATAATAAACTTTTGTTATTATGCAGACAACTTTTATCCACTGTATTCACACGTGATTTTCTGCAAATCTTCCTCACTGTCACTCACACTCATACTCTATTCCTTCTTCCAGTTTTCCTCCCCCTAACCACCTCTACCTCACCATGCCCATGTTTTCTTCCACTTCCACCCTCACTCAGTGTCTACCTAATCCTCTGCTCTGCCCCTGTCCTCCACCTTTATCCTTTTCCCTTTGCCTCATTCACCTTCTCCTTCCCTTATCTCCCCTCCTCCGTCTGCCTTCCTCCCTTTCCTCTCCCACTATTACACTTGCATTCTCTTCTAGCCCACCATGGTCCTACTACCCCACTGCTAATCCCTCCTCCAACCCTCCTCTCCATGCCACCTCATCCCACCTCCATACACATCTTGCTAAGCCCCCTCCCTACTCACCACCTAAAGGTTTCCTTCCCAGCATTGTGACCGCACAATCTCTCCACTCTTTTCATCTCAGTCCCCAAAATTAATCTCACATACTCGTTACAGAAATCCTGAAAATCTCATTCACATCTCTCCCACAAACACTGTCCCTTTATCCTGTGCCCTCTGGAATGCCAGATCAGTCTGTAATAACTGGTTCCCACCCATGACCTTTTCATCTCCAACAACTTGCATCTCCTAGCCATTACTGAAACCTGGATTTCACCTTCTGACACCACTTCTGCTGCAGCTCTCTCCTCTGGGGGCCTCACCTTCTCTCACACCCCCCGGCCTGGGGGTCGTCATGGCGGTGGTGGCGTCCTTCTTTCCCCTGGTTACACCTACCAACTTATACCCCCTGAACCATCCCTTACATTCTCTACATTTGAGGTTCATACTATACGTCTTTTCCAACCAGTACACCTGCGAGTAGCTATAATTTACCATCCCCCTGGCCCTCCCTCCAAATTCCTTGACAACTTTGCTTCCTGGCTCCCTCACTTTCTCTCCTCAGACCTTCCCTCCATTATCTTAGGTGACTTCAATATTCCAATTGATATCCCCACTGAACTCTCCTCACCCTTACATCCTCATTTGGTCTCTCCCAATGGACCTCCTCACCCTCCCATGTGAGTGGGCATTCGCTTGATCTGGTCTTTACTCACCGTTGTGATATTTCTGATTATTCCAACTCCCCATTCCCCCTCTTTGACCATCACCTTCTCTCTTTTAACCTATCCATCTCCCCTTCCCCCCCCTCTACCTCCCAAGGCCACTATCACTAGGCGTAACATTGAGGCTATCGACACCATATCCTTTTCTTCCCTACTTGACTCGCTTCTCTCTCCTTTGCTCTCTCTCTCCTGCCTTGAACAAGCTGCTTCCCTATACAATACCTCCCTTACTGCTGCTCTGGACTCTGTTGCTCCTGCGATCACTACTCACCCTCACAGATCCACACTTCAACCCTGGCATTCCAAATGCACCAGATATCTGCAAAAGTGTTCCCGAACCGCCGAGCGACAGTGGAGAAGGTCACGCTCTAAGGCAGATTTTCTCCATTTCAAATATATGCTCTCATCTTACAGTGCTGCCTTTTCCCTCTCTAAACAGTCATACTTCAAGCACCTCATCTCCTCCCAGTCCTCAAATCCGCAGCGTCTCTTCAACACCCTGAACTCCCTTCTCTGCCCACCCCCTCCTCGCCTTCCCTCCTTGCTCTCTGCCCTTGACCTTCCTACTTCACATCTAAAATTGACTCCATACATCAGGATATCATATCCCACCAGTCCCCCAGCACTACACCTCCTCCTTTCCCGGGTCATCCCTCCCCTTCCATTTTACCTACACTAACATCCTTCTCCCCTGTATTTGTAGAGGAAGTCATGGCCCTTACCAAGTCCTCCCCCCTTCCACCTCCCCCCTTGACCCTATCCCTTCATGTCTCCTCTGCTACCTCTCTCCCTGTGCCTGTTCCCATCTTGCCCACCTCCTCAATCTCTCCCTATCATCTGTCTGCATTCAAACATGCCCTTGTCTCCCCCATGCTTAAAAAACCTACTCTTGATCCTAACACTCTCGCCAACTACCGACCCATTTCTCTCCTCCCTTTTGCATCCAAACTCCTTGAGCATATTGTTTACAACTGCCTTACCAGCTTTCTTTCCTCCCACTCCCTCCTTGACCCTTTTCAGTCTGGCTTCCGTTCTCTCCACTCCACAGAAACTGCCCTCACTAAAGTCAGCAATGACCTCCTTGCTGCCAAATCCAAAGGCCACTATTCACTACTCATTCTCCTTGACCTTTCTGCTGCTTTTGACACTGTGGACCACCCTCTCCTGCTGCAAATCTTTCAATCCCTTGGTCTACGTGACACTGCCCTCTCCTGGCTATCCTCCTACCTTTCTGATCGATCATTCTCTGTCTCCTCTCATGGCCTATCTTCCCCCCCACATCCTCTCACAGTAGGTGTTCCCCAAGGTTCTGTTCTTGGACCACTCCTTTTCTCCCTCTATACATCCTCTCTAGGTGAACTCATCAGCTCTTTTGACCTCCATTATCATCTCTATGCTGACAACACTCAGATCTACATTTCCTCCCCTGACATCTCTTCCTCTCTCCTCACTCGTATCTCCAACTGTCTTTCTGCTATATCTTCCTGGATGCCCCAGCGATTTCTTAAACTTAATATGTCTAAGACTGAGATGATCATCTTCCCACCCTCCCACATAACCTCACCTCCCACTATTTCTTTATCAATTTATGGCACAACTATCTCCTCTAGCCCCAAAGTGCACTGTCTTGGAGTTATCCTGGACTCCTCCCTCTCCTTTAAACCACATATCCAGAACCTCTCACAGTCCTGTCATTTCCATCTTAAAAATATTTCCAGGATCAGACCCTTTCTCACCCAGGATGCTACTAAGACCTTAATACACTCACTGGTCATCTCAAGATTGGAGTACTGTAACCTTCTCCTATCTGGCCTCCCCAAATCCCATCTCGCTCCTCTCCAGTCTATCCTTAATGCTGCTACATGGCTTATCTTCCTCTTCAAACGCTCTACATCTGCCTCCCCTCTCCTACAAGCCCTCCACTGGCTCCCCTTCCCCTTCAGAGCCCAATTCAAGGTTCTCACACTCACTTACAAAGCCCGCACACACTCCTCTCCCATTTACATCTCTGACCTCATCTCCCTTCACTTTCATGTCCGCCCTCTTCGTTCAACAAATGCACACCGCCTCTCATGCCAACTGATTACTTCCTCCCACTCCCGCCTCCAAGACTTTGCCCGTGCCGCTCCCCACCTCTGGAACTGTCTCCCTCCCCCCCTTCAGACTCTCCACCTCTCTACAATCCTTCAAACAGGCTCTCAAGACCCACTACTTCATCAATGCTTTCCAGCTCTCATCCTAACTTGATACTACATGCTCCCTCCTCCCTGTCTTCCCCATCTGTATCATGCCCATCTGTCTGCCCCTCCCCTTGAGAATGTAAACTCTTGCGAGCAGGGCCCTCTACCCTCCTGTGCTTCTCCTTACTATATGTTCATCTACTTCTTACTCACCACTAGGACACCTAACACTTGGTGCTTTGCTGCTTATGTGGGTGTTATGGCCACCTATGTATCAATGTATATTATCCATGTCCTTGTCCTTCATTGTATTGTATTTTACTGTTAGTAACTTTTTGGTTATGTACCTTGTAAGGCGCTGCGGAACACTTGCGGCGCCATATAAATAAATGATAATAATAATAATAATAATATATATATAAATAAATGTATGTGCTATTATCAAGTAGCAATGCATAAAGATGTGACCCAAAGTGGGGGCTATTAGCATGTAGTACTGAGATCTCTTCAATTACTATTATTATATGGGATGCAAATCTCTTTACTGGCCTATATGTAGAGTGCTGGGGATTTTTTTTGTCTGTTTTTTCTTCTCTAGATAAACCCCTACCCTACACGCACCTTTAATGGGCTTATAAATTGATTATTGTTCTTAGAAGCATGGATAGGATCAGTAGTTGGAGGGTGTGCTGGTCCTATTTGCCATATTGGAGGTTTCTGGGGTACCTCCAGGTGAGTTGGCTCTTAATATAGAAATATATAAATGTATGTGCTGTTATCATGTAGCATAACAAAATACATAAATGTATGACCCAAAGTGGGTGCTAATATCAGTTAGCGTTAGCCCCACCAAAAATCATGAATGCCTCGGTGTGGCTTGGTGGCTTAACCACATTTGCAAATATATGTACTGAGATCTCTGCAATTACTATTATTATGGTCTTCATTCTAGCACCCTGCACCTATCACAACCTTTGCAGTTGATCTTTCCTGCCTGGGGTGTCACTCTATGCTCTGGTCCCTCTTGCACACTTTGGTTTGTATCTCAGCAGTTTGTTACATCAGCTGAGTGAGCTAGAAGCACAAGAGCAGAGAGCGACACCATAAACAGGAAAGAGGAACTGCAAGGTTTGTGATAGTTGCAGGGTGTTAGAATGAAGACTTTTATTATATTTGATGCAAATGTCTTTACTGGACTATATAGCCCCTATTTACTACAATTTGCATTTGTAATGCAGTTGTATTGTGATATTTTCACCTAAATTTGCATTGTGAATTTAGGAAATATCACAGGAATGTATCAATAAAGCTCTGCCCCAGAAAATCCCCTCCACACACTTCTCAGTGTATTTTTTAGAGTTTCTGTCCTCTCCTCTCCCATTCAGGGTGGACTCTCATCAAGATTCTGAATTAGTTTCCTTCTGCACTGGGTTTTCCCTACAAAAGCACCATTCAGATAATCTCAACAGCAGATCCACCCACTCTCACTTTATCTCAATCAGGGTTGGGCTGCCCTGTGCTCTCACCCCCTGATTACTGCTTCTTAGCACACAGGGGAGTAGCAGAAGCAGGGCAATTATCCTTATAACTCCAATGTTATGCCACTATCATATATCCGGCTGTATGCAGGTGTTTTTATTAGAATACTCATTGGCTGTCTAATTATTCACGACATGTGTTTCTGATTTGTTTATATTAAAAAAAACACTTGTACCCGAATTCTTCATCATTTTACTGTATTCTATTATGGGAACTTGTTGAGCATTATGGGATCAGAGATGGTTATAAGAACACTCATCTGTTAACTGTTCATAACACTTGTTTACATGAGAACATTCATTTGTTTCTAAATCAATCATAACATTATTGTATCTTATGCAATACATTTCCTAGCATTATAAGATAAGAGATTTTTTTCTTTTGCAACTGTTTTATAATTGCTACTAAATTACAATGTTTTCAACTGTGCATGAAGGACAATCTCCGTACACACGGAGCAAGCAGACAGCGATCAGATATCGTTGTCTGATCATCTTTCATGTGCTGGATGTTCGATATCAAACATCCAGCACATGCACCAACCTCCAAACAACTATAACGACACACTATCGACGATCGTGGGTCCCTATAGTAACCAAGCTAACCTGGTCGATATCGACCAGGTTGGCCTGCTTGCACGGGCGATGGTCGATATCGACATAGGTGCCTGCGCATTGACCATTGTTTGGGGGTTGGAAGGACCCAAAAACAGGATGATATGATCGATAATGATATATCAATATCGTTATCATCGTCCTGTTAAATCTGACCGTGTGTACGTACCATTAGTCTGATTTATATTAATTCAAACTGAGCATGCTGGTTTGGGAACTATGTATCTTTTTGCCCTTTATGTTTTTTACAATCCAGTCTAATTCTATTCTAAATGACTGTTGGTTGATGTAACAACTGTAGTAGCTACATTATTAGCCTAAATGGGGAACCTTTTCTACATGATAACAAAAGACTACTGAAATCAATAAAACTTTGCCTATATTATCTGTATGAAGCACCTTTGTATATATAGAATGGGGATATTGTCCCTTTTATATCTATACAAATTAAATTACATACTGTACTCGTAGGACAGTTACCTGTCCATAGTATACTTTGTAGGTTTGCATATACTTCTAACTCTTTTTTTTTTTTTTACTTTGTCCAACAGATACTTGGGTTCACATTATTTTAAACTAATTTAATAAAAGTTATGTCTTACTTACTATTTATACTATCTAATTTTCAAAGAGTGCCCCAGAGTGGAGTCCTTCCTGTCCCTTGGTTCATATATGATAACCTTTATTCTGAGCCCGGCATAGTTTTCTAGCAGGTTTTTCAAATTTCCTAAGGGGAGGAGCAGTTACACATTATCTACCAAAGTGGTCTCTGTGGCATATTTGACAACCAGTTTTTATGATTATTACTTGAATTTTCTATGTAGTTATTTGTATCACCCTTTTTTCTGATATGTATAGGACTTAGTGGAGCCATTCAATTGAATTGTGATACGTGGTTATGAATGTAAGATTATATGGATTGTTATTAATATGTGAAACTAAATTGTGAATAGAAGAAGAATCCCCATTTTATACAAAAATAAGTTTGTTTATGTAAAGGCCATAGAGGACCAGGTGTCCTCAGAGATCTGCCCCCCCGATCAGGTCTTCTTCCATCCTGTATAGGTTGGAAAAACTCAGGGCAAACCTGGTTCCCATGGCCGTTCCGACTCACTGCACATAATAAGTGTGATCAAACAAAAATAATTGCTCTAGAATAAAAAAATTAAATCACTATTTAGAATCACTAATGAACCTCTCTGAGACCCCATCATTATTGTTTTCTGCTAAGTACCCTAATATATCTGTTCAATTAAACAAAATATTAGAAAAAAATAGGGTCAGAGGAGGGAGCAAAATCCATACTCTTCAAGAGGAGTTGTATCTCTGTTTCAGTAAAGTTACTGGAGATTAGGTTGAAGACTATTTTAGAAAATGATTTTAATAATATCTTTGATTTTTGTTTCCTTTTAAACTTCCCTCACCTAGTACCACTATATCTAGATCCTTTCCACTTTTTTTGGGGGATACCCCAGATAGAGTGGATAGAATGTTTTGTTTTTGATAAATAGTAGATTCTTCTATAGCCATTTTTAATAGAATGGAATAATATATAATGTAATGAAATGAATAGTAATAAATTTGATGTATGTGTAATATGGACAGATTACTTCTGGAGAAAAGCTTAATTCCATTAGTAAAGACCCACCCCTCAGAGGGAAGCATGGTCACTTTTAGTCCTCATGCTCAGAGACAGGACTAGCAATGCTGCATGGGTGCACCACATATCCAAACCTCTACTTTCCTTTGGAGCCAAAGGTCCTCTTGACCTTTAACTGAGGCCAGGGGCAGAGGAGGGGGTAAGGGATGGACGCTAAGGCTGACACTTAAAAATGTGAAAATATAACAATAAAAAATAATTAATATTAAGTGCACCTGTCCTGTGCCCAGCTCTTATACAGGTTAACTGAAAAAGAAAGAGGAAAAGCAGAAGAGTTTTAGAGAGGAGAAGTCATTTATTTATTTTTAATGTCTTTACTCCTAGCCATAAAGCTTTTCACTGGTTGTTTTATCCTGTTTCTGAAGGAGAAAGTAGGTTTAGTTACCTTAAATTAGCCTCCCTAATTTTGTTTGCTAAATACAAATGTATCTATGCAGACCAGACTTTTGGAGAGATGTTTGAGTAATGCTTAGAACATTATGTAACTGTATCTGTGTTTTTTTATTTACTTTTTATTGTTGAAGAGTAAACATGTTAATACTCTAAATCTGTACAGAATTTCATTTCATTTCATTTGTCACTGAAGAGGGAAAATGAACAAAGTGCAACACAAGGCAAGTTACGGAACAAAAGGAATCAGAGACATCTGTGAGCATATTTATAGATGCACAGCTTGAAAATGTGCTTTTCACTGACATCAATTATTGTGTTTGCAAAACAATGAATCTGTTTGTAAATGTTGAATTTAAATACAGTGTAATAATTGAATTGTTAATTTCCACAGGGATGCAAAGACAAGCAAAAGAAATAGATGAGTGGGTTCGGATCTCAGAGATCTGAACCCACCTAATTTTTGAGATCCAGGGCCGATGATGAAGATGTTGGTGATGAGGATGTTTATGATGTAGATGTTGGTGATGAGGATGTTTATGATGTAGATGTTGGTGATGAGGATGTTTATGATGATGTTGGTGATGTTGATGCCGAAGATGTCCTCTGTGTAAGTAAGGCAACAGCTGTTGCCCATGGATTGAAAAAGCCAAAGCCCATTGTTGTCTTGCCAGGAAAAAAGACAAAAAAATCCACTTCTCATGTGTGGAATTATTTCCACCCCAATCCGGACAACAGTTGTCAAGCCATATGTGACCATTGCAAAGCAAAAGTGACTAGAGGGAGGGACCTAAACCACCTAGGAACCTCCTCCTTGTTACATCACTTGGAGCACATTCATCAAATGTCAAAGTGTACTGTATGTCACCAAGTTCCAAAACAAAACAAAATAAGTCAAGTGTCACCTACCTGCTCCCTCTCTGTGGGATCCAAGCACCTATGATCTCCAACACCAACACCTGCATCATCAACATCCTCATTCATCATCAGGAGTTGTCATGCTGCATCCAATGTTGTTATTCGAAGCATGATTGACTCCTCTCCTATCCGTGATTCCTCAGAAAGATCCTTGATGACTGCGCCCGTTGCTGCTGCTGTGAGTGGATCTTCATTCCAGAAGGGGACCAGGAGGAAGACTACTTGTAACGTATCCTCCAAAAAACAATTAACTGTCAAACAATCATTTGCAAGGGCAAACAAGTATGACAGCAATCACCCAGTTGCACAGCGGATTACTGACGCCATAACAGCTATGCTGGTATTAGATGTGTGTCCAGTATCCGCCATTACTGCAGTGGGTTTTCAATAGTTAATTGAGGTCCTGTGTCCTCGCTACCAGATCCCTTCTAGATTCCACTTTGCTAGAACAGCAATTCCAAGTCTGTAAAAGGACATAAAAAAAACCTTATTAATGTCCTCAGAAATGCCATTGTACCCACTGTCCACTTGACCACTGATATGTGGACAAGTGGGATAGGGCAAACTAAGGATTACATGACTGTGACAGCCCACTGGGTAGGTGTATTGCCTACAACAGCAACAGCAGCAGCACCATCTACCAAAAGACAGCTGATACAGAGGCAGGCTACTCTTTGTATAACTGGTTACACTAAGAGGCATACCACTGAGAACCTCTTAGAAAAACTCAGGGAAATCATTGTTAAATGGTTTATCCCACTTGGACTCTCCTTGGGATTTATGATTTCGGACAATGCCACCAATATTGTGAGAGCATTACATGTGGGCGAATTCCAACACGTCCCATGTTTTGCTCACACAATTAATTTGGCGGTGCAACATTTTTTAAAAAAATGACAGGAGCATGCAGGAGATTCTCTCAGTGGCCCGCAAAATATCCGGACATTTTAGACATTCGGCAAACGCTTGTCGAAGATTGAATAACCAGCAGGTACTGTTAAATTTGCCCTGCCATCAGCTGAAGCAAGAGGTAGTAACTCGGTGGAATTCTACCCTCTATATGATTCAGCGGATGGAGGAACAGCAAAAGGCCATCCAGGGCTATACAACGGCCTATAACATAGGCCGTGGAGGGGGAATGCACCTTACTCAAGCGCAGTGGAGAATAATTTCAGTGTTTTCAAACCCTTTGAACTTGCCACACGTGAAGTTAGTTCAGACACTGCCAGCTTGAGTCAGGTCATTTCCCTCATCAGACTTTTGCAAAAAACAGCTGGAGAAACTGAAGGAGGAGCTGAAATGGAATGATTGTGCAAAGTATGTCAGACTGGTGGATCAAGCCCTTGATTCACTTCACCAGGATCCAAGAGTCGTCAATCTATTGAAATCTGAAAAACATATTTTGGCGACCATTCTGGATTTAAGTCCTACCTTGTGAGTTTTTTTCCAACAGACCGAAAACTAAAACTATGCAAAGAGCTGTTGGTAAAAAAATTAGCTGCAGTCACACGTGAAAGACCATCATCTCCTCCTTCAGTTTCTGCACCTGCCAGGTAAAAACTCAATTTTCCTTACAGAATGCCTGCTGGTCATGCAGATCATTCACCAAAAAATGACATCTGGTCGGGCCTGAGAGAACTGCCTACTAGTGACATGTTTTCTACTGTGACTATGTGTGATGCGGTCTCCATTCACAGAATGGTGGAGGACTATTGCAGAGATTACATCCTAATAGGCATGTCAGACAGTCCCTTTCTGTACTGGCAGGCAAAAGAGGCAAATTGGAGTCCCATACACAAACTGGCTTTGCATTACTTAAGTTGCCCACACTCCAATGTGTACTCCAAAAGTGTTTTCAGTGCAGCTGGCAACCTTGTCAGTGATCAGCGTAGGAGGTTACTTCCTCAAAATGTGGAAAAGATGATGTTCATTAAAATGAATTACACATTCTACAAGGAAGACCTCTACCAACAATTACATAAAAAAATTACAGAGGCGCCTAAGGTGGATTCCAGCGGGGATGAATTAATATTGTGTGAAGAAGAGGATGTACACACTGATGGGGATGATGAGGACGAGGACGACTTGTAATGTAAAGCCAGTTTGTGTATGGGATCATTTTAATTTCCATGTCCAATGCATATTGGCAGCTTGTTTTATGGGGGTCCAAGCAGACCAATAATTTCATCCACAATTGACAGTCCTTGTCGCTGAAATGATTGGTTTGTGAAAGTGTCCTGTTTCGTATACAATATAAGGGTGGGTGGGAGGGCCCAACGACTATTCCATCTTGCCCCTTTTTCCTTTCCATATGTGCTGGTTGGGGCATTGCTGCCTGACATTTTAAATTAATGTTATGGTTGGTTTAGGAACCAATGATTTATTTTTAAATTAATTTATTATCAATTTTACAGCCAGGGGCTGTACCAATTAATTTCTTTTTATTAATTATTCAGCCAGGGGCTGCACCCAATTAATTGTTTTTTAATTAATTTATTACCAATTTTACAGCCAGGTGCTGCACCCAATGAATTGTTTTTGAATTAGTTTATTATCAATTTAGCAGCCAGGGGCTGCCCCCAATGAATTGTTTTTAATTAATTTATTATCAATTTAACAGCCAGGGGCTGCACCAATTAATTCCTTTTTATTAATTATTCAGCCAGAGGCTGCACCCAATGAATTGTTTTTAAATTAATTTATCATCAATTTTACAGCAAGGGGCTGCACCAATGAATTTCTTTTTATTAATTATTCAGCCAGGGGCTGTACCCAATGAACTGTTTTTTAATTAATTTATTATCAATTTTACAGCCAGGGGCTGCACCAACAATCAACTATCAATTCTTTAATCCTCAAGGGTATCCCAACCATCATCTTTGCATAGTCCTCAACTCTATTAATAATTATATCAATCAGTTTTGAGCCAGCAAGCTGGATGCAACCTTTTGGCCCTTTAACTAGATGAAATAATCAATATTGTGAGCTGTGAGGTGGTCAAAATTGACTGTAAATGAGTGGAAATAAATGTTATTGAGGTTATTAATACTGTAGGAACAAAAAAAGGCAAATTCTATGTGATTTTAGCTGTTTTTTTATTTTTTAAGAAAAAATCCAGATCCAAAACCAAAACATGAAAACAAAACACAGAGGTGAGGTTTTGGCAAAACCAATCCAGATCCAAAACCAAGGGAGATCCAGATCCAAAACCAAAACACGGGGGTCGGCGCGCATCTCTACCAGAAACTAATATAGTAAGTCCTTTACTGCCATGCCCTAACTTAAGCAAAGGATGACCTTGCAAAATATACTGTACATGTGTACCTGACAGTAGACAATCTTGAAACTAATACATTTGTCACAATGTTTTTATTATTTTTTAGGGATAATTTACAAAACGTCTTTATAATCATTTGTAATGAGTTGACCTATTGTATTGGAAAAAAAATTCAGTTAGTAAAAAATATTTGAACGCACACATGTATATATAACGGTACCTCACCTTAAATCAAAACAAGAGCATGTTGTAATTTTATTAGGAAATGAGGAGAAAACTGGAAACACTTACTTCCAATCCCCTATGGTTAACCATTAAACAACTAACATGACATAAAAATACAATTCAAACAGATTATATTTAAAGCACCTTTATTTTCAATCTTATTTCTTGTTGCACACCCTGTCTTTATTGTTACTGCTATTCTTTTGTCTTGTAACTTCTGCACTGTGCAGGAATTCAGGCATTCTCAGCGGATAACCTATTAAATAGAGTATGACCTGAGCTCTGGAAATAATCAACCAATAATGTAGAGGGGAAACTTCAGAGATTTGTTTTTTCCCCTTCTACTCCCAGAGGGGCATATTTATCAATTAATTCTTGCCTTAAAATATGGGGAACTGTTTCTGCATGTTTAAAGCAGAATTAAGTGTTGCTGCAAATGTAACAATGTGGAAAGCGTTATCTCCTGCCTCCCGTCCACCAGCCCCTGCAGAATCTGTCACCATAGTTTTCTATGGGCATGGTATTAGACAAAATCTGCAAATTTTTAAATAGCGTTAGCCCATTAACTGCAGTAGGATCACTCTCCGGTGGGCTGCAGGAGGTTCCGCTGCACATCATGGCTTTTTCAGCATTGCTCTTATCATAGCCCATGTCTTAACAATTTAAATGAATACATTTAATTGAAAAAAGGATCCTTATTGTGGCAATAAGTATTATTTATATATTTGGGGTAGACCACATAATATAATAAATATGTCCCTAAATGGCTAAAACCAACCACAGCTCAGAAGTGAGAACATAGCAATGAGATTCCTAGATCCAGTGTGGCACTGCAGGATTTTTTTTATTTACATTTTATTGCCTGAACTTTATTATTTTTAATTTTTATTAATTTCATTTATTTTTTTTATTTGGGACAATATTGAATTGAGATTTTTTTTATTTACTATTTCTTTCTTTTTTAACTGTAACATGGTAAATTATGATGAATGCACTGGCTTACCCATGCACCATCAGCATGCAGAAATAAAACAAAAGGGCCTATTGAGTTGTAAAAAGTGTTGAGGGTCATTTGAGGGTCTGTACCACAAACTACTGTACATTCCTGTAGTCTATAATTGCATTAGTATCAGTTGTGTGATCATTTACATTAATGCCCATTGTAGTTAGATAGGATTTACTTCTACAGACAGTACAGTACATAGCATTCACTTACATTTTGGATGTCAGGTTGCCTGTATGAAAGCCAAAAGAAAGGCTGCGACAAGCCACATAACCATGTATTTATATTTGGATTTTGATGACATATACAGTAAATGTTGTTGAGTTTCTCTTATGAGTAACATAGTTATAATACACTCTGCAAGTTTAGCCCGTCCCAAATAACATTGTAACTGTTTTTAGTTATTCAGTGTTCTACCTGAGAGAAGTCAGGTAGACGTATGTTTTAAAGATCACATAGGGTTAAGATCACACAAGGCCTTAATTGAGTTGGATGCAAAATGACTGATTTTGCATGACCCATGGAAGTCAGATTTACTACCGTATGCCGAAGACTTTTGGTGTTTTGGTGTAAATTGCCAGAATAGAAAATGGGTGGCGTATCCTAGATGCCGTTTTCTCTGATTTTTAGTTTTACTTAGTATTACGCCGCTACCAGTTCCGCTGCTGTGCTGCCTCAGGGGCGCAAATCATCCACAGATTAATGGATGGGGAGGGTGCTTGCAGTGCTGTGCAGCTGTGTTGCTTGCTGCTTTGACGTGCGCTTGTTCCCAGCTCCTGCTTCTCCATTGGTGGCTTTGTTTGGAACAGTCAGCGCATTGCAGCAGATGACGTTTCCTCGGGGGAGTGGGAGTATCTGGCTTGATGTTGTTATAATGAAATTAATTTATTCACTTGTAGTAAAAATGAGACATTGCTAAGTTTTATGTAAAATAAAAATCACACACAAAAAATCTTTGGAACCTCTGGGCTCGGGACAGGACTCATTACAGAACTACGTTGTCAGATTTTGACTTCTTATACTTGTAATCCAACTGAGCAATTGGAAATTTATGTAACATATTTGATCTATGGAACCGCACTTACAGACAAGGAGTGTCAATGTAAATATAGTTTAAATGTAGGTTATACAGTAAACAAGAATCTGCATGCAATGTACAATAGCTCACATATAAATACTGAAAACAGGAGAGCATCTCCGGCACTGGGGGTCTGATTCATTATGGATCGCACCTGCTAAAGTGTACGCAGATGGGCGACTGTTGTGTACTGTAGTGCGCGTGTATGAAGACACCACTGCAATCTCACTGCGATCACCCAGAGCCATTGCAGAGTGATTGACAGGCACTGAGAATTTGGAGTTGGTGACAGGGGGAGTGGTCGGAGAAACACAGGCGTGCCTGTCCATTTGAACGCCATTGCACGGGCGTGCATAACTTAGCCACTACGATTGCATACACAGCTTGAGAGCCCACTGCGTGCAACAAAGTTAGCAATTTCTAAGTAAGGTCAGGGCTGCTGTAATTGTGTGTGTGGGGCCGATGGTACTCGATGTTACCGGTGTTTATGGAGGTTTGCAAGGTATTACAGATGTGAGACAGCGGTAGTGGGACACAGTGGGCGTCTCTATGCTGGTAGTGCGACAGCATTGTGATAGCATTCATTAGCATATTTTCGCATCAGACCTGTGTGGTTATGGAGCTGCCATCGCAATAGCGATCCTTAATGAATCAGGCCCTGACAAAGGTACTTTATAAATTAAAATTTCATTGCGACACTTCCGCTATTTAAAACTAGTCCCTTACTGTCCATAAATGGGAGCCAAGCAATATAGAACTGTTAAAGGCAGTGTCAGTACTTAAGATATAAGTGGTCAAAACCCGCTCACCTAAACATGCAATTGGTATCAGCATCTGTGATTTGTTTTGGGGTTCTGAAGCAGGGCCAGCTCCAGGTGAAGTAGCTCCCTGTGTGATCATTGTTTGACCCCCAGCACATGGTGCAGCTGCGCTCACCTGAAAAGGGGATGTGGCCTAATTTTCATAGACCTAGATGATGCCATTTTGGGGGGGGGAGTCCATTTGGCACGCCTCTCATTTTACGTCATGCTGGGGGCAAGTGGGACAGTGCCCGAAAAACTGGACTGTCCTGCTGAAATCAGGATGTGACTAGAACGCACAAGGAGACTGTGCTGATTAATATGATAGGTGACACTTGTATATCAGTGTGCGACTGAGACTGCAAAATAAACTTGTGTGGAAAAAAGCATCGGACGCTGCATCATAGCACTTCCCATGCTGATTGAGAGACTAAGGGGTCTATGTACTAAGCCTTGGAGAGAGATAAAGTGAACAGAGATAAAGTACCAACCAATCAGCTCCTGTCATTTTTCAAACCCAGCCTGAAACGTGACAGTTAGGAGCTGATTGGTTGGTACTTTATCTCCATCCACTTTATCTCTCTGTCACACACAGATATGCAAGTGTCACTTATCATCGTAGTTGATGTGGCAAGACGGGGTGTTTGACACGACTGCAGCAAAGACGAGTGAGTGATAATTGGTAAATAAGGGATGATCCAACAAAAATCAATAATCAAATGATTTTAATAAATAAATTAACGGCACCTGAATACAACTCATTATTGTCATTGACACCATTCAGAATATCCAGACCCCTGGCATCCTGACTGTAAATATTGGGGTTAGGCACTAGGGGGAAGGTTAGGTTTAGGCTGCGTGGAAGGAGGGTTAGGTTTAGGCTGTGGGGAGGGAGGGTTAGGTTTAGGGGTAGGGTTAGGGTACTTACTGGCAGGTGTCTGTATTTTAACCCAGTCAGGATGCTGGTGTCGGGATTCTCAGCGCCAACACCCAAGAGCGCTGGTATCCCAAACACAACCCGTATTGCCTTCCTCTGAATACCACCATGTAAAAGCATTGGTATTGAAAAAAAAATCTAAAAATTTAACATTCAGAAAACATTTTTATATATTGAAAACATTGCAATAAAAATTAGACTATGGTTGTTCAATTTAAAATACTTTTATTTAAGTGAATGTTTATGAAACCAATTAACCACATAATTGACTATTTTTTTTTCCACAAAACTGCTCAGAAAATTTTAGTTTTTTTATTTAAGAAAGTTTAAAAAGTATTCTTAATAATATACTAAAATACTTTATTTGAAACAAAAATATACCTAAACCCCTGTTGTAAAATTACTTCCCACCACTGCACTTGCAGAAATCAGCCAAACAGTGCTTGGGGGTATCCAAGTTCCCCTCCTTGCACTTTGGTTCTTGAGACATGAGCTCCAGAATGCAGTTCGCACTGCATTCTGGGGCACGATTCCGGCAGTGATGTCGGTGGACACCAACCACCGCATCACTGCTGCGTGTCAGGGGAGTCAGAAGATATCTGTTGTGCATAACGGATCTCTTCTGCAAAATGGGGGTGACGTGGTCGTATGTGATGAGACCTTGTCAGATTAAACACATCTGGCTCTGGCCGCATCACCTGCGACCATGCCAGTTAAGTAGTTAAAAGGACGGCAAATCAAAAGCAATGTTTAAACAATTTAGACCAGGGCCGGTTTGGGGAGCCCCAGGGCAACTAACTTATGGGGTCCACTCCACCAAAGCTCAAGGCCAATTCAGCAGTTGAAATATTATTCAGTAATTGCAGTTACTACTTCTGGCTGGCACCTACCACCCACCCAGCCACCCCATATCTAACTTAGACAGCATTCAGCAAATGGACTATTATTCACAAATTGAAGTATTGCAATCTACCATCAGGGCCGTAGAGAGCGCCGCCGGGCCTCGGTAAAGAGGCAGAGGAGATTGCTGTGGCTGCCGCTTAGCAGCCGCTAGCAATCTCCCATGTGCTGGGCTGCTGCGAGGGAGGGAGGCGGGAGGAAGGGAGGGGGGGTGGCGTCGGACCCGGTAAAGCGTACCCGCTCCCCTCCTCCTCTCGGCGCCCCTGTCTACCGACCATCCATTATCATGCGCTCTGAGCTGTGTGATCCTGGCGCCTCCTTATGCTGGGTACACACTGGCCGATATATTGGCCAATGAATTGATCAGCCAATATATCTGCTGGCCGTTTTGTTCACAGACAAAAGTCCATGGAAGATGATGTTTGTCCATAAAAAATTAAGTTTTGCCTCTTTCTGAGACCCGATTTTTGGAGGGAAAAATCCAAACTCGGCATGCAAACTCAAACCTATCCGAGCCTGCACATCCCTAGTAAAAACTCTATAGTATACGGCAGTATATCTATGTGACTCTGTGCAGTTACACACTCACACCCGATAAAGAAAAGTATCATTGCTATACCCACATAGACTAAAATATATTTCTAAAACACAAACTTACCTTTAAACAAGCTCTGAATATTTTATTAACTCTTTGATCAGATCTGCCTTTCTCGAAAAAAGTTGTTTCTTTTTAGAATTACTTTTAATAACCTGATCTCTCTGACTGTATGGATCTGCCATCCAGAATGAAGAATAGATGTCAGAGTTCTCTTCTAGGACTGACTGCATAAACACATCTAAAGCAAATTTGAGTTTTAATTTTATTATTTATGTAATGGTGAAAAGATTAAAAAGAGAGAAGATTAAGAGCTTTCAGAAATGTATCTGGGCAGAGTATACTCAATACCCAATATAAATAGTGTATCTTTCCTGGAGTCAAATTAATCTGTAGAGAAAAATCCATTTATCACAGAGCAGACAGAGCACTTCATTTTTTTCTTTTAATACTAAAATTACTTTTTTACGAAAGGTTAGGATTACTAAATGGGGAATCAGGGATGTCAAAATTTAGCAGGAGTCAGTTCCATCAATCACTGTCTTTTCAGTTACTTAGAGCGTACAAAACACACATTGAGTCACTTTGAATTTAAAAGCAAATCTGGCAATTGGGATCGTGAAAGAAAGGTCCAGGAGGAGACACAAGATAACTGATGGATGAAAAATTCCCGATAAAGCATTTTTTTTTATTTGAATATGCTTCAAAATGATTGATCAAGTTTGGAAACTTTATGGTGCTTCACTTTACATCAATCTACAGAATAAAAAGCCAGCTGCAACTAAATTATTATTTGTGATAACAAAATACATTTGTAGACTTGTAGTAAAAAGGAGACATTGCTAAGTTTACGTAAAATAAGACTAAATAAAAATCACTCATAAAAAATGGACAGTAGACTATTATTAGCAATGGAAGATTTCTAAAGTTAAGTAGTTTAATCGGGATGTAGTCAGTACCCCGGCGGTTGCGATGCTGGCACTGATATTACCGGCGCTGGAATCCCGATGCCTATCAGAATCCCGGCACCGCCATCACGATCGCCGGGATACCGAAGGTAAGTAGGGGTGTGGTGGGGAGAGTTAGGCACTAGTGGGAGGGTTAGGCACTAAGTGGGGAGGGTTAGGCACTAGGGGGAGGGTTAGGCACTAAGGGGGGAGGGTTAGGCACTAGGGGGAGGGTTAGGCACTAAGGGGGGAGGGTTAGGGTTAGGCACTAGGGGGAGGGTTAGGTTAAGGGTGCAGGGAGGGGGAGGTTAGGGTTAGGCACCAAAGAGGGAGGGTTCGGGTAGGGAGAGGGGGAGGGTTAGCATACCGAACAGCTAGTGTCAGTATGTTAGCCCTGTCGGAATTCCGGTGTCGGGATTCCGACAGCCGGGATCCTGACTGCAGGCATCCCATCCCATACTGCAGAAAATAAGGTGGCACTCCCACACCCCTTGCACTCCGCACCCCACACTCCCTGCATGCCCCAACTCCCCCACACTCCCTGATCTCCCCCTACTCTTACCTGGAGATCCAGAGGGGTCTGATGACATGATTCACGCTGAATCATGTCATTGTAGCCCTGCCTCCAGCTTTACAATGCCTGAGATATCAACATTGTATAGTGGGGTGGTTGTGGTGCGATGATGTGATCACGCCTCCACGCCCCCGCTCCGGTGGGGGCAGCCAGCAAGTTGGCAAGCCTTAGTTTAACATATATAAAATAAACTTTATTATATAGTCATGCGCTGTATACAAAATATACAGACCTACATGTTACCCAGAATCAGGCCCATAATGCTTGTATGCATAGACAAAAAATATTACTTTTTTATGGTTTTGTTCTATAGGATTCTTTTGTTATCCATGTCTGCACAAAGGGTCTTCTATGGTTTTCAGTTGTGCTTACTTCAGTACTGTAATTCTCAGAGAATTGAATATCTCGATGTACTGTATATGGGTTATCGGTATTAGTGGAATAAACACCTAGAGCTGTTCCAATCGGAGTCACATATCTATGACTGCAGTATTTTTGACCATTTTACTCTGTTGTTCATTTTCAAATACCCTGTATGCAAAATTATTCACTCACTCCCAAAGCTGCTAAAATGTAATTATTTTCATGCTCTTTGCGTGATCGGTCAAGAATGTAATGGATAAAAAAAAAAAGAGCTGACACAGGGCATTTAAAAGGAGGGAAAAGCAGATGCACACTCTAAGCACTAAGCAGTAAGAACACTTAATATCACAAAATATATAATAAACTGTCAATAAACATGGTTTTAAATTGAGGTTCTTAGTACATATTTGGCCAAAGATGTTTGCCCACCTACCGCATCAAGGTGAACCTCATCAGGTGGGTCCCTAACATCCCTAATACTGACACATTGTATAAATTTATCTAGGACTTACCTGTAATAGTGCCCATTACATGTGTGTACTGCAATGCACAGGACCCATACTAATTAAAATCACCTGGGGCAGGCAGGAGGAGTGCGAGCACCAACAAGTGTACCTTAAATACATACACGCTAGGGATGTGCAGGCTCGGATAGGTTCGAGCCTGCACATCCCTAATACACGCATACACAGAATAAAGGAAAGGGGGGTTGGACTGCACATCCTAATTTAAACACAATATGAGTTGCTACCTGCTTTTCCCTCCTTCTATTTCTGCTGTAGAACTACAGATCTCAGCAAGGTAGCACCTCATATTGCCCAACCTCCCTTTCCATTTTACAGGGCATTTAAAACCCATAAGAGCCAATTGTACACGTATTCTGAGAGGGAGATTTCTTAAAAACCTGTATATGTAAAAGATTCTAATAGTAAAATCAGAGTATTGTGTGTATAGAATACTAAGCGCTGGCTGAGAATAATACAAAGCGGAGCTGTAGATAGTGCATTACTGATATCCAGTACATTTACAGCAACAATATAATATGGTTTGACATCTGTTGAGTGTATGGCAGAAATAACCTACACACTAGGGGCTGATATAGAGATTAACTAAACTCATATGTTGATATGCATCTATGTGGTCAGGTCAGACCACCCCTATATTTTTTTCATTCCTGTCAATGTCATCATCAAAGCACACTTGCAGCAGCTCTATACTATACTCTATACTAGGTGCAAAAAATGCATCTGAATTAGGGGTGAGCGGGTTCGGATTTCTGAAATCCGAACCCCCCCGAGCCCCCCCGATCCGAGTCCGATCCGAGTCAGGCTCGATTTTTCCCGCCTGACTCGGATCTGAAATCGAGGCAAAACGTCATCATCCCGCCTTCCGAGTCTCGCGGGTTTTGGATCCTATATAAGGTACCCGCGTCGGCGCCATTTTCTCACTCGGCTGTGGACAGTGAAGAGGGAGGGTGGGAGTTAGGGCTATGTAGTGTAGTGTAGTGTAGTGCTGCTGTTGTCCACTACTTCAAAGTCCATAGGGGCTGGCTGTGTTGTGCTGTGCTGCTGTTGTTAATAGGGGCTGTGTCCACTACTTCAAAGTCCATAGGGGCAGGCTGGACTGTGTTGTGCAGTCAGTTCTCCATAGGGGCTGTGTCCACTCCAAAGTCCTGTGCAGTGTCCCAGTCCTAAAGGGGTGCTGTAGTGTTGTCCAGGGGGTGCTCTGTCCATCAGGGGTGCTCCCCCCAAGTGCTAAAAAAATAATATATTTTCTGTGTTTGTGAATTGTGTGCGCAGTAGCCGCACGTGCATCAACAAAGAAGTGCCAAGCGTGCGCCTGTGTCATAAGTAAAGGGCCGGCTGGCTTGACCGTTAAAGGGTGCTGTAACCCCCGAAAGTACACTCCAGTCCAAACCAAAAAAAAAATTATTTTCTGTGTTTGTGAATTGTGTGCGCAGTAGCCGCACGTGCATCAACAAAGTAGTGCCAAGCGTGCGCCTGTGTCATAAGTAAAGGGCCGGCTGGCTTGACCGTTAAAGGGTGCTGTAACCCCCGAAAGTACACTCCAGTCCAACCAAAAAAAAATTATTTTCTGTGTTTGTGAATTGTGTGCGCAGTAGCCGCACGTGCATCAACAAAGTAGTGCCAAGCGTGCGCCTGTGTCATAAGTAAAGGGCCGGCTGGCTTGACCGTTAAAGGGTGCTGTAACCCCTGAAAGTACACTCCAGTCCAAACCAAAAAAAAATAATGTTCTGTGTTTGTGAATTGTGTGCGCAGTAGCCGCACGTGCATCAACAAAGTAGTGCCAAGCGTGCGCCTGTGTCATAAGTACAGGGCCAGCTGGCTTGACCGTTAAAGGGTGCTGTAACCCCCGAAAGTACACTCCAGTCCAAACCAAAAAAAAAATTATTTTCTGTGTTTGTGAATTGTGTGCGCAGTAGCCGCACGTGCATCAACAAAGTAGTGCCAAGCGTGCGCCTGTGTCATAAGTAAAGGGCCGGCTGGCTTGACCGTTAAAGGGTGCTGTAACCCCCGAAAGTACACTCCAGTCCAAACCAAAAAAAAAAATATTTTCTGTGTTTGTGAATTGTGTGCGCAGTAGCCGCACGTGCATCAACAAAGTAGTGCCAAGCGTGCGCCTGTGTCATAAGTAAAGGGCCGGCTGGCTTGACCGTTAAAGGGTGCTGTAACCCCTGAAAGTACACTCCAGTCCAAACCAAAAAAAAAATAATGTTCTGTGTTTGTGAATTGTGTGCGCAGTAGCCGCACGTGCATCAACAAAGTAGTGCCAAGCGTGCGGCTGTGTCATAAGTAAAGGGCCGGCTGGCTTGACCGTTAAAGGGTGCTGTAACCCCCGAAAGTACACTCCAGTCCAAACCAAAAAAATAATTATTTTCTGTGTTTGTGAATTGTGTGCGCAGTAGCCGCACGTGCATCAACAAAGTAGTGCCAAGCGTGCGCCTGTGTCATAAGTAAAGGGCCGGCTGGCTTGACCGTTAAAGGGTGCTGTAACCCCCGAAAGTACACTCCAGTCCAAACCAAAAAAAAAATTATTTTCTGTGTTTGTGAATTGTGTGCGCAGTAGCCGCACGTGCATCAACAAAGTAGTGCCAAGCGTGCGCCTGTGTCATAAGTAAAGGGCCGGCTTGCTTGACCGTTAAAGGGTGCTGTAACCCCCGAAAGTACACTCCAGTCCAAACCAAAAAAAAAATTATTTTCTGTGTTTGTGAATTGTGTGCGCAGTAGCCGCACGTGCATCAACAAAGTAGTGCCAAGCGTGCGCCTGTGTCATAAGTAAAGGGCCGGCTGGCTTGACCGTTAAAGGGTGCTGTAACCCCCGAAAGTACACTCCAGTCCAAACCAAAAAAAAAATTATTTTTGTGTTTGTGAATTGTGTGCGCAGTAGCCGCACGTGCATCAACAAAGAAGTGCCAAGCGTGCGCCTGTGTCATAAGTAAAGGGCCGGCTGGCTTGACCGTTAAAGGGTGCTGTAACCCCCGAAAGTACACTCCAGTCCAAACCAAAAAAAAAATTATTTTCTGTTTGTGAATTGTGTGCGCAGTAGCCGCACGTGCATCAACAAAGTAGTGCCAAGCGTGCGCCTGTGTCATACGTAAAGGGCCGGCTGGCTTGACCATTAAAGGGTGCTGTAACCCCCGAAAGTACACTCCAGTCCAAACCAAAAAAAAAATTATTTTCTGTGTTTGTGAATTGTGTGCGCAGTAGCCGCACGTGCATCAACAAAGGAGCAGCGCCAAGCGTGCGCCTGTGTCCCATAAGTAAAGAGCCGGCTGGCTCATTTCTTAAAGGCTGGTGTAACCCACAAAGTGCACTACTCACCAGCAAAAATAAAAAAATATTTTCTGTGTTTAGCCGCACGTATATATCAAATCGATATAACATAAATGGAGGACCAAACTTTCTCCGATAAAAATAAAATAGAGAAAGATCAAGAACCACTTCCTCCTAGTGCTGAAGCTGCTGCCACTTGTCATGACATAGACGATAACATGCCATCAACGTCGTCTGCCAAGGCCGATGCCCAATGTCATAGTAGAGGGCACATACAATCCCAAATGACAAAGTTCAGGAAAATAACCTTGAAAAAAACATTTAAATCATCTGAAGAGAAACGTAAACTTGCCAATATGCCATTTACGACACGGAGTGGCAAGGAACGGCTAAGGTCGATCCCTAGTATGTTCATGACTAGTGGTTCAGCTTCACATGACGATGGAAGCCCTCCTCCCACTAAAAAAATCAAAAGAGTTAAGCTGGCAAAGCACAGCGAAGAACTGTGCTTTCTAAGAAGATATCACAAATCCCCAAGGAGAGTCCAAGTGTGGTGGTGGTTGCGATGCCTGACCTTCCCAGCACTGGACGGGAAGAGGTGGCTCTTTCCACCATTTGCACACCCCCTGCAAGTGCTGAAAGGAGCACCCACAGTCCACTTGCTGATATGCAAATTGAAGATGTCACTGTTGAAGTACAACAGGATGAGGATACTGGTGTAGCTGGCGCTGAGGAGGAAGTTGGCGAGGAGGATTCTGATGGTGATGTGGTTTGTTTAAATCAGGCTCCGGGGGAGACAGTTGTTGTCCGTGGGATGAAAAAGCCCATCACGGTCATGCCTGGGCAGAAGACCAAACATTCCACCTCTTTGGTCTGGCAATATTTCTATCCAAATCCAGACAACAACTGTCTTGCCATATGTACCATATGTAAAGGTGAAATAAGTAGGGGTAGGGACGTCAACCACCTAGGAACATCCTCCCTTATACGGCACCTGCAGCGCGTTCATAAAAAGTTACTGTCAAGTTCAGAAACTTTGGCTAAGACCGTAAGCAGTCCAGGGACACCTAAATCCCGTTGTCCTGTTGTATCCAAGCGCCTGCAAACCACACCGTCAACTCCCTCCTCGTCAATTTCCTCCTTAGTCAGGATCGGAAGTAGTCCTGCAGGCCATGTCACTGGCATGACTGACTCTCCTATCCGGGATTCCTCCGGAGGATCCTGCATTGCTACGCCTACTGCTGCCGCTGCTGCTGTTGCTGCTGCTGGGAGTCGTTCATCATCCCAGAGAGGAAGTAGGAACACCACTACTTTTACTAAACAATTGACCCTCCAACAGTCCTTAGCGAGGAGGATGAAGTACGACAGAAGTCATCCTGAAGCAAAACGTATAACTGAGGCCTTGACTGCTATGTTGGTGTTAGACGTGCGTCCGGTATCCGCCATTAGTGCAGTGGGATTTAGACAATTGATGGAGGTAGTGTGTCCACGGTTCCAAATCCCGTCTAGATTCCACTTCACTAGGCAGGCGATACCGAGACTGTACAGAAACGTCAGAAAAAGTGTCCTCAGTGTCCTGAAAAATGCCGTTGTACACAATGTCCACTTAACCACGGACATGTGGACAAGTGGAACAGGGCAGACTAAGGACTATATGACTGTGACAGCCCACTGGGTAGATGTATCACCTTACGCAGCAACAGCAGCAGCGTCACCAGTAGCAGCATCTCAGAAACGCCAGCTCGTTACAAGGCAGGCTACGCTGTGTATCACTGGTTTCAGTAAGAGGCACACCGCCGACAACCTCTTAGAGAAACTGAGGGAAATCATCGCCCAGTGGCTTACCCCACTTAGACTCTCCTGGGGATTTGTGATATCTGACAACGCCACCAATATTGTGCGGGCATTACATCTGGGGAAATTCCAGCACGTCCCATGTTTTGCTCACACAATAAACTTGGTGGTGCAGAATTTTCTGAAAAGCAACAGGGGCGTGCAGGAGACGCTTTGGGTGGCCCGAAAAATTTCTGCCCACTTTCGCCATTCAGCAACTGCGTGCCGAAGACTGGAGCGCCAGCAAACACTCTTGAACCTGCCCCGCCATCACCTGAAGCAAGAGGTTGTGACGCGGTGGAACTCAACCCTCTATATGCTTCAGAGGATGGAGGAGCAGCAAAAGGCCATACAAGCCTATACATCCACCTATGACATAGGCAAAGGAGGGGGTATGCACCTGACTCAAGCACTGTGGAGAATGATTTCCGTGTTGTGCAAGGTTCTCCAGCCCTTCGAACTTGCCACACGTGAAGTCAGTTCAGACACTGCCAGCTTGAGTCAGGTCATTCCCCTCATCAGGCTTTTGCAGAAGCAGCTGGAGAAAGTGAAGGAGGAGCTAAGACGGAGTGATTCTGCTCGGCATGTGGGACTTGTGGATGAAGCCCTTCATTCGCTTTGCCAGGATTCCAGGGTGGTCAATCTGTTGAAATCAGACCACTACATTTTGGCCACCGTGCTCGATCCTAGGTTTAAAGCCTATGTGGTGTCTCTCTTTCCGGCCGACACAAGCCTGCAGAGGTGCAAAGACCTGCTGGTGAACACACTGTCAGCTGAAGCGGAATGTGACACATCAACGGCTCCTTCTTCATTTTCTCCCGCAACTGGGGCTGCCAGGAAAAAACTTAGGTATCCTAAGCAACCCGCTGGCGGTGATGCAGGGCAGGCAGGACCAAGTTTGGACATCTGGTCCGGACTGAAGGACCTGGCAACAATTTCTGACATGTCTACTGTCACTGCATATGATACTGTCACCATTGACAGAATGGTGGAGGATTACATCGGTGACAGCATCCAAGTAGGCATGTCAGACAGTCCATACCTGTACTGGCAGGAAAAAGAGGCAATTTGGAGGCCCCTGTACAAACTGGCTCTATTTTACCTGAGTTGCCCCCCCTCCAGTGTGTACTCCGAAAGAGTGTTTAGTGCAGCCGGGAACCTTGTCAGTGAAAGGCGTAGGAGGTTGCTTCCACAGAATGTGGAGAAGATGATGTTCATCAAAATGAATTATCAGCTCTTCCAGGGAGACCAGCCTCCAGAAGGTACAGAGGGACCTGTGGTGGTGGATTCAAGTGGGGACGAGTTAATACTTTGTGAGGATGAGGATGTACACACTGAAGAGGGTGAGGAATCGGTGGATGAGGAGGATGAGGATGACATCTTGCCTCCGTAGAGCCAGTTTGTGCAGGGACACATTAATTGCCAGCTTGTTTTGTGGGGGCCCAAACGAACCAATCATTTCAGCTACAGTTGTGTGGCAGACCCTGGCGCTGAAATGATTGGTTTGTTAAAGTGTGCATGTCCTGTTTATACAACATAAGGGTGGGTGGGAGGGCCCAAGGACAATTCCATCTTGCACCTCTTTTTTTTCTTTGCATTATGTACAGTTTGGGGCCTAGTTTTTCAAACTGCCATCCTGTCTGCCACTGCAGTTTCACGCCTAGATGGGTCACATGTTTGTGCCGCCCACTCGTGTCGCTTAGCATAGTCATCCAGCTACCTCGGTGCAACCTTTTGGACATAAAAACACTATTGTGAGGTGTGAGGTGTTCAGAATAGACTGGAAATGAGTGGAAATTAAGGTTATTGAGGTTAATAATAGCATAGGAGCAGAAAAACCTACAAATTCTGTGATTTTAGCTTTATGCTTTTTTTCAAAAAAATACAGATCCAAAACACAAAACCCAGAACCCAAAACACGGAAGGGTGGTTTTGGCAAAACCAATCCAGATCCAAAACACGAAGAAAGATCCAGATCCAAAACCAAAACACAAAACACGAAAAGTGGCCGGTGCACACCCCTAATCTGAATACAAGCGTATTTTACACGTATGTACAACTCCTGCTTAGCCCACATTTCTGTATGCATGCCAGTGGGTTAGGGGCGGATCCAGGAAAAAATGACAGGGGAGGCCCCATAATTGACATGTGTGGCTGGGGGTATGGCCAACTGTGTGAGGGACTGTGGCTCATGTGCTCGCTGCTAATATAAGGTCTGTCTTATGTAATTGTGTAAAATATAGCACATGATCTATAGTAATACTTTTATTTTGCACAGCTCAGTGGATTAAGTGTATGGAAATTTAAAGTGAAAGCCCAGGGGTCAGGGGGCCAGTGGCAGATCTACACTCTTCTTTTAGGGGGGGGGGTTACCATTTAGCACTTGCTCCTCCCCTTTCCAGTCCCGACTCCTCCCCCTCCAATTAATACCTTGCCAGCCAATAATGTGAGCTGCAAGGAGGAAAGATGGACCTGTGACTATGAGTTTCTGCACTCAGCATATGCACACACAGATATCCACATATATACACACACACACACACACACACACACACACACACACACACACACACACACACACACACACACACACACACACACATAGCCACATATATACATAAATACATATATACAGCCACATATGCACACACAGATAGCCACATATATACAAACAGCCAAATATGCACACACATACCTCCCAACATTTGTTGGGAGTGAGTCGGGACCTCCCGAAAAGGGGGCGTGACCTAATAGTAAAGGGGGTGTGGTCTGATGACATGCCTCCGTTTACATCACTAATGGGGCGTGCCCAGCATCTCCGCGATGCTGCCGAGATGCTGGGCAGCCCCCGGGATCCCCCCTTACGCTAAATAGATGCTGTGCGCATGCGCACACCGTCTATTGTAGCTCTGCATACACGTTGCTCTGCATAGCAGAGCAGCACGTATGCTTCCCCCAACTTCCCCCCCACCACAGGACACTGCGGCCCGCGGGCGGGACAGTGGGACAGTCCCAGAAAAACGCTAAATGCGGGACAGTTGGGAGGAATGCACACACAGATAGCCACATATATACACACAGCCACATATGCACACACAGATAGCCACATATATACACACAGCCACATATGCACACACACACAGATAGCCACATATATACACACAGCCACATATGCACACATAGATGGCCACATATACACACACACACACACACAGATAGCCACATATATACACACAGCCACATATGCACACACACACAGCCACATATGCATACACACACACACACACACACACACACACACACACACACACACACACACACACACACACAGATAGCCACATATATACACACAGCCACATATGCACACACACAGAGATAGCCACATATATTTACACACACTGAAATATTAGGAACTTATGTGCTCTCCTGTAATGTACCTTACTGGTTGTGGATAGATCCCCTTCCCAGGCTTGCCTACCCTCCCGATTTGGTCGGGAGCCTCCCGAATATCGGGTGCCGCTCCTGACCCCCCGTAAAGGCAGGAAAGCCTCCCGGCTGCCGCCTGCCCTCCCGACTGCCGCCTGCCCTCCCGACTACCTACTAGAAACCCCCGCAGCGGGGGGCCCGATGATGCGATTCGTGCTGAATCGCGTCATCGTGGCTCCGCCCCCTGCTTCACAATACCTTTATTTTCGTCATTGTGAGGAGGGGGCGGGGACACGATGACGCGATCATGCGGCCCTGCCCCTGGCCTCACCCCCAAAACGGACTCATTGCCCGGCCACGTCCCCCGCTGTGTGCTGGCATTCAGCTTCCTCCCGGAAGGAGGGAGCTGAATGTCGGAAAGTATGCCCCTTCCATGCTACCACGGTACTTCTTCCTGATGGGGGCTGGTCCTCGGGAAAATGGCCGCTGCTCCTCATCACATTGCACATGATAAAGCCAGGGGACACCTGCTACTACTCTATTGCCCTCTAGTGCCTTGCCCTGGATCTCCACTCCCTCATGCCTGCAGCAATGTGACATGGCCGGCTGCTGGATGCTAGGGAGTGGGACGCGGAGCGCTGTTCTACGGCAGCGGGGTCTGTGCGATCACCTCAATTGCCCCCCCTGGATCTGCCAGTGCTGGGGGCTGCCCTGACCCTCAGACACTTAGGGATTTTGATAGTGTTAAATTAAGTTTTGATTCTTTTTTTAACACTCCTCCCAGCAGCTTAAACTCGAATATTAGACCACTTAAAACTAAATAAAGCTACCTGCTTTTATTAGTTTGATACCCTCTACAAAAGACATGGGGCTACATGTACGAAGGTTGCAGGTGAAAATTTAAAACGGCACCCGCAGTCAGTGTAGAGCATGCGGGATTTTACACTGACCGGGTGATGTTTTAAATTTCCACCTGCAACCCACTGGGGTGCAGCAACTTACAAAAGTCACTGCTTCGTAAATATAGCTCAGCGTGTGCTGATCTTACCCAGGACCTTTATATGACATTAGTGCAGGCTTTAGCCCCGTCTATGCCGTTGATTCTGCCTGTTTGCAGCTAATACAGCAGGACAAAGACATGTAATTCTCCCTACAGTTCAGAAACCCTGACCAAATAGGCAAGTGACGTAAAGTGCAAACATTGAAATTCGTGTTGCCTTTCAATAGTCTAATATCCCTTTAAGGCCTAAACCCTGGTTTTGACACACGGGTTGAAGTTTGCATCAGGGCAGTGGTGTAACTAGGGTATTTGGAGCCCAGGGCAAATTTGAAAAGGGAGTACCTCCCCCCGATGTGTGCACGGCCAAAAAATGGGCGTGGTCACTTAAAAATGGGGCGTGTCAACATGACACACCCCTTTATTTTCAAACTGAACATTCCTATCCATATGCACCTTAACCCCAGTAGTACCCCTTATACAGTACCCCCAGTATGCAGTTGTGGTCCCTCTTATGCCAACCCATAGTAGTGCCCCTTATACAGTATCCCCAGTAGTGGTCCCCCTTATACAGCCCCCAATTAGTTCCCCTTACTCAGTACCCCCAGTAGTGGCCCCCAAAATGCAGTGCCCCACGTAGTGTTCCCCCTTATGCAGTGCCCCCAGTAGCAGTCCCCACAATGCAGTGCGCCCAGTAACGGTATCCCCTTATGCAGTGCCCTTTATATGGTGTCCCCAATAGTAGTCCCCCCCATGCAGTGCCCTTTATATAGTGCCCCCAGCAGTAGTTCCCCCCATGCAGTTTTCCCAGTAGTGGTCCCCTTATGCAGGCACCCTGTAGTGATCCCCCCTATCCAGTGCCCCCTGTAGTGGTCCTTCCTATTATTGCCCCCAGTAGTGGTCCCCCGAGTGCAATTCCTCTAGTAATAGGCCCCTTTTATAATGCCCCCAGTGGTAGTTCCCCCCCAAGTAGTAGTCCCCAGTAGAGTAGCCCCCCCCCCAGTAGAGGTCCTCCCAATGGCGCCCCCAGTAGTAGCCACCCCCTCCCCCGTTGTGCAGATAGGATAAAAAAATAAATATATATATATATATATATAAAAATATACTTACCTGAATTCCTGCTCCTGCTCCTGTCCGCGACGCCGCTCCCGCCCGGGCTGGCGCGCTCAGCATTATGGGACAGACGTCATGACGTCAGTCCCATTACCCACTGCAGGAGCCAGACGGAAGTCCGGCTCTTGCAGTGGGTGCTGCAGCAGTCAATGAGCGTCTATCTGACTCTCATTGGCTGCTGTTTAACACACGCATCGCCGCCAGCGCTGGCGGCGATGCGTGTGTTATGCACAGCCTGAGCCCGCCTCCTAGCGCTATTGGGCAAGCGCTCAGGGGGAGGGAACGGGCTCAGGTGTGAAGCACAGGACCGGCGCTGGAAGCCTAGCGCCGGTCCTGTGTAAATGTGTAGCGCTGACCGCACTCATTGCAGTTGGCGCTACACTGGCTAACTAGGGCGGGCGGGCCGGTACCGTGGCCGGCGGCGCCCCTAGTGAAGTGGGCAGAATGGGGAGAACTTCCGCCATGATCGCGGGTCCCCGTGAAGGGGGCGGGGCTTAATGACATGATTATGCATGAATCGCATCATTTAGCCCCACCCCCTTATGGAAATGTGCAACAATTGCGGCAAATTACGCTATATGTCAGACCCCGCCCCCCATCGCGACCCAATCTTTCTCTTCCCTGGGTTCTCCTGGCAAGGAGATAAAAAGAATAGGCAAGCATGGTTATACTGAAGAAAATAGCAGCACCCACTTATAATTTCAGCTCCAGTGCACGAGGAATAATATGAGATGGATAGAAGTCTTCAATAAAGGAGGAGCTGCAGGGTCATGAGATCAAAGCTCCACCAATCAGGCTGCTTATTTGTCAGTGATTGTCGATCCCCAAAGAGGCAGGAGCACAAGAATAAACTATATTCATATGGAGACTAAGGCCCTCATTCAGAGCCGCTCGTTAACAGCAGTACGCTCTTTGCGTTCCGATGTTGAGAAACCGCGCATGCGTCGGTGTAACACTGCGCATGTGCGTACGGCATATTGCGAGCTTTTTTTCACTCGTTCGGCAAATTGCGAACAGGAAGTGACATGTCAAATGTGATTGACAGAACAGGCCATTTTTGGGCGGTCACGGGGGAGGAGATGGAAAAAGGCGTGGCGAGGCATTTTTGGGGCGTACCTAAATTAGCTCATGCGAACGTCCAATGTGTTCGTACCAACTCATACGTCACTGGCTGATCCTCTTTCCGTTCAAACTGCTGGCACAGTTTAGGGTCTGGATTACTCGACCACAATGGCGATGGCCTTGTCCTTTTGCCCGGGACTCCACGATGTTTCATCGATTTATCACGGCTTGTCAGATAAACAATCAACTTTGGATTGAAAACCAGCTTGTTTTTTTTTTTGTTTCACTTTGTAATAGCACAAAACCGTACGCAGCTGAAAATGTCGGCTGCTAATTTCTGGATTACACAATCAATTAGCGTTTTTTGGTAGTAATGTATTTTACAATTTGGTTAGTATTTTTGCATTTTGTAACAAGATTGTATTCATCTTTGTGTGTATTGTAACCTTTTGCCTTTTTTTGTTTTTTTTAAATTCATTTATTCCAAAGTGTTTTTTAAAGTAACAGTTTTTTTTAACCCTTGATTTTTTGCAAGTCCCAAACTCCGAATTCGTTTTTACCTTGTGTGCCAGAATTAACTTTAAACAATTGTCAAATAATGTCAGAATACAGTTGTGAACAATTTGTATGTTTTATTTTCCAAACACATTTTTATACAAATCATGTGCATTGTCATGTACATTTTTGGGGTCCTTGTTACCCACTAATATTGGACACATTTTTTCGAAAGAAATGATATTTTTGGCACACAATCAAATAAAAATAAAAAAACAATTCACAAGAAAGGAGAGGGAAGTTTTGGCCAGAAAGGAATATGGGGCAAGCACAGAAGGTGTGTGGGCAAAGTAGCCAGTGCTGTCATCGTTTCTTTCCCCGTTTGGCTGGGGTAGGGTGGGCGCCAGACCGGCTCCGGGATGTCCTCTGGCTGGCCTGTCCAGAGGCAGATGTTGTGGCCTCTGGACTAGGCACAGGGCTAGGCACATTTGGAGGAATGGCTGTTGTTGTGCCAGAGGTGGAGGATCCAGATGATCTGGCAGGAAGGGAGGTCGGCTCCACCATGTGCTGGCGAACGAGCTGCTCCAGGGCATTGGCGATTCGGATGTTGGCCCTGGTATTTTCAGCCAGGGTCTGACCAATGGTCACGTTGGCCGCCGCATTTTGCTCCAGGGCCTCAGCCACCCGTAGCAGACTGGCGTCCATCCTCTGCAGAATCTCCGTATGGGAATCCGATTTAAAATTGAGTTCTGTGAGGAGTGCCACTGCCTGCGAGGGGGATTGCCCAGGACTGGCTTCTGCAGGGTCCTCAGCCGGATGTACTGGTTCCTCCCCTGCAGAGCCAGCAGAAATTCGCCGGCCAAGGCTCCCCTCTGGAGCAGACTCATCCGCCTGTGTCTCTGTGAGAAAAAAGATAAAAGAGGAACATTACAATCTACATATTGTCACAATAACATTTCAGAGTTGGTTACATCACAACATTTACCTGGGACAACATGAGGAGCTGCAAAGTCTGGCATGTCCGTATCCATGTTGGACACGCCAAAAACCTCCACAGCCTGCACACACCCCTGTGCCAGCTCTTCCAAATCATTCAACTCCAATGACACAGGGGTGGGACCCCCACCTGTCCCCCTTGCATGCCTAGCCCTGTCCGCCATTTTTTGTTTCAGGCGATATTTGAAGTCTTGCCATCTGTGGGTGAAAAAGTAACCATTATTCCTGCATTTTGTTTTTTTTGGGTTTTAGGGTGGTCAAGTTTTTACTTACCGCCGTTTGACATCCCGGGCTAAACGGATATAATCACCCACCCTATTGACAGCACTGGCTATCTCCTCCCACATTCTCCACTTCTGGCTTGCACCCATATTCCTGTCTGCCTGTGGCAGGATGTCCACACAATTCTGAACCAAAACCTCCATCTCCTTTCTTGTGAATTGTGGCTGCCTCTTCTTTTTCCCTGCTTTGCCCGGAATACTGGGCCCAGCAGCCTCTTCCATGTCATCCTCCTCACCTATTTTTGTAAACGTTGAGAAATTTAAGCTTGCAAACTTTCACTATAATATGTTTCAAAATAATCCTTGTTTGGAAATGCCTGAAAAACTTACCGGCCGCCTCTTGGCCATTGTTTGCCTGGTCTGTAGCCATTTCTTACAGCCAAACAAGAAATACACCAGAACTTTTTTTTTGGGTCGTGACGTATTTATACATGTGTCCTTAATTTTCGTCCGCATCATTGATTGTGCGTTCCTATGATCCCTCCTTAATTTGAGCAGGAAAATAAACACTATTTATGGCTTTGGGCATCTCGAGTCGAGGTGGCGGGTGTTGGTTGTTGGAGGTTACGTTGGTCGGAGTGGATTGTTGGCGGGAATTGTATTTGGCGGTGTTTGGCGTTTTTTTCTTTGTGTATTTTTGGAGTTTATCTTTCCGTTCGCTTTTTTTGGTGTGGTTCTTTTATTTGTCGTGTCTTTTTTTGGTAAGTTTTTGGCCGTCTTCCTTTTGTTCACTTTGTGTATCCTTCTTTTTGAATAATTTTGTTCTCTAAGTTTTAAACAATTCTCCTTTGGTAGGTTTCTTTTGGCTCTGCCCCAACGACCTTTTTATCCGGTGACTTATATATCCTCTATTGGTAAGTTTGTTTTTTCACTTGTTTATTAAATGTTCATGTTTTTTTTTACGCAACTTTGTTTCACCTTACAGTTTTTACCTTTGGTTTTGTGATTCCTAAATGTCTGAACTATTTTCCGCATTTTTGTCTGGTTATTTTCTGTATTGTAATTGCGAACTAATTAGCACATTTTTGTCTGGTTATTTTCTGTATTGTAATTGCGAACTAATTAGCGCATTTTTGTCTGGTTATTTTCTGTATTGTAATTGCGAACTAATTAGCGCATTTTTGTCTGGTTATTTTCTGTATTGTAATTGCGAACTAATTAGCACATTTTTGGCTGGTTATTTTCTGTATTGTAATTGCGAACTAATTAGCGCATTTTTGGCTGGTTATTTTCTGTAGTTAAATTGATTGAGATTTACCGTTAGCAATTTTTAGAGAATTTGGGGCCCAAATTGTGGTAGTCTGCGCACTGTCGTTTTGCTCTTTGGCGAAATGTGTGTTTATCCCCTTTTATGTTTTGTATTGTACCCAATGGCCACCCTAAATTTTTGCATTGTTTTTTTTTTTTTAATTTTAGGCTTGGTAAATCATGACAATACCCCGGCATGTAAGCATCATTGGATTGTATCGTAAAGATAAGTATTTTTTCAATTTTTGGGGGGCAAAAAAACCTTACATTCAATTCTTCCCATTTCAGGTTGATCTTGGTCGGATTGTTGTGGCCATGCTCCCGGAAGCCGGCCCACCTCAATCTCCCAGGCGTAGGCATCGTAGGCGTGCAAGGCCACAGATATATCGAACACGTGTCACCCTTTTTGGAATGCCCTTATGATGAGGTGTTAAGACGCTACCGTCTTCCGCCCCAAATCATCATAGACACTCTCTCATTAATAGATAGTGATCTTGAGCGGCAAATTGACAGTCCTACAGCAATACCACCACTTACGCAATTTATGGCGGTGTTACATTTCTGTGCCTCAGGATCGTTTCAAACCACGGTGGGAATAGTTGCGGGAATCTCCCAATCCTCCTTTTCCAGGATCCTGAGGGCAGTGATGGAGGCCCTTTTCAAGCACCTCCATCATTTTATTCAAATGCATTTGGATATGGGTGCCCTTAGTGTGGCCAAGGCCAATTTTTACCAAATAGCTGGCTTCCCACACATCATAGGGGTTGTGGATGGTACTCACATACCACTTCAGCCTCCAGCACGGCTGGAGGCCATTTTTAGGAACCACAAACACTATCACTCCCTGAATGTAATGGTGGTATGTGATGCCTCCCTCCAGATCCTGTCCCTGAATGCAAAATTACCCGGGAGTGCACATGACTCATTCGTCATCCAGCAATCAGGTTTATGGCAAAAATTAGACAACCTACAAGCTGGTGATGCGTGGCTTCTGGGTAAGTGGAGACCTTTAGTACATAACAATGTTAAGCTTGATACACTGTGATCCTGATGTTGTCACTTCTTTTTCACAGGAGACAGTGGCTACCCTTGCACGCCCTGGCTGCTCACTCCTTATTTGGCTCCCACACCAGGGCCACAAAGTGATTTTAATTCCGCACTTACAGCCACCAGGCAAGTGGTGGAGTGCTGTATCGGCCTTTTAAAAGGCCGATTCAGATGCCTCCACCGCTCTGGTGGCGAGCTCATGTATTTGCCGGATATGGTTTTGAAAATTGTGGTCCTGTGTGGGATATTTCACAACATCGCCATAAGGAGTGGTGTCCCAATGCAGCCAGAGGATGCCTTGCCTGAGGATGGCCCCCCCGAGGTTGGTCGGAGGTCAGTATGTGGGGGGCCATACGCGATGATGTGGTGGCCAGATATTTTAGGTAATTATTGGCACAAAAGAAGTTCTTTGACACAATGTGGTAAGGATTTTGGGAGACCATCTAATTAATTTGTTTATTATTTCCCATCTTCTGTTTGATTTCATAATCTTTTAGACTGAAACGATGACTACTTTCTGCTACCCAAAACAAACCTTCATGGGGACACATTGGATATATATTCTGGACCCAATATTGCAACGCCACATTTGTGGAATCATGTTGGCATGCTCATTCGTCAACCAGTTCTTGATTTTTCTTTAGTTTTTTCATATGGTGTTTGATGGTTTGTACATTTTGTTATCACTGTGTGTATTGTTTGTGAGCCCACACTTTGGTTTTTTAGTTATGTGTTGAATACATTTTTTGAGATTGTAATTTCCCAAATTTTCTTGAACATTACAAGCAAGTGTAACCAGGTTCACCCACGTTAAAATTGCTTAAGGGTTAATCCTGTAATGTTGCAATTTGCTCAAAATGTAAATATGCTTTCTGGGTCCAAACCAACACCAAAAGGTATTATGTAGAATCAGTATGCTTTGGAATCTCGGGCTAAGCAGGTTGCCCCCAAAATTGGAACATGTAAAATGTACTAATTGAAAAAATGTAAAACCCAAAAATGCCCCAAGCCGATTGTTACTGTTAGCTGTTTCATGTGCCTGTTTTAAAAAAATCAACAACACACAATCTTAGTGACATTAGTTGCAAATACTTGCTGCAAGAGTCTACTTATGTAAGTGTAAACAATCTAAGATTTGGAGACAAGGAATGAGACTGAACTATAAATTTAACTTTTTTATTATGAAAAATAATTTTGCTCTAAAAAAAATAATTGTGGATGCAGGATCCCTGCCATACGATCAAGAACCACCAGCAGGCCGATCACGTGGCCCCGCATCACTTGGACGCACCCGGCTAGGTCCGCCAAACGCCTCTGGTCCTCTGTGGGTTAGAAAATTGTGGGGCTTAATACATAATTTAAGAATCACCCAGAAAAAAACAGCAAAACAGAGCTATCCAAAAATGACAATAGTGTGACCAAAAGCACATTTAACCAAAAAAACCAAAGGCCCCAAAAATGGACACCAAAAAAATAAAAAACAAACAAGTTTGACTGTTTTGCCATGTGGGATATGTGTATGGGGAAATCAGCAGTAAAAGGTAAAGAGAAACAGAGATATACCAAAACTTTTGACAAACCAAAAAAAGGAAAAGGCACAGACACAGGATTAGATCAAAACATTTTAAACCACAAAAAAGGATAAAAGGGAAACATACCGTTACGAATGACGGCTGGCCCAGAACCAACTCCCTCGTCCTCCTCGGAGGTGGGCAAATTCCCCAACGAGGTGGGAGGGGTGATGACGGATTCCGGCGAGGGGTTAGTCACGAGAGGGGTGGTTGGAGGGGAGGGGGATTTGGGATGGAGGGGAAGTAGCACAGAGGGATGTGCGACAGGGTCTGGGCAGGCTGGGGAGGAGGGGGAATTTAGGGTATTTTGAGGAGAGGATGTTTGGCTGGGGGTTGGGGAGAGGGGCCGAGAGCGCCGTCTTTGCCGGCGATGACGCCGTAGTCTTCGCTCTGCCCCTAAATGATGGAAAACAAATTGAGGTTAGTTTAGAACATCACCTTGTTAAACGCTAATTGTTGAACCCCAAAAAATGAAAACATGCACATGCAGATATGAGTACAAAGAATAAACAGGCCATACATGAAAACATGCACATGCAGATATGAGTACAAAGAATAAACAGGCCATACATGAAAACATGCACATGCAGATATGAGTACAAAGAATAAACAGGCCATACAGTAAAACATGCACATGTAGATATGAGTACAAAGAATAAACAGGCCATACATGAAAACATGCACATGTAGATATGAGTACAAAGAATAAATAGGCCATACATGAAAACATGCACACGCAGTTAGGGCCACAAAGATAAACATGAAAAACAAAGTCAAATAAACTTACTTTCCGCTATCTGCATGCGAAAGCATGCCAGCAAGCGGGGCGTCCGCCGTTGCAGGTCGGACCACCTGCGCTCCAGCTGGCCAATCTGGCGGCGTGAGCCGAAGGAACGCAGGCGGCCACGTACCTCCGCATATGCGGAACGCTTTTCCCGATTGGTGATGGGGGGAGGCTGGCTGGTGATCCGCCTGTCCATCATCTCGGTTAATACCATGAGCTCGCGCTTGGTGAATGCCGAGGCTCTCATGATGGCAATGGTGTCTTTTTAATAAAACAATTTTAATAAAGACCAGAAAAAAATTTTGATTGGCTAATGTATTTGGGTAATTAACAGGACCAATTCTATTGGTTAGTGTATGAGTCATGTGTTCGACAGGGCCACAAATCTATTGAGAGTTATGATAGGCTTGATGTAGTGACATGCGTAAGCTAATTTAAATAAAGAAATGAACCCAGTAAAATATGCGTGGGTAAAAACACAGAAAACAAATGGATAATTGCGTCAAACATGTATTTTGGCAAATAAAAGCGAATGTTTAAGCCGTACGTATTCTGCGGGTAAATACAAACACGGACAAGAGTAAAGTTTATTGCATGTCAAAATAAAGAAAAAAAAACTTGTGACGAGCAATTAAGCTAATTGATATATTTATTGGCATGATACGATTGAGGGAGGTAGGCAGAATAAACGAGCAGGTAATCGGAATCTGACAGGCCCACTTCCGGTTTGTACTTGTGCGTGCGTTCCCTGCAAGCCACATTGGGGATGTACGCTCGCTATTTGGCACGCTCGTTAGCTAGAGGAGGGGTCGGTAGACTTTGGGGAGGAAGTTTAGCTGCGTTCGAAATTACGAGCGAGCGCTTAAATTAACATATTTCGGTACATACGCCGAACGTACGAACGGCCACTTGCGTCCGGGTCTGAATGAGGGCCTATGAGCTGTCAATCACTGACAGTCAATGCACATCAGCTGTGCATTGACTGACAACAATTGACAGCCTTGCATCAGCTTATGAATATATATTTTATTCTTGCTGCAGTGGCTGTCATTGCTGTCCTGATTCCAGCCCTGCTGTGTGAGGGGGCAGAGCCGTGGTGCTGTTTGATGCCCAGTAACTGCTGTGGTTGCTGCGGCACAGCAGTGAACAATCGTGGGTGCAGAGTGGGCAGGGGTTTGGCTGGCAACTTTTAATACTCGTATTTTAAAAATTGTTATGTCAAAGAGCTATACACAAACACACCTGCAGACCCATCTGATAAAAAAAGAGACCATTCTAGCGACCTCTACAATATGCGCACAGTGCTCTAGTGACGGATATTCAATGCTGGAACCATTCTAGTGAACAATATATAATACACAGGGACCATTCTTGTGACCAGTATACAATACAGGGACCATTCTCATGACCAACATACAATACAGGACCATTCACGTGAGCGATATACAAAACCGAGACCATTCTAGTCACTGATATGCAATATAGGGGACATACTAGTGACTGGTATAGTATGCTGGGACCATTTCTGTGACCGATATATATAATACAGGGAAAATTCCCGTGACCAATATATAATGCAGGGACCATTCTAATTACCAATATATCAAATAGGCACAATTATAGTAATGGGTATATAATACAAGGACTATTCTACTGACTGATATACAATACAGGGACCATTCTAGTAATCACTATACAAGGAGTTAGCGGAAGTCATTCTACTCTACCAGTAAGTAGTGTAATTAATTTCCAATCCATGGCAGGAGCCCTCTCACCATAGCAGTTAGCGTGGGAGCGGGCCGCATAACGAGGACCAGGCAGGGGTGAAGCTAGGCTTTCTGTTACCCAGTGCAAGGACTCGGCTTGGTGCACCCCTCCCTTGTAGATAGTAATCAGCCTTGGCTAGCTTGGATACAGCGGTCAACATTATAAAGAATGAAATGTAAGTAGGATTAAAGAAAAAAAGCATTTTTAGTCCCGTTACATTAAGTTGCCAGGAACTGCTGCATTTTTTCTACGGTTCTGGGGTTTTCTCTGTCTCTAGACTCAATGGCTAAGTATTGCTTCCTGTATTACACTATCGCACTCATTGCAGAGCATTACAGTGACCGTCATACTATACAGAGAGTATCGCAGTGATCGCCATATAATACATCGACCTTCAGTGACTGCTCTGTAATGCAGGGAGCTTCACATTGCTTGCCTTATAATGCAGATAGCGTCACAGCGACAGGCAGATAATGCAGAGAGCATCGTATTGCCAGCCATATAATGCAGAGAGCATTGCAATGACCACCATATAATACAGAGTACATTGCAGTGACTGCTAGATAATTACAGAGAGCATTCAATTGACTGCCATATAATGCAGAGCATCGCATTGACTGCCATATAATGAAGACACCATCAGTGACCACAATAGAATGCAGAGACCATCAGTGCTGTTAATCTAATACAGAGAGCATCACAGTGACTTCCATATAATGCAGAGAGCATTGCAGTGACCTCCATAAAATGAAGAGCGCATAGCAGGGACTGCATATATTGCAGAGAGCATCACAGCGACCGCCATATAATGCTGAGAGCGTAGCAGAGACCGCCATATAATGCAGGGAGTGTCGCAGTGCCTGCCATATAATGCAGACCTCATAAGTGACCACTATATAATAAAAAGCATAGCAGTGACCACCATAAAATGAAGAGACCATCAGTGCCTTCCAAAACAGGCCGGTTCTAGACCAAGTAGAGCCCTGGGTGAAAAGTCCCTTCGCCACACCCCTTAAAAATAAATCTATACAGGTTTTGTGTGTACTAAATAAAAATACACCTTACCTATATGGTGGTATTTCTGCAATGGGGAACTTCTGTCAGTATTCACTATACATGTAGGAAATCCCATGTGCCCCACCCTCCTGAATCCACCACTGCACTGATGTAACTAAAATGGGTGCAGGCCCACATCACACACCTTGCACCCATAGACTACACTTACTTCACAACTAGGGATGAGAAGGTTCAAATTTCCGAAATCTGAACCCCCCCGAACCCACTGATCCAAGCAGGAACTGAGTCAGTCTCGGGTTTTCCCACCTGGCTCGGATCTGAAATCGAGGCAAAATGTCATCATCCTGCAGTCGGATTCTCATGAGTTTTGGATTCTATAAAGGTCTCGTGATTGCCGCCATTTTTCATTCTGGCTGTGGAGTGTGAAGAGTTAGGAGGGAGCTGGGAGCTCAATGTTGTGTGTAAAGGTGCATACACACGTAAAGATTTTCTGTCCAACCATCCAACTAGTTGATTGGTTGGAATGAAAATTTGGTAACGTATGGGAGTAAATGATGATCATCAATTTGCTCCTAAATGCCAGAAAACAGATGAAAATGGTCGTCAGACAAGTTTGTTAAATGTTTGATCAAAACAATTTGTTCAGTTTTGTCCATTTTCCGGCATTTGGGAGCAACTTGCTGATTGTCATTTGCTTTCATACCTTACCAGATTTGCATTTCAACCAATCAACTAGTTGGATGGTTGGACAAAAAATCTTTATGTGTGTATGCAGCTTTAGACTGTTAGTTATAAAAATAAAAAATAATAACGTACTGCTGGCTGGCTACTGTGAAGAGGCATGGAGGGAGCTGTTGCTGACACTGACCATAGGGGCTGGCTGGCTGGCTGGCTACTGTTGTCCATATACAATACATAGGGGCTGGCTGGCTACTGTTGCCCTTGTCCATATAGTGACTTGCTGTTGTCCTGTCCATAGGGGCTGGCTGGCTGGCTGGCTGGCTATAGTGCTGTGTTGTCCAGGGGGTGCTCTGTCCTTCAGGGGTGCTCTCTTCACCCACCCCCAGTGTGAAAAGCTGGGCTGGCTGGCTACTGTTGTCCATATACATAGGGACTGACTGGCTACTGTTGTCCTTGTCCATATATTGGCTGGCTGTTTTCCTGTCCATAGGGACTGGCTGGCTGTAGTGCTGTGTTGTCCAGGGGGTGCCCTGTCTGCTGTAGGGGTACGTGCATACAAATAATTTTTCCAGGGGGTGCCCTGTCTGCTGTAGGGGTATGCTCTTACAAATAATTTTTACAAGGGGTGTCCTGTCTGCTGTAGGGGTACGCTCATACAAATAATTTTTACAGGGGCTGTGCCCTGTCTGCTGTAGGGGTATGGTCTTACAAATCATTTTTACAGGGGTGCCCTGTCTGCTGTAGGGGTACGCTCTTACAAATAATTTTTACAGGGGTGCCCTGTCTGCTGTAGGGGAATGCTCTTACAAATAATTTTTACAGGGGTGCCCTGTCTGCTGTAGGGGTATGCTCTTACAAATAATTTTTACAGGGGTGCCCTGTCTGCTGTAGGGGTATGCTCTTACAAATAATTATTACAGGGGCTGCCCTGTCTGCTGTAGGGGTACGCTCTTACAAATTATTTTTACAGGGGCTGCCCTATCTGCTTTAGGGGTACGCTCATACAAATAATTTTTAAAGGGGCTGCCCTGTCTGCTTTAGGGGTACGCTCATACAAATAATTTTTACAGGGCTGCTCTGTCTGCTTTAGGGGTACGCTCATAAAAATAATTTTTAAAGGAGATGTCCTGTGGGTTGTACGCTGCCATTCATCAAAATAATTTTTACAGGGGTTGTACACTGCCCTTCATCAAAATAATTTTTACAGGGACTGTCCTTGACAAAAGTCCATGAAAGCGGATGTTTTGCCTCTTTCTAAGACCCGATTTTTGGCAGGAAAAATCAGAACTTGGCGGGAAAATCCAAACTAATCCGAGTCTGCACTTCCCTAGTCTCTGCTACTGTGGTAACTCTCCCTTTAATAAGGATGAGAGCTATGGCTTCTACTGGATTGGTGCCTGGAAGAGGAATCATATCTGTGTGGGGGAGAATGATCGGATCCGTGACTGTACCGACTTTGGTGAGGCGGATAATGTGATGGCGAGTAACTGGGTTGGGCCATCATTGCTGTGCTGGATCCATGAGGGTTATCCGACCTATAGAAGGTATTCATCATTGCTTGTCTTTGTAGATTGTCAGGAGAAGAGTAAGATAGTTTGGAACAGGAGGTGAGAGTTCAGAGTATTTCGTGAACTCCCCATTGCCATCATGCCTGCGGTCATGTGTTGAGGAACTGTTTCCAGTAAAACCACCATTTCCTTGTGATGAGTAGGCTGCGCTATTTGCTTCTGCGGAGCCATGGCTGCTTCCTGATCTGAATTGAATTTTCAGCGGCCTCACAAAGAGTTTGATTCCATTTAACAAACTCATTCCATAGGGAAAAGACTCCTCATGTTTGAAATTGACAAAAGCAAATTGTTTTGACTTTCCATCCTTGTCCTTTAATTTTAACGTTAATTGCAGGACCAGCCTGCAGAAACAGCTCAAACAGGATCTCCTCGGTGGCCCTGGGCTCTAAGTTCCCCACGAACAGCGTCCTATCGTTGTCGGCGGAGCCCATCTCTCCTGAGTCCTGTCCTGTGTGCCCAGCAGCAGCACTTGATGGGTGACGTGATAACTCACTGTGCAGCACCTTTTGGGGCCTAGTCTTTCAAACTGCAGCGCCACTCCAAGATGGGCCACGTGTTTGTGCCACCCACTTGTGTCGCTTAGCATAGTTATCCAGCTACCTTGGTGCAACCTTTTGGCCTAAAAACAATATTATGATGTGTGAGATGTTCAGAATAGACTGGAAATGAGTTTAAATGAATGTTATTGAGGTTAATAATAGCGTAGGAACAAAAAAAAAACAAATTCTGTGATTTTAGCTGTTTTTCTGCTTTTTTCCAAAAAAATACAGATCCAAAACACAAAACCCGAAAGGGTGGTTTTGGTAAAACCAATCCAGATCCAAAACACAATAAAAGATCCAGATCCAAAACACGAAAAGTGGCCGGTGCACACCCCTACTCTCAACTAAATGGCACAGAAATCACTGGGAAATTCTCATCTACACCATTTTCCCGGAGATCTGCACATGCACAGTGTAGAAGTCTGTGCCGATGAGATAGGGGTGGGGGCCGCACAGAGGAGAGTAAGGGGAGAGCCTGGCACAGAGACTGCACACAGCACCCCTCTCTCGTACTGCCCATGCGACACACCCTCTCTAAAATTTGCCAACATGCATATGCCTTGTTAAATCCAAGTTATGCCCTCGCAGGTGCAAATGGATTACACACAACTCCCCTGTAGACAGGGCCGTAAATAGAGTGGTGCTACCAGTGCCATGGCACAGGGCACCTCAGTATAGGGGGCACTGTTTGGGTGGCTGTCAATTTTCTGTTTGTCTGTCTCACTTGTAGCTTCCTCTTCTTTTATCCCCAGCATCTCCTGGCCTCTCCTATCTCTTACCTAGCACTTCCCCGTGAGACCATGGCCCTTTTTTGGGTGCGCGCCTATTTGAAAAATATGGGGGAAGGGGCGCCAATGCTCTTTCTGGCACAGGGCACCAAAAAGTCTAGTTACGACTCTGCCTGTAGATGTGTACACTCCAAAACATGCACATTGCAAAAACACAGTATAATGTAGTATAATGCATCTGAAAGTACCTGTAATAAAGTTATGGATCAGATATAAAATGTACCCATGCATCTAGAGATGTGCACTGGCAGCCGTGTTTTGTAATTTTGACCTGTTTTTATCCCTACATTAGTATTAACATTCATGTACAGTTAATGGGTAGTACCTTCAGTAACAGAAGCCAGGTCTTTATAATTAAATTATAAACATAACATATTTACAGTAGAGCTATACATATCATGTAACTAGGACATAAGATGGGATGCATTATTCTCTCATCCTCCCCACAGACAGCTCTCTGTTGACAGGACTGGGAGGTCAGCTGAGGGCAGTGTTGGACTGGGACACGAAGGGCCCACAGGGGGAATGCAATGGTAGGGGCCCATTGAAGGGAGGCGGAGCAAAGCTAAAGAATTGTGGCCAGCCAGGGGTGTGGCTAGCTGGCAGAGGAGCATAAGTAAAATTTAAAAAAAATGCACAAGTCCAGAGCCAAATAAAAAATGTAAAAATAACAATAACGCTAATCTGGTATTCTAGGTATAGTTTAAAACCAGGTAAGTAATAATTTTTATGTCCAGGCTCCAGAAGGCATAGGGCTTAGAAGCTGTAACTCTAGTCACCTTGAGCTCCCTTGGATTCAGCTATCAGCATTATAAAGTCCGAAATGTATGTACGGTGAGGGAAAAAGCCATTGTTAGTCCAGTTACATTAAGGTGCCAGCGCCTGGTGCACCTTGTGCCACAGTGCCCACCATATAATGCAGAGTGCCGCAGTGCCTACCATATAATACAGAAAGTGCCGCAATGCCCATCATATAATGCAGTGTTGCAGTACCCACCATATACATAATATAGAGTGCCACAGTGCCCACCACATAATGCAGGGAATTCCACAGTGCCCCCATATAATGCAGGGAGCGCCGCAGTGCCCATCATATAATGCAGTGAGTGTTGCAGTACCCATCATATAATGCAGAGTGTCACAGTGATCACCATATAATGCAGAGTGTCGCAGTGCCCACCATATAATACAGAGAGTGCTGCAGTGCCCACCATATAATGCAGAGAATTGACTCATTGCTCACTATATTATGCAGAGAGTGTTGCAGTGCCCAGCATATAATTCAGAGTGTTGCAGTGCCCATCATATACGTAATGCAGAGTGTCGCAGTGACCACCATATAATGCAGAGTGCTGCAGTGACTGCCATGTAATACAGAGAGTGCCGCAGTGACCGCCATGTAATACAGAGAGTGCTGCGGTGACCCCAATATATTTACAGATAGTGCCGCTGTGACTGCCATATAATACAGAAAGTCCAGCAGTGCCTACCATATAATGCAGAGAGTGTCACATTGCTCACTATAAAATGCAGAGTGTCGCAGTGCTCGCCATGTAATGCAGAGAGTGCTGCGCTGACTGCCATATAGAACAGAGAGTGCCACAGAGACCACCATATAATACGAGTGCAGCAGTGCCGACCATATAATGCAGTGTTTTGCATTGCTCACTATAAAATGCAGAGTGTTGCAGTGATCACTATATAATACACAGAGTGCCACAGTCACTGCCATATAATACAGAGTGCCGCAGTGATGTCATATAATGCAGAGAGTGTTGCAGTGACTGCCATGTACTAGAGTGCCGCAGTGACCTCCATATATTTACAGAGTACATCAGTAAGCATATAATGTAGAGAGTGTCACAGTGCCCACCATATAATGCAGAGTGTCACAGTGATGTCATATAATGCAGAGAGTGCCTCAGTGACTGCCATGTAATAGAGTGCCACAGTGACTGCCATATAATACAGAGTGTCGCAGTGATGTCATATAATGCAGAGAGTGTTGCAGTGACTTCCATGTAATAGAGTGCCGCAGTGACCTCCATATATTTACAGAGTGGCTTAGTGATAACCTTATATTACAGAGAGTGCTGCAGTGACAGCTCTATATTTACAGAGTGCCTCAGTGACTACCGTATAATACAGAGACTGCTGCAGATACCTACCATATAATGCAGAGTGTCGCAGTGCTCACCATATAATGCAGAAAGTGCCATAGTGACCGCCACATAGTAGACAGTGCTGCAGTACCTACCATACAATGCAGAGAGTATCACAGTGCTCACAATATAATACAGAGTGTCGCAGTGGACATATTATAATAGAAAGAGTGCCGCAGTGTCCGCCATATATTTACAGAGTGCTGCAGTGCCCACCATATAATGCAGAGAGTGCCGCAATGCCCATCATATAATGCAGTGTCACAGTACCCACCATATATGTAATATAGAGTGCCACAGTGCCCACCATATACTGCAGGGAGTGCCACAGTGCCCACCATATAATGCAGAGTGGCGCAGTGTCCACCATATAATGCAGAGAGTGCCGCAGTGCCCACAAAATAATGCAGAGAGTGTCGCTGTGCCCTTCATATAATGCAGAGTGTCACAATGCCCACCATATAATGCAGAGTGTCACTGTGCCTGCCATATACATAATGCAGTGTCACAGTGATCACCATATAATGCAGAGTGTTGCAGTGCCCACAATATAATACAGAGAGTGCTGCAGTGCCCACCATATAATGCAGAGAATTGTCGTATTGCTCACTATATTATGCAGAGTGTTGCAGTGTCCAGCATATATGTAATACAGAGTGTCACAGCGCCCACCATATAATGCACAGAGTGTCGCAGTGCTCACCATATAATGCAGAGAGTGTCGTAGTGCTCACCATATAATGCAGAGGGTCTTCGCAGTGACCACCATATAACACAGAGAATGCTGCATTGACCGCCATGTAATACAGAGAGTGCTGTGGTAACCACCATGTAATATAGAGAGTGTCACGGTGACTGCCATATAATACAGTGAGTGCAACAGTGACCACCATATATTTACAGATAGTGCCGCAGTGACCACCATATAATACAGAGAGTGCAGTAGTGGCCACCATAAAATGCAGAGAGTTTCGCATTGCTCACTATAAAATGCAGAGTGTTGCAGTGCCCACCATATAATGCATAGAGTATCACAGTGCTCACCATACAATACAAAGTGTTGCAGTGATCATGGCCGGCCCTAGCCCAAATTTTTTGGTAAGTGAGTAGGTTTTTTGGCGCCTCCGCCTATGCAGTGCCCGCGGTAGTGGTCCCCCCTGTGCAGTGCCCCTTGTGCCCCCATTAGTAAGCTTATATAGTGCCCCCAGTAGTAGTCCGCCTATGCAGTGCCCCCAGTAGTAGTCCTCCCCCCATGCAGTGCCCCCAGTAGTGGTCCCCCTCTTGTAGTGCCCCTAGTAGTCCCCCCTTGTAGTAGTCCCCCCATTGTTGTGCCCCCAGTAGTAGTCCCCCCAGTAGTAATCCTCCCTTCAAGTGCCCCCAGTAGTAGCCCCAATTCTAGTGCCCCCAGTAGTAGCCCCCCTTCAAGTGCCCACAGTAGTAGTCCCCCTTCTAGTGCCCCCAATAGTAATCCCCCCTTCAAGTGCCCCCAGTAGTAGTCCCCCCTTCTAGTGCCCCCAGTAGTAATCCCCCCTTCTAGTGCCCCCAGTAGTAATCCCCCCTTCAAGTACCCCCAGTAGTAATCCCCCCTTCAAGTGCCCCCAGTAGTAATCCCCCCTTCAAGTACCCCCTGTAGTAATCCCCCCTTCAAGTGCCCCCAGTAGTAATCCCCCCTTCAAGTGCCCCCAGTAGTAATCCCCCCTTGTAGCACCCCCAGTAGAGACACACGTAATAAAAAAAACCCCACTTACCTGAACCCTCCGCTCCTGCTCCCGCCGCCGATATCAGCTACTCCCGACCATTCTCCAGGGCCGCTTTGCATTATGGGAGAGACGTCATCATGACGTCATGACGACGTCTCTCCCATTACCCACTGCGGGAGCCAGAAGATGGCTCCCGCAGTGGGAGCTGCAGCTGCTGAAACAAACACACAGCTGCCGGCATCGGCGGCTGTGTATTTGGCACTGTGTAGCGCTGACCGAACTCCGTCCGGTCAGCGCTACACGCGCGGTGCAGCTGTGTCACAGAGACACAGTCTGCAGCGCGGTAAGCCACTGAAATCTGCATGGTCGCGGCCGCGGCGCCCTTCACTATGTGGCGCCTTACGCGGCCGCGTACCATGCGTAACCATAGAACCGGCCCTGGCAGTGATCATTATATAAATACACAGAGTGCTGAAGTCACTGCCAAATAATACAGAGTGCTACGGTGCCCACCATATAATGTACAGAGGCCCTCATTCAGACCCACTCGCGAGCGGCTGTCCGCTCGCAAGTGGGTCGATGGTCTGCACTGTGCATGCGCACGACGGAGGGAGCTCCGTCGTGCGCATGCACGAGACGCGATGAGCAAAGGACTTTCCTTCGCTCGTAGTGTCTGATCAAAGGGGGCATGCTGTCGATGTTGATTGACAGCACGCCCCCTTTGGTGGGAGTGCCGGGGGCGTGCCTGCCAGACGGAGGCGTTCCCAAGGGAACGCCTACCGTCAGAAGCCGGCCCCACTGACATCACTAGTGATGTCAGTGGGAGTGATTTTGGCTCTGATAGAGCCAAAATCACTCCTGGCCTTGCGGTTGAGAAACTCAACCGCAGGCTTCTGCTCGCAGTGGCGATGGTCGCGATGGTCAAGACCATCGCGACCATCATCCTGCGCGCTCGTATATGCTGTGGGTGGTGACCCACAGCTATACGAGCGTCCAGGAGGACGCTCCATTTTAATGGAGGTGGGCCCTGATTCAGAGCGAGCGCTCTGGTCAGAGCGTCCGGCTCTGAATCAGGGCCAGAGTGTCACAGTGCCCACCATATAATGCAGAGTGTCGCAGTGACGTCATATAATGCAAAGTGCCTCAGTAACTGCCATGTAATAGAGTGCTGCAGTGACTGCCATATAATACAGAGAGTGTCACAGTGACGTCAAATAATGCAGAGAGTGCTGCAGTGACTTCCATGTAATAGGGTGCCACAGTGACTGCCATATATTTACAGAGTGCCGCAGTACCTACCATATAATGCAGAGAGTGTTGCAGTGCTCACAATATAATAGAAAGTGTCGCATTGGACGTGTTATAATACAAAGAGTGCCGCAGTGACTGCCATATATTTACAGAGTGCCTCAGTGACCACCATATAATACAGAGAGTGCCACAGTGACTGCCATGTAATACAGAGAGTGCTGCAGTTATCGCCACATAGTAGAGAGTGCCGCAGTACATTCCATATAATGCAGTGTGTTACAGTGCTCACAATATAATACAGAGTGCCGTAGTACCTACCATATAATGCAGAGTGTGCACAGTAACCACCATGTAATACAAAGAGTGCTGCAGTTACAGCCATATAGTAGAGAGTGCCACTGTACCTATAATGCAGAGAGTGTCTCAGTACTCACAATATAATACAGTGTCACAGTGGACATTATATAATACAGAGAGCATCAGTGACCCACATATAACACAAATATGAATACACCCCACCCCAACACACATATAAAACATTATTACACCTCCATAGACAATATTAAAACACAGCACCCCAGAAAAAAATAAACCCACCCTCTGCTCCCCATAAACCAACCCCCTTACATAACACTAAAACATTTTTCACAACACCAGTTACACTTTCCTGCCCAGTGGGAGGATATGTCTCTCAGTGATGGATGGACCTGGCTCCTCTGCTCTGTGTTTGTGCAGTGAGCGCCTGCAGCAGCCTGGGCTCCTTCCCCTGCTGGCTGCATGTGAAACCACAGGGGTAAATGGTTAGGCCGGGGCTGAACGGGGAGGGGTCTGAAGCTTCACTCGCTCTGATGGCACCCCTCATTCACAGCCCGCTAAGCACTGCCCCTCACAGAAAGGGGCATGGCCACAATGCACTGGGGCCCACCTGGAAATTACCCAATTCTCCGACAGCCCAGTCTGAGCCTGGCTGGGGGTCAGGTGGGGGCATCACATACTGGAAAAATATTCCTTCTGGGGGGCAAAGAGGTACCTCATAAGGGGAACACTCTAGAAGCTCTTTTCATGGTCACTGGAAAATTGTGCTCTTTTCCCTGTCTAAGGGACCTGGGATTAGCCATAATGGGTCATACCTTACGGCAGGGCCGGACTGCCCATCCGGTACTTCTGCCAATTGCCAAAAGGGCCAATGACCAGATGGTAAAGAAATAAATGTACCACCGCGCTCTGATGTTTTCAGCAGCTCAATTAGAAATGGCAAGAATAATAAAATAGTTACTGAGCGCTATGTGTATATGACTAATAGTAATGTGGCACCTGTGAAAAAGAATTATTAAAACAATTTTGTTTATAGCTCCTTTTGGAGAATTTTGGTGGATCCCTTCGTGGAGTGGACTGGCACTTCCCCCCGCAAAAGAAGATGTAAACTGTCTCTCCCTACCTTACCCTTCCTGGGGCCAATCGCTCCGTCTTCTCCACGTGTGGTGGTTCCGGATGTGGTGATGTTCATCCTGATTCCTCTTCTTAGTAACCTGACCCAGCTTCTCTGTCATGTCTAATAGTGCCCGATCCTTTTCCTGCATAGCATGTTCCAGGAATGTGTTCCTCATGGTCACACTAAGAGATAATGTGCAGGAGCATTAGTGATTTCCAGATCAGAGACTCACCTAGGGCCTGAGTCAGAGGTGGCGCTGCTGCATCTGCTCCTGCGTTTGTTGCTGGAGTCGCGGCTGCAATAATATGCAAATTCAGCATCAGCCGTCCCCTGGTGTAGAAGCTGCATCTGACTGTACAAGGACAGACACGCCCACTTCCGGTGTCTCTGCACGCTGTAATTCTTTAGAAGCCACCATCAGCTCACCATCACTCGCACCATCAGCTCACCATCACTCGCATCATGGTTTCGTTCCAGATTCTACTGCAGATGTGCAAGTCTCTGGGAACATGGCGTCTGCGCTCTGTTCCCGGAGAATTCTCTAATGCTCATGTGTAAATGCTGCGCCATTTTCCTGGTGATTTCTGACTTCAGCACTGGCTGACGTGGGACCCCAGGGACTAAGTATAATTATAGGGGTGCAGGGTGTGTAGTGCACACTGATTATAGATACACCAATGCCTCTGTGGCTATGTCTGTGCGTTTGAGAATGCAACTGCTTTTATAGACATGCCTGCGACACTCCCATAACACAGATGAGACAAACTTTCTAAAGCTCACTTCTGGTTACCGTACAGGAACGCCCATCACTTTGATGCCCCATTTCTGATACCGTCTATCCTACTAACAACAGCACCTTTGTGCATACGCTCTGTGTAATGAATGTGCTGTAGGGCTGTACAGAATGTTTTGCATATGCGCAGTTGCAATAATCTCTGAGCTACATGACCATCAGCATTGCGTTATCCTCTGACTCAGGCCCATAGGGAGCAACATTACATCTGGTGAAGTATATATAAAGTGTTTACATAGTTACACCTAGGCAAATGATTTACTACCAGAGTATATACAGCGTTATACAGTATGACAGAACAGAATACCTTTCAAGTGGTCACTTAGAATAGATACTAAGGGTCATATTCAATTTGAGGCGAAAAGTCTGACCTCGTCGTTTTTTTCAGGGATAAAGTATTGGGCGCATGCCCGCTTATCCCTGTAGTCAATTATTAACCGGCGAAAGCGGGACCCAGCGGAAAGGTAAGTATCGAAAATTCCTGTCAGTTTTTGGGGAAATCATGCTGTCACCCCCCAAAAGATGTCCTGTCATGGTGGATCACTATGGTTACCCCCGATTTGGCCTGCTGAAGGTAGTCAGGGTTTTTAAATAGCCGCTGCAGGTGCATAAAGAAGAAGTGGTGAAGAATAGCACTTAGGGGTTTTTTTGGGAACAAATAACTAGTCCCATCAAATTTGGGGTACATGAAAATGTGTACAAGCATATTTTTAAGTGCCTAAAGTCATTTTTTTAAATTCTTCAAAAATCCACCTGCCGCTACCACCCGCAGTCTAGAAAACACCTGCCGCATACTTGGGGACCCCCCCATAGTCAATTTCCCTAGTTTTAAAGTTTGTCCCCCAACATTTTTTTTTTGCCCCCAAAAAGAAAGTATCTTTTTTGGGGTATCCTAAGGATTTTTTAAAACATTTTTGACACACATTACATTAAGGGGACACTCCTAAGGCTGCAGACTATATTTTTTTATTCTTCACCCCTAAATCCCACCTGAGAAAAGTCTTTGTAATTGAATATTGGGATAAGTTAAACAGGCGAAAATGACGTCATCGGTGATAAATTACCACCGATAACCCGTTTTCGCAGGCTATTTGAATATGGCCCTATGCTGTGAAGCTGCTCAACCTCTGTTCTCTGCTGCTGCCTGAGCTGGGCCAGTGGTGTCTGCAGCTTGTCATTGTCAGTCTACAAGAGAAGAGAGATGTAAATTCTCAGTAAAAACTTCCCAATGACCCCTAGGGGTAAATTTACTAACAATCGACTTTGGTGGAGTTTTTTCGTTTTTAAACTCACTTTACTTCACCAAAACTCGGGTGAGTTTTCCCTTTAACAACTCGCAAATTACTAAGAAGTGAGTTTAGGTGAAAGTGAGTTTTTCGATAATGAAGCAGATCAAGTTTTTTCCTCCAAATTGCGGGTTTAGAGAAGAGTTTAGAGGAGAGTTTAGATATGATTACTCACCCGAGATTGCAGTGTTTTCTCTCTTCCAAACTCACATGAGCAAGCAACCTGCACATATCAGTGAGATATGTATAAGTTGCTACTGTGTTAAGACCTGTAAAAAACGGGTTAAATAATATTTAAAATAAATGACATAGGGTTCCCCCCCTAAAGCTTAACCAGCCCCGGACTTGCCAGCCTGTCTTCGTACCTACAATTACGGGGAACAAAATGAGTAGGTTTCCACCGTAACTAAGGTACCAGCACCAGGCTGCAGGGCAAGTCCTGGTTTTAATTATAGGAGGTAACAATTGCATAGGGGTACCCATATAATTAAAACCAGCACTGGACCCTTTCTAGCGGGGGGCTGATGCCACAGCCAGGGGAGCCCTTTCACAGGGCTCCCCAGCAACAGCATCAGCCCTGACTGCTTGTCAGCCCAGGCCAGGGATCCCTGGGGAGTTGGGGACCCTTGAATAAAGGGTCCCCCTCTCCAGGGTACCCCTGGCCTAGGCTGATAGCCCGGGGCTATCCCCAGCACCATAGGGCGGTGGGTGCCAGGTTGATAGTTTAGTGTGTAGTGTAAAATAAATGTTTAAATATTGTCTTTAGTTGTGGAACGACACATACCAGCAAGCCTCCCCCGTATGCTGGTATTTGAAGAACCACAAATACCAGCATGTGGGGCATTATGGGCCTGCTGGCACTTGTAGTTCCACAACCACAGCAATACATAAATAAACACAACATACACCGTGAAAGTAAAATTTTATTATAACATACATGCACACTCACACTCACTATCACACATACTCACCTAGTATCCAAAGTAATCCATAGGGGTACCTAGAAAAAAAAACATACTCACCTCTCCTATGTGTAGTTCACATCCTTTTCTCCAAGTAGGCATCCAAAGGGTTAAAAAAAACACGAGTGTACCCGAATCCAAGCGGACTGAGTAAAGGTAGGTGTGTGTACACATGCCTTTACTCCATGCAATTGACCGGGGCACACGTATGCCCCATCATTGAAGGAGCTGCCAGCCAATCATCGGGCATCTCCATCAGAGAAGCTCGTTGATTGGCTATATGCGGTCAGCGTGTCTCCCCATAGACTTCTATGGAGAGAAATCTCCTTTGAAGTCTATGCTGGGACCAGCTACATTGTAACATTGATGTAACCACAAGGTTAATTGTGTCTAACCTTGTGGTTACATCAATGATACTGATGAATTCAGACACATACATATGATGTATGGGACAATGGCCCTGATTCAGAGCCGGACGTTGATCTGGGCGTTTTTTTTTTTGTGCTGCCTTCTGGCCGCTTGCATACCTGTGGGTGACCACCCACAGCTATTGCGAGCAGCCAGGATGATGGTCGGAAGCTCTCTCTCTGACATCACTGGTGATGTCAGTGGGGCCACCCACAAACGGCAGGCGTTCGCTTGGGAATGCCTCCATTTGTGAAGCCACCCCCCGCCATACCTACAAAATGGGGTGAGCTGTCGATCAACTTGGACAGCCTCCCCTTTTGTAGTGAGCCACAGAGCGAGAGATTTTCCCTCTCGCTCCGGGGCTTGTGCACGTGCAGTGCGGCTGCTGTGCGTTCGCAGAGCACACCATCGACCCGCTAGCGAGCGCTCAAATGCTTGCGAGCTGGTCTGAATCAGACCCAATGTCCCTGGGTAGATTTACTGTGCCATGATTTATCAAAGCCGCCGATGATCGGCAGCTTTGACTGATGGATTTAAAATGGCAAAAGTAATAAATGGCAAATCAGGCTGGTTTAGCATTTATCACTGTTGCCATTTTAAATCCATCAGCCTAATCTGCAGATCACCGACGGCTTTGATAAACTAAGCCTAGTAACTCTACCACCCTGTCTTCTCCATAATCAGTCAATGCATTTCTATCTATATTTCTCCTTCATCCACTCGGGGACACTGGAGGCTTATGACAGTGGGGTATAGACATGTGCTAAGTGGAAGCTGGCACTTTAAATTTAAGAAGTGTGACTAGCTCCTCTCCCTCTATACCCCCCTACAAGACCAGTCTTAAATTGTGCCCGAGGGAGCTGGTCATGTTCCAGACTTCTCCTAAGGGTTTTTTAAATAGTTTATTTTTTTAAGTAGCGCTGCTGTGCTGAATAAAGAAACTCAATCATGAGGAAATGACAGGCAGCAACTGCCCCTGCCTGTCTGCATCATTGGAGCTGCCGGGGGACCAGCTCGCAACTGCTTGCAGTTAGCGCAGAGGTCCTCGGCTACAGAGACCTCAGTCTCTGGGAGTACCACATGCCGCTTCATGCAGTGCGCATCACGGTCCCCAACTAGCCTAACCGCTGCCGGCAGCCTCGGCAGCACATAAGTATGCACCTGGATCACATTAAAGGCAGTTTATAGCAGCTGTTCTGCTCCAAATAGTGGGGTAGCCAGGTGGTTTAGCCTACCTAACCTGTAAGTGAACAGTGGGGTTTAGGCTTGTTAGGAGAGTATTTTAGGCAGACAGTAACTACTTTCATTTCAGTTACTTGTTTTCAGTGCCTAGGGCAGATAGGTCACACTTTGCCCTAGCACTGCTATGAGCACTATTTAGGCAAAGTGTGACCTATCTGCCCTTCTCTCTACATATCTCAGTCTTTACCTTTTAACTCTTTTCACTACACTTTACTGTTGTCTGTGTGGGGTGTTTGGTACCATGGCTGGAAGGGGCTAAGGCTTCTCAGAAGTCATTTACCAGCACTAAATCTGCAGAAAAGTTTACACTGGGGCAGTCTTCTAGCTCCCTTTTGTGTGACAATTGTGATCTCCACGGATGCAAGAACCACTGCCATGGGCAGCGCTATTTTTATCTGTTATGTCGCAGATGTCTGCAAAGCTGGAGGCTTCTCGCAAAGAGAGAGAAGCTTCCAGGTCAGCTACTCTACAAGAACCAGCATGGGCATGGTCCTCAGTTAAATCAATGGAGGGGATCACAAAAGCCATGGTTCTGTCCCATGCCACATCAAGGGGACTCTCTCCACAGGTCTCAAAAAAGAGACTGTTACCCTCAGTTCTCCAGTCGGATGACTCAGATATGCCCGCTCTAGAAGAGGGCAAATATACTCAGGATCAGAGGAGCTCCAAGAGGAGCCTGAGCCTGCATCCCAAGGGATAGAGGCATTCATTTCTGCAATCCGCCAGGTATTGCAGATAGAGGACATCCGTCTTTCTTTTTAAAAATAACAAAGACAGGCTACCTCTTTTCCAATTTCAGAAGAACTAGATTCTCTTCTGGTTTTAGCTTGGGAACATCCATATAAAAATATTTCAGATGTCCCTGCGGTTATTATATTCCTATCCTTTTCCTGCAGATAGCAGAAAATCTTGTGAGACTCCTCCTATGGTAGATCCTTCAGTCTCTCGTCTGTCTAAGAAGACTACTCTACCGGTTCCTGGAGCCATGTCCATAAAGGAGTCATCGGACAGGAGATTGGAGAACACTCTCAAGTCCGTTTATACACCAGCGGGTGTGGCTCTGCGTCCTGCGATTGTGAGCTGCCTGACTAATAAGGCAATTGAGGTTTGGGCAAGACAGTTAGCTGATGGGATGAGAGAGCAACTCCCTGTGGAGGAACAAGGGATCACAATTATCCCTTACCTGGACGATCTCCTTTTGAAGGCTCATTCCAGGGACCAACTACTGCAGAGCATCGCAGTGACTCACAAGCTCCTCATATGTCACGGGTGGATCCTGAACTTTCCCAAGTCTCATCTGCAACTAAAGCAGAGGCTCCAGTTTCTGGGAATGATCCTGGAAATGCTATATTAGTGGGTTTTCCTCCCTAAAGAAAAGGCAGCCTCCATTCAGGAGATAAGAACAAGGGAACATAAAAGTGAGCCACCTTTTTGTAAGTGGGGATCGCGCTCTGCTGAGGACTATATGTGAGAGAACCCCAGTAATGTATAAAGGACCCAAATTATGTTGGAAACCGTGCTAACTGCAAAGAATAGGACAAGTACCATGTGAAGTTCAAGACACTCCCTTGAAATATGAACAATTAATGATTCCAAAGACCAGTGTAAGTAAAATAAACTCTATTTTAATTGGAAAATGTACTGTTAATGATTACTAAATGGGTAGACCTAGAGGGTACAAATATTGCATGTGCAATATAAACTAGATGAGTGTAAGAGCAGGTAACAGAAGGGGGGGAAGGGGGGGAAAGGAGTAATGGGGTGTGTAGCTGGGGGAATGGTCCTGAACAAGTCAGTGAAGTGGATAAATGGATGCAGAGGGAGAGCGTCCCATAACCACTGCACTGCCTGTACTGGTGTTCAGAGTCAATGGGGACAGAACCTGGGGGAGGGGTAAATAGTCAATGTCCGCAGTCTTGGTGAGGCCTTACCTTGTCTTCTTTTAGTCTCCATTCCTAGTCACTTCTTCCGGCGGTCTTCGGCCACTCTGGCCGCTGTCAATGTCCAGACCACGATTCAGCAGACCGCTAGCTGGGTCTCCGCAGTGTGCCGGTGTCGAAATCTCATCCGGTCCCACGATCTCGCAAGGTCTCACGGGCCGGAAGGGAAGATAGACATGGACTCCTGCACGCTCAACTCTCTCTGGTGGATGAGACTTGTGGCAAGCGGGGGGGCACAGTGGAGGTTAATGATGTGTGGTGATCTCCTACGCGTGTCAGCTCTCAAATGGCCTTCCTCAGGGAGTAATGAGTAACTCCAACATGGAGTGGGATTACATAGTCTTGTGGGCTGGGAATCTGTGATGACCTATCCACGTCACCTGTGTCAGGGAGTTGCCATGGTGATTTTATAAGTCTTTTCTCAAACAAATCCATGTCACTAAGTAGCAAGGGGTTGTTGTAGAAACTAAGCAGATGGTGCTAATGACAAGAAAGGTTATCATAAATGTTGCTTGTACGGGGCGGATTGGTTGCCTGGTCTGTCAGGACAACACTAACGGTGTAAGTATCAGGATTTTATTACATAATGTTTGTGTATGCTAATGTACCCAGGTACAACATGATGTCAAAACTCTCATATAGTGCTAGTAAATGTTAGCTTCCTGATAGATTCAGTAATAAATAATTAATAAACTGGAATTACATAAGTTCCTGTTGGTTTGCAACACCTGACCACTGGAAATGAACAGGTAAGTGTTAGGACAGCTTGTAAGTCATATATGATGGGTGGGTAAATAAAAAAGTTGCAATGGGTAACAATTTATATGCACGGCATGTGTTGCGCGTTGACACAATACCTATCAGTGAACAGGTATTAACCTGTAATGACTGCCTTAACTTCATTTTCTAAATTCAATCCATTTGGGGCAAGGGTTCCTAGCTCTAGGATCCATTTGAGCTCCTCGTGGTCTGGACATTGACAGCGGCCGGAGTGGCCGAAGACTGACGGAAGAAGCGACCAGGAACGGAGACTAAAAGAAGAAGACAAGGTGAGGCCTCCAGTGGCAAACGCAGGATTTTGAAAGGGGGGTTTCCAAACTGATCGAGAGATTTTATATATATATATTTTATGGACAGTTCAGCATTGCACACACAATGACACAGACACACACACACTGCCAAAGATTACACACTGACACACACAAACTGACAAAGACTACACATCGCACACACACCCAACGCAACGCTCACCTAAAAAACACGAATGCAAAGCCAAAATACAAGTAGTTAAGTACAAACAGCAGCATTTAATAAATATTACCCCCCCCCCGGCAAATACATGCAGCAGTTGATCTGGCATCATTTAATAAATATTATCTTCTCCCCCCCCCCAGCAAATACATGCAGCAGTTGATCTGGCAAATATTATCTTCCCCCCTCCCCTGGCATATACATACAGCAGTCATAAGATACTCTTCCTTACCTTCCCTCCCCTTACACCCCCCCCCCCCGTCGGCATGTACATATAGCAGTCGTTCTAGCAAATATTATCCCCCCTGTACCCCCACCTACGTCGTGCGGCTCTGGGACTCTCTGCGCTGGCACTAGTTGATATGTCCCGGCGGCAGGCGTTCTCTCACATTGCCGGTCACAGTGCCCCTATAGGAACGGACTGGGAGGGGCTTGCGCGCTGCAGCTCCCCCTACAGCCAGCCCAGGCAGTGTCTCCTTACAAAAAAAAAAAGTAAGTGTTCAGCTGCCTGCCGGGCCATCAGCGATGGAGCAATGGGCAGGGGGGGTTTCTAGGTACTCGGAAACCCCCCCTGCGTGCGCGGGTGGCCTCACCAAGACTTTGCGGACATTGACTATTTACCCCTCCCCCAGGTTCTGTCCCCATTGACTCTGAACACCAGTACAGGCAGTGCAGCGGGAGTGGGATGCCCTCACTCTGCATCCATTTGTTCAGGACCATTCCCCCAGCTACACACCCCATTACTCCTTTCCCCCCCTTCCCCCCCCTTCTGTTACCTGGTGACTATGTTTGACGGCGTGGCTGTTGAAAGGGCCATTTTACAATGAAAAGGGATCCCATCCAGGGTAATCTCTACTATGCTTCGAGCCCGGAAGGAAGTTTCTTCAAAACATTAACAATAGAAGAAAGTGCAATCGGATATAACAATAATATATTTACTATATTTAAAATACTAAAATAAAATTAGATGACTATGACATAACTATTAGAAAGGACAGATTTGAACCATATGTGCATTCACATTATTAGTACATTATCTGTATTGGTGGTATAATCAACAGTTCTACATACATAAATTAAAACATGAATATAACTAAAATATACAATGTAAAAGAAATTTATTAGTGATCAGAAAGTCTGAGTATAGCTCCAAGGAACATATGTCCACCTCTATCCAATGCTGAAGGTGTCTAAATAATCCCAGATGAGTGAAAAAGGGACTGGTGAATGGCTTGATCACTATACAAGCTTCACAATATAAGTTATTATACAGAGGTATTGTGCACAATACAAGCTGACCTGTTTGATGTAGCTCCCGGTTTCACTCCAGTTGAAAACAGAGGGCAGTGTCCGGAATGCCACTCTGATGGTGAGTATCCTCCGTGCCAGGATACTCACCATCAGAGTGGCATTCCGGACAATGCCCTCTGTTTTCAACTGGCGTGAGTATATATAGTAAAGCTTGTATAGTGATCAAGCCATTCACCAGTCCCTTTTTCACTCATCTGGGATTATTTAGACACCCTCATCATTGGATAGAGATGTATGGGTGTTAGGGACCTGCCTGACAGAGATCACCTGGACGCGGTGGGCAGGCCCATAATTATAGGCATTATTATGCTAAGAACCTCTTGGATGCAATTTAGTGGAACTCTGTACAAGAATGGAATTCCTTCCAAAGGTGGTTTCGGCTTTCCACATCAACCAACCTATTGTGGTACCGGTTCTTCCACAGGATTCACCATCTTCAAGATCCTTGGATGTCAATAGAGCTCTTCAGTTCTATGTGGAGAGGACTGCAGCTATACATAAAACAGATGCTCTGTTTGTCTTGTATGGTGCTGCTAGTACTGGTTGGCCAGCTTCCAAACAGTCGCTGGCCCACTGGATTTGTCTGACTATCAGACAAGCATATGTGGTCTCCTTCAAGTACCCTCCTTTTTCTATTACAGCACATTCCACTCGCTCAGTGGGTCCCACGTGGGTGGCTGCTCGCGGGGTTTCCATGGAGTTACTTTGCCGGGCGGCCACTTGGTCTGGCCGGCATACCATTATCCGTTTTTACAGATTTGACACGTTTGCGACCTCTGCAGGGCAATATGGCCATGCTATTTTGCAGGGTTCTCAGCACTCTGCCGCCCATGATGGGAGCTCTGGGACGTCCCCGTTTTCATGAAGCCTCCAGTGTCCTCTAGCGGATGAAGAAGAAAACAGGATTTTGGTACTTACCGATAAATCTCTTTCTCCGATTCCATAGGGGACACTGGAGGCCCACCCTGCGCTGTTTCTTCCTGCCATAGTAATCGTCATTTTCTGTTATGACTGTTTGATGTTTTCTTTGTGTTACTGTTATTTCAGACTTTCTGCACATTCCGTATTGTGGTTGTTATGTGTACTTGCTTCACCTCCTCCTCTTCCATTTGTTTTTTCCAGCTCTCCTTGGGCACAGTTTCCTAAGACTGGGCTTGTAGGGGATTATAGAGGGGAGGAGCTAGTCACACTTCTAAAATTTAAAGTGCCAGCTCCCACATAGCAAACGTCTATACCCCACTGTCATGAAGCCTCCAGTGTCCCCTATGGAATCGGAAAAAGGGATTTATCAGTAAGTACCATAATCCAGTTATTGTGTATCTCACTGTATAAAAAATTACTGGGTGTATCTGTATTGTTATACTGCTCTATTATTTTGCATTTATATTGTATGTGTAACAGAATTCCTGTACTGTAATACCCATCAAGAGAATATATTATATGCTGGAAGTGTAAGTTACGCTGCATACACACTACCAGGATGAGATTCCTGGAAAAGGCAGATTGGAGGTTGCTTATCACAGGCCAGTGGTTGGCTTTAGTAGTAATAAATGTGAGTTATGAGAAGAGAAGTAAGTGGGGACTACTGTTACAGTCCGGGCCAGCGCTACCACTAGGCAAACTTAGGCAGCTGCCTAAGAGTGCCGGCCACTGCAGGGTGCCGCTGGATTGATGTGTAGTGTGGACCACACGTAAGTGCAGTCCGCACTACACTACTAGTAACAAACACACAGCCGCCAGTGCCGGCAGCTGTGTGTTTGTTTTAGCAGCCGATGAGAGTCAGACAGACTCTCATTGGCTGCTGCACCCACTGCCGGAGCCGAGATGGAGATCACTCATGAGCTCCATTTTGCGGGTACCGCAGTGGGTGATGGGAGGACGCCGGATGGAGGAGCAGATGCTGGAGTGGGGATTAAGGTAAGAGGGGTTTTTTTTTCCGTGTGTGTGTCTGTTTTGCCGGGTGGGGACTACTACTACTATGGGCACTGCTGGGGGGACTACTGCAGGCACTGCACACTGGTGGGACAACTACTGGGTGCACTGCCTAGAGGGGGATTACTACTAGGGGTACTGCTGGGAGGACTACTACTGGGGGCACTGCTGGGGGGGTACTGCTGCTGGGAGCACTGCTGGGGGGGACTGCTACTGGGTGCACTGCTGGGAGGACTACTACTGGAGGCACTGCTGGGGAGGACTGCTACTGGGGGCACTGCTGTGGGGACTACTTAGGGGGGATTACTGCTGGGGGCACTACATGGGGGGGACTACTACTAGTGGCACTTCTGGGGGGAGGACTGCTACTAGGGGCACTGCTGGGGGGACTACTACTGGGGGCACTGCACTGGTGGGACCACTACTGGTGGAAATGCATAGAGAGGGATTACTGCTGGGGCACTGCTGGAGGGGACTACTACTAGGGGCACTGCTGGGGGAGGGCTGCTACTGGGGGGATTACTACTGGGAGCACTGCTGGGGGGACCACTACACAGGGAACTGCATAGGTAGGGTTACTACTGGGGGCACTATATAAGGGGCACTGCATAAGTGGGGGACTACTACTGGGGCACTGCATAGGGGGCCACTACTGGGGGCACTGTATAAGGGGCACTACTGAGGGCACTGCATAGGGGGCACTATATTGGGGGCACTGCATGGGGAGACCACTACTGGGGGCACTGCATAGGTAGGACCACTACTGGGGGCACTGCATAGTGGGGACCACTACTGCCGGCACTACTGGGGGCACTGCATAGGTGGGACCACTACTGGGGGCACTGCATAGGGGGGGCACTACTGGGAGCACTGTATAAGGGGCACTACTGGGGGCACTGTATAAGGGTTTGTGTAGCTATTGAGGTTGGGGGGGCGTAAGGTTGAAGAAATGCCTAGGATGCCAAGAAACCTTGCACCGGCCCTGGTTACAGTGTGTTTTATTCAGAGAAGATGGGGATAATACTGGCTAATGTTGGGCTCCAAAAGCTAAAGAGCCCTTGTTCTGCAGATCCAAATCACAGGATGCTGTTGGACTCTCACTGTTGAACAAAAGAAGTGTGCCCCATCCACACAGCAGCTGCAGTACCAGGGTGTCCATGCCTGGCCAGAGGGCATGTAGCTATCAGTTAGACAAAGTGCTTTATTGAAATCATTGGAAGTGTTTATTGGACGCTCCATAGGAGCATATGAACACAATTATATGTTTTTACCTGCATAATCTCTTTTATTTGTTTACTGCTGTTATAATTTAGAGCTATTTTATATGTACATTTTAATTCATTGTTTATCTGCACCTTTTTTTACCATGTTATTATTCTCCTTGCACATGTTTTATATGCTTTAAATAAAACAATTTTTATATATATGTGTCAATTAATATTGAGTACCATTTATAGCAACAAAGGGTCAACAATTAGAATATTTGCTTCTGCGGCTATATAGTGTAACTGCATTCATTGGTTCCCTGGGCTGCCGTAGGGATTTATTGAAAATACCATATCTATATATATATATATATATATATATATATATATATGTCCAGTATAGCCCACACTCACTGCAGCCAATGTCAGCCCAAAGGGGTGCACCTCAATGTAACCACATGGAGCATCCAGGGTCCATACATTTGTAAAAAAATAAAGTAGCGAGGGCACTCACCATAATTAAGCAATTAAGTTCAGTTTATTCACATACCACCAGTGTCATATAGCTGTAAAGTCCGACATTTCGGTCCCCATATGAGACCTTTGTCAAGGTGCATCCATAACACAATGTTATTCAAGCTTATGGCTTGAATAACATTGTGATTAAGATGTATAAGCTTGTGTTTAAGATGTATAACTACTAGATGGGGATAGGAGAATGTAGAAAGAGATGTTTTTGAAAATTATTAGAACTGGGTCATTCCATGTCAAGTGGACCAGGGGTCCCTACCTGACCATTTCCAATTTTGGTAAAATGTTACATGAAGGTTAGCATATACAGTATACGTTAGACTAACATTGGAAAAAACTTAGGGCCTGATTCAGACCCACTCGCGAGCGGCTGTCCGCTCGCAAGTGGGTCGATGTTATGGACTGAGCATGCGCACGACGGAGGGAGCTCCGTCGTGCGCTTGCGCCAGACGCGATGAGCGAAGGAAAGTCCTTCGCTCGTTGTGTCCGATCAAAGGGGGCGTGCTGTCAATGTTGATTGACAGCACGCCCCCTTTGGTGGGCGTGCCGGGGGCGTGCCTCCCTGACGGGGGCATTCCCACGGGAACGCCTCCCGTCAGAAGCCGGCCCACTGACATCACTAGTGATGTCAGTGGGAGTGATTTTGGCTCTGATAGAGCCAAAATCACTCCGGAGCTTGCGGTTGAAAACCTCAACCGCAGGCTCCGGCTCGCAAATTCGATGGTCGCGATGGTCTCGACCATCGCGACCATCACAATGCACGCTCGTATAGCCTGTGGGTGGTGACCCACAGCTATACGAGCGTCCCGGAGGACGCTCCATGAAAATGGAGCCCGGCCCTCATTCAGAGCGTGCGCTCTGCTCAGAGCGTACGGCTCTGAATGAGGGCCTTAATTCACAATATGCAATAGTAGCAAGACTATGACACACAAAGTGGGGGTGGTTGCAACTGTCATCGACTCCGCAGAGCACAAAGAGCAGGTGGGGACGATCTTCAAAATTGGTCCACTTGACGTGGAATGACCAAACTTAGATTTTAGTGGGAAAGAAAGATTTGACAGATTTTGTTGGCAAAATGGTGGAGATAAAATTACAGGTGATGGTCTGCGAGGAGCAACAAGTGTGTATAAAAATTAGTGAATGAACTAAGTTTGGAAAAGTCATTGGCAATGATTAGTAGCGGCAAATAAATGATGCTAGAAAGAATACGTAGTTATGGGGCACAAGAAACATGTGGGTAATCATTTGGGATGTTACAGTCACTAAAATAATGATGGGGATGTCACACCATTAGAAATTAGGATCCAGTCTGAGAAAAAAAGGGAATATAATTAGTAGGCAAAATCATTTTGAATGTGCAGTGACCAAACCCTTCCCACTATCTGCTCTCAGGTCTGGAGATATGAGTGAAGTGGGAAACACTGTCTGAAAGGGGTGCATGTCAGTGGTGTAACTATAGAGGGTGCAAGGGGTGCGCTTGCTATGGGGCCCAGCGGCTAAGGGGGCCCATTGGCTAAGCAAGCAACCCCTCTGCAACCTGCCAAGTTTTTTTTCATTTTAACTTTTAATACTCCCTGGGCAAATGGCCAGGCGGCTGGGCGAGCAGTCAAAATGCAGGTGTTGGAGTGGACTGTAGTGTCACTCACTGACACTGTCCTTCCATCCACCACATCCCCACAGTCTGTAGAGCTAGCTTTCTCACAAGATGATGATGTCATCATCTTGCGGGTCTCTCTACTCTCCGGGAGGTGGCAAGGAGGACTGGGAGGGACTCGTGTAGGACAGGAGCAGCATCTATCAGACAATGGCTTTGGGGAAACTGAGGCCCACAGCTTCACCCTTCTCTTCACGTAAACAGGGAAGTTGTTCTATGGGGAAGGTAATGGCCGCCCATTTTCCAGAAGTTGGAGGTCCATAGTGGAGGACTTAGCCAATAACTCCAGCTCAAGTGAAGTGTGGTCCTCATGTGGCCAAGGTAGGCATCAAGAATGGGTGTGTCCACAGATGGATTGCTCTTTTTTCGGTGTCTTTACAGCTATAGAGACCTGCCCTCTTCTGCCTAGAATATAGGTATGTGTGCAAGTCAGTAATAGACTGGTCGAGGGCTTGGTGGACTCTGGCTCTGCTACTATGCTGATACAAAGAAATTTGTTGTCCCCAGAGTTGTTGTAACCCCATGAACTAGTCCGCATCTGCTGTGTGCATGGAGATGTTCGGGCCTTTCCTTGTGCCATTGTCCCTTTGATAATCATGGGAAAGACTGCCAAACTATGTGTGGGTGTGTGTCCTTGGTTACCAGCCCCTGTGCTAATAGGTTGTGATTGGCCTCACTTCCGATCTCTTGTTCTGCCAGAGGAACAGGTGCCTGCAGCAACCCTTGGAGAGACATTTACCTTCTCCCCTGATTTTTTTCTGTCTCGGGTAAAGGCTCCTAAATCTAAGAAACAAAGGAGAAGGGATCACAGAGACTGGCTTGCTCGTGATGTTTTGTTTGGAAAAAAGGTCTGTTCCCATAATGCTACTGTAAAGAATGTGCCTGTAAATGCTGATGTTCCTGTTCATGTCAATGTATCTGATAATTCTGATGAACCTGTCATCACTAATGTGCCTATGCATGCTGATGTACATGGTAATGCTGAGAGGTCTAGGAACACTGTGTCTAGCAGCCCACCTAATCCTCGTAGCATGGAGAATAATGCTGAGGTTCAATTAAGTAGTATTAATGAAGAGGTTAAGTAGTATTAATGAAGTGGTCTTAACACTTCCCATTGCATCTGATTTAAGAAAGGCCCAACAGGAAGATCCCGCTTTAAAAAGGGCCTTTGAACAGGTTCTTTCAGTGGATGGTGTCCTCTTGTCACATGTAACAGAATTAAAATATCCCCATTTTGTGTTGCCTAGAGAGATTTTATATCGACTAGACAATCACAAACAAACGGGAGAGGTGATACGACAGTTGGTGGTCCTGGGCCCTTTTAGAAAGCAGGTTCTGGTTTTAGCCCTTGCAGTTCCTTCGGGATGGTCATTTGGGATGGGATAAGATGGTGGAAAGAATAACCTCTCGGTTCTGTTGGCCAAGTGTTTATGCTGAGGTCTCGCGGTTCTGTTCCGCTTGTTCACAGTAGACCGTCTCCGTTGATTTAGTGGGTCTGCTTGAACCACCATCTAAAGGCTATAAATTCATTTTAGTAGTGGTTGACTATGCCACCTATTAACCAGAGGCATTTCCATTAAGGGTCGCTATAGCCAAACAGGTAGCAACTAAGGGCCTGATTCAGAGCCGGACGCTATTTGCGCTCGCTCGTTCAGAAAAAGGGGACGGATAGTTAAATTGAGCGCTCGCTCTTTGTGGTCTGTTGACGCCTGTATGTCTGAGCGAGCAAACTAAACATGCACTCGCTATTTTGTAAAGATGCCCCCTGGCCGCTTGCATCCTACTTCATCTCCGCTATTTATTAGATTAATCGAGTACATCGAAATGCGTCTGAACTGCTCTCAGTGCTTGTGGTAGGATTTTCCTACCGCAATCATGCGAACAGTTCAGGCTAAGAGCCAACCAAGTGACGTGGCCGATGACGCTGCTTTGTTAACTATGTACACCCTTAAAACGCCCGTTTTGACCGTTTGGCACACCTGCGTTTGGATCACCACTCCCTGTTTTCAAGCACCTTCCCCTGTTACCACCCACAAACGCCCCATCCTGTCACTCAAATTAGCAGGCACTCGCTATTTTGCGAGCGCTCAATTTCCGACCGCACTGACTGGTTGGCGCATGCGCATTACGACCCATATGCATGCGCAGTTGTGCGAACATCGCTCGGAGCGAACGAGCGGCCGCTTTTGAGCAGCTCTGAATCAGGCCCTAAGTTATTAGAGGTGTTTTCCAGGGTTGGATTACCTAAAGATATTCTTAACGACCAAGGGACAAACTTTATGTTTAAGTAATGCAGGGGGTGTTAAAGTTGTTAAAAATTAAATCTGTCAGAACCTCAGTATATCATCCCCAAACAGATGGCTTAGTTGAAAGAATTAATTGTACACTAAAGTATGTGTTAACAATGTTTATAGAGACAGAAAAAAGGTGGGATGAGCTTCTACCCTATTTGTTCGTTGCAATCAGAGAAGTGCCCCCGGCTTCTACTGGCTTTGCCTTTTTGAGCTTCTTTATGGGAGGAAGCCACAGGGTGTTCTCAACCTTCTACGGGAAGCATGGAAAGAACATCAAATAGAGGGCAAAAAGATCATTCAATATGTGGTCTAGATGAGTATTCACATAGATCTACTAGGTCAATTGGCCTGGGAAAATTTGTTAAATGCACAGGAGGCTCAAAAACTTCTCTATAACCGTAATGCCCGAACTCTAATTTTTTCACCTGGGGTAAAGTCCTTTTGTTGTTACCTGCTCAGGGAAGTAAATTACTATCAAAGTGGCAAGGGCCATTTGAAGTAATTAGAAAAGATGGCAAAGTAAACTATGATGTCTCTCAACCTTACTCCTGTAGAGGTAGTCAGATTTACCATGTTAATCTGTTGAAAGCATGGAAGGATCAGCAGGTGTTTTTTGTAGACACTGGTAGTGGCCATAGTGACCTTGTTCCACAGATTCCTCAGACCAATGGGGTCTCTCCACCCTTTGAACCTTTCAATTCAGACAAGCTGAAGCCTCCTTGGGGAACCTTGTTAATGAATTCTCAGATGTTTTTTCTGATAAACCAGGGAGGACCAATTTAGTCTTACATGACATTGTAAGCCCACCTGGTATAGTAGTTTGACAAAGACCCTATAGGCTTCCAAGGGAAAAATAAGCACAGGTAATCAAGGAAATACAATTAATGTTGAAGTTAGGGGTAATTGAGGAGTCATCTAGTGTTTGGTGTAGCCCCATTGTCTGTTAAGCATGGGGTAAGACTTCGTAGGGGATTGTCCCACAACTTCCTTGAGGGCTGGTATAACCTTGGCTTGATGCAGCTGTGTAGTAGCGTAAACCGCTGATATGGCTAGAGGGGCTGAAGCCTGGACTAGTGGGATGAGATGCAGCCTTTGGGCTGGTAGCATCCTTGAGGGCTGGAAGTGCCTTGGCTGGATGTGGCCTATGGGCCTGAAGATGAGATGCAGCCTTTGGGCTGGTAGCATCCTTGAGGGCTGGAAGTGCCTTGGCTGGCTGTGGCCTGTGGGCCTGAAGATGAGATACGGCCTTTGGGGTGGTAGCAGCCTTGAGGGCTGGAAGTGTTTTGGCTGGCTGCTGTAACAGATGACTGGAGAAAGTATGCTGGATTACGACATGTGCCGCTGAGTTGACACAAGTGTGAGTACACTGGCTTGTGCACTGAGGACGCTGGATTACGGCCTGTGCCGCTGGGTTGACAAAAGTGCGAGTACACTGGCTTGTGCATGGAAGATGCTGGATTGTGGCCTGTGCCACCAGGTTGACACAAGCGTGAGTACACTGGCTTGTGCACTGAGGATGATGGAGTGCGACCTGTGCCGCCTGGATGACACAAATGGCAGATAGATGGTAAGCAAACCGTGCCACCCAGATGACACAAATGTCAGGTATACAGGAGGGCTGGATACTCGACTGGATACGGGAGACAATGCCAGAACCAGAAACACATGAAACTCTATCACCAGCAGGGAGTGAAGGGCTGACTATAATTTAACAGATACAGGGTCCAATCAGAGCAAGCCCTGCAGCCTCCCTAATGACAGACCAGTGTGCAGCTGGCCTGTGCACACAGACAAGACAATTAACTAGTGTGAAACTGATACTGCACACAGGCAAACAGTAATTAATGAACACATGAAATTAGCACACAGACAGACAGGAATGACAGGCTATGAGCTAATGCAAACAAGACAGGATTAAATGTAATGTCCGGGTAGCAACTAAGACTGGGAACTGCAACCAAGATGATCTGCTAACCACAGACCCTAACATTGTCTTGGTCCTGCATAGACTTCCACAAAGTAAATGCAGTGTCCAAATGTGATGCCTATCCAATGCCAAGGGTCCATGACCGGCTAGATAAATTAGGTTTGGCCAGATATATTTCTACCCTTGATCTTACAAAGGGATATTGGCAAATAGAGCTGACAGAGAAAGCTAGGAATAAAACAGCTTTTTCTACTCCGTTGGGCCTCTTTCAGTGGCAAGCAGTGCCTTTTGGCTTGCATGGTGCCCTGGCCTCTTTTCAGAGGGTAATGGACCAGGTGCTTTGTCCTCATCAGAATTATGCTGCAGAATACTTGGACAATATTGTCATATATAGGTAGCATTGGAATGCCAATGTTAATAGGTTTAGGACTGTTCTTCAATCTTTGAGAGAGGCAAGTTTAACTGCTAATTTAAAGAAATGTGTTCTAGGTAAAAATTAAACCAAGTACTTAGGGTATGTGGTGGGCAGTGGGTGTCAGAAACCCCTTGTGAGTAAGGTAGAGGTACTAGCTGATGCCCCAGTTCCGACTACCAAGAAAGAGTTAAGGTCCTTCATGGGTTTAGCAGGCTATCACAGGAGGTTTTTGCCTCAATTTTCTAGCTTAGCGGCTCCCTTAACAGATTGTTTGAAAAATTCTACTCCAAATAAACTTGAGTGGTCTAGGGACTGTCGGTCTGCTTTCACCAAAATTAGGGATGTGTGCCGACCCCCGTGTTATGGTTTTGTTTTTGGTTTTGGATCTGTATCTCCTTCGTGTTTTGGATATGGATCTGGTTTTGTAAAATCACCCTTGCGTGTTTTGGTTTTGGTTTTGGATCTTTTTTCAAAAAATGATAAAAACAGGTAAAACTACATAATTTGGGCCTGCTTTTGTTCCTACAGTATTATCAGCCTTAATAACATTTATTCCCAGTCATTTGCAGTCAATTTTGACCACCTCACAGCTCACAATATTGATTTTTTTCATATAGGTTAGGCCTAGGGCCAAAATGTTACATCCAGCTAGCTGGCTGACTAAACTAAGTAACAGCAGTGGGCGGCACTAACATGTGGCCATTTTTAAAAAATGAAAGGGGCATACAGGAGATGCTGAATGTGGTTATTACAATTTCTGGACATTAATAAACAATCGAATTCAAAATGTCAGACAGCAATGCCCCAAACAGCACATAATGCAGAGAAAAGAGGTGCAAGATGGAATAGTCCTTGGGCCCTCCAACCCACCCTTATGTTGTATAGGAAACAGGGCATTCACAGTTTAACAAACCAATCAGTTCAGCGACAGGGACTGCCAATTGTGGCTAAAATGATTGGTTTGTTTGGACCCCCATAAAACAAGCTACCAATGTGCATTGGACATGGAAATGATCCCATATCCAGAACTTGGGGCCTGGAGCTCCCCTGAGCGAGGCAGCAGCGATTGACGACACAGGCAGCACTAGGTTGCTGCTGTCTTATAATAAGTGCGGCTAACGCACACGCACACAGAAAAAAAAATACACTTTTTATTATTATTTTTTTTTTGTCCAGAACTTGGGGCCCGGAGAACCCCTGACCGAGGCAGTAGTGATTGATGACACAGGCAGAACTAGGTTGCTGCTGTCTGATAATAAGTGCAACTAACACACACAGAAAAAAAATACAATTATTTATTTATTTTTGTCCAGAACTTGGGACCTGGAGCACCCCTGACCGAGGCAGCAGTGATTTACGACACAGGCAGCACTAGGTTGCTGTCTGAATAAGTGCAGCTAACGCACATGCACACACACAAAAAAAATACACTTTTTCATTATATAGATTTTTTTTTTTGCCCACAACTTGAGGCCCAGAGCACCCCTGACTGAGGCAGCAGCAATTGACAACACAGGCAGCACTAGGTTGCTGTCTGAATAAGTGCGGCTAACGCACACGCACACACAAAAAATAAAATACACTCAAAAATACAGGCAGCACCCCACCAGCCCAAATGGACACAGCTCAGCTGCCCAGATGGACACAGCAGACAGCACCAGCCCAGATGGACGCAGCAGACAGCACCAGCCCAGATGGATGCAGCAGACAGCACCAGCCCAGGTGGACACAGCAGACACCACCAGCCCTACACTACCCACCCTCCCTGTTCACTCTCCACAGCCGGAGTGAAATGGCACTGACGTGGGCTCCTTATAAAGCAGAGATGAAAGCTCGCGAGCCACAAGATTTCGTCTCTGAGGGTTTTGCCTCGGTTTGAGATCCGGGGCCAGTGGGGAACCGAATACACGTTCGGTTCTCACCCCGGATCTCTAAGTTCAGGTGGGTTGGGATCTCTGAGATCCGATCCCACTCATCTCTAACCAAAATTAAACATCTTTTGTGTAAAGGCCCAGTTTTACGGTCTCCAGATTTTACCAAGCCTTTTGTCGTAAAAATAGACGCCTCAGATGTGGGTATGGGGGCAGTTTTGTGTTAGGAGTTTGATGGCATTGAACACCCTATTCTATATCTTAGTAGAAAGTCGGTCCCATGAGAGACTAGGTATTCTGTAATAGAAAAAGAATACTTCACTATAAATGGGCTCTTGAGTCATTGAGATATTATCTTTGTGGGGCCAGGTATACTGTGGTTACTGATCATGCACCGTTAAAATGGTTACAGTCCATGAAAGATTCTAATGCAAAACTGACAAGGTGGTACCTGGCTCTCCAGCCTTTTTCTTTTGAAGTCCAGCACAGACTGGGATGTCTACATATGAATGCAGATTGTTTGTCATGAACTGGGCTGGAGAGTCGGGCTTCTGCCGCTGGTGATTTAGGTTCAACCTGTCTCATTAAGCTGATTTATTGTTCCTGAACTGTGTTTACCTTATGTAAGAAGCCATTACACTGGCTCTGCCTTTGCACTCTGGAATAAAAAGCTTACTTGTTTGCAACACTTCAGTCTCCCATTGGTCGTCTGAACTTACCTGCTACAGTCCATTAGGGCCCTGCTTATTAATCAGGATATATATATATATATATATATATATATATATATGAAATCTTCTTGATCAATATTATTATTGTCTATAAATTAAAAAAAAAAGACAGTTCCCACACTTCTTGTAAACCAACAGGATAATTGTTTCATTATTAGAATATACTGTACATTTAAAAGTAAAAAAGTGGGGAGCATCCATAAATTACTATGATATATCCAAAAATACATTGCAAAGTAGCATCACAGCATAAAGTTACCATCTTATGTTTTGTATTTATAGAATCCAATTATAACACTAGCTGAAGTACCTGGCATTGTCCGAGTTTAAATCTTCAAGTTACTACATTAGGCATCCCAGACCAATTGCCACCCCTCTGTGAAGTTTTCATCCAAAACCATGCAGTGGAAGGCCCAGAAAATGCTCCCCTGGTCAAAGTTCTGTCCAGCGTACAGCAACAGGAGGTCCAACCAGGACCGTAACCCCCTAAAACCTAGCCAGGATCTAACTGGACCACCTCTCATTGGTTTCACCTCTATGAATTTTTCATCCAAATCCAGCCAGTGGAAGGCTCAGTGCAGGTCAAAGTTCTGCCCAACATACACCAATGGGAGGTCCGACTGGGAAATACCCTTCAAGTTCTTTACAATAACTCTAAATATGTACCTGCAACCCGCCGGGAAGCAGCGGCTTACAGAAGCCGTTGTTTCGTAAATTCTCCCCTGCCTATTTTTACACATCTCACTATTTACATTATCGTGTGCCTTTGTATCTGCTTTTGGATCGCCTGCATCAAATTTAAATAATGGGGCCGATTGTGAGGTAAGAGCAAAGGAAAAAATGCAAGTAGCTTTGTATCTGGAACAAAACATGCTGCAATACAAAGGGTGCAAATGCAATTTTTTTTTAACGTTTTTGAATGCAGGGTGAATACTGGCTGCTATTGCAGGTAGCTGATAAATGCTGGATGATTTTATTATTAGTACACTACAATTTATATTTTAGTTTGGACACGCCCCTCTCAAATTTATCTCTCTGCACATTTTACACCTGTCCCACATGCAGTGCAGCATGGTTTTACCAAGGTGCAATGTTACTTGCTCTTTTTTGCTTTCGCCCCAACCTTAGAACAATTTCAGTGTGTAGAAGAGGAGATAGTGGGCCTGATTCATTACGGATCGCAACTGCAAATGCAATAGCAATTACGCACGCAGTCTCACTGAGATGATATGCTAATCCTCTGCAATCGCTATGCCGTCGCAGCACACATAAGGACGCCCCTTACATACAGCCGTAATACTTAGCAAGACTGTGAAACCATCGGTAACATCGAGTACCATCGCAGCCTCACGCACACTTGCACAAGGTCTGACCTGGCTCAGGAATTGCTAATCTGGTCGCACCCTATGGGTACTCAAACTGCATAGGGTATCACAGTGAATAATTTATGCACGCCCATGCAACAGCATTCAAATGCCCTGGCATGCCTGGGTTTTGTTGAAAACCCCTCCCCCTTCACCACTCCCAAACAGTACTACCTGTCAATCACTCTGTGATGGGTTTGCGTAGTGACTGTGATCGCAGTCCCGATCGCAGTGGAGTGTTCGCCCATGTGCACTGCAATGCAACAATCGTCTGAATGCGTCTGTAATCGCAGTTGCGATCCTTGCTGAAACAGACCCACAGTACTGTAGCACTCTCCTCCTCTCCTCCTCCCTCCACCCTAAGGCATTGCTGCTGAGTCTCAGACTTGTGCCCACTGTCAGGCTCAGAACAGTTGAACTTGAACAGAAACAAATGAAGTGGCATTAGCAGCGCCATCTGGTGCCCATGCGCATATTAAACTTGCACCGTTCATTCAGGCATGCGCATAGGAAATGTGGGCCAAGTCTCTTCTGAGCATGTGCAGGAATATATCCTTACACCCAGGTCGAATATCTGTTGAGTTATTTAACTCACAAATTCACAGATTAGTTATAGTCATTTATACTGTAGGATCGATTTACTATCACAAAACCTGTAAACCCTTCTGCTCCACAGTATATCACTTTCCTCCTGGAGCCCTCCTTAGGACACCTGTGTTATCTTCCCTCTAAAAGGAGAAGAACCAACATTAATATTCTACCTGGGGCTGGATCTCTGAATCACCAGCCTATTAAACTCTACTCTGCCAGCTCGGGTGTAGCCTCAAATCCACCCACTTTCTGCAATATGCAGATTAGCAACATTCCACCCAGATCAGACACCATGTTATTCCTTTGATGGTTATTTTTCTTGCTATCTGATGCCTAAAGCTGGGTACAAACTAGATGATATGTTGTCCGATCTGGCGTGCTGGAGTGACATATCAGACACATCGTCTAGTGTGTACACACTATGTTACTGATGATGTGTGCATGCAGGTCTGACAAGCGTTATTCTTAATGGGGGTCATGCTGCTAAATGTAGCATGGCACCCGCTGTCACCCCGTTGCTCCTGGCATAAGCAAGTGTACCGGGTCCCACCGCTGTCGATGTCTAGTGTGTACCTGGCATAACAGTTACCATAATCCTCAGGCAGCTCTGTCCCCTGAGTAACCCCTTGGAAATCAGGGTGTTACCTTTTATCCACACCTGGTTCCAAACCTGTCAGATAGTGGGTGTTAGGAAGGAACCCACCTTCCCTGTTGCCTGAATGGAGTCACTTATTTTGTAGGGCTGAGTTGCCATTAGTCTCTGCCCCTATGCTCTTCTGGACCTCCCTGCTGGCTGGAAATACCATGGCCTGACTATTGCTCCCAAACATCTTTAACAAAGAGTCTTACAGTAATTACTTATAAAACACAATGACTGGTATCCTATAAGCTGCTGTTACTTGCCGTGGCTGATTGATCTGTCAGGGGCTATCCAATTAGACTCGAATGCTGGCACTTATTGGGGACTGTGTTTCACTTGACTCAGGCAGTTATAATGGTATTATATATAGTAACATGAAGTGGTGGATGCTGATCTTAATGCAGATGGGCGATGTTTTGAGGACCATGCATGCATCGGAGACGCAGTATGCATATGCAGGGCTCAAATGTACCCTGTACTTGCCTGCACCAGTAAGTGCAGCACTGACCAGAGCATCTTGAGGATGCTCTGGTAGGCTGTAAAGGTTGCAGGGTGCCTGTCTGGAGAGTGTAAGGGACGCTCAGGCGGCGCTGCAGTAGCCATCCTGTCTGCAGGGTGCCATTCCAGGTACCCTACTAGCCAGAAGCAAGGGCCATCAAAGGTGCCACCCACAGTGTCCTGTGCTCTAGTTACGGGCCTGTACATGTGTCCCGATACAGCTGTAGGCTGTGTAATTACATCCCGCACCATGAATATGATAAACACACTGTAAAGCCCCATTTAACATTATACCACACTGTAGTGCCCCAGTTCACATCATATCAAACTGTAGTGTCCCTAGTTCACATTATGCCACACTGTAGTGTCCCCTGTTTACATTATGCCACACTGTAGTGTCCCCTGTTCACATTATACTTTAACGTGCCAATTGTTGTTTATTTTATTTTATGATATGAACCAAAGCACAATATATACAATAACTGTACACAATTCAGCAGAGGTTTGGGGTGACACACAAGGGACAGACATTGAAACATTGCTCCCCGATGTCCACTCATCCATAATAATGAAGTCCAGTGCCCCACGGATCAGGACTCGTAGGTTCCCCAGAAGCTCCAAATCCCACCTGTAAATCCATCATATATTAAAGAAAAAAAAAAGGAAACTAAGTTACACATATAGGTATACAGTACTTCCACACATATAGGTATAAAGTACTCTGGAGCTCATTCAGACCCGCTCGCTAAGATGCATACTCTCGCTGCTGCCGATGGTATGCAGTGTGTATGCATTGTGCGTATGCGAATGCATCGCAGTGCACATGCGCATACCTTAGCGAAAGTTCACACTGCAATCGCTCACTGCGCATACACAGCCCAGCACAGTGAGTGACAGGGGAAGCCGTTTGTAGGCGGTAACAGGGGCTGGCTATTAAAAACAGGGGAGTGGAGGTGCAAAAGCAGGCGTGCCTGAGCATCTCAATGGTGTTTTAGAGGTGTGCATAATTATAACACAGCGTCATAGTACACGTCACCTGGCTTGTTTTTACACTGAAGTGCTCACAGTGCTTGTGCCAGGGTATGATCAACCTCAAGCGCTTCGATAGCATCTGATGTACTGATGGTTGCATACACTTTCTGGACGTGACGTGCACAAGTGGGCATCTTAAAACAGGCTGGTGGGTGTCTGCATACACTATGTGATTGCTCTCTAAGAAATGCTGGGCATGCTAGTGCATTGTTGTGTGGTAGGACTGTCTACGCTGTTTGCATACACATTGTGCGAGCGATCGCATCTAGCGAGCGGCTCTGAATCAGGCCCTCTGTTCCATAATTGTGAGACGATACTGACAAGGCACTTTCTATCAATATAAATATTGAGTAATAAAAAGTGTTTATAGTATTATATTATAAAAATGACTGTAACAGTACAAGCTATTTACACTTTTACAAATAAACAAATGTTAAATAAAATGAAAGTGTAAAAAACTATTTTAATAAGAATGATTACATTATAAAGTTACTGAAAACAGCAGATAAGGTAGCTGTGCTCAGCCTTCACTGGCACCAAGAGTCAAGACACACAGCTTGTGGAATACTGGAGCTACAGAGCCAGCAGCTGCAGCTGGGAGTGGGAAGGAAGGTGCCACAATACACACCCAGTGACTAAGGGAGCTGGCGATCATACTGTGCCTCTTAACACTGCCCCAATTTATAATATGATGCACATATGTGCCACAATTTCATTATATACCACACAGATGTATCCCCAATTCATAAGTATGCTACACATCAATGACTACAATACATAATTGCCACACATTTGTGCCCCAATTTATATGCCACACAGTTGTGCCCAAAATTTATTGTATGCCACATAGCCATGAATTATGCCACACAATGCCCTCAATACATATGCCAATGCATATGCTACACATGTGCCCCAAATTCTTTATATGCCATACAAGTGACGCCCCAATACATTATGCCACACATCTGTGCCCCAATATATATACCCTACACTATATTACTAACCCCTCTGTACCCATCACTACTTTACAGACCTTTTTAGATGTTACACTACTACATGTCTATACCCTACACTACAGCACTGACCCTCTACGCCCTACACTACAACAGTGACCATTCTATACCATACACTACATCACTGACCCCTCTATACCCTACACTACAACAGTGACCATTCTATACCGTATACTACATCACTGACCCCTCTATACCCTACACTACAACAGTGACCACTCTATACCGTACACTACATCACTGACCCCTCTATACCCTACACTACAACAGTGACCACTCTATATCGTACACTACATTACTGACCCCTCTATACCCTACACTACAACAGTGACCACTCTATACCATACACTACATCACTGACCCCTCTATACCCTACACTACAACAGTGACCATTCTATACCGTACACTACATCACTGACCCCTCTATACCCTACACTACAACAGTGACCACTCTATACCGTACACTACATCACTGACCCCTCTATACCCTACACTACAACAGTGACCACTCTATACCGTACACTACATCACTGACCCCTCTATACCCTACACTACAAAAGTGACCACTCTATACCATACAGTACATCACTGACACCTCTATACCCTACACTACAACAGTGACCATTCTATATCGTACACTACATCACTGACCCCTCTATACCCTACACTACAATAGTGACCATTCTATATCGTACACTACATCACTGACCCCACTATACCCTACACTACAACAGTGACCATTCTATACCGTATACTATATCACAGACCCCTCTACGCCCTACACTACATAACTGTAGGACTCCCTTCTTTCATCTAATGAGTATTAAGTAAGCAGCAGCTGAGCACACAGAGAAGCATTTTTGTTTACATACTCCTTGCCTACAACCCATTCCATTGATCCTGTAAAGGACCCCACTGTTTGCTAACATGCATACAAACAGTGGCTTAACTACCGTGGGTGCAAGGAGTGCGGTTGTTATGGTGCCCGAGCTGCCAATGGGGTGATTGCATTACATATATGAAGTCTTAAAATCTTAACTTTACCATTTATATTGTTTTTATTAAGGGCTTTATCATATGACTTTCTTGTGTAGTGTGGTAGCAGTATTCATCTGATCCTTTGTTACATAACAAAAAAATGGGGATTTTCCAAACCTGACTCCTTTATTGCCTACTCTTGGCTTGTTAATTGTATATAATACCCCTTTTACACCGGAGCTAAAACCCGGGCTTTTGAAGGGTTAACCCGGGCAGCTCCCTGGTGTAAAAGGGGAGAGAGTTGGATCGCCGGGTCGAGTGACCTGGCAATCCAACCCAGGTAACTAGCAGGGTTTAACACGGGCGTAGCCCGTGAAACCCTGCTGTGAGAACAGCGCACTCCGGGTCACAATGACCTGGAGTGCGCTGCTAGCCGGCCGATTGGTCCGGCTTCAGTGGCGCTTGGAGATGACGTCATCCCCAAGTGACCACTTTCACTCCACAAAAGTCGGGTCTATGCAGACCCGACTGTGGTGTGAGCGGCACTGACTCGGGAATATCCCGAGTCGGCGCCTGCAAAAATCCAGGTCTGATCCGGATAGGAACTTCGTTCCAACTCCGGGTCAGACCTGGAATTTAGGTGGAAAAGGGGTATAACAGTCATTTGTTATGGCCTTAAGGTAGAATCCATCACATCAGTTAATGAAAATAAACCATATCTTACCCAAAGCATCTTAAACTTCCTTTCTTCTAATGACAAGGGCATGATTCAGCGCTGCTGATCGCAGATTCCCGATTATCGGGAATCTGTGTGTGCGCAGGACCCATTCTGCAAGTGTGCAGAATGGGTCCTGCGTAGTCGCACGCAGACCTTTATATGCCTCTGCCTGATTGACAGGCAAAGACATTTAAGGGCCAGTGCGGGGTCGGCCGGCCTTCCCAGAAATCAAGGCGTGTCCGCCCCATTTTCAGGGAATGGCAAGCCCAGGGACTGTGTCGACCGATGTAGTGTCCTGAGCTCGCAAGCCAGTGGAAAGAGACATGTTGACTAGGTGAGCTACAGTACATTAGAAGTGGACATGCAAAGAGGGAGGAGGAGTAGAGTAACTAGTTAGGAATAGGGTAGAGCGGGCTGGTTGTTGGTCAAGATGATGAGGTAAGTTGCAGAAACTTTGTCTTTGGTTATAGAGAGAATGGACTGATGACTGAAGGAGCTAAGTGGGCTTTATGTGATTTCGGATCATCATGTTAATTTTGTCTTTGAAGTAAATGGCAAAATCATGGACTGTGAGTAAGGAAGGGGAGGGAAGTGCAGGTGGGCAGAGAAATTAGTTGAAATTGGCAAGTATATAAAGTATATTTGCTAAGAAAGTAAAAGTGTTGTAAGATGAAAAGACAAACAGTGGAGGAAGTCAGTAAAGGCGTACAACTTCCTCCAGTGGTTCTCAGTAGCGCGGAAGCACTTTTTAAGGCAGCAGATCTGTTTAGTGTTATCATTACACATATTGCACATTACTATCCATATCAAATTCATTCTCAATGCAAACCTCATTAGTACGTGATCCATGTTTTTCAGTCCTTTTTAGTCCCCAAGACTCAAAGTGCTACATCTCAGAGCTCCCTTTTCTTCTCATGATCCTCTTTCCCCATCTAGCAGAATGTTACCAAAGAACTGCGGTATGGAACAGAGGAAAGTGAAAACTACAGTATATGCTCAATTTGAGATCGATGCATTGGGATCTCAAACCGCAATTTAAGGATTTAATAAAACAACTGTGATTATCCTAAAAATTAACATTTTAAAATAAGTTAACTGTATTTAATTACACTTCCGCTAGACCTCATGTGAAAATGTATTGCATGCTGTCACGGCTGCTGACACTTGAGACTCCTGGGAGGAGCCAGGCCTACTAGGCACAATAAACTGGGGTGGCTTTAGGAATGACCTTTTCATGAAATCTCGATAGCATTGAATAAAAGTAAATGGAATTTATTCACAGGAGAAATATAATAGCAACGTCTCACATAAAGTCTCAACAACACTGAGGTTCACATAAGCAATAATGAGTATAGGAGAAAACCCCCCATATAGTCTTTAACACAGAAAAGTTAATATGGTAGGGAACCCTGAGTCCAGTATGAGGCTAACACCTCAGGATGTATAGAGGAGCTTCACCTGGGTGGAACCCTGTAGTGATGGAGATCCGGAGCAGAGTGAGCCCTGTGATGCAGTGAGAGACGGAGCAGTGTTGAGCCCTGTGATGCGGTGAAACACGGAGCAGGGTTGAGCCCTGTGATGCGGTGAAAGATAGAGCAGGGTTGAGCCACGTGATGCGGTGAAAGACAGAGAAGGGTTAAGTCCTGTGATGCAGTGAGGTTGGAGCAGGGTTGAGCCCTGTGATGCAGTGGGGTCGGAGCAGGGTTGAGCCCTGTGATGCGATGAGGTCGGAGCAGGGTTGAGCCCTGTGATGCGATGAGGTCGGAGCAGGGTTGAGCCCTGTGATGCGGAGGTTGAAGCAGGGTTGAGCCCTGTGAAGCAGTGTGGTTCCAGAACAGGGTTGAGCCCTGCGGTGTAACTAGAATCCGGAGCGGGGTTGAGCAATACTTAGGCAATGGCTATGCTGAGCTCTGTAGTGCGGCTGGTAACTGGCATCAGAAGTTTAGCTGGAACATGAGCGGATATATAGCAAAGTCCACAGCAACCCACAGGCACAGCAGGGACCTGGCAGGAGTCTAAGGAAGACCTGAAAGTAACATTTCACAGACACTGAGACACAGTTAGTACAGGTTGAGTCTCCCATATCCAAATATTCCGAAATACGGAATATTCAAAAATACAGAATTTTTTTGGCATGACTCAGATAATGAAACCTTTGATTTTTGATGGTCCAATGTACACAAACTTTGTCTAAGGCACAAATTATTAAAAATATTGTATACAATTACCTTCAGGCTCTGTGTATAAAGTGTATATGAAACATAAATGAATTTCATTTCTGTACACAAACTTTGTTTGAGCCACAAAATTATTGAAAATATTGTATAAAATTACCTGCAGGCTGTGTGTATAAGGTGTATATAACACATAAATGCATTCTCTGTGTATATTTGGGTCCTATTCCCAAGATATTTCATTATGGTATGCAATTATCCCAAAATACGGAATATTCCATTATCCAAAATACCCCTGGTCCCAAGCATTTTGGATATTGGAGACTCAACCTGTAACAGGCTTTATACTAGAGGTCTGTGATCCATAGGAAGTTCAGAACATGTGACCCAAATGGAATCAGGTTTGAAATAATGAGCAATCTAGGAATCCCACAACCTGACAACACCTTGGAAACAGATGATCACTTTAACTCTCTATTCCCTGTATGTGAAGAATGCCAGCAAGCAGGATAGCTCCTCCAACGACCACAAAGGAACTTTGGAAAAAGTAATCTATGTACTGAAACAGTCGCAGTCCTGACAGTACACCCACCAGATTTTAAAGGGAATTTAGCATGAAAATTACGTATCAACTTAGGAGCATGGACATCAGAGTCTTTAATCCAAGATCTCTCCTCCGGGCCATAACCCTTCCAGTCTACAAGGTATTGTAACTGATTTTGATGCTTACATGAATCCAGAATCTTATCGATCTCAAACTCCACACCTCGAGCAGTTGTTATGGGAGGTACTTTAGGCAAGCTGTCATGAAATCAATTAAGAATCAATGGTCTAAGCAAGGAGATATGAAAGGAGTTAGGTACACGCATAGTTGGAGGTAACTGTAACTTACATGCCACTGGGTTGATAATTTTTATAATATGAAAAGGACCAATATACTGGGGAGCAAACTTCATAGTAGGTACTTTAAGTCGAAGATTTCTAGTAGACAACCAGACACAATCCCCAACAGAGTATTTAGGAACAGCCGAACATTTTCTATCAGCAAAGACCTTATAATTATGAGAGGCTTTCCTAAGACACTTATTGGGAGGTTCTGATTTTGTTGTGGACCCGGGGTGGTGATAGGAGCAGACACAGAAGCAGACTTAAATGAAAAAGTGGAGTTTTTAATAAGTGGCTTAGTAGACATGGGAATGGCAAAGGAAAAAAGTCCAGGTATAGCACTAAAGTGCACTTGATAACTGTAGTGGGGGTTAATGGGAGAATGTCCAGATAGTGACAGGCAGAAACTGTCCAGTATACAAGTATGGTGAGCTGTAACAGAACGCAGGTTTGACGAGCTGTAACTGAATGCAAGTATGATGAGCTGTAACAAATGCAGGCAGAGGTAGTGAAGTCCAGCTGGGAGTGAATGGAGGCAAGGTGCAGGGAAACAGCAGGTTCAGGTACTCAGGCAGGTGAAAAGGTATATGGAGGGTGCAGGGTAAGTCCAGCAGGTTGGAGCAGGCAAGATTCAGGCTAGTAGCATTTACAAGCAGGCAGGTAAGGCACAGGTACTCTCTCTCAGCCGCAGCTGAGAAACACGTTGCACTGGCAAAGGAAGGAAGGCTCTGGACCTTCCTAAATACTCAGTGCCGCACTGTGACTGGCTGGAATGAGCACATGACCTACCAGGTTTGGACAGCTGGAATCACATGGCCGCAAGCAAGATGGCGGTGCCAATGCCAATGGAATGGAAGCACCGCCAGACCTCACCAGGCCTAGTGACAATGTGCCCGCACAGAACCATGTGCAGCCAATGCCCCTCGCCAAACACCAGCACCGTTGCCAGAGACCCCCCACCATAACGACCTCACAGGTAATACCCGGTGACTACCATGCTGAGAAACCCTGGCCGTGACACTTATGTACCTGTCTCCAAATTCCAGAAAAATTTTGGAGGGTAGCTTTGGCTGCTGGAACATCCACTGTAGGAATTGATTGAAGCTTAGGAACTCGAGAATGCCGACCAGATTTGGCGAAAAGAGGACTTACACCTGTAGCAGACAAATAATGAAAGTTATGAGCAAACCCCATGCAAGAAATCCATTCAATCATCTTGAGAAGAAGAAAAATACATTCTCAAGAAGGTCTCCAACTCCTCGTTCACTCTTTCGGTTTGTCCATTTGACTGAGGGTGATATGCAGAAGAAAACTGTAATTTCATTTGCAATGATGAACATAAAGCTGTCCAAAACTGAGCAACAAACTGGACACCCCGATCAGACACTATCTCAGAAGGAAGTCCATGAAGATGAAATATCTCTTTGATAAATATTTGTGCTAATTTGGGGCTGATGGAATTCGAGCCAAAGAACAAAAATGAGCCATCTTGCTAAAAAGGATCCACCACTACCCAAATAACTGTACACCCCCTAGAGTCAGGAAGATCTGTAATAAAATCCATGGAAAGATGGGTCCATGGTTGGGTGGGAATGGGTAGTGGATGGAGAGGACCAACGGGAGACTGCCGGGAGGACTTATGTTGTACACACTTAGAACAAGAACGTATAAACTCTTGGACATCTTTTTTCATGGAAGACCACCAATAAGAACGTTGCAAAAATGAGAACATTTTACGAACCCCTGGATGTCCAGAGAAATGAGAATTATGAGCCCAGGAAAGAAGTTTACCTCGTAACTCTGGTGCCACAAATATCTTCCCAGTAGGAGGATCAGGAGAGATGGAAATTGAAGAAAAAGCCACAGGGTTTATTATAGGGTACCTTTGATCTTTCTCTTCCAACATTGAGCATGAAAGTGCATCTGCCTTTTTATTCAATGAACCTGGACATTACCTGAGGACAAAATCAAAACGAGAAAAAAAAGAGTGCCCAACGAGCTTGTCTTGGGTTCAGACAATGGGCAGTTTTCAAATACAACAAATTTTTATGGTCTGTAAAATTAGTAACAGGGTGCTTTGCGCCTTCTAATAAATATCTCCATTCTACCAAAGCTAACTTAATAGCTAACAACTCTTGGTCCCCAATGGAGTAATTACTCTCAGCACTAGAAAACTTTCGTGAAAGAATCCACAAGATACTGTTCTCCCATCTGCAGCCAATTGAGACCAAATAGCCCCAACTCCATAAGTGGAGGCATCCACTTCTATCATAAATGGCTTTTCAACATCAGGTTGAACTAGAATGGGGGCCATGGAAAATGCATCTTTGAGAGTCTGAAAGGCATCCAATGCCTCTGGGGACCACACTTTGGGATTAGCCCCTTTTTTTGTCATAGCAGTAATTGGAGCTACAATCATTGAAAACGCTTTAATAAACTTTCTGTAATAATTGCCAAAGCCTAAAAATCTCTGAATAGACTTTAACGAAGTGGGCAAAACCCAATCTTGAATAGCCTTTAACTTTTCAGGGTCCATCTGAAGTTCAGAACCGGAAATGAAATACCCCAAAAAGGGTTTCACTGGGACTTCAAAAACACACTTGGAGATCTTACCATAAAGCTTATTAGCTCAAAGATGACTTAATACCTCTTTAACATGGGTACGATGATCAGAAAGATTCCTGGAAAAAAATCAAAATATCATCAAGATAAACAATAACAAACTGATAAAGTATATTTCAGAACACTTCATTCACAAACTCCTGGAACACCGCTGGAGCATTACATAAACCAAAAGGCATGACAAGGTTCTCATAATGGCCATCTCGCGTATTAAACGCAGTTTTCCACTCATCACCCTCTTTAACTCTGATCAAGTTGTAAGCTCCCTTTAGATCAAGTTTAGTAAACAGTCGAGACCCCTTAACTCTGTGAAACAATTCTGTAATGAGAGGAAAAGGATATTTATTTTTACTGTGTTCTCATTTAGACCTCTAAAGTCGATACATGAACAAAGACCAAAATCATTTTTCTTTACAAAAAAGAAGCCCGCTCCAGCGGGAGATGAAGAAAGCCTGATAAACCCCTTTTGAAGGTTATCTTGCACATATTCCGACATGGCTTGAGTCTCAGGAACAGAGAGAAGGTATACTCGACTTTTGGGTGGCATTTTACCAGGAATAAGTTCAATAGGACAATCCCAGGGATGGTGTGGTGGAAGTTTGTCTGCCGCCTGCTCAGAAAAGACATCAGCAAATTCATGATAAGGCTGTGGGAGAGAAGGTGGAACATCTACTTTCACTTCAGCCAATCGTACCACAGGAATCAAACAATTTAATTTGTATTTAGGACTCCAAGAAAGAATTTGAGAACAAGTTTAATCAATATGAGGGTTATGAAGAGTTAACTATGATAAACCAAGAACTATATCATACATAGAAATAGGTAATACCAAAAACTCTAAACTTTCTTCATGCAAAGCTCCTACCCTCAACTTCATAGACTTTGTTTGATGCGTAACATATCCATTAGAAATTCTAGTCCCATTAACTGCAGAAAGGGAAAAAGAACGAGTTAATTTGACAACAGGAATTTTTAATTTCTGAACCAGAGACAATGAAATAAAATTGCCAGCTGCTCCAGAATCTAGCAATGCAGAAAACTCTTGACACGAAGAACCAAAGACAGGAATGCTCACAGAAATTAAACAATCCTTTTTGGGGGAAACTTTAGAAAATACCCCTAGTTTGACTTCCCCTCCATCAACTAGGGACGATCATTTTCCCGGCCTTATTGAACATTTAGCCAAGAAATGTTCTGAAGATGCACAATACAAGTACAAATTAGAACGCCTTCTATGTTGCTTCTCAACTTCAGACAATTTAGCTTTATTAATTTGCATAGGCTCATCAGATGTACTATGAAAAGAACGAGACTGGGGAAGAGAACTTTTAGAACACTCAGAGTGACTCCTCTGAACCCCTCGTTCTCGCATACGCAGATCAATTTTAATAGTCAATAAAATTAACTCATCCAAATTCTCAGGAAGATCCCGAGTCACCAACTCAGCTTTAAGTCTCTCAGAGAGACCATTCCAATATGCTGCTCTTAATGCCTCATTATTCCATTTAAGTTCTGCGGCTATAGTTTGAAAACGAACCACATACTGACCAACTGGAGCTGTTCCTTGCTTTACTCGCAAAATATTCACAGATGCGGCCACTGATCTTCCAGGTTCGTCAAATATCCTTTTGAAAGTAGAAACAAAAGTTTGGTAATTAGACATTAAGGCATCATTTCTATCCCATAAAGGAGAGCAGGGCCGCCGTCAGGGGGGGACTGCCGGGACTGGAGTCCCGGGCCCGGACACTCAGGGGCCCGCCCGCTCCTACCCCAGTAGTGCTAAGACCCCCCCATCCCCCGGCGGATCATAAAGGCAGCAAGGGACAAACTGGACTGGGGGCAAGCAGGCAGAGGACGCTCCCCGGCCGTTCCAATCGTGTTTGTAAATACAATTAGAGCGGTCGGGCAGCATAATTCTGCCTGACACTCACCAGTACACGCAGCACCCGGCAGCTCTGTTTGGCTGCAGTCAGTGACGTGCCGCTGAGCGATGATGCTGATTGGTTAATGGCTCCAGCCATCCACCAATCACAGTGATGGGATATATTCATGCACTGATTGGTGGATGGCTGAAACTATCCACCAATCACAGTGCAGGAGGCTGTGTGGTACTGTATTCAAGATCAGGAGGACTATCATGAGATGAGATGGCAGGACTAACCAAAGGCAGCCAGGTGAGGATTAGAATAGATATTTTAATATTTAACAAGAGGTGAGGAGAAAAGTATGGGGATTTTAATCAGTGAGTGGGGCATTGTAGATTTGTGTCATGTTTTTCAACGATGGATGACAAATTTATTATGGGTTTGATGTTTAATAAAGGAGAGGGACTCTGATTTTGGGTGTGATTTCTCATGAGGTAGGATGGGTATGTATGTGTGTGTATATGTGTATATATATATATATACATTCACACACATTGTATGTATATATACATACACACACACACATACATACATACCCATACTCCCTCATGAGAAGGGCAAATATAGAAACCCCTCCCAACAAAATTTGCACTTGCCCCTGTACTACCCCCCCACCACCACACAATAGCAGTGAGTGACTGACAGGCCCAGGCCAGGGATGCCCTCCCACTCCACCTCCTACCAACGCCACGGTTTGCTCGCATCTTGTACTGCTACTACTATTCCCTTGAAAGTGAGATGAGTGACGGGCCTAGCCGGGGGCCAGCTCCTACAAGTACGCCACCTACTACTACCCCCCCGCGTGAGTCACTTCTCACCCAGCTGCCCGGGGCCGCCATCTTGCTTCGCCTCCTACCTACATCGCGGCCGGCCCGTGCAAAAAACATTTTCTTGTTAGCGGCATACACACCGCTGAATGAGAGAGGAGTCGCTGCGTGTGAGGGGGGCCCTGCCTTTTTTGTCAGTCCCGGGCCCTATCATTTCTGATGGCAGCCCTGAAGGAGAGGTCCACTCAAGAGCAGCACCAGACAATAATGACATAATATAAGCCACTTTAACACGAGAGGTGGTAAAACTTTGAGGTAACAATTCAAAATGAATCTCACATTGCTTGAGCAATCCTTTACATGTTTTTGGATGACCATCATAAGAGGTAGGAGTCGGTAAACGTAAATGAGAAGCAGAAACCCCTGATGTACTTGCAACAGGAATCTAAAGTTTATCAAGACGTGTGGAAAGATCCTGTAGACATTGCAAAACTTGAACTTGAGTGTTTTCCTGTACTTCAAAATGAGCGGTCAAACCGTGAACCACCTGTACCCCAGTAGCCTGTTCCAGATCCGGATTCATTTTTAGGTCTGTGCAAACTGTCACAGCTGCTGACACTTGAGACTCCTGGGAGGAGGCAGGCCTACTAGGCACAATAAACTGGGTGGCTTTAGGAATGACCTTTTCATGAAATCTCGATAGCATGAAATAAAAGTAAATAGAATTTATTCACAGGAGAAATATAATAGCAACATCTCACATAAAGTCTCAACAACACTGAGGTTCACATAAGCAATAATGAGTATAGGAGAAAACCCCCCATATAGTCTTTAACACAGAAAAGTTAATATGGTAAGGAACCCCGAGTCCAGTATGAGGCTAACACCTCAGGATGTATAGAGGAGCTTCACCTGGGTGAAACCCTGTATTGATGGAGATCTGGAGCAGAGTGAGCCCTGTGATGTGGTGAAAGACGGAGCAGGGTTGAGCCCTGTGATGCGGTGAAAGATGGAGCAGGGTTGAGCCCTGTGATGCGGTGAAAGACGGAGCAGGGTTGAGCCCTGTGATGCTGTGAGGTTGAAGCAGGGTTGAGCCCTGTGATGCAGGGAGGTCGGAGCAGGGTTGAGCCCTGTGATGCGATGAGGTCGGAGCAGGGTTGAGCCCTGTGATGCGGAGGTTGAAGCAGGGTTGAGCCCTATGAAGCGGTGTGGTTCCGGAACAGGGTTGAGCCCTGCGGTGTAACTAGAATCCGGAGTGGGGTTGAGCCCCGCGATGCAATGAAGGTTGAAGCAGGGTTGAGACCTGTGAAGCGGTGTGGTTCTGGAACAGGGTTAAGCCCTGCGATGTGACTAAAATCCAGAATGGGGTTGAGCCCCGCGATGCGGTGATGATAACTGTAACGGTGCAGTTGACAACTGTAACGAAGAAGGGTTCGATGTCCACAGGAGTGAGAGACAACAGGCAAAGTAAATAGTGCAGCAAAGGTGAAACCACAGCAATGGAGCAAAAGCAATACTTAGGCAATGGCTATGCTGAGCTCTGTAGTGCGGCTAGTAACTGGCATCAGAAGTTTAGCTGGAACATGAGCGGATATATAGCAAAGTCCACAGCAACCCACAGGCACAGCAGGGATCTGGCAGGAGTCCAAGAAAGACCTGAAAGTAACGTTTTACAGACACTGAGACACAGTTAGTAACAGGTTTTATACTAGAGGTCTGTGATCCATAGGAAGTTCAGAACATGTGACCCAAATGGAATCAGGTTTGAAATAATGAGCAATCTAGCAATCCCACAACCTGACAACACCTTGGAAACAGATGATCACTTTAACTCTCTATTCCCTGTATGTGAAGAATGCCAGCAAGCAGGATAGCTCCTCCAACGACCACAAAGGAACTTTGGAAAAACTAATCTATCTTTATGTACTGAAACAGTCGCAGTCCTGACACATGCCTGAAACTCATTTTTAATATCAGACACATATTCCAGTATCTTTTTTCAGTATCATAATCAGCTTTCCAGAATTGAGCTTCAGATCACAGAAACTTTGCCTATCTTTGATATCTGAGCTGGCATATGATCCTACACACAGAACTATTTTTTTGCATATGAAAAAGAATGATTATGTAATGTATTTCTATATTGGTGATAAGTACATTAGGTGCTCATTATTCTTTCACAGCCTTGTATATATTATTTGTCAAAATATTAAACTGAGTGTCCAACCGCACTTCAATATTGGTCATCAAAATAAGTTTTGTACAGTACTACTATAATTTCCAAGAAGTTTATTATAATATAAGATAATTATAGCTCTATATGCAGCTCTTTTATGTTAGCTACATGAATGTTTTATTTATGGACAAAACTGACTGACCAACCATAACATTAACTACAAAATTAGCATATACAGAAAAGATATTTATTTTTCCAGGAAAAGCAATGGCTGTTACCCACACGAACAACAATTGTTTACAAAATGTTTGGAAACCATAATACTAGCCAACACATTTTATGTGTCTGTGGCCAGATTTAATCTGAATAGGTCAAACTGGTTTATTCAGAAAGGGTCATACTACAATAATTGACTGATATCTGCAATAATGTAGCCTGGAATGTCCAAATTATCTGGCTTCTGTGTATATCCTGGGCTGGGTTGCCTTCTGCTACTACAGTCTATCTAAATTATAATGTTAGCGATTGGAGAGGAGGGAAAGTGAATGTGTTAATGGTCGTTTCCTTTTACAGTTTATAGTATTTGTAAATTGAAAACAATATAAACAAACACGTTAAACTAAAAAAGTAAAATTAGTTTATAAAGCCTTTTCATCTAACCCAAATCTCATCTGTCTATCTAAACAGGATGTAGTTAATAGACTGGCGGACTAAATGCTGCCGGTCTATATCCTGACACCAGAAGACCATCAAGGGACAGGAGTTAGGCATCGAGATACCGACTCCTATCTTTATCCCGATGCCGGAGTGCCGAAGGACGCTGGACCAATCAAAGTTAGTCCGGCCGTCCCTAGCACTTAGCCATGGGGAGGGGGCTAGGTTTAGGCAACCCCAGGGGGACTTAGGCAGCCACCCGGGGAGGGTTAGGCTAGGGGATGGGGAGGTTAGGCACCACTGAGGGGAGGTCAGGGCTAGGCACCCCCCGGGAGGGTTAGGGTGCGGGGGAAGGGGGATTTAGGGTCAGGCACCACCCCGGTAGTTTAGGGTTAGGCACCCCTAAGGGAGGGTTATGGTTAGGGGAGGGAGAGGGGAGGGTTAGGTGACTTATTTGCTGCTGTTGGGATTTCCTCCTGTCGTGCTGATGCTGTTGGGATTTGAACCGGCGGCTAGACAGCTGCTGGCATTTCAATCCCATGCCATCTAAACACACTGTTACCGACACTGTGTTTCTGGAACACTTGGTCACACAACCAATGAAGGTACCTGAAGGCTGCATAAGCCTAAAGCCACATAAGCTTAAGGTTTAGGGAATGATAGGTGGGTTAGTTAGTTTGGTTATTAGTTTATTGACAGGTTTAGTTTAAACGGCTATTTGGCCTATGGGAGTGTAGCAAGGGATTGCCTTAGTAGCTTAGGGAGAGTCAGATTGCTCTTTATTCATGATTCCAGCATGGAATCTTTGTACCATCCCCTTTGTCCTGTCTCTGAGCTCCAGCTGTTTTTGCTTTTTTCCCTCTGTTCTTTAACTTGCTTTCTCCTTCTATCCTCTCTTCCTCATTGTGTTTTTTTACTTTTTCTCTTTCTTATGTCATCCATTCTCTTGTTTGTTCCTCTCTCTCTAGCTTCCTCATGTCCTGTCTACAGCCCATTGTGCTTTGTATACAGACTCAGTCGCACACAAATATACAAGTGTTGCATGTCAAATGAATCATTGGAGTCTCCTGGTGCATCTTAGTCTTACCGAATTGCGATTAAGATGCATTTTTGGCAAAAAAGATGCAACAAATGATGCCCAGTGCTAGCAGAGTCGAATGGGACCTGGTGGCTCACTCACACCTTGTGCCATGTGGCATACTGAGGCTAGATGTATGAGAACACATCTGTAGTGGTGACACAACAGCACTGGCATTGGGGGGTCGTAGTTTCTATTCCAAGGCCTGCGGTGGTGGGTGGGTGTGAGGACTAGATTACATCTGAGCACATTTCAGAAAGTGAAGTGCTTCATATTCAATAGCTTACAGTGTGACAGGGTGGGCAATTGTCACTTTTGAAAATCCTGTGGGGGTGGATATTCCACAAAGGACTGCCAGAGGGAGCAGCCCCTTCAGCATCCCTAAAACTTGAACCTTGCAAGTGTTTTGGGGAAGGTTCCTTCTCTTGTTTCAGTTCCGGAAATGGCCATATGGTTTGGATGGTACCCCAATAGAGGTGACGTGGACTTTCTGTAGGATGGGTTTTCTGTGGGTATAAAGGTTCCTGATGCCAGTCCGCTGGTTGCAATAGCCTGTCACAACCTGCACTCTGCAAAAAACTTCCTGCGGTGATTCAGGCTAAATTGGAAATGGAACTTGGCTTAGGTAGGGTGTCAGGCCTGTTTTCCAGCCCTTCCATTGTTAGCCAATGCATTTCACTGTTAGGAGTGGTACCTAAAAAGTTGCAGGCAATTATAGGTTAATACAGCACCTATGGGGGCTTCTGTTAATGATGTCATTGATCCTGGTATTTGCAGTATGGTTTCTCACCCCTTTGATGATGCATTTAATTTAGTTCAGGGTTTTGGCCCAGGGGCCCTGATGACCAAAGTTGATATTGAATCAGCTTTTCATCTATTGCCTTTGCACTGAGAATCCTTCAGGTTGATTGGTTTTTCAGTTTCAAGGGCAATATTTTGTCAACCATTCTTTGCCCATGAGTTGTGCAGTATTGTTTTCATACTTTGAGAGGTTTAGTTCCTTTCTGCAGTGGTGTGTTGAGACCGACACAGGTCATACTGAGATTTCCATTATTTGGATGATTTTCTGGTGGCAGGGTAGCAAGACCTTTTCCAGCACAAGCTTTGTTTTAGATTTTGGGTATGCTCATGATAAGACAGAGGGACCTGTTTCCTGTTTGTCATATTTGGGCATTGAGATAGTTATGGGGGAGGGTTGTTGCTGGTTGCTATCAGAGAAAGTGCAATGATTGATCACACAGATTGGTGGTTGCTTGTAGCCCAACAAGGTTGAACTGTCACGGCCCTAGGGTTTGGTGGGTTCGGGTCAGGATTCTCATACTTAACTGAAAGAATAGGAGAATAGCAGAAGCTTAAGGCTTTAATATGATTCCTTCACATTAGAACAATGTGTATATCTGTATGGATGTTGGTCAATACTAATAAAATGTAAAGCTAGAATGAAACAGAACTCATGCCTGCCAATCACTACACATAGGAGTAGCAAAGCACTGGAGTGCTTGCAGTACCAGTGGCTGCCTGTAGGAGAATGCATCACAATGTACTGCACAATAGTATAGACAGGACGTAGGTGGAGCTCCATGGAATGGGATGCCTGCTGGATTGAGTGCACAGTGCAGGGCAGCCCAGGACAAGAATGTGGACTGATGAATGATACACTTTGTATGTAGGCAACTGGAGAGGAGTCCTAGGCATGGAATACACCATGCATGCAAGTGCAATTCACTGATGGCAGGTACAGACACAGGAATACATCAGGAGTGCAAAAGGCTGAAAGCAGAGTGAAAGCAAGAACTGGAACAGTACAGCATGCCACTGCATCCAGAAATCAGCAGAGATAATTTAGTTAGGGTGTTCCCAGTGCCTATTGGTCAGCCTGGTCATGTGAGTGTGACTCCAGGAATCCAATTGGCTGATGCAGACTCCTGTTCAAATTCCAGATGGTGGCACCCATACTCCAGCACCGCAGGTACTACCAGAAAGGACATGCCAGGCCCACATGGAGATGTGCCATACAGAACTCTGGAATGCAACACACAGCCAAGAGTGACATGAATGCTGATGGCCTGACACTGCCATAACTAGTAATGGGGGCTATTACCCTGATGTGTGACATGAATTAAGGGAGGTCCAGTCTCTTCTAGGCTTTCTGCATTTTCCTGTAGAGTTATATCAATGGGGAAAGATTTATGTAGGAAGTTTGAAAGGGCCATGGCTTGGATTATTGCACCACATCACAAGCTTAGATTGACTAGGGAAATCAAGGATGATCTAACTATGTGGTTGTCATTCTTAAGGAATTGGGGGCCTATTTGGATGGAGAATGGGGTGTTGAGCCTTTGCCTTAGGCTTGGTACTCTATGAGCTTGACTACGAATCTATTGCTATTGGAACGCTTTCCAATAATGGTCCTGGTTAAACTTTGGGTGCATCGATTTCACGATTGGAACCCTGGTGTGGTGCAGACTGTAAATAACCACAGGGCTCAGTCACCCTTGGTGTTGCACCTTATATATCATCTGGTTCTCTGTTGTTTAGAGGCTAATGTCTGCTTTCAGGCAAAGCAGGTCTCGGGAATTGAAACCTGTATTTCCAACACACTTTCACGTTTTCATTGGTAAAATTTAGAACCCTCGCATTTCAGACTAAGCTCCCTTGTCCCTCTTCTGTTTTGGCAAAATAGCTGGCCAGTTTAGATGGATTAACTGCCCTGGCAGGACTTGGAGTAGTTCCTTGCTTTGGGTTTCTGAGCAGGTAAAACCAGTGAGAAGAGTTTAGGAGTGGGGGTGTTACAAATATGGTAGGTCTAGGGTGACAATGTTTGGGGGTGTCACAAACATGGTAGGTTTTAAGGGTTCTTTGTTAAACCATCTCTCCTGTTTACTGTCAACAATGTTAGTGGTCCACAGGTGATTAATATTTCCAGTTCATCGGTTACAAAGTATCCAGTTTTTAGTGATTATGTTGTAAAGTTTAACAGTTGTAACTTATGTCCAGGGAGTAAGTCTGTAATAGACTATAATGTATTCCTCCCGTCTGTCCCGAGCTGCGCATATGACAGTGTTTGTACAATCTTAACGGTAAGTCGGTGGCTGTGTTGGTCCGGTGTGGTGAGCGTGCAGGCAGGTGGCTGATGATTCTTGCTGTCCCAGGGTGTGTTGCTGATGAGCTCTTCTCAGCGGCACTTTTCCTTTCTCCCACGCTGTCCGATGGATGGACAGTGCAGAAGAAAGGAGAGGCGCAGGAATTTCTTCGGGTCACCTTTTCCAATTAACCTGCCACAGCTGCTATTTACACAATTATGGATTTTTATTGGATATGTTGTTATATTATTTATTGGTAAAGAATTTACTAACGGTTGTACAAGGTTTTAATTGTCTTTTATAAATATATAAGATTATTTTGATCAAAAATGTTATGTTTGACATTCCTATGAATTTATATCTATTCATTATTTTACTGAATGCTTTCAAATTTTATTTCTATTAAAATACATAGACTATTTTAAATTACGATTTAAATACCTGTAATCATCTCCACACATTTAGGTAAGCGCCGAATAGGTTATACACTCTTTCTAATTATTGTTCTGATATAGTGCAGGACAGGGTGTGGAGGTGAAAGCATAGTGGGCCAGTTGTGGACAAATTTTGGCAAAAGCTTAATGCCTCTGTGGGCAAATGCGTCCTTTGTCTAATGGTTAGGTACCCTCTCATTTGTTATAACAGCACAGGATCATTTTGGGTGAATGGTGTTCACCTTAGTGAGACAGGGATGTCTATTTTTCTGAGGGATATCTTCTCTGCTTTGGAGTTGAATTTGTTATGTCCCTGGGTGGCGGCCTATGATCAGATGATTGTAGCTTTGGCAGAAGAGCATTGCTTCTCAGTGGCCAATAAGGGGTGCAAGTGGTAGCTGCAGGGCATCCTTCCTTATGCAGGGTGAGTTGGCTCTGTCCAAAAGGGGGGACCTGGGCTTCTGCATTAAAGCTGGGCCCCAGTAATGCTAAACTAAAAGATAGGGGACTGTAGGCATACAAGACTCAGTTTACCTTGAGACATAGAGCCATCCCCCATTGTTAGTGAAGTGCATCTTGGCTAGAGCTGAGTTTCGCAATGCTTTCTTGGGCCACCATTTTTATTTAATCTATACCAAATTTAATAACAGCTGTGACCCTATTTAATCCCATTACTTATGTTTGGTGTCATTATTTATAGTTATTGAATTTATGGGTTTTTAGATTGGTTGGTAAGAAATCCTGAGGTTCTCATACCAAAGATGGCTTAAGGTAGCTGAATGCTGCATAAGCCTATTCCTACGTGTGTAAGATTTTGGAACAAATAGGTGTGTTAGTTTAGTTAATTGTTGATTGACAGGTTTAGTTTAAGGGGCCAGTTAGCCTATATGAGTGTAGCAGGGGAGGCTCTTAGCAGCTTAGAGAAGACAGGGTCAGCTTACTCACTTCCTCTTTCTTCAGGATTGCCACCCTTCCCTATTGCATGTTATATGCTTGTGTTGGGTGTGGTGTTTTTCTTTGCCTTTATTAAATTTCGATTTTAGCAAAGGCTTAACTTGGCAAGAAACCATTGCTTCTCAGTGGCCAACAGGGGGCACAGGTAGTAGCTGTGGGGCACCTTTTCTTTTGCAGGGTGAGTTGTCTCTGTCTCTATGGGTGACCTTGGCGTCTCCATTAAGGTTGGGCCCCAGTAGTACTAAGCTAATAGAGAGGGGAGTGTAGGCCATCACAACTCAGTTTGCATTACAGGGGTGTAGCTATTTTTAGTGAAGTCATATTGGCTAGAGCTGAGTTTTGCAATGCTTTCTTTGGTCACATTTCCAATTAACCTACACCATATTTAATAAAAGCTGTGACCTGATTTTATCCCATTACCCGTGTTTGGTGTTGTTATTTCTTGTTGTTATTGAATTTATGTGTTTCTATTTTGGTTGGTAACAAAATCTGAGGTTCTCATACATATAGATGGCATATGAACTGCCCAATGAACCAAATTTCAACAATTTACAGTAACAGAGAGGGGGCTATAAAAAAAACTATAATAATCACAGGAGGCAATGGAAAGAGGACAAAAATAGACTGTAGATCAGAAAGGTGAAGAAGAAAGGCAACATAACAGTATTTGTATTCTTAACCAGAAAATAGAGATAACATACTTATAAATGTGTTTCCAAAACAAATATATTAAATAAAATTGGATCTTGTGTTATATGATTTTGTTTATTGAATATATATATATATATATATATATATATATATATATATATATATATATGTATATAGTATTTTATGTAGAATCACAACTGACACCAGAATGCCTAAATGGCTAAAAAGGCACTATTGTTGTTGGCTTGTCAATCAACAATAAAAAATTCACATTTATAAAAGGATCTCAGTGCTTTAGACTCTGCTATGAAGCTTATAAATTGCACAAATACATTCCAGGAATGCTTATATTTATACACACTGAAAGCCACATTGACCATAGCACACTACTTCTAAATACCCTTCCCCCAGAACAGAGATGATCCCTTGATCCTAACAATTTGATTTTAGATGTTGGGCAACTGGGCAAAAATCATCTACAGCATGCTTAGAATTGTTCTGATATCTGTCATGTACTGTATAGTTACAGTAGGAATCTAAAACACCACTCTATGGGGGTGATTTAATAAAGCTTGGAAAGAGATAAAATTGGAGAGAAATAGCACCAACCAATTAGCTCCTAACTGTCATTTTTCAAACACAGCCTGTAAAGTTACAGTTGGGAGCTGATTGGTTGGTGCAATTTATCTCCAATTTTATCTCTCTCCAAGCTTTATTAAATCTCCCCCTATGTCCTCTGTAATATAACATAGAAATTTAATGATCTAAATACACGTTTACACAAATAAAATTACGGTAACAATAATTATCATCTAAAATACAAACCTTCAACAAATATTATTAAATAATCACATAAAATAAAAGCAGATGATAAGAGTTTGAATTCCACTTGAATTTGTTCCAAAATGTCTGTACAATTTCACTTTCTGCTGAGCAGTTAGAAGCCTTGGAACCATCTTAGCACAAACTTTTGTCATGTTAAGATCTTACATAGAAACATTGGGCCAAATGTAATAGGGTGAGAGTTTTGGAAAGTGAGAGTTTCTGACACTTTTTAAACTTTGCCAATGTAATAGAGTCCAAAAACAAAGTAACAGAGCGAACTTGCATGTTTTTTTAAACTCTCACGATTTAAAATCTTATTCAGATGTTTTCCCATTTTGAAGATAAAACTCAACCAATGTGAGAGTTTACTGCTAAACTCTCACATTTTCTAAACTCTCACCCTATTACATTTGGCCCATAGAATTTGATGGCAAAAAAGAACTATTTTTCCCAGCTAGTCTGACCATTTTTTTTTTTTACCTTTATGGTAACCTCAACCCTATTTAATCTTTTTAATCTTTAGCCCTAAGGATATTCTTATGCCCATCCCAAGCATGTTTAAATTTATCTACTGTCTTAGTTCTACCACTGATGGGATACTATTATTCCGTTTATCCACTACCCTTGCCTAACAGTTTCTTTGTTGAAGTTTACAATTTCTGCTATCATTCAAATGCTGAGTCGATGGTCAATTCAATAACTTTTCTAAATTTTTTCCACATTTTCATTTGTTTTCGATGTGCAAGGCCTTCCGGGATGTTCATTATCTTCAACATCCTCATGACCGTCACTAAATCTTTTATGCCATTCAAACACACGTTCACATGACATACAATCTGCCCAGTAAGCCTCAGTTAACATATGGAAAGAAAGACTCGGTGGGTATTTTGTTCAGTTTAACTAAAATTTTAAGTTATCACGGCACTCTACTTTTGAACTAAGCATTTTTACTACACACGGAAAAACAACATTTCTTCATACACTGCGTGACAGCAAGCTATCTGTGCGAGAGTGGTGAAACTTGCAAAACCGTTTTGGGATAGTCCAAGGTCAATGTTCCCCCACTCCCTCTTAACTCACGCAGTATGGTACAGTCTCGTTATTTAACAGCCACACTTCATATAGTATACCTTTTATAAACATTATCTATAAATCTTTTTTTTCTGTGTTTCAGTCATCACATAATCAGCTTTACGCTGTTATAACACTCCATTTTCACAGACTTTACATTTTTTAGACTTTTGTATTGCTCCAAATATCTAACAAATTAATACAGTACAGACTCGCTCTGTGGATTTCATTTACATTTATAATATTCTTTAAAGTCATGATTTGTTTTAGATTTAGTATTCCATCTGTTGCAATTGCTACACAATCTACTAATCCCCTTTACTCGTTATTACAAGAAAAAATTAGTAGTGCAAAAGTGCAGTCTATAAATAAGCAGTAGGTGGCGTACTCGTGTTGCAGTTTTATTATACTACACTAGAATAATACAATTACAGTTCAAAAAATAAAATAGATATGTGCAGTAAAACCGACAAGGGACTGAAAAATAATGCAAGACTCAATCTGATTTGTATGTCTAGTTCTTTAAACCAATAGCATTTCCAAACAACCATAACATTTGTAATCATGTATTCATACATGAAACCTCTAGGCAGCTATGAGGGATCAAGATGCAGTAAATGGCTGCAATGTCAATTGTTGCTTTAGAAATTTTGTTACATACATTATTTTTTTATGGTTAGAGAATGTAACTGTCTAAAGAGAAATAAAGTACATATAGGGTGAATCGTCCATTATATGAACAATTAAAGAATTCTCATATTTAAAGGGATGGTGTATATAGAAAATACAACATAAAAACTATTTTGGGAAGCATTCCATAACTATTACTTTGTATACTTTTTAGGTTTAAAGACTGAAGGAATAGTTAGAATTTTACAACCAAAAAATGTGAGAGGCGTAGAATTTACCAATAAATGGTCGCACAATGCTAGCAAATATACATACGTCCAATAAATGAATAATATGACTACATCAATAAAACAGCCAATAGATCTAATCTAAGTTTGAATGCACTAAAATCTAAGATGACTATTAAACCTGAAAAAGTTAATTTACTGGTAATGTTCATTCACTGGCTAATTCACCCTATATGGATATACTGTATTTGCAAAGAACTTGAAAAAACTATGTTTAAAAATGACTTTAAATAGCAAATTAAAACCCTTTTTATTTTTTTTATTGAAATGAGTGAAGGGCAAGTGAGTGCAAAACAAAATGTGTGTATCTGACAGGAATATGAATATATTACCAAAACAAACGTGTATTATAGATATTGTAGACCCACTTGTTGGTTGCCCACTGTTACAGGCTGGGAGAAGTTTAAAGAGAGGGGAGGATCATTCTCTGCGGTAAAGGCAGCACCTGATAGGTTTATAATGGGTAAATGAACAACAAATGAAGCAACTACCTTGGGCTTTGTTTTGCGATAAAAAGAATTACCAAAAAAACACACACCACAAAAAATATGTATGTGTGGTGTGGGGGGAGGATAAACGTCCTCTGAATCAATGTACCCTGCCATTTTGTATGTAATGGTCCAAACAGGAACACTGTGGAGGAGTTGTCCATAGCAACTAATCAGCTTCTACCTATATTTTATAGAATGTACTTGATAAATGCTACCTTAAAGCTGATTGGTTGATATGGGTACTTTTTCCACTTGTCCAATTTTGCCCTCTTTACACTGCAAGATATATCTCCCCATCCATTTTAAAACTCATATTGTTGAAATTTATGATATGATAGATATTTTGTTTCTGTTCACTGATATTTATGTAATATATCAGCTTACTATGTATATCATAGCTGACCCAGTTTAAGTAGTGTCACCTTTGATATACATATCATGCAGAATCACAGTAATTAAACCAATGGCACACATTTTTTTTTAGAAATGGTATGATGATTTTAAATTAATATGTATGACATGACTTCGAATAACTGCATATTACACTTATTTCAATTAGGCCAGTCTTCATTATTGGTCTTCTAGGACCAACTCAGAAGAAAATACATTAATGAAAATATTACTTTTGATGCTTGTGCTGTTACAAAGTAGCTGAGTTACATCAATTCAGTCTGTAAGTTCTGAGAGGGGCTGATTTTTTTTCATCTTTTTTGAGATTAATGCCATCTAAGAAGATCAGTCATAAGCTTCATGCATAGTGATCACATTTATGTACACAGACTGAATCTTCTGCTTTGTCTCAGCAAAACTCAATTTTTAGACTGGATAAATAGAATTAAGTGTCCTGAATAATCAATATGTTGCATGGCTAGACTTTGAATTCCAGTTAATGTTGGCATTAGCCAGTGACTTGAAAAGAGTCCAAAATATTTTTTTGTAAGATTAAATGATTTTTTGAAATGTCTGATGTCTTCCATGCTAAATATTGCATCTTTTGGCCTAAACTAAAATGTCTATGTGAATAACCACTGCCTAGTAGGATATTTATGATGAAGTTGATCTGATTTAAGAAGGGACCATTAAAATGGCAGTCATCGGATATAACTAGCTTAAGGTCACAAGAAAAGTTTACTGCTTGAGCATGCTAAGTGCATTCTTAGATGTATATGTCATAATGACTAGCATTAAGCATCTAACAATCAACATTTCTAAAGACAGAATCTTCTACCTAAGATAAGTTTGCATATTTAAGTTTTTAACAAATTTTAGGGTGCAGATAAAAGAGCATACATGGTTGATCATCATGAATGCTAAGGCGATTGCATGGGACACATTTGGTTACTTGGCATACATACCTACAGGTCTAGTGACTGGATCACATGGGTACAGCCAATCACTGCACACGCAAGCATATAATATCCATTGACTTGGAAAGTTTTACAGATTTTCCCAATACACACATTTGTGTGAATGATGATAAACGGTAGTTGCAGTTTACTGGAGTATGTGGGTCATCTGAACAAACTGTATAGAGATTATGAAGAAAAAGGCACATACTGTAACCTGGATATATAGTAAGGTGCTTCAACTAAAAAGGGCTGCCTTTCTTAAACACCAGGGTCTACCCCACAGGGCCCTAAAGTGATAAAACAAACTATAAGTTGGTGTGTGAACATGGCACTACCTAAAACAGCCAACAAAGGTGTGAAAATACAGTAGATATTAGATGTAATAATAGAAAAGCACTTCTCTTTCTTGTTCAGATTGATTTCAGATGCTCTTTCTTGAAGATGCAAGTATATGGAAAGATAAATATGCTGTAGTACGTTCAATACATATTGGGTCAGATGTACTACGAGATAAAGTACCAACCAATCAGTTCCTAAATGTCATTTTTTAAACACAACCTGTAACATGGTAGTTAGGAGCTGATTGGCTGGTACTTATCTCTTTCCACTGTATCACTCTCCAGGGCTCTGCCATTATGAGTTCTAAAAATCTAATTTCCAAAGAGGTAAAAAATTAGAAAAGATCGAACCAGAATATGATAACTGACCCTTTTTATATATAAATGAGTGCTCAGAATAACAGGGTCCTTTCAATAAATATAAAAGGATGTGATTGTTTTAAAACATTAAAACATTATTACTCTTGCGTAAATGTTGGCTTAATTACCTCAGAAGATGGAATATCATAAGACAAGCCATACATATACTAGGAATGTTCTTAAAAGCATTTATTCAATACAGTACAACAATGACACATACAACTGATAACACAGTGAATATAAAATCAGATAGGTCCAGTAGTTGGACCAGGTGCCAGACTGGCAACTTTACACTGGGACTCCAGTATCTCCAAAGACTCCACTCACAATGGAAACTAGCTGGGAGAGCCATTTACACACACCACCTTTTTTGTTCCACGTACTGTAACCTAGTTTAGGTCTATAATAAGCTTGCATTTAGCTGTAATGAAGTCGCAGGGATCAGCTAGTGTTAGAAATGTATCCATGCCTAGACAAACACTACTCAAAAAAGCTCTTTATGAGGCTGTTGAAAAAAACATCCCTATACAATATAAAGGAGCCAACTCTGTGGGTGCTTAAACACCCCCAAAATTTCTGCTGTCACAACCACTGCTCAGTTTTTGGGCATCACTCCATCCTATCCCCAACTCTCTCCTACTCCTTTAACACCCCTCCCACCAGTCAAATCAGCATTTTATAAAGAAAAAAGAACAACAACTATACACTGTTGCCTGACCCTAATCCCAAACTCAAATTTCTGACTAATACTAATTACTTTATTAAAAGAAAAAAAAAATATTTGTAGAATTGTCGGAGGTTTTAAGTATAATTAAGAAAATGCAAACCATAAACAAAAATAGGAAAACTCTATGTTAGTATAATACCCTGATAATCTGTGTTTTGTTATACAACTAATACTTATATAAAAGCCTATGATACATTTATACTAGTGATAATTATGATCACCATGGTTACCAACAATCAGCACAATGTACTAGTTGGTAAGTAAAAAAATTAGTAAAAATGAAGACACTCCCTAACATTACTAAAATCAGACATAGCATTCACAACAGTGGCTTGTGTTCTAAATAGGCTCAATTTCCAGTCCTTGTACTGATTTTTCTTCTGAATGCTACTATTTCACTTTTGTTTCACTTACATTTACTTATGTTTTATTACTAATACTAATAATTCTGCTCAGTACCTTAAAAGGGCACTAATGCTAACTTCCTCTCCACCCCTCTTCATGTGTGACAAGATATCATAAAGAGTGGCCGTCACAAGGAAGCTGCTCACCAGGCACATCATAAGGGTGCGCCAAGTCACTTTCGGTCATCACTCCAGGGCAGCAAAGGTTCTGCCCCCTCCACCCTGTGTCCTTGGTGGTGGCACCGGTCGCACACCTCTAGTTTCGCCATTGATACTACTACCATTTAATAATGCTAATATGAACACTAATGAAAATACAGATATAGTAAAAAAATATATATAAAAATAATTAATTAATAATAATAATAATAATAATAATAATAATAAATAAAATCATGTTGAGCTGTATTTGAATTTATAGAAATTATATTTATGATGTGTCAACATAGGTAGTGTGATTTAGTTCTATCTCAATATACAGTATGCTACAAAAATTGAAAACTATTACACAGGAGAGATCAAATTGAGCAGAAGTGACCAGGTGTACCATGAACCTTTAAGTATACAAAGAATCTCACCTAGGAGGGCAAAATAATTTGCTTTTATATTTACGATATTGAAGCTGCAAAATTTGCAATTATAGTTTATCATGTCACACACAACATTGATTGAATATATTCTTACAAGTATTTTGTTTGTATAGTACAGAATGCATTAGACTGAATGTTTAGAGCAATATGACTGAAAGTGTATTGTGAAAGATTCTATGAAACAGCTACACAAAATTCTATCAGAATATTGTGCTGAAATTATAATGCATAATACAAATACATGAATTTCCTGTGGATAGAAATGGAATACATTTATTGAGAATAACAATGTGAAAGAGATTGGTGGGGATAATGCATAAATATATACAGCAGCTTTTTTTCTATTTGCTCTGAGCAGAAGTTGATAGTGGAATATCTCATAAAAACAGTTGTATAACAATAGCTGGTAAAATTTTAAAGGATTTGGGACTATCGATCCCTATGTCACCGCTGCTTTCCCATACACATAGAGTCACTGCGCCCATGGAGCAGACTTCTATAACTTTATCTGTGTAGAACACAATCCATTTACCAAGCTTCCAAATGCATGTACTGTATGTTTTCAACGGCCACCATCTAGTTGCATCACAGTTGTGATTGGTGGTAAAAATAAGATAGTACATAAAATATATATTATGCTTGTAAATGTATAGTGGCAGTTATCTCTGCAAGCCAAACATCACTGGTGCCATGGTTTTGATTCTGAAAGTGATATTCTGTTGATATATTCTGTGTAGGTTCAAGATCTAGGTACTATAAATCCTGCATGTGTTGTGTACCAACAACAGATTGGCCGTTGTTAGCTGAGATTTATTGTTGATGTATTTTTATTTAAAATAGACATACAGCTGTATTATTAGAGTATGTAGGTGAAGGTGAAAGGGAGGGGAGTAGGGTGACTGGAACAAGGTGATGTCATGACATCACGCACGCCAACTCAACAAAAAATATCTTTATTGGGACAGGCAGAGGTGGGCTGTGGTGAAAGAGACCCTGTCATTCAATCAGCCGAAGCCTCAGGTAGTCAGCTCGGTCCTCCGCCTTTCATTCAAGGGAGTTAAGGGAGTAATGCATGTCGGCAGGCGGTATCAGTGAGCGCCGCCTTTCACTCAAGGGGGTAGTGAGGCGGACGACAGGCCCGGGACTCCAGTTCTGGCAATCTCCCCTGATGGTGGCCCTGCAGGTCCTTTCTTCTCTTAACAGATCAGTCTGCGATAACGAATACAGTCTCTCATATACACTGAATCTGTGTGTCGTTGTTTGAAAAGGGCACCTTACTCTAACACACAGTTAGATGATGTTATTACATGTTAACAAAATGTTAATAAATTCTATAAATAAAATAGATGCCAGACTGGCATGTGTAATATGTTGGTGTGAGAGGCCTATAATCAATTCCCCAATCACCGAACTGATGAGACGATTCCTTGATTCCCAGAAAAAGTGTAGTCTGATTTGTGACATTCTTTCATTTCACCGAAAATGTAATTACAACCAAAATACTGTAAACCTAACATTTCCCAGCATAAATGTAGTTATAAAAACCAATCCTAACACATTAATTTTAAAAACACAAAGACAGAATGTTATTAAACATGATTTAATTATTGAATAAAAAAGAGGTTATAACAAATTTTTTACATAATCCACCATCTGGGGGAAAGCTAGAAGGTGGACAATGCCCTATATCATATTTTACGAAAAAATCGGAATTTCTAAAATAGTTGACTTTTTAAACTGTATTCTTTGCTGCAACCCGCCTCCGTGACATCACTTAAAGACTTCTGCTCTATTACAAATTATTTATGGCCCTTTTGTCTAAAAACAGTCCTGGAAATGGGTTCTAAAAATATATATCATAAGTCCCTACTAAAACATATAGATGTGTCCACATACATCTATCCTCTGTGCCCCTCAGTAGCGCCGAGTGTCTTTTTGTGGAACGTTTTCTTTTAAAATGTGTCTTATTTGCAAAGCAATGCAAATAGGACACAGAAGCAGCTTATGCTGATTAAAATATATAGCATGTCTATATTCTGTGTGCGACTGCGGATATATCTGCATGCAAAATGCTACATTTCAGGATCAGCATATACAGCTGCAGTCGCACACAGAATATAGGCATGCCACATATAATTGTTATCCGCATAAGCTGCCTGTGTATTCTACTCACATCGCTTTGTGAATAAGATGCATTTTAAGGGAAAAGTTTAACAAAAATACATTTGACATTACCAAGTCGTGCCACGGCATGGCGCAACTAGTAGGGCTGTTTAACGCACAAGGAGGCTAGATCTATGTGCACACATCTTTAATAGACATGTACTAATTCTACTAAACATGGTATGGTTTTCATGAAGTACGTTTGACTCCTTAAACAAAATATACTAACCCTTTATTAACATATTATTTGCATTATTTTCGTTATTAGAATATTATGACATCACTAATGAAACAACCCCAACATGTTAGATCTATGGGCCTACTTTTAATTGAGAACAAAATCATAGAGCTACAGTAGCAAGACTCCACCTACTTGTAGTACTAAAAAAGACTACAAAACAAACATAAGTACAGTAATCATCAGATGTCTTATGTCTGTTACCTCTATGTGTTCTAACTTGCATTATGCACACTGACAAGCTCTAACCAGTTACCATAAGAATAATACAGAGAACTAACATTAAATTGTCCACAAGAAATGCGAGTGGAGAATTGATTGACACTCGGCAGATCTTTTCTGAGCTGACACATCTGCAAAGTTGAATGAAAACGGCTGGCATGTCTAATGACTGAATGCATCCAGCCTCTCAAAAGTCATAGTAGAAAACATGCAGCAAGTGAAGCATGTATGTATCTTACTGATGTGAGTATCATTACGGCTTTTCTATTTCAGCTCTACTGTATGTATATCTGTTCAGATTATCCTCATTCCCTGTGTAATCCGATCCCATTTTCCATCAGTTTTTCCCTTTTCTCTTATATTACAAAATCTAAGGATGATATTTAGATTTTTTCTTCACTCACCAGTCAGTGATTTTCCACTGCAGCATTGTGTGTAAATTGTTAGTGGGTTATGACAGGGTAATATTTTCTGTGTGATGCTTTTCTGCTGTCTTAGAACAGAAGATGTACTGTTACCTGTGGTAATGCAATCTTCTGACATTCTTGCTATAAGCTTAATCACTAGACACCTACTTGTAAATAGCAGTGTCTTTATACAACATTTTCTAATCCATGCACATAGGGGATGCATGCATTAGAAAATTGGCATTTCAACTGTCAAATCCCGGCAAGGTACTAATGACAGGCTAGGGGGAGGTTAGGTTTAGGCACCCCCTGGGAGACTTAAGTTTAGGCTGCGTGGAAGGGTGGGTTAGGTTTAGGCACTTAGAGGGGGGTTAGGCACCCCTAAAGGAGGGTTAGGGTTAGGGGGGGGGTTAAGGTTAGTTAATACTTACCTTTAGAGCTGTCAGGATCTTCTATGGTGCAGGTCTTCCGGCATCAGGATTTAATCCGCTGGACATAGGTCCGGCGGTATTTCATACCGGTCCGGCGGTATTTCATACCGATCCCGCACATAGGCACAAAGAGCTATGCTTCCGCCGGATGTCCCCGCTGGCAGTGCTGCTGGAACACACTGCGCTGTAACTAACCTGATTTCAGCACCTCCTTTATAAGGTAAGCACCTTCTTTCACTCTGTTTGCATGTACAGTCCTGATGAAAAGGCTTTAGAGCCTTAAAACGTTGTTTATTATCTGTACCCATGCTGTTACTCATTTAATACACTTTTGATATACTTTACCATTGGGAGTGCCGCCTGATGTTTTTTCCTGGCTATAGGAGAATCCTTTTCTATATACATATGTGTATATATATATACAGTCAGGTCCATAAATATTGGGACATTGACAGAATTTTCAAATTTTGGCCTCTATTCACCACCACAATGGCTTTGAAATGAAGCAAACAAGATGTGCTTTAACTGCAGACTTTCAGATTTAATTTGAGGGTAATTACATCCAAATCAGGTGAACGGTGTAGGAATTACAACAGTTTCTATATGTGCCTCCCACTTTTTAAGGGGCCAAAAGTAATGGGACAAACTAAACAATCCTAAATCTAACTTTCACTTTTTAATACTTTGTTGCAAATCCTATGCAGGCAATTACAGCCTGAAGTCTGGAACGCATAGACATCACCAGACGCTGGGTTTCATCCCTGGTGATGCTCTGCCAGGCCTCTACTGCAAATGTCTTCAGTTCCTGCTTGTTCTTGGGGCATTTTCCCTTCAGTTTTGTCTTCATCAAGTGAAATGCATGCTCAATCGGATTCAGGTCAGGGGATTGACTTGGCCATTGCATAACATTCCACTTTAAGCCTTAAAAAACTTTTTGGTTGCTTTTGCAGTATGCTTCGGGTCATTGTCCATCTGCACTGTGAAGCACCGTCCAATGAGTTCTGAAGCATTTGACTGAATATGAGCATATAATATTGCCCGAAACACTTCAGAATTCATTCTGCTGCTTTTGTCAGCAGTCACATCACCAATAAATACAAGGGAACCAGTTCCATTGGCAGCCATACATGCCTACACCATGACACTACCACCACCATGCTTCACTGATGAGGTGGTATGTTTTGGATCATGAGCAGTTCCTTTCCTTCTCTTCTCTTCCCATCACTCTGGTTCAAGTTGATCTTTGTCTCATCTGTACATAGGATGTTGTTCCAGAACTGTAATGGCTTTTTTAGATGTTGTTTGGCAAACTCTAATCTGGTCTTCCTGTTTTTGTGGCACACCAATGGTTTGCATCTTGTGGTGAACCCTTTATATTCACTCTTGTGAAGTCTTCTCTTGATTGTTGACTTTGACACATATACACCTACCTCCTGGAGAGTGTTCTTGATTTGGCCAACTGTTGTGAAGGGGTTTTTCTTCACCAGGGATATAATTCTTCTGTCATCCACCACAGTTGTTTTCCGTGGTCTTCCGGGTCTTTTGGTGTTGCTGAGCTCTCCGGTGCGTTCTTTCTTTTTAAGAATGTTCCAAACAGTTGATTTGGCCACACCTAATGTTTTTGCGCTCTCTCTGATGGGTTTGTTTTGATTTTTCAGCCTAATGATGGCTTGCTTCACTGATAGTGACAGCTCTTTGGATCTCATATTGAGAGTTGACAGCAACTGATTCCAAATGCAAATGTCACACCTAGAATCAACTCCAGACCTTTTACCTGCTTAATTGATAATGAACTAACGAGGAAATAGCCCACACCTGTCCATGAAATAGCTTTTGAGTTGATAGTCCCATTACTTTTGGCCCCTTAAAAAGTGGGAGGCACATATTGAAACTGTTGTAATTCCTACACCGTTCACCCGATTTGGATGTAATTACCCTCAAATTAAATCTGAAAGTCTGCAGTTAAAGCACATCTTGTTTGTTTCATTTCAAAACCATTGTGGTGGTGAATAGAGGCCAAACTCTGAAAATTCTGTCAATGTCCCAATATTTATGGACCTGACTGTATATGTATGTATGTATGTATGTATATTTGTATGAGTGTGTATGTATATATATATATATATATATATATTGAAAGTGGTGTTTGGAGGGAAGGACAGAGAGTGGCGGATTTCCAACAGTAGCCGCTTAGGTTGAAGGTAGGCTCCAGCAATACCTTCCATGGAACTAAACATACCCACAGAACAAGGCACGCCCCTACAGTATGTAAACCACACTGGTCACGACTCCACATCACCATTCACACTGCTGCAGCACTTGTCACACCCCCAACAGCGACACACAATAGGCCCTTCATGAATTTCAGCTCCAGGCCCATGTGGACTTTAATATGGCACTACATGGGTGCCCAGTCAAGATTGTCTCTGATCACAGAGTGCAATTTGTAACCAAATTCTGGCATTTGTTGTGTTCTGCTCTCCAGATAAAACTCAGATTCACTCAGAATAAGTGAATCAGGACTAACAAAACTTTCTTTTTATGTACATTTCATCCTCTCAAGATGATTGGTCAGATCTGTTGCGATGTGCCGAGTTTGCCCACAACAATCATTACAATGTATCCTTGGCTTTCACTCCATTCCATATAGTGTATGGTCTGCATTCCTGGGTACTAGCCTTTACACCACTTCCATCTACTTCTGTTCCAGATAATGAAGCATTCCTGTGGAACTTCACCAAGAATTGGCTGAGTACAATCCTCTCTTCTTCAAGCATTGCAGCATTATAAGGTCTATGCTAACAAAAAATGTAGAGCTATTCCCAATCTGCAACCAGGAGACTGAGTTTGGTTATCTACTCAAAATCTGAGACTGAAAGTTCCATCTATAAAGTTTGCTTCTCGTTACATTGGGGGGTTCAGTATATTGCAGGTGATTAACCCTGTGTCTTATAAATTACAACTACCTCCATATCTCCAGGTACTCAAGTACTACCAGGTCTCCATGTTGAATCCCCTGGTCATAAGTCAGTTCTACTCATGCAATCATAAGTCACCTAAAGTGCAGACTCAACAAGGAGTTGAGTATGAAATCAAGAGCATCATAGATTCTCGTTTTCGACATGGACACATGCAGTATCTTATTGATTGGAATGGCTATGATCCAGAAGAAAGAGAATGGATTAATGCCACCGATGTACATACTCCAAGTTTGCCATGCAAATTTCACATAAAATTTCCTTCAAAACCCCATAAGTGTCTAGTGGCCATTTTTTAAGGGTGGGGGGGTACTGTCATGCATTGGGGTTCCAAGGCTCCTTTACAATACCCCATAGTGCTGCCTCATGGCCATCGGTTTTCCTGTTGGCCACCTGAGACATCCCTGAGTTCTATGCCTGCCAACCAGGGTGGTTTGGTTGTCCTTCAGGAGTCATCTCCCATGGGCACTGCCATCTTGGCCAGTATCACCTGACTGTCTAACTGCCAAGCAGGTTCTGCTATCTGATCACCTTTTCTACTCAGCCTATCAGGGCACCCTATATATACCAACACTGACAGTGCAGATGCGGTCAGAATGCCGCCTGCTGAGATTCTGATAGTCATAATGCAGACGCTGGTATCCCGAGACTTATCAGAATACTGGCGCTGGCATCCCGACCACCGGAATCCCAAAGGTAAGTACTGGGGTTAGGAGGAGGGTTAGGGTAAGGGGTTAAGGGTTAGACACTAGGGGGAGGGTTAGGGTAAGGGAGGTTAGGATTAGGCTGTGGGGAGGATTACTTACCTGGGGGTGTTGGCATTCTAACCTGGTCGGGATGCCAGTGTAGGGATTCTGACCGCCGGAATCCTGAGCGCTGGCATCCCGTACCCATCCATGCATCTATTGCCAGAACAACTTCACTCCTTGAGACCGGCTTCCTGGCTCTGTGTGCCTGCATCTGTTCCAGTACTTTCCTAGTTGTGCTATTTACAGCAACTTCTAACATCCATTCTACACTGTTTGCTATACACAGCAAGTCACAGCATCTATTCCAGGCTGAGTGCTTATCATAGCAAGTTCCAGCATCCATTCCAAGCTGTGCGCTATAGACAGCAAGTACCAGCAGCTATTCCAAGGTGTGCACTATACACAGCAAGTTTAGTATCTATCTCAGACTGAATACTGGGCCTGATTCAGAGATGTACGCTAACCCGATGCTTAGCGCACATCTCCGATGGTTTGAAGACTGCGCATGTGCAGCCCTCCATCTGCGAGTTCACTCGCAGAGCCTCACAGCCACAGCCTGATTGACAAGCTGTGGCATTTAGGAGTGAAGCAGGGGCATTCCTGAGTAGCTTTCCCGGGTAGCGTTCCTGGAAATGCTACACAGGAACGCCCCTCGGAAATGCCCCCATTTTCTGAGAGGGATGAGACCAGGGTCTGTGTGTGTCCATGCAGACCTAGTCAGGCTGCAGTAAGCTTCAGCTACCTGTTTAATCCTAACTTTTACCAGGCATTTCATTGTTGCATAAAGTAATAAACTCCAATCCAGTACACTTAAGAATTTCTCATTTATTAATTAATTAAATATATAGATCTAGCCCTTAACTGGGAGCGCATATCCCCCAGGGTTATAATGCAACAATAACAATGATTGATTTCATTACAGAGGTTTTATACCTTTCTATTACAATCTTCATTTAATACGCCCACTGCTTACATCATAAGATTCGTCATTATTCCGCATTATGCAAGCATATAACATTTGGCATATTCAAATATATTTATCATGTTAGACATAGTTTACTCTTGTTGCCTCGTTCCTTTGGCAAACATAGAATTATGTAAAATATAATGTTTCTTATAAATGTAATATTCAACATACCACAGCCTTGCCGAAGGGACAACAATCGCGACCGATGGTGATCCCAGGCTGCAACCTCGGTCGCAGCGCTGCAATCACGCAGATGCGACACCTCCTTCTGCATTTGCATTTTAAATGGATGGAATTGCACAGCCGCTTGTGTGTGACTCTGTAATTCCGTCCATCTCTGAATCAGGCCCTCTGTACACAGCAAGTTCCAACATCCGTTCCAGGCAGTGCACAAAATTCAGTAAGTTTCAACATCAATTCTATACTGTGCACTAAATACAGCTTACATCAACATCAATTCCATACTATACTCTATATATGGCTGACTCCAATGTTTATCCTTGGTTGTGTATCAAAACCTCAGTCAGATTGTACCAACTATTCCTTGCTGTGTGCAAGATCCAACTATACTGTATCTCCCAGGATGGTGTGTGAGACATCAGGGAGAGGGCTAGAGCTGTGCCTGACACGGTCTTTTCTTTATACCAAATATAATGACTTACAAAAGCCATTTTTTGATGGTCCTGAAGGTTTGGTATCATGAAAACTCTACTACATGTACTCTAAGAAGCGAACTATTTCTAATTCTCGGGTTCCGAATGCAAGGTTGACAGTGCAAAGTTCGACACGTATTAGGTCAACACCAGATGGTCTGCAATCAATAGGATGAAAGAAACAATGGGTCAACAGTAACAAAAGGTCGACACACAAAAGGTCAACCTGGGTTTAGGTCGACAAATATAAAAGGCTGACAGGTACAAAAGGTCGACATGGGAATGATTGACACAAAAACCGTCGACACTTTTTTAGGGTTAGGCAGTTACTGGAGGGGTAGGATTAGGCACTAGGAGGGACAGTTAGGGCTAGGCACTTACCCCGGCGGATAGAGTTAGGCCCTAGGAGGGATGGTTAGGGTTAGACATCAAGGGGAGGTTTAGAGTTAGAAAACAAAAACATGTGTCGACCATTTCTGTGTTGACCATCCTTATATTGATATTTTGACCCGGGTTGACATACATCCATCTTGTCCTTTTGTGTGTTGACATTTTGTACCTGTCGACTTATTGACTGTTGACTATTTGGTGTTGACCTATACACTGTTGACCTTAATATTGTCAATCTAATGATCCACACCCCTAATCCTCTATATCATCTCTATCTATATAGGCCCCTGTACCAATTTAGACCTCACAAATATTTGAATTTTGAATTGCCTGGGAGTTGAGCAACTGTTTCTCTATCTTTGTCAAAAGCTGGTTACGCCACTGATGCTACACTAATGAACAGTGCATGGGATAACAACTTTAACTGAACCTTCATGTCGGGAAAAGGCGTGAAACATTTTTAGTGTATAATGACATAGTGCTGATAATACAAATATTAGTTACAGAAACATCAAGGGCTTAGTCCATGGAAATATATTATATGAACTTTAATAGTTTGGAACATAGGGCTCGATTCAGAGCCGGACGCTATTTGCGCTCGCTCGTTCAGAAAAAGGGACCGGCTATTTAAATTGAGCGCTCGCTCTTTGCGGTCCGTTGACGCCTCTATGTCTGAGCGAGCGAACGAACCATGCACTCGCTATTTTGTAAATACGCCCCTTTGCCGTTCACATCATACGTCATCTCCGCTATTTATTAGATTAATCGAGTACATCGAAAGGCGTCTGAACTGCTCGCAGTGCTTGTGGTTGGACTTTCCTACCGCAATCATGTGAACAGTTCAGGCTAAGAGACAACCAAGTGACGTGGCCGATGACGCTGCTTTGTTAATTATGCACACCCTTAAAACGCCCGTTTGGCACGCCTGCGTTCGGATCACCACTCCCCGTTTTCAAGCACTTTCCCCTGTTACCACCCACAAACGCCTCATCCTGTCACTCAAATTAGCAGGCACTCGCTATTTTGCGAACACACGATTTCCGACCGCACTGACTGATTGGCGCATGCACATTATGACCCATACGCATGCGCAAATGTGCGAACATCGCTTGGAGCGAACGAACGGCCGCTTACGAGCGGCTCTGAATCAGGCCCATACTGTATAAATTAAACTTTAGACATTTATTAAACTAAAGCAGTGTAAAAATATTATAGGTTTAACAGAATGCATATGATTAATAACTGATAGGATGATAATAATAATATCATAGTAATAGAATAGTAATTGGCACATTCATTGAAATAATCATATTAGGGCAGAAATTGAAAGAGGACTAAATTCTTGCTATGCCCTTTGCTTTGACAAACATATGTGACAGTTCAGAAATGTGGTTCCCTCATAAAGCATATGCAAAATATGCCATAATTGCTTCCCTTGGGGGCAAAATACGTTTTTCTTAATTTCTTTTTCATTATTTAATGCATACGTTTTTGCAGAACTTTCAAAGACCTTTCTGAAGGAAGTTTTCTAGCAACAACAATCAATAATTTTCCATGTGATCCTATGAAAACTTTATATTGATGGAAAAGTGAATTTAAGGAAATAGTAGGCTAGATATAGTATATGTATGTAACTAATGTCTGGGATACAGTAATTGGAGAAATTTAGAAGAGTCTTTCATTGTAGGCATTTTTGGGAGACATTAATTGACATTGTGCTTGTGGTTTGAAGTTTTATGTTATATAAGACCTCTGATATTGTTACTTTTGTCAAAGGAACAATGAGTTCTAGATGGTCAATCTTGCTCTAAATGGAAACAGAATAATATTTCTTACTTCCAAGACGTGAACTGAATTTAATGAAACTTCGATATAGAAAATATTCACTGCTATCTGGACAAGTTAGTTGCTTCGGAGGAACTCTAGTGCAGTCTAAACTTTTATAATGTCATTTTTAACAAATGTATTATTTTAAATGTTGACTTTAAATATCTAAAAAAAAGAAAAAATACACAAAATAATTATACATTATAATCACATAATAAAGAATAAAATATGACTTTTAAATCATTAGTACATTTGAAAAAATTGACCAGTGTAAGATTTCTCGACACCCAGGCAAAAGTGTTGCCTACTGATCCACCAATACCCACTTTCCAACCCCTCATTTGAAAATGTGGAGTTGGTGTCTTAGAAGTTCCATAGCCACCACTGTCAATAATAGAAAGCCCCCTGCAAAAAATGTGTAAAAACCACTATGTATGACACTTGCAGGATCCCCCAGGCAAGGGGTATATAGATAGATATATATGGAGCTGTGGGTCTCAGACAGTGGAGGAAGTAGACGCGGAGACCCTCAGGCAGGCTGATCAAGGTGTTGATCATGCTCTAAGCCAGGCACTCCTTCAGCTTCTGCCATCTCTGGTTCTGTACCTCCAGCAGCACCTCCAACATGGACACCTGGCCATCTCTCAGCTGACAGTGGGTCCCCTCCTCTGGCACCATGGAGTGCAGGGCAGCCACTGTGGCTGATGCAGCAGCACGGTGTAGTGGTGGATGTGGATGGAGCCACACATGCTGGAGGCCTAGGGGCAGCAGTCCAGCAGCAAGCAGGTGGGACAGTCCTTCATGAAGAGACAGCAGCAGTCTATGCAGTTCATTCTAATTTCGGTGCAGCAGCAGTGATCAGCACCAGTGTGTGCTATACTTCTGCCTTAGGGGTTCCCGCAGCTACCACTTATATGCCACTGTTTCCCCCCTGCTGCACCCAGCTCTCTGTACTTATGGCCATGGGTTTCCAACATCTGGTATAGAAGAAGGATGGCACTCTTTCAGAGACATCATTCATTTTTTTCAAAGGGCGGCCTCAGCGGGAGTCCCCTTTAGGTCCTTTTGCCCTTAGGAAGCTACCTAGAGTTGCCTATTGGAAGAGCCAGCTCATATCCACTTGGTATGCATTGGTGGGGCTATATCTGCAGGTGCTGTGGGATATTGGGGTCTATTTACTAAGCAGTGTTAGGAGACAGAGTGAAAAGTGATAAGTAAGTGATAAGGTGCCAGCCAATCAGCTCCCAACTGTCATTTTTCAAACACAGCCTGTGAGATGACAGTTGGGAGCTGATTGGCTGGCACCTTTTCACAGACTTATCACTTTTCACTCTTTCTCCTAACACTGCTTAGTAAATAGACCCCATTGGCACTAGTCCACTGAAAATGTAATAGTTATAAGTGCTACAGTATGTCCATTTTCCCCAGAAGCCTGCTGCATCCTTGCATTTGGGGATCTTAGGATGCTGCTGCTTGCAGCCAGGTAGCACTAGTTCCTGGCAAAGGTATTAAGATATTTTTTTAACTGTTTTTCCCTATACGAGTACCAACATTTTTCACATCTTTCCCTGGTTCTTGAGTGGTTCTCTGGCTTGGTGTTAAGAGTATGTGCAGGGATGCCTTTAAAGATATGGTGGCCAAGCCAGTTATATTCAAAATGTGACCCTCCATCTGATGTGGAACTACACATCCCAGCATGCCCTGATACAGTTTTGCTATTAGGGCATGCTAAATTTGTGGCAGGTCCTTAGTAGTTAATGTAAGCTATATCCTTCCTGACTGAGGCATCTTTAATGCAAACTTCCCAGCATCCCAAGTTTTGCGTGTCCTGGTTTGCTTGTGCTGCTATTTCTTTGTGAAATGGGGTAAGATGATCACCATATTAGTGGGTGCATAAATGGTGTGCTGTCCTTCTCAGTGGGCTTGGCTGATTCCCCCTGATTATCCCCCACAATCACTATATGCTAACGCAGACGGCCTTGACCTGTGGACTCCTGGCAGTGAAGCCAATCCCACCTTGCATCAGTTCTTAAAATTGGGGCGTTCGAAAGATAGAACAGAGGGCCTAATTCAGACCCGTTCACGAGCGCTATGCGCTCGCAAGAGGGTCGACGGTGGCCCAGTGCGCATGCGCACGATGGAGCCGTCTCCGTCGTGTGCCTGCGCGAGACCCGGAGAGCGACGGGCAAACCGTCGCTCTGGGTCTCGTACCGAAGGGGGCGTGCTGGCGATGTTGAGTGACAGCATGCCCCCTTTGCTGAGCGGGCCGGGGGAGTGGCTGCACAAACGGAGGCGTTCCCATGTGAACGCCTCCGTTTGGGGGCGGCCCCACTGACATCACAAGTGATGTCAATGGGAGAGATTTCGGCTCTGTGAGAGCCGACATCTTTCTGGGGCTTGCGGCAACGAGACTCTACCACAAGGGTCTCGTTGCAAGCCCGATGGTCACGATGGTCTTGACCATCACGACCATCTTCCGGCCGCTCACTATAGCTGTGGGTGGCCACCCACAGCTATGCAAGCGGCCAGGAGGCCGCTCTAAAAAACAAGAAGGCCGGCCCTGATTCAGAGCGAGCGCTCTGTCAGAGCGTCCGGCTCTGAATCAGGGCCAGAGTCCACAATCTCATTGTGCCATGACACACAGGACCCCCTGATCATCTTTACTTAGTGTTACCTATTTTATCTAGAAGTCAGAATATAACCCCTTATTCCCAGTTCTTTTCATTCTGACATTGGATATTCTAAGCCCACTGCTCCCATTCCTCCCTTTGTAGCCCACTAATATCCCAATTCACATTAAACGCACTGTAAAAAGTTCCATTGCTGCAAGCCCACTGTTCTATCTCTACCAGACTGTCACTTTCAAGACACCTGTAATATCCCCATCCCTCCCATTCCAGTCTGCAACCCTTCAAGGCATGTGTATTATCCTGACACTTCCACACCCCCAGAGCACTTTAATATCACCAATGGATGGGTGGAAACCCTACTCTACGGTTAATTTAATCAGCATCCAATTAACCTACCACCATGTTTTTGGAGTGTTGGAGGAAACTGTATCACCAGGAGCAAACCCACACAAACAAGGGGTGAATATACAGGGGCTAATTCTGATTTGGGATCAAAGGGAAAAAAAGCAAGTAATTTTGCACATGGGCAAACCATCCTGCAAAGCACAGGGTGCAAATACATTTTTCTCTTTTGCATGCAAGGAAAATACTGGCAGCATTTTCTTTACACTTGCAATTAAAGCTCATCCCGCCTTTAATGTTTGTTGATTTGTAAACCCTGGTTTGATTCAAACCCACTGCAAAAACCCGGAGGTTTAGAAGTTCTGCATGGATCCCTAGAATCCATGCATCATTCTCTATATGTTTTTGTTAAAAATAAAAAATGGTAGGCCTGTAAATTCATAACCACCACTACTCCCTTCGGGAACACAAAGATCATGTGGCACCTCACAAATTTCCACTTATTAATATTAAGCTTTGGCAGGCAGGACTGGTTGCATTATAGCAGGAGATACATAGTCCCAACAAGCACTAAGTCTTTCAGCATGCAGCTACTGTAGATTTCCTAGGAAGTCAGGCTCGCAAACAAATGCAACCCCCACCTTAGGAAGAACAATCCCCACGCTACTAGCACTGTGCAGTAAATACATTTTAGTAAACAAATAGAATTATTACTTTTTTTTAATAGTAAACTACAGATCCCATCTAACCCTGTCATACCAAATCTAAATGGCTGACAGGGCATGCTGGCACATGGAGAAGTAAAGTTGACAGAATGTCCTGGCATACAGGGTCTGCTGGGACCTGTAATGAACCTGTAAAAAAATATTTTACAAAATTACAGGACAAACATATTGTATAGTGGAAACACTCCCCCACACATCCTGATTCACCACTTTATTACTGACCAAGATTTATAATGAATGGGTCCTTTCATTCCATGTAGGCATCCCACATGTCACGGCCAGGGTTTTTCAGCATGGCGCTAGGCGGGTGTTACCTGTGAGGTCGTTGTGGCGCAGGCTGTCTGGTGGCGGAGCTGGTGTCTGGCGGGGGGCTTTGGCTGCGCGCATTGTTGTGCGGCCCTGTTGTCACTCTGCGCTGGTGAGGCCTGGCGGCGTCTCCGTTCCATTTGGCATGGGCGCCGCCATCTTGCCTTCTGGCTATGTGATGCAGCTGGCCAATCCTGGTGAGTCACATGTTCCCTCCGGCCAGTAACAGCACGGCATGGGGTATTTAGGAAGGGTCAGTGCCTTCCTTCTTTGCCAGTGCAACGTGTATCTCAGCCTAGCTGAGAGGGAGTTCTCTGTGCTTTCCTGTTCCTGTGAATTCGCTGTTTGCCAGTCTGCCTCTCAGCTCCTAGTTCCCACTGGACTACCCCGCTACCTCCACCACCCTTGCCCATACCTGAGTGCCTGAGCCTGCTTACATCCTGCGCTTCAGTTCACTACCTGCAAACCTGGCCTGATTATTTTCAGTTCACTACCTGCAAACCTGGCTTGATTATTTTCAGTTTCACTACCTGCACACCTGGACAGCTCTAATTGTTTCTACCTGGACATTAACCCTTTTGCTCCCACCACAGAACTCTTGAGCACATTTATATTTTCCTGGACTTTTATTTACTGCCACATTATATGTCTACTCAAGCACTTATTAAAAATCCTAGTTTTATTTACAAATCTGCTTCTGTGATCGCTCCTGCTACCACCCCGGGTCCACAAACAACCCAGAACATAACAGTTTGCACTGGCCCCATGGAGCCGGCCACGGATCAGGAGTCAGGAGTGGATTTGTTCAGGTGCATTTCTGGTCGTTTAGAAAATCTGGAAAACGTGCAGCATCAGATGGCTAAATTTCTGCAAGAGATGTCCAAGCGACAGGATAGTTTGCAAACTTCCTTTTCTACCCCTGAAGTACCAGCATCTACATCCGCATCAGCGTCTGGGAATACAGGAGGCAGATCATCTCCCCGCTTACGTCTTCCTTTACCAAATAAATTTGATGGCAATCCTAAACTCTGCTGAGGATTCCTAAATCAGTGTGACATACATTTTACCCTGCAGCCTGAAAACTTTATAACTGCAAGAACTAAAGTGGCTTATATAGTCTCTCTGTTATCCGGCCAGGCCTTGGAATGGGCTTCCCCACTCTGGGAGCGCTCAGATCCGCTGCTGGATAATTACGCAGGCTTTGTGTCATCCTTCAGGAGGATTTTCGATGAACCTGGGCGTACTGTATCAGCATCATCAAACATCATGACACTGAGACTAGGGGTCCGTCCTGTCAGTCATTATGCCGTGCAATTTCTAATTTTAGCATCAGAGCTCAAATGGAATGAGGAAGCCCTCACCTCGACCTTCTGGCATGGGTTGTCAGACCGACTAAAGGACGATCTAGTCACTCGAGAGCTTCCTACTAATCTGAACGACATGATTTCGTTGTGTATCAAAGTTGACCTACGCTTCAGGGAACGTCAGGCTGAAAAAAACAGAACTGACTGGCAAAGGTCATTTACCCCCTCCATTTCTACCCGTCCCATTCCTTCCCCTACTGAAGAGGAGCCTATGCAGGTGAAACATACACACCTCTCTAAAGAAGAACATCAGAGAAGAATGCAAAAGAACCTCTGTCTGTACTGCGGAGAGTCCGGTCACCTGCTGATCTCCTGCCCCCGTAAACCGGGAAATGACCCTGGAGACATCAAGTTAGGATTTATGAACCCGTCTCCAAAAATTACCCTAGCCTTGGATCTTAAACCCAAACCTGTCTTTGCTACTGCTCTACTCGACTCGAGAGCAGCCGGAAATTTCATAACGTCTAGTTTCATAGATAAATTTCAGATTCCTTGTTTGTCTCTCAACCATGCCATCTCTCTGACCTCTATAGACGGACGCCCTCTAACTAACGGGGTAGTCACCAAAGAGACTCAACCAGTATTGGTCCGTATTGGGGCACTTCATTCTGAGTCCTTAAAATTCCTGGTGATATCAGAGGCCTCTCAAGAAATTGTTCTTGGTCTACCCTGGTTACGTCAACATAATCCCAGGATTGATTGGAGTTCTATGCAGATTCTGTCATGGGGTATGGACTGTCAGAAATCCTGTCTTCCAAAAATTCGACCTGTGAGAAAGACAGTTCCATTAGTTTCTTCTGCCATTCCCAAGGAATATCAGATGTACGCCGACGTTTTCTCTGAACAACAAGCAAATATCTTACCCCCTCATAGGGAATGGGACTGTCCAATTGAATTGATACCTGATAAGATACCACCTCGTGGTCGTACCTATCCGCTGTCCTTGCCTGAGACTCAAGCCATGACCGAATACATCCGGGACAACCTGGCAAAGGGGTTCATTCGCCCCTCTACTTCACCTGCCGGAGCTGGGTTTTTCTTCGTTGGCAAGAAGGACGGTGGTCTAAGACCATATATCGATTATCGAGGCCTTAATGACATTACTGTAAAGAATCGATACCCTCTTCCCCTGATTACTGAGTTGTTTGATAGGGTCAAGGGCTCTGTCATTTTTTCGAAATTAGATCTAAGAGGGGCTTACAACCTCATTCGTATCCGAGCTGGCGATGAATGGAAGACCGCTTTTAATACCAGAGATGGACATTTCGAGTATTTAGTAATGCCTTTTGGATTGTGTAACGCCCCTGCTGTCTTTCAAAGTTTCGTTAATGAGATTTTCCGGGATCTGTTATATGTTTCGGTTGTTGTCTATCTGGATGACATACTGATTTTTTCACCCTCTGTGGCTAAACATCAAGAACATGTTAAAGAAGTTTTGACCCGTTTGAGAGAAAACCACCTTTACTGCAAACTGGAGAAGTGCGTCTTTAGAGTGCCCAGTGTACCTTTTCTCGGCTATGTAATATCTGGCTCCAGTTTAGAAATGGACCCCAAGAAGGTACAGGCATTTCTGGATTGGACCCGACCTCAAACACTGAAGGCCATCCAGAGATTGTTGGGCTTCGCAAATTATTATAGACGCTTCATTAAGGGATTTTCTACACTGCTGGCTCCCATTACAGCCTTGACTCGCAAAGGTGCTAATCCTGCCCAATGGTCACCTGAGGCAGAGTCTGCCTTTCATCTTCTAAAACAGGCCTTTATCTCAGCACCAGTTCTTCGACAACCCGATCTGGACCGGCCTTTTTTGTTGGAAGTAGACGCATCATCTGAAGCTGTGGGAGCAGTCTTGTCTCAACGTTATGAGGACAACCGAGTCCATCCGTGTGGGTTCTTTTCTAAAAAATTCTCTCATGCCGAAAGGAACTACGCCATAGGTGAGCAAGAACTACTAGCTGTAAAGTTGGCATTGAAGGAATGGAGATATTTGCTAGAAGGCGCCAAGATTCCATTTACTGTATTTACGGACCATAGAAATCTCCTATTTCTCAAAAACCTCCAATGTGTGAGTCCTCGTTTGGCCCGCTGGGCAATATTCTTTGCCAGGTTTCAGTTCACCCTGACCTTCCAGTCTGGAGCACTTAATCAGAAGGCTGATGCCCTATCGAGATCTCTCCTCTGTGATGATCAATCTGAAAATCAAAGCAATACCCCTGTCTTGGAATCAAGAGTTTTCGCCGCATTACAACTTCAGCCTCCTACGGGAAAATCATTTGTGGCCCCGGAATTAAGGAAGCAGCTTCTCACTTGGGCACATTCCTCTCGCTTCGCAGGGCACTCAGGCACTCGGAAGACCTTGGAGTTCGTGAAAAGACACTGTTGGTGGCCTTCTATGAAGGCAGATATAATGGAGTTTATCTCTTCCTGCTCCTCCTGTGCCCAGCATAAATCATCACGACAAGCTCCAGCTGGGGAATTGCTTCCATTACCTACTCCATCACGTCCATGGATGCATCTCTCCATGGATTTCGTCACAGACCTGCCAGTCTCTCAAGGTTTCGACACTATCTGGGTTGTAATAGACCGATTTTCTAAGATGGTCCACTATATACCGTTGAAGAAGTTACCTTCTGCCCCTGACCTGGCACAGTTGTTTGTCCAACACATTTTCGTCTACATGGCCTTCCTGCTGAAATTGTCTCTGACCGTGGTGTGCAGTTTACTGCAAAATTCTGGAGGGCTTTGTGTTCTGTTCTTCAAGTGAAGTTAAACTTTTCCACGGCCTACCATCCGCAAAGCAACGGCTCCACCGAGAGAGTTAATCAAGATCTAGAGACTTTCTTAACAATTTTTATGTCATCTTCCCAGGACAATTGCTGCCTTGCTGCCGTGGGCTAAGTTTGCACATAATGCTTCCTACCACTCGTCAACTAACCAAACGCCATTTCAGGTTGTATATGGCCTTCATCCTCGTGTTCCCGAAATCCGAAGCCTGCCTGTTTTCGATGTTCCGGCCGTGGAGGACACGGTGCGGAATTTTGCTGCCATCTGGACTCAAGTACGGTCTGATTTGTTGAAGGCATCCTCTCACTATAAGACCCAGGCCGATAAGAAGCGTAGAATAGTTCCACGCATGCAAGTAGGAAACCAGGTCTGGTTGTCTACTTGGAACCTTCGTCTAAGAGTTCCGTCTATGAAATTCGCACCCCGCTTCATCGGTCCCTTCACCATAACAGAAGTCATTAATCCAGTGGCCTACCGTTTAAAGTTACCCCCATACCTAAAAATTCCCAATTCCTTCCATGTTTCCTTATTAAAGCCCCTAGTCCTGAATAAGTTCCATAATGCTCTACCTGCTTCTCCTCGAGTCCAGACGGAGAGAGGAGTTGAGTTTGAAGTTGCCCAGATCTTGGACTCTCGTCTGCGCAGAGGTCATCTTCAGTATTTGTTGGACTGGAAAGGTTACGGTCCAGAGGAACGTTGCTGGACCGATGCTTGTGATGTCCACGCTCCCACGCTCATCAGGAGATTCCATTCTGCCCATCCGGAGAAGCCTGGTGAGTGTCCTGAGGCCACCCCAAAAGGGGGGGTACTGTCACGGCCAGGGTATTTCAGCATGGCGCTAGGCGGGTGTTACCTGTGAGGTCGTTGTGGCGCGGGCTGTCTGGTGGCGGAGCTGGTGTCTGGCGGGGGGCTTTGGCTGCGCGCATTGTTGTGCGGCCCTGTTGTCACTCTGCGCTGGTGAGGCCTGGCGGCATCTCCGTTCCGTTTGGCATGGGCGCCGCCATCTTGCCATCTGGCCATGTGATGCGGCTGGCCAATCCTGTGAGTCACATGTTCCCTCCGGCCAGTAACAGCACGGCATGGGGTATTTAGGAAGGGTCAGTGCCTTCCTTCTTTGCCAGTGCAACGTGTATCTCAGCCTAGCTGAGAGGGAGTTCTCTGTGCTTTCCTGTTCCTGTGAATTCGCTGTCTGCCAGTCTGCCTCTCAGCTCTTAGTTCCCACTGGACTACCCCGCTACCTCCACCACCCTTGCCCATACCTGAGTGCCTGAGCCTGCTGACATCCTGCGCTTCAGTTCACTACCTGCAAACCTGGCTTGATTATTTTCAGTTCACTACCTGCAAACCTGGCTTGATTATTTTCAGTTCACTACCTGCAAACCTGGCTTGATTATTTTCAGTTTCACTACCTGCACACCTGGACAGCTCTAATTGTTTCTACCTGGACATTAACCCTTTTGCTCCCACCACAGAACTCTTGAGCACATTTATATTTTCCTGGACTTTTATTTACTGCCACATTATATGTCTACTCAAGCACTTATTAAAAATCCTAGTTTTATTTACAAATCTGCTTCTGTGATCGCTCCTGCTACCACCCCGGGTCCACAAACAACCCAGAACATAACACCACAATTTTGGAAAACAAAACTTAAATTGATGATGCACAACTTAACAGATCCAATCTGAATGAACGTTAACCGCCTGTTGCTACAAACGGAATGCATGGGACTGCTCTGATTGCTCAGAGGATAGGTATAATTATTCTCTGACCAATAAGAGCATTCCAATGTATTCCTATGATAGTGACATGGAGTGAACTTTCATTTGCAATAGGACCAGTTAGGGAAAGTTATGCATGGCCAAAGCATGGTTCTTTTTGTTTGTTTCAAACCCACCCCTTGGTAAATCTGGGGGTTTGTATCCACCTAATAGGACTTAAATCTCGGGATTTAAACCCCTCATCCTTATTCCAAAGCACTTTTGCTCATATCCAAATTAAGAAAAAAGAAAGTTATAAAAGTTCCCAAACAAGCTACTGTTGAGTGAGTCATTAATCAGAATTTATGAAGATTTTTTTTTTGGTTTTGTGATTAAAGCATCTGCCTGTGCCACAGCAAGTTACAAATTATACTTCTATGCAGTGAGAAACTAATTGATCTCTTCCACCAAGAAAAACATGGCTGCTTGCAATACGTAAACACATATAATGATTGTCCTGTATGATAACTACCCTACAGTAGTGCATAAGTAAAGTTTGGTGAAGTGTTTCATTATAATACACTATTTTATAATTCCAGAGATTGGTACAAAAAAATACATGCATAAAATAAATTAAGTATTTATACCAGTGGTTCCGTTCTTGTAGGTGTGCAACTGGTTAGTGGCCCTGGACCAAATCAAATGTATGGTCAATCTAATTGACAGCCACAAGTAATGGATTTGTCTATCATAAAATATGTGAACAAACAGAAACGTTAGCCTGTCCAGCACCACATATCTGGATGACAGGTAAGCACAATGTACTTTAATAATCTTTGCTGAATTTCTCAATAAGAAAACTTTGACCTAGGAGTGACGTGAAAAAAACGCTGGTACTCTAGGGTGCCGTGATTCATGAAAGTTTGGAATCCACTAGTTTACACAATCTAATAACCATGTTGAATATTTCTTAATGCACTTTTATTATACAATGGTAAAGAAGACTACTGAACAGATTTACATAAAACCAGTAAAGATTGTAGTAACTATAGCTGACTGAGATGCCCAGAATTCGATCAAATTGCATACCAATTTGATGAACCAGATACGCATGATTGATACTTGCAGTGCTGCAATCATCAGAATAAAACATATATAAAACATATAGTATATTATGATTTTGTAGTTCTTAAAAACAATAATACCTAAATACAGAATAGAACAATATCACTAAAAGTAAAAATAAGTATACGTAAAATACCCAGTATAATGTATTATGGCAACCACTAAATAATCTACAGGTAAACATTTAAAGATAATCAAAAAATTGTTTTACCCATAAAGCTATATCCAAATGTATTCACAATTTAAAAGTTGTTTTTTATGTGTATTAATTGTGAATAAATTTGTATATACCTTTATGGTTAAAACAACTTATTGATTGATTATTTATTACACTATGAGTTATCTCATTCCCCTTTTTCTTAATTGTTTGTGTGTTAATCCTGTGTTAACGAGGTGGAGCTGCGACTATAATTAATCTCAGGTTTTTTTTAAATTAATTATTCATTGAGCCAGGTAGTTAATTCTTTTAACCATGCAAAGATTATTAATCAAAAAACAAAAAGACAATCTTTCTTAAATCAAACACGACCGGTTGGAGCATCTCTCTAGTTGATCATAGTTTTGACCTAGAAGTTTGTTAAGCATTTTAACCAATTCAGTTTTTCTGAGTACCTTTTGCCTTTAGACTCTACTTTGTTAGTATTTATGCACCCATCACAGGCATGCTGTATGATCAGACACAGTTCTTACCTTTTCAATCTCATAGCTTTTAACATCACTTTTACACCAAGAAAGGGCATGGTCACTTCTGCTAGTTGTACTGTAAATAAAAGGCAATTCGATGAAGTAAATATATCTTAAAGAAAATCTTTCTACACATTTGCTTTCATCAGTTTCTATTAACGTTTTGTCGTTCCACTTATTATTTCCTCTTCTGTTGACCAAACCTTTCCTTGTGACATGCCATCTATTCTCCATCCTCGTATCCTCATATTTCATCATCTTTCTCACTCTCAATCATTAATTTTGTGGGGATCATTAGGTTGTCACACAGACAGATAAAGATTGGGTGGGGGACAGGCTAGATATATGAGCAATAAATTGATAAAACAGTAAATGGATAAACAGGGCTAACTCTAGGCAAAGACGTTAAAGGGCATTCAATTCACACACATAAAGGATTAATGGAGAGAGATTTTAAAAACTCAAGATAAAAAAATAGTTTACCATGGCTTCTGCACTTTCTCAGTTTACATCAGTGATAGATGTATGAACATTATTCATTATAATTAAATTAAAATACTGTACAATTAAATGGTTTTTTTTTTAGAATAGGAGAAGCATTATAAGAGGACAAATAATAGGTAATGGACTGAAAGTGGAAGGTCAATTCTTTAATAACAGAATCAAAGCTTATTGACCCATGAAATGGGAGACCCTATTTTCGAAACTGCACTGACCTTGATTTAGACTTTCAGCTAGTAGTATATTCTTTCCTTGTGACTGAAATGCCAAATTCTACATTGAATTATAACTAATGGACTTCATTATAAATGAGCTTTGACATAGTATTTATTACTGTCACCATAATAAATATTTTTCAGGAGTTGCCTACACCTCTTTTACTGGATTTTTCTTTTTAAAATTTGTATACTAACTACACCAACAAAATCTATCATATTCCATAATACATACTTATGGTTATTATAGTCTATTTCATTGTAGAGTAATCCTGTGTAAACAAACTTGTTAACATCACCAATGGTATAAAGTCATTTCTGGATAGTAGAAATGGCAGGGAAACAATTGGAATAGAGACATATTGATAGGACTATCATTTTTTTACATTCACAAGAAGGAAAATATAGCAAATATGCCTAAAAATAAAATCTAAATAAACAAAACTCTATGAATGAAAATGGTTTATTTTGAAAACTAATCCATTGATTTTAATAACATCTCTTCCACCAATCCTTCAATTAGAGCAGTTTATATTTAGATATTAAATATTGCATTGGTTAATACAGACAAAAGTCTTGATCCTATACAGTTAGATACTATATAACCTCATACTTACCATACTATACTATTTTATCTAATTCATAGTTTAACAACATATCAGTCTCTGGATAATTAGTTATCCTAGAATTCAAAGTGTGTGGTTTATGAAGTAACTTCCAAATAGGTGTCTTTAAGATCAAAAGAAAGTAGTTATCACTAGTATCTCTGTTTTATCCATGCATAGATAGATCCGTATTTGTAAATACTAGATCTAAGAAAGTTTTTTATTACTGGGATTCTTATTTAATAATTTTGGAGATAACCTGTCTAATTGTTATAATGCCCCTCAGTGCCCAATGGGAATTAGGCAAAAGTCTATGTTACATAGAGGATGGTCCCGCTATGAGCAGTATAGTTACAGTACACTTATATAAAGAATGTTTTCACTCACTGCACTGCCCCTTAGCTGTATATTGGGCACCTATATTGGCTACCTTATGTTTTGAATAATACATAATACATTCCTGATAGTTAAAGTAAAGTGCACTTTGCAAATTTAAAACTGGCAGAAAGAAGGCAGATTTTTACAAGGTCCTGACAAGCAAGGTGACATGTGGTTTGAGCTATCTGGCCTATAAAAGCAAAAAAACAATAAGGTATGGATTTATTAGACAATACATTATTATTTATTTTATTTAACAATATCTTAATAATTATGGGACAATATCATTGTATTATTTTAATAAGGAGGCCTTATAAATGTATTGTTTTAATATGAGGCAGTATTATTTTTTTGTTTTAGGGCTAACATGTTTTTATAATGGGGCAACAATAATTTGTTTCTGTCGCAAGTGCATGCTGGTACTAGTAGTGCAATAAAATAGGTGTTGCCCCTGACATAAATAAATTCTTATTGTCTCCTTAATAAAATGATACATTTATATTGACCTCGTAATAAAATAATAAAGTAAGTTTGGCCTATAATAAAATAATAGATTTACATTGACTCCTTATCACAATGACAAATAAATAATGGCTGTTTAATAAATAGATTATTATTCACCGCATAATTACTAAGTGAATGCTGTGTCTCTAATAAATACTTACCTTTTTTTATCTGTTCTGACAGTCTGGATAGCTGAAACAATATGTGATTTAAACCTATCAGAGACATATCTAAACCAAATTGTGTTTTTTCAAAAGTTGTTCTGAATTTCTTTTGAAAACTGCACCTTGATATATTGGGTCTCATTCAGACCCGGTCGCAAACGCTGAGCGCTCGCAACCGGGTCGATGTTAAGGCCCTGCACACGGGCAGCGGCCGCACTGCGCGTGCGCAAGCCCCAGAGCGAGAGAGAAATTCTCTCGCTCCGGAGCTCACTACAAAAGGGGCGGCTGTCGATGTTGATCGACAGCTCACCCCGTTTTTTAGGCGGTGCAGGGGATGGCTACACAAACGGCCTGCCATTTTGTGTTGGCGGCTGCACTGACATCAGCATTGATGTCAGTGGGGAGCTTCCTGCTCGATCAGAGCAGGAAGCTCCCTGGGGCTTGTGGTTGCCGAGACCCAACTTTAGGGTCTCGTCACAAGCCCCGATAGTCTCGATGGTCTTGACCATCGCGACCATCAACCTGGTCGATCACTAAAGCTGTGGATGTTAACCCACAGCTTAGCTAGCGACCAGGAGGCCACACTTGAAATGTGAAGCGGCCGCCCTCATTCAGAGAGAGCGCTCGCTTCTTGCGACCACCTCTGAATAAGGGCCATTGTGTGATTTGTTTTCTTTACATTTGTAAAAACTGAGATGGTGGTTCCAGAACTGGCACTTTGAAATAATGCAGTTTGAAGTCCAGTTTTGCATTTAGTAAATTGCATGATTTACAAACAGCAGATAAAACTGCCATAAACAAAGTGTTTAGTAAGTGTTGTCAAATAAGTAGCATTTAACGCTGTGCATTGGCTATTGCTATACAACATTTTTCCTGCCATGTTGTTTAAAATTAAATATTTTTCCCATTCGAAAAATAGCCCTTTAAGTCTTGGTATTATCAGAAATAATTTTTTATAAACTCAAAGTTATCTATAGTTTTATTCTATCATTGTGCATAATGCATTTTGGGTATCATGTTCCCTTAATTTATTTAAGTAATTGTAGATTTAAATCTATGAAGCGAGTAGAGCATTGGACATATTCTTAAAGCTGCCTTGCTCTCTGCTAATTTGTCATGATGCATTGGTCTTGTAGTACAGGATGCTGATGCATAGCGACATAATCCTGTCTGACAATTACAGTGCTTTCTTTACACAGCCATTTTCTAGCCAAAATGAGGATGGCACACTAAAGTATCAATGAGTAAAGTTCATTTCATACACTTAAGAGCTGCAACGTTATTTCACAGTAGAATTAGCACAACTGAGCTCCGCTATCTACAAACGTCTGCAGCCAAATTTATCTCTCTAGAACAAATCAGGGGGAACCTTATTAAACAGAATGGCCTAATTGCAAACACAAGGACTTTTCATATAAACTAAGTGGCTTAGACAAAAAACAACTTCAAAACAGGCAGTTAGTGGAAAGGGAAACAGAGTACTCCACAAATATTCCTGTATTCATATAAGAACACATTATTATGTATAACAGCACAACAACCCCAAATTTATTTGTGCTAAAATATGACCTAGATACAAGGTCACTGGTCAAACACTACATCTATGACAACATCTTTATGAACATGCAGGGCGTGTCTACTGCCATAGCTACTCAGGTCAAGGTGGAGAGCATATAATCACAAACAATCACAGTAACCAGCAAGAAAAGAAGAACAGAAGGCTGTTAGTCAGCCCGAGGATCATAAAACCCCAAGGCTGGACACTTGTGTATACACTGTTCAACTACCATCTATCCCTTAAATTCATGTAGCTTTAATGGACTTATCAATGATGGGCCAATGGCTGTTAGATTACCAGTTAGTGAGTGATGTTAGAATTCTGTTTTGCAATGACCCCTGGCAATATGTTTCCCTGCCACTAGGGGTCACCAGGTCTCCTAATATGTAATATGTAGTTCTGAATCCTGCCAGAGGGACTGCTGTTCTGACTTTGTTCTATGATCAGATGTCAGGTGATTAATTATTAAGTAATTTCCAGCATGGACAACACAACTGACATCTGCCTATATAGTCTGCCAGATCCCAGCACTCACTGCTGGGTTATCAATGTTTCCTGTCTGTTCTAATCTGCCATATTTGGAACCTGCCTCTGATGATTCTTTTATGTTTCTGCAAAGATTTCTGAATCCCTGTGCCTATGTACTCCAATGTTCTGGACTTTATTTTGCTCTAAACTCTTGTGAGTATTTGTGTCTGTCAGACGGGGATCTGATAGCACAGAGAGAAGAGACAGATAAGAGTGGCTGAAGCTCTCCACTTTGATCTGATGCTGATGTGAATCCGTCTAGAGAGGTCCGTACTTGTAACAGTGAATAGTCAGACACAAATCAGCAGGGAAATATAGAATTACACCACTGCTACAGCCAATACTGACTACCAACTATTAATCCCCCTCAGTATCTTTGGGAATTTGGTAACTATCTCTCAGTAACTTACCTCAGGAGAGGTGACTGAGTTCTGCTCTACTACTGTAAATGGCACCCACACCCTAAACCTGGCAGAAAACTCTGCCCACGTAACCTACAGTCTCAGTTTTGCCAGCAGATTAGTATTCTGTGGAGATAATACCAAATACAATATTACAACTACAAACATAGTGCCTGATTCAGCAAGGATCGCAACTGTGGTTACACACGCAATCTGCCGATTGTTGCTTCCTGCGCATGCATATGTATCATAGTGGGCGTGCATGAACCTGCCACTGCGATCGGGTGACTACACAGACCCATCGCAGAGTAATTGACAAGAAGTACCATTTGGGGGAGGTGATGGGGGGAGGGGTCGGTGAAATGCAGGCGTGCCAGGGCGTTTCAACACCATTGCAGGGGTGTGCATAAATTAGGCACTGCGTACTGGAAGGTTAACAATTTCTGAGTAAGGTCAGACCGTGTGCAATTGTGCGTGAGGCTCCGCTTGTGCTCGATGTTACCGATGGTTTTGCAGTCTTGCTAAGTATTATGGATGTGTGTAAGGTAAGGTGGGCGTCCTTATGTTGTGCTGCGACAACATAGTGATTGCAATAAATTAGCATATCATCGCAGTGAGACTGTGTGTGTAATCGCAGCTGCGATCGCAGTTTTGATCCTTGATGAATCAGGCCCATAATTAGCAGCTATAGCTGAGCATTACATCTGGCCCAGAAAGTTATTATCTGCATGGAAATGTGTGTATATATATATATATATATATATATATATATATATATATACATAAATAATGATAGTATGAAAATTGCGCCAACCTGGCACAACTCTGCTCTACGTAGTGATTATAAAGTGTTATAAAAAGGCAACCACACACCCTAAAATGATAGGTGTCTGCTAAAACAACTGATATGGGACAATGGGTCAATTGTCCTCAGAAAAACATGTATAGGTGTAGTTGAATCAAGTGCCTGGTGTGTTGCATATAAATTAAGTAAAATAAAGGGTCTTAGTGAATATGACTACAATGTGATGAAAGTGATAATAATAAACAATTTATTCACACAAAACATACATAAAAATCGATCATGGGGCCTGGCAAGAAAGAGGCAGCCCTCAACGCATTTCGTCCCCTTGATAAAGTCACTGAAGGACGAAACGCGAAATGCCTCTTTCTTGCCTGATGAACTTTTATCATATATCCAGATAAGCATTGACCCTCTTTTTTTATAATTCTTTTTAGATATTTTAAAGAATTATTTAATGTCTGAATTATAAGCATATAATCAGTGTTTATGCGGTATTTATCCATTGTTATTTGTATTTGAGATATTTATTACGAATTACATATTTATGGTATATGTTTTTACAGCACACTGCACTTTATAATATTTTAATAGAGCTTTTATTGCTGCTATTACTGTGTGCAGGCCCCATGATTGATTTCTATGTATGTTTTATGTGAATAAATTGTTTATTATTATCACTTTCATCACATTGCAATCATATTCACTAAGACCCTTTGTTTTACTTAATTTATATACAACACACCAGGCGCTTGATTCAACTAAACCTACACATATATATATGCATATACAGAATATTTGTAAAGTTGTAATGCACAAAGGTTTGTCTTTTAAGACTATTATGTACAAGTGAACTTAAAACAGGAGCATCATCTGTTATGGATCCTGCGACAGATTCATAGGACCAATTTACGAGCGCCACCGATATTGAAACAATTAGGTTTAAGTCAGGACATGTGAAGCCTACAGTATCTAGGGCAGAGTGAAATTAATTTATATATTTACTTAACTGTGTTATTAGTTCAAAGGAATGCTTATTTAAGGATTTGCAATTATGCGGTTATGTGTTATATGTATATTATCTTAACTACCTATGGAAGTGCTATAGTACCATTGATGTTATGCATTTTACTGTTTAATTTTGACCACAGCCTGTTAAATAAACTGAGATTTTATAATTTTCTAAACCCTGTGTGATTATTGGGTCTGGGGTTGAGTTATCTTTACCTATCTGCCAAGGAAGAAAGAGAAAGCATCCCTTCTGCAGTGTACCCGAATCTCCGAACCTACCCAATCCATCGGACATTGTTGGTGAGTGTTACAAATATACCCCTTACCTGATTCTCAGGAAGGTCTTCAATTCTCCCTCTACTTCACAATACATTACTACAAGTAACTTAAATGAGTGATATTGTTATGCAAACACTCTTCTCTGTCATTTACTATGTAGCGTTTAAAAAAGCTAGCAAATAAGAATATAGAACATGCACACTTCCAGTATGCACAGTACATATATTTTAAAGGTAACCAAGACTGAGCGAACTCTTCCATTTTCAGAGCAAACGGCATAGTGGGAACACTGGCTTTAGGCATTATGCATTTTCCTTTTAAAAGTCATTAATTCACTCAATTCAAAAACCATTGTTAAGTACCCTTAAGAGCTTATCAAATAATTTCTGACTCTTAGTACAAGAAGGATTTATTAATTCTGCCATGTTGAATTTATCAAAATTCAAGAAGGATTGATGATTCAGATGAATGCACTTTGTATGAACATTGTATGTCATCACTTAAGTCTATTATTTCTCACACTGAATTCTGGAATTCTAGTATATAATTCAAATGTTACCTCCATCCTATTTTAGTACTACAGTGGCATTAAACTGTAAAGTAATATTGAATGTTTCAGACACAGAAAGAGCTATTCTGTCAGTTACAGATCCAGATAACAGTGAATCTCATTGGATTCATGCAGGTTATTATATTCTTACTATACATCGTCTCTGAGAGCATTTAAAATTTAGATAAAAGATCAGAAAAAACTAAATTAAAAAAATCTATCTTATATTTATATCTGCTGATCCCCAAAAGCTACAAAATATATTTCAGTTAATAATAATACAGTACATTAATACTATCACAAAAAAAGCTTTCTCACATTATATTTTATTTTGGGTCAAATGAATCAGCTTTCTATTATGAAAATGTTTTAAATTAAGTTGTATCAAATATCAGGAAAAACAGGAAATTAACTGATGCCCCTGGCATTTCTGCTGAAAACTTGTTCCCACTGGAGACTGCATCAGAATGAGAGCTGCAAAAACTGCAGCTGTAAGTACGTTAATGCAAAACAAGTTACATATGTGAAATTAATATGTATAACTCTTTATAACTCATTTGAAAACATACATCAATTTTGACAAAATGTAAATGCTTGTGCAAATTACTTTGGACGATTTGCTACATATTAAGCTATGTAATTTGCACTATTTTTACACAAGTTTTATAATTGTACCAAGCCAGAACAATGATATTGCATCCATTATATTTTTGTTTGCGCATATGAACAGTGCTAGGCAAATAGGACACTGACATATGCATTTATGATCCTAAAATTGTGTGTAGATATATGGGTTCACATATGAATATGTGTCAGCGTGTCAGTCAAATTTGATGGCTGGGTCTTGTTGAGTTGGTTTAATCGCTGCTATGTGCCTGGTTTTATGGGGCATCAGACTCTACCAAAAGGTTGGTGCAAGTCCTGATTTTATGCATTAAGTGGGTGCTGTAGCACATACAGTATGCTGTAGATACAATTGGCTATTTAGCTGCTACAATTTAGTAAATGACTCCCATTAACTGCACATGAAATTTTATTATAGCATCCTTAAAAATATCAAAATACTGCAATTGTTTACTTACGGGCCTATTCATCATCACTTAATTTTCTCAAAAGCAGGTGAAAATGCACATTTTCACCTGCAATTGTGAAAAATAAGTTATCGGGCTATTCATCAAGAAGGTAAAGCAGGAGATATCACAGATATCTCCTACTTACCTTCCTCTTGCAGAATGGCCCGCTGTCCCCATACACTAGTATCACAGATATCTCCTACTTACCTTCCTCTTGCAGAATGGCCCCCTGTCCTCATACACTAGTATCACAGATATCTCCTGCTTTCCTTCCTCTTGCAAAATGGCCCGCTGTCCCCATACACTAGTATCACAGATATCTCCTACTTACCTTCCTCTGACATAATGGCCTGCTGTCCCCATACACTAGCATCACAGATATCTCTTACTTACCTTCCTCTTGCAGAATGGCCCGCTGTCCCCATACACTAGTATCACAGATATCTCCTACTTACCTTCCTCTGGCGGAATGGCCCGCTGTTCCCATACACTAGTATCACAGATATCTCCTACTTACCTTCCTCTGGCATAATGGCCGCTGTCCCCATACACTAGTATCATAGATATCTCCTACTTACCTTCCTCTTACAGAATGGCCTGCTGTCCCCATACACTAGTATCACAGATATCTCCTGCTTTCTTTCCTCTTGCAGAATGGCCCGCTGTCCGCATACACTAGTATCACAGATATCTCCTACTTACCTTCCTCTTACAGAATGGCCTGCTGTCCCCATACACTAGTATCACAGATATCTCCTGCTTTCTTTCCTCTTGCGGAATCGCCCATTGTCCCCATACACTAGTATCACGGATATCTCCTACTTACCTTCCTCTTGCAGAATGGCCGCTGTCCCCATACACTAGTATCACAGATATCTCCTGCTTTCTTTCCTCTTGCAGAATGGCCCACTGTCCCCATACACTAGTATCACAGATATCTCTTGCTTACCTTCCTCTTGCAGAATGGCCCACTGTCCCCATACACTAGTATCACGGATATCTCCTACTTACCTTCCTCTGGCTTAATAGCCGCTGTCCCCATACACTAGTATCACGGATATCTCCTACTTACCTTCCTCTGGCTTAATAGCCGCTGTCCCCATACACTAATATCACGGATATCTCCTACTTACCTTCCTCTGGCTTAATAGCCGCTGTCCCCATACACTAGTATCACAGATATCTCCTACTTACCTTCCTCTTGCAGAATGGCCGCTGTCCCCATACACTAGTATCACAGATACCTCCTACTTACCTTCCTCTGACATAATGGCCCACTGTCCCCATACACTAGTATCACAGATATCTCCTACTTACCTTCCATCAAGCTCCGAAAATACAATATTTTCAGAGCTTGACTGCGGAGGCATTCGCCATCTACAGATGGCGAATGCTCCTGCTCCAGCACCGCAACCCCCTCCTTCCCTATGGGAAGAAGGCCTGGGTTGAGAAGAGGGATCCTTTTGGATCCCTTCGCCCCTGTCCCGCACCTTCCGCCGGACGTCAAGGCTTTTGTGCGCATACGTGACCTTTAGGTCGTGCATGCTCACTCCCGTCATTGCTCCAACAGGAGCAATGAAAGGATTCACTGCTCTGAAAATGAGCAATGAAGCCGCTCGCGGGGGTAGCTGATTTCGCATCAGGTGTCATGCACCGGAGCAATAATGCATTGCTTCAGCAGCTGCGGTGAGTTAACATGTTAATTATCAGGGTTCGTTCGGACCCCGATAATTAACATGATGAATAGGCCCCTTATTGTGCTATTGAAAATTTTTATATCAAATCCCAATTCATTTATTGCTACTTTTGTAAAGGTGGAGAAAGTTCTTCTAAAGTAAGAATTTCAATCATTATAATTGTGAGCATGATTAGAATTGTATATTAAAAATTAGGGGTCAATTCAGTTTCTCACGAATACACCGCGGGTGCCAGTTAGCACAGTAATACTGAATGACTTTACGGCAGCCTGAACTCAGTCCAAACTGGGGCTGTGAGCAAGAATGAGTGAATTTGAACTGAGAGCGGGCCACAAGGGGTGCGAGATGCGGATCTGTTGCCGGCATTATAATGCTGTGGCAATGGCAATTTGCACAATTCGTTGGTAATTTGATTGACCCTTTAGAGTTGATTCTCAATTTTAAGGTAAATATTCATGTATCCAGTATGTATCAGTACCAGTATGTATCAGTACCAGTATATATCAGTACCAGTATGTATCAGTGCCAGTATGTATCAGTACGTATATATATCAGTACCAGTATATATCAGTACCAGTATGCATCAGTACCAGTATATATCAGTACCAGTATGTATCAGTACCAGTATGTATCATTACCAGTATATATCAGTGCCAGTATATATCAGTACCAGTATGTATCAGTACCAGTATATATCAGTACCAGTATGTATCAGTGCCAGTATATATCAGTACCAGTATATATCAGTGCCAGTATATATCAGTACCAGTATGTATCAGTACGTATGTATCAGTACCAGTATGTAACAGTACCATTCCTTTTCTGAAACTCAATTAGTCCAACAAAAAACAAGCTGCAGGAAAGAAAGGAATATCTTAATCTTGCAGCAATCTACAATAGTAAAGGAAAGGGGCAGTAGACATAACCCTAAGCTTTCTACATTTGATTCATTGGTTCTCGTAAGGCATATAATTGCTCTGCACAGACTGCATGACCAAAAATGTATCTGCAAATTTGAAGGGTCACTTCATTACTATTTCAAACACCATTTGGTCATTGACTTTACACTTGCATTATGTATTTTTGTTTCTGTTTGATATTAAACTTCATTAAATGTTCCTTTTGTTTATTTGTTATTCCCTGAAGCTATTATAGAATTACACACAATGGCGCTTTATGGCAGCCGGAATTCGCTCCAAACTACTCACATCCCCATAGGGCTACCAACAACAATAAGCAAATTCAGGCTGGAGCGGGCCACGGGGGTGCGAGATGTATTGCCATTGCCAGCATATCTAACGCTGTGGCAACAGCTACTGGCACCCACTGCATTGACCCCACTGTTCATCTAAAACGAATAATTGGCAGATGTCCAGATTTTTCTCCCACTGTAGATGTGAGTTACTACTAATCAGATGACTGTTACATGTCAATTTCTTTGAGAAGCTACAATTCTCTGAGTAGGCAGATGGCTAGTGACACTGAAAATAAAACATAGTTTTGGTTCATTAACTACTGGGCTGTGCTACGGGGAGGTCTCCAGCTCAATTCCTTGTGTTCTCATACATCTACTGAATTTGTTAGCTATCTCCATCCTTTTAAAGATCTCTTTATTATGTGTGTTCTTCCCAATCCTGCCACGTATGGAGCGTCCTGCCTTTCTCAAAGTGCTATTCAGTATGTGTCGTCTTCTCTCTTTCCTCTGTCAATTACCATTTACTGCTTGTCAAACTCTATCCAGCCCTGTCCCGCCTCTCTTTTTGTATTTGCATTATATATCTGTCTGTCACTACAGCTGTCCATCCAGCTGTGCAGTAACCCTGCCCATCAATCAGTTCAAGTCTGCCAAAGGTCTTGTCACTTAATTCATTTATTAATCATTCTCCCTATGCCTTTAATCAATCATCCCTTCCTCTAATTACTTCAATGTAAAGTTTTGGTATCTACTTGCTTTTCACCTTGGTGGTCAGTGCTTAATAATGACTAATAATAATAATAATAATAATAATAATAATAATAATAATAATAATAGTGAGCTGTAGCATACTGCACAGTGCAAATGGTATTGCAGGGGTATTCAACATGCAGCCTTCCAGCTGCTATGGAACTACACATCACAGCATGCCTTGCCACAGTTTTGCAAGAGCATGCTAAAACTGTCAGAGCATGCTGGGATGTGTAGTTTCACAGCAGCTGGATGGCTGCATGTTGAATACCCCTAGTACAGAGGAAATATATACACCAAGATGAAAGATTTAAAATAATTATCCTGATAGTTTCTTCAGTTAGAATGTATTTGTACTAGCGAATAGATGTACATGAAGAGCCTTTGGGTAGATGTACTAAGCCTTGGAGAGAGATACAGTGGAGAGAAAGTACCAAACAATCAGCTCCTAACTGACATTTTTCAAACACAGCCTGTAAACTGGCAGTTAGGAGCTGATTGGTTAGTTGGTACTTTGTCTTTCTCCAAGGCTTAGTACAAGGGTGGCAAACCCGGTCCTCGAGATCCCTTAACAGGTTACATTTTCCAGCCCACCTAGCTGGTGCACAGGTGTAGTCATTACTAACTGTCATATTTTAAAACATGTGTTGCATTCATTCCTGACTGACACATTCTACAGATCCACAGGTGGGATGGAAAACATGAACTGTGAGGGGATCTCGAGGACCGGTTTGACCACCCCTGGCTTAGTACATAAACCACACAGCCTGTAAACTGACAATTAGGAGTTGGTTGGTTGGTACTTTATCTCTCTCCACTTTTTCTCTCTCCAAGGTTTAATACATCTCCTCCTGAATCTTCAGCTGAACAACTAAGGTAAGGCATCAGACCAATTACCAATTTGGGCCGACAATAATTCAGTACTTAGCTTCAGTGGAAAGTGGTGTAACATATAGAACAAAAGAATATTCTGATGCATTAGCTTTAATGTGATTGCAAAGTGTAGCTACTAACTATGGGAATTCGGTGAGAGGACATCAAAAGGCATTGTCCCTCTAGGATGTAGGCAATTAACCAATTACTAATCCACTTCTGCCTGGTTAAATAATTGAACAAAAAATATATAAATGTCTGCGCTTATAACCACTAAAAATAATACTTCAGAGCTGTTACTCAATTTATTAGCAACATAATATATTAAAATAACATAGACAAAATAGAACTGCAGTTCCTAGGATATTGGATACAATGTTAGATCAATAATAACAACATGTAACAATCAGTGCACTGAATGGTATATTGAAATGAGTATCCAAAAATAGTCCCAATCGGTAAAAATACCTTAAAACGTGACTCATGAACAATAATAAAATGTTCTGTAATTTAAAATATAAGAGTGTATGACCTCTCTCAGTAAAAAACACACACCATGTGTGTAATGGTGTATTATTAACCTTTCCTTAAATCCAGGGGATAATATCCGACAAATGGAACTTGTTTGCAATGTCATAATAATGGTGCATACACACAGTCAGTTTTTTCTTCAGATCTGAATGATAACGATTTAAAAAATTGTTCAATCGTTCATATCTGAAGGAAAATCTGACATATCTGTCAGATCTGTCAGATGAACGATTTGAACGATGCGCGTTCCCGATGGTCAGATAACGATATCTGACATCTGATGTGTTTGCAGTCAGACTTGGACGATTCCATTCATTTTATTGCAGTCAAAAATCATTCAATCGTTCAAATCTTTCGTAAAATCGTTCAAATCGTTCAATCGTTCATCTGACAGATCTGACAAATCTGACAAATCTGACCGTGTGTATGCTCCATAACACAGATGTCCCGAAATCCTGGCTTGCAATTAACCCTTGGTTTGTAATAGGGTACGATGCAGCTCCTGTGGTAATGGAGTGGATAGTGTAGCGGCGTGGTAAGCCTCCGGCAATTGAGAGCCTGCTAATGATTCCACGCGATGTGCTGGCAGAATGAACACCAACAGAGTGCAGTCAGCCTCCGGCAATAGACGGCCCGTTTGTGACTCCACGCTGCTGTCTCCCCATCCTCAGTTGTCACTTGGTACAATGACCGACAGGGGGTTCCGGACAATGATACCACCAGTTAACTGGATACAAAGTGGTGGGTGAGCTGGTGGTGAGTGTGATACAACGGCTGAATGGAAAAGTCCAGTTAATAGCCTTAGTGGATCCCAGAAGCACTGAAGAGACTATTAGGTTCCTGATGTGTTTCTCCCCTCTCACAGGGGTTTTATCAAAAGGTAAAATAATTGTACCATCTAGTGAAGTAAATTTATCATCCCTGATTTGGGATATTTGGCTCCTCTTCACACTCATAGAGCCTTGATTCTGGGTCTCACACAATCCACACGTAATTCTAATGTTCACCTAGTTAAGCCTTTTTTATTTTTGCAATTCTGCATGTGCAAAAATCGGAAATCTTCTCCAGCGCATGCATTGAAGAGTAAGCGCACACAGGTTCTGTTGCAATCGGGAAACATTGTATCAGAAAGGTGGAGGAAAAGTGATAGACATTCCTGGGCGGGGACTCAGAGGTGGCTAGAGAATGCACGCTAAAATGGTTGGTTCAGATGGCGTGTTATGGGCATGCCAATGCAAGCAGCAGTGTACCCAGACGCAGGTATAGGAGGCCATAGTCAGATAAAGAATGCACCTGCAATAAGGCTGGTGCAAGTTTCGATGTTGCGACCAATGGTGGCGTAAAGGATGCACACGGACACTATATGTACACAGGGTAAGGCACAAACGCGCCCCCGCCAATAGACACTGCTGCATGCACATTTGCATGCCAACATTCTTTATTTAAATTAAGATTAGTCTTTTAATGATCCTTCATGAAGCTTATAAATAAGACCCAACTCAGATATGGAAGCATGGAATGGGGATTGTAATGTAAATCATGTACACATGAGAAGTAGGTGAATACATGACAAAGCACAAATCATAAACAAGTTATATAGGTATAATAAACTCACAAAAAATCTTGCTATATAGGCTACAGAAGGTACTAATAGTGCAAACAAGATATAGGTGAATATATTGCTACTCTTACTGTTTTGGTGAGTGTAGTCCATGGTTGATTAGGTGAATTTAGCAGTTGTAAAGAACAGCAGCTGCCCGACAAAGGAGGAAATCCTGATCGTCCTAAAGGTAAGTATTGTCTAATCTAACCTAACCTAACCTATCCCTAACCCTCCCTTAGGGGTGCCTAACCCTAACCTCCCCCCTGTGCCCAACCCTAACCCCCCCCTCTAAGTGTCTAAACCTAACCCCCCCTTCCCCGCTGCCTAAACCTAAGTCCCCCCCGGGGGTGCCTAACTCTAACCCTCCCTCCCCTTAGTCTAACCCTAACCTCCAAGGGGGTGCCTAATCCTAAGTCCCCCCGGGAGCCCTAAACCTAACCCTCCCCCCCGCGGCGCTGTCCGCTGCAACGCCCGGCATCCGCTCGATCGGGATGCCGGGCGCCGGTCTCCAGACGTCGGGGAAATGACAGGCGTCTAGATTTAGACGCCTGTCATTCGTCCCTAGTCGGGATAAAGCAGTCTGGAAGCCGGCGGTCGGCATTTAGGCCGTCGGGTTCCAGACTACATCCTGTAAAAACATTATAATTGCATAAATGCTAGGGATGGCTCCGACCCACGTGTTTTTGTTTTGGATCTGTATCTCCTTCAAGGTTTTGGATCTGAATTTGGTTTTGCAAACCACCCTCATGTGTTTTGGTTTTGGATCTGGATTTTTTAAATAAAAAATAGATAAAAAGTTTTAAACCAGCTAAAATCATGTAATTTATGCAATCAAAACCCCAAAATTCTGATTTAAAATCCGAATTCCAAACCGCAAAAAGATCAGAACCGTGACCCGGATTTACCTGGATCTCTTCAGGAGATTAGAAACGCGACTCGGATTTACCTGGAGTCACGAAATTTGGGTGGATTCGGATTTCTGGAGAACCGAGCCGCACACCTCTAATAAATACCTTCATAGATGCACAGCAGGAAAAGGAAAGGTTTCTGTCTAATACAATCTCATCACTGCAAAGTACTGTACAAACTGTGATTGTGGTGTGCAACTAAAAGTATGCAGCAGCAGTGTATCATTTAAGGTGATAGAGGGCTAGAAGGTGCTAGAGAACCCTTTGCTGTACTGTAAATGCTACAGTAAATACCTTCTTAAAAGATATTACAGTACCTACAGCTACAGTAGATCTATGCAGCTAGTTATTTCTACAGTATCAGATATTTAAAGAGTTAATAACACCTTACACATTATTAGTAGTGACAAATTAAGACTTTTTGACAAGGCTTGTAGTTAAATTAGAGTATGGAAATTGGAAATAACTTCTGTTTTGCGTGTCCCACACAATACAGGAATACACTGCTTAATTGTCAGACGTGGTAAAGGTAGAGAGTCACAGTATATCTTCACAAACAGAGTTCAGGTAAATCCAATGACTGAGACGGGACCAGGGCCCCTCAGTGTATATGGCAGGAGACCCCAAGGTAAGTCTAGCACAGTTCTTAACACTCAAGGTCATACTTACCTACATTCTGGCAGCCAGGTTGGTGCAGCAGGAAGGATGGGGACGGCTTAAGTGGGCGCAGCAGGGGGGTGACAGCACGATCGCGTCAATGTGGCCCTGCCCCCCGCTTGTAATGCCAATATTAACAGCAATACAAAGCATGGGGCGAGGCTACGATGATGCGATTCAGCGTGAATAGCATCATCGCCTCCCCCGAACCACCCACCTTCACTCTCCCGACAGTCCCGGGAGAGAAGGCAAGTTTGCTCAAGGTACTGTAGATGGTGATCACCATGCAGACCGGACTCAGAGGTGTCACCAGGTCTGGTGACACCCGGTGCGTGACGTGGCCAAAGGGGGGCATGGCCTCATGGGAAATCCCTCCGGGGGTTGCCTGCACTGATGCTGGGCTGCCCTCAGAGGCTAGTGTCTGCACTTTCGGCTCTGCCTGTATGACAAGAAGAATATCACACTGCAGCACCCCGACTCCTGTCACTGTGGAGGAACAGGCATTTTGGTGTCACCCGCTCAGAGGGTAACACCAGCTGCGTCCCGCACCCCCATAGTAACGCCACAGACTGGACTGGATGTGGATTAGATGAATACCGAAGTGATACAGCAAAGAATATACCACCAGATGTCAGCCAACATAATAAGTAAACATGAAGAAACATAGGGGGTCATTCAGACCCGCTCGTGAGCGGCAGTACGCTCGCAAGCAGGTCGATGTTCCCCCACTGCGCATGCGCACAACGGAGGGAGCTCCGTCGTGCGCATGCACGAGACCCAGCAAGCGACGGGCTCTCCATCGCTCCAGTTCTCACACCAAAGGGGGCGTGCTGTCGATGTTGATTGACAGCACGCCCCCTTTGGTGGGCGTGCCGGGGGCGTGCCTGCCAGACGGAACTGTTCCCATGGGAACGCCTACCATCTGGGGCCGGCCCCACTGACATCACTAGTGATGTCAGTGGGAGTGATTTTGGCTCTGATAGAGCCAAAATCACTCCAGGACTTGCGGCAGCGAGACCCTACCGCAGGGTCTCCGTCGCAAGCCTGATGGTTGCGATGGTCAAGACCATCGCGACCATCATCATGGACGCTCGCTATAGCTGTGGTTGGTAACCCACAGCTATGCGAGCGTCCATGAGGACGCTCCAAAAACAGGTAGGAGGGCCCTGATTCAGAGCGAGCGCTCTGGTCAGAGCGTTCAGCTCTGAATCAGGCCCATAGTTCTGCAGATGCAGCAGTATATAATAGGACACCTCCAACTAAGCCAGGAATGGATGTTGAGCACCTGGAAGCCAGCCTGGAAAGAGGAATACCAAAAGCTGGGCCAAAGTCTCGGCTAGGCCCTGCCAGGAATCATAACAAGGGGCGGTAGTAAGCTATAATTAGGAACAGAACCAGAAAACTTAGCAGCTGTATCAGAAGACTGAATCAGAGCATACAGCACGGGAACCAAGAATCATAATAGCTCTATCAGGAGACTGAACCAGAGCATACATACAGCACCAGAACCAGGAATCGTAGAAGCTGTATCAGGAGACGGAACCAGAGCATACAGCACCAGAACCAGGAATCGTAGAAGCTGTATCAGCAGATGGAACCAGAGCATACAGCACCAGAACCAGGAATCGTAGAAGCTGTATCAGGAGATAGAACCAGAGCATACAGCACCAGAACCAGGAATCGTAGAAGCTGCATCAGGGCTCAGGAGTCTAAACCAGAGCATACAGCACCAGAACTAGGAATTGTAGAAGCTGTATCAGGAGATAGAACCAGAGCATACAGCACCAGAACCAGGAATCGTAGAAGCTGTATCAGGGGACTGAACCAGAGCATACAGCACCAGAACCACGAATCGTAGAAGCTGTATCAGGAGACGGAACCAGAGCATACAGCACCAGAACTAGGAATTGTTGAAGCTGTATCAGGAGATAGAACCAGAGCATACAGCACCAGAACCAGGAATCGTAGAAGCTGTATCAGGGGACTGAACCAGAGCATACAGCACCAGAACCAGGAATTGTAGAAGCTGTATCAGGGGACTGAACCAGAGCATACAGCACCAGAACCAGGAATCGTAGAAGCTGTATCAGGAGACGGAACCAGAGCATACAGCACCAGAACCAGGAATCGTAGAAGCTGTATCAGGAGACTAAACCAGAGCATACAGCACCAGAACCAGGAATCGTACAAGCTGTATCAGGGGACTGAACCAGAGCATACAGCACCAGAACCAGGAATCGTAGAAGCTGTATCAGGAGACGGAACCAGTGCATACAGCACCAGAACCAGGAATCGTAGAAGCTGCATCAGGGCTCAGGAGACTAAACCAGAGCATACAGCACCAGAACTAGGAATTGTAGAAGCTGTATCAGGATATGGAACCAGAGCATACAGCACCAGAACCAGGAATCGTAGAAGCTGTATCAGGAGACAGAACCAGAGCATACAGCACCAGAACCAGGAATCGTAGAAGCTGTATCAGGAGACGGAACCAGAGCATACAGCACCAGAACCAGGAATCGTAGAAGCTGCATCAGGGCTCAGGAGACTAAACCAGAGCATACAGCACCAGAACTAGGAATTGTAGAAGCTGTATCAGGATATGGATCCAGAGCATACAGCACCAGAACCAGGAATCGTAGAAGCTGTATCAGGAGACAGAACCAGAGCATACAGCACCAGAACCAGGAATCGTAGTAGCTGTATCAGGAGACGGAACCAGAGCATACAGCACCAGAACCAGGAATCGTAGAAGCAGTATCAGGAGACAAGAATAAGAAATATAAAGTGCAGGAACCATGACACTTTGCTGGGACCAAACACTATCACTGGCGGATGTGGAGTGTCAGGACAGAGCATAAATACCAGACACAGCCAATTAGCGCTACTAGGTGACTACACATGCAGCTCAACTTAATTAAAAGCAAGCTCTTACATGCAGGATAAAATCCATACTTGCCTACTCTCCTGGAAGTTGTGGGAGGGTCCCGAGATTTTGGGTAGCCCCTCACACCCCCGGAAGAGAAGGCAGATCTCCCATATCCCACCCACTTCCTAGTGAAGTGGGCAGCATGGGGAGATTTTATGAGGAATTTGTGGGTCTATAGGAAGGGGATGGGGTTAAAATTATGCATATTGCATCATTTAGCCCCACCCCCTCCTCACGGACCCACAAATCGTGGTATTTCCCTGTGAAGGGGGTGGGGACTAATGATGTCTACAGTCCGGCCACACCCCCCGGAAGCTGTCAGCAGCATCTTTTCTCCAGGCTGTTCCCAGAGAGGAGATGGGCTATAACCTTAGGAACCAGTCTAGTATATGGAGATATTTTGTTAAATTAAAAGTCATTTAAACATTTGTCTGCTTTTGCTATAAAATAAGTTTCATTGTACATAACAAGTACACATATCTTCTAATACATAACATTTATTCATTATGGAGTAACTATATTCTTGACTCCTAGTGGTAAATTTACTAAGATGGGAGTTCTATTTAAGAAGTGATGGTGCCCATAGCAACCAATCAGATTCTACTTCTCATTTATCTAGCATCTTTTAGAAGATAATACCTGGAATCTGATTGGTTGCTATGGGCAACATCACTTCTTAATAGAACTCCCATCTTAGTAAATTTACCCCCTACACTTTTAAAATTCAAACAAATTTAGAAGTGTATATTATACTGTATATAGGGCGGCTTGATTGAGGTAGTCTGGTGTAACAGTTTACTATAACATATATGTGTATTTGTGCGAATGAAGGAAAGGTAAACCAATCAACAAATTTCTTCTGATTTTCAAACAACTTTCAGACTTTTTACAGATAGGTTTAAAATATTGTCTCTTTTGGTTAGTTGGAATGAATTATTGGAACTTTTCAACCTCTGAAGTGGAGCTAAACCAACTTAGTTGTTGTAGATGAGGGTTACCTATATTGCTTTGTCATTTCTTGATTGTCAGACTAGATATGTGTGTTGGCACTAGGAGGTTGGTGATTCAGTTGAGACCCCATGTGTAGCTGTATGTGTTACAGTGTGAGTGAAGCTTGATGGCCTAATTATACTACTCTTCATGCAGGCCACTGGTAGTAGTACCAGGAGACTGATTCTGCACAGGAATGCAGCAGGACAGATACTGAGACCAGATGCAGAATAGCAGTATAGCCCATGACTGTAGCAGGTTATATTGATTTTACAGTGGCTGGAGGATATAGTACTGCAGATTTGCAGGCATATACTGGATCAGTATGCTGGGATATCTGCAGCAGACTGCAGTTTATAATGGAAGTGGGTGCTGGAAGCACCACTGAAGAAGGCTGCAGTAATATACTGGAAATGGGTGCTGAAGCACAACTGGAGCAGGCTACAGGAACACAGTATCCTGGAACTGGGTGCTGGAAGCACAACTGAAGAAGGCTGCAGTAATATACTGGAACTGGGTACTAAAGCACAACTGAAGCAGGCTACAGGAATACAGTATACTGGAACTGGGAGCTGGAAGCACAACTGAAGCAGGCTGCATGCATTTTATGGAACTGGGTACTGAAGCACAATTGGAGCAGGCTACAGGAATACAGTATACTGGAACTGGGTGATGGAAGCACAACTAAAGCAGGCTGCAGGAATTTACTGGAACTGGGTGCTGGAGCACACATTGAGCAAGCTGCATGGATATAAATGAACTGAGTGTTGGTAGCACAACTGAAGCAGGCTGCCAGAATGTACTGGAACAGAATTCTGTGAAGCAATACTGGAGAAGATTACCAAAATATACTGGAACAGAATGCTGTAAGCATTACAGAACCAGGAGCCAGGTTACTATATCCTCTTTGAGAGAAGTTGTACTTGCAATGTACTGCCAGCAATTCCTAGTTTAAATAGGGTGCCCTAGGCGCTGATAGGCTGAGTGGAACATGTGACCAGAGGTGTTGAGGTCTAGTTGGCAGAGAGGATCATGTGAAAATTTACAAGATGGTGGCACCCATAGTCCAGAATGGAGGAAACCACTGGGAGGAGGACGCCAGCCACATTTCAGATAAGTCACTTAGAAACTTGAGGGTACTGTTCAAAAGAAAAATATAACAACTTCTGCAGAGGTTATATTGAAATGAGGTGGATCCAAAAGTACGTGTCCTCACATAATAGTAGATGTTGCCCCATATTGATTTTCTGTATGTATGTACTACAGATCTTAGTAGAACACTGTGGAAAATTAAAGCACAATTCTTTTATTTTTGCAGATATTAAATAATAAACAGAACAACATTGCTAAAAGTTGAAAAATGGAGAATATTGACATTCGAGCCATCATTAAATATCTGCAAATGAAGCAGATGATGTCTACTGAAATTCACACAGACTTGCAATGCACATTAGGGTAAGACTAGCCTAATGTGCATTGCAAGTCTCCATCATATAGTGCAGTGAAAGAGTGGTGCTCTGAATTCAGATGTGGAAGGCAGTAATGTGAAGATGGTTCCAGAAGTGGAAGGCCTGTGGAAGTGAGCACTTTGGAAAATGTCAAAAAAATCCATGACCTTGCATTGGCTGACCGTCTACTGACCATTCAACATTTAAAAGAGGTTACTGGCATCTCATCTACCTGAATTCAAACCATATTGACTGAAGAATTGGAACTGCACAAGATGTCAGCACGATGGTTTCCGAGAATGTTGATGTGAAGCGAATGAGGTTGACATGTTGCGAGTGTCATTTGGCCACCTATTGTGCAAATCTAACCTGGTTTTTGGAATGATTTTTGACAATGGATGAGACATAAATTCACCAATTTGATCCAGAGTCGAAAAGACAGAGCATGCAGTGGAAACACTTGACCTCACCTCCATCAAATAAATTTTGGGTTTAGCCATCAAAATCATGGCTTTGGTTTTTTGGGATAGATTATTTGAATCATGGAGCAACTATAACTGGTGACTATTATGCACAGTTGATTCCAAAAGTTTGCGAGACAATCAAGGAGAAGAGGCAGGGGAAACTGCAACGTGGAGTCCTATTCCACCAAGACATTGTGCTAGCTACCAAGGGTCACATTGCAATGGCTGCTATTGACGCTGCAGTGTTCAAAATGGTTGACCATCCCCCCATTCACAAGACCTGACCCTAGTGACTTATTCCAAAGCTCAAGGAACACATTCGCAAGAAGACTTTTGCATCTGATGACGTTGTCATGACTGCTGTACAGAACTGATTTGAGGACCAATCACCAGACTTTTTCATGAATGGAATCAAGAAGATGGCGTTTTGTCGAAAAATAAATACATTCATGGTCAGGACACCGTATTTTTGATCCACCCTCATATGTGTTAATTTTAGGTGGATTCGCCGTATTATTATTTCATCATGTAGTGATCTATTTTGGGGGTGTTGCCTATGACAACCGATGAAGACAATCACATACAGTAAACACAAGAGAAAGAAAATAAGTTGTCTTTATGTGGTGCACTAATTATGTGGTGTACTAATTAAAACATAGCTTCATTTATTTTTTGTTTTGCATGTCCCTTTATTGTTGAGACTACAATAAATAGTCAGTAGCACTCACACACCCTAGGGCAGTGGTTCTCAAACTCGGTCCTCAGGACCCCACACAGATCACGTTTTGCAGGTCACACAGCAGGAGCACAGGTGTATTCATTACTCACTGACACATTTCTAAAGATCCACAGGTGGAGATAATTATTTGACTTGTGATCATTGAGGAGACCTGGAAAACATGCACTGTTTGGGGTCCTGAGGACCGAGTTTGAGAACCTATGCCCTAGGGTAATGTAAATACAAGTACAAGTGTTAATTTTAAGAAATATTAATTCTGGAACTTCAGTCTCAGTGTAATACAGTGAGTTCTACTTATATTGTTGTTCAATGTAATTAAAATGGTCACTGTTATATAGGATCAAATACAAATATATTAGTTAGATTCACTTTTATAGACTTGTGGTAATGCCAGTCCAGAATTTATATTAATGGGGAGATTTAATAAAGCTTGGAGAGAGATAAACTTGGACATAAATAGTCCCAACCAATCAGCTCCTAACTGTCATTTTTTAAACAGCCTGTAAAGTGACAGTTAGAAGCTGATTGGTTGGTGCTATTTATCTCCAAATTTATGAAACTGATTTTGATAGATTTATCAGATCAAACACTGTGCAGTCTCAGTAATAATAATATCCGTTGCTTTTAATGAGCTTATCACCAGTCACTGTTTCAGTATATAGTGTTATCTGGCTTTGCATCTGCTCATTCCAGTAACATGATTACATACAAACAATCCAAAACATTGTCATATATGATATTAACAAAGTTCATATCCTGGCTTATCGTCTGCTTCTTTATTAACTGCATTTGGTTCTATTTGCAGACAAACCACTTTGTCACACCAAATAAATTTGTATGACTCCATCTAATATTTGACAGGATTTAAATAAAAGCTTAATTTCTTTAAATAATGTCACTGCTGGGCTACTGCTCATGTGCAGCTGGCACCATCATTATTGTGTAGAGTGTCACAGTATTTTGTTCCTGCAGTGAGATACCTAAATACCGCTGTTAACCCCTACAGTACTGCTATTCTGCTTACTGCTGATATTGTTGTGTTATCGCTGATACCTGTTACCCTATTGATATAAATAAATCAGAATTCTAGTTAAGGACTCTGGACCTCATTCAGAGTGTCTCGCATGATGCGATCGCTCGCTGGCAAAAAGGGACAGGATATTCTATTGAAGTGCTTGCACTGCATCTCGTAAGGACGCCCACTATGTTTTAGCAAGCTACGGTAAAGTGGGCTCGCAAGTGTCTAAAGACGCCCCCTTGACGTCATCTCTGGGAAATTGAGGATTAATTGGAACCATCGAGAGCCATCGGAGCTGCTCGCAGCCTTTGGGGTTGCCTTAGCCTGCCGCAAGCACTGCGATCAGTGCTGGCTGAAATACATTCAGGTGACGTGTACCATGATGCTACTTTGTAAATTATGCATGCTCTTTAAACGGCGTTTTGGTGGCCTGACACACCTGCGTTCGCACAACCACTCCCCCGTTCACAAGCACCTTCCCCTGTTACCACCCACAAACGGCCTTTCCTGTTAATCAACTATCGGGAGTCACTTCATGCTCGCAAGCCGTACAAGCGACGGATTTTGTGATCGCAAGGACTCTTACGCACATGCGCACAACGAAGTGCACACATGCGTGGTCTGTTAACATCGGCCGCGTACGAGCGAGCAGCCACTTGCAAGAGACTCTGAATGAGGTCCTCTGTGTGGCCTAACAGTTACTTCTGCTTGACACTTATTGTGACCACCACACCAATAGGCTATATTAACATTTATATCTCACCATTTTTGTTTCACAATACTTGCTTTTTGGTACACTAAACTCAAGCCAAACTAAATTGATAAATTAGAATAGTTTAGAATGGGTGAAAAAGGGAGATAGCTTCGGGCTTTAATACCAGAGGCTATTCAATTAGTCAATCGACAATGTAAAGGGCGTCAACATGGGTTAACGGGTGTTAACACACATATTCATGTAAAGTTCACGTATTCGTGCATTAACTGGCTCATGGCACCTATTAACCACCTAATTATTAGAGATTTATTTTCACTTTCTACGCAGTGGTGAAATATACTCCAGTTGAGTGCTGCACATCAGGGCTAACTGAATAAGCCCAGTAGATCAATTAGCTAGTGCTAAATTACTATGGCTAATTGAATTCCCCCTATGTGTTCTTCAGGTTATATACAGATTTGCCCAGCTAGTTTGTTGTTCATGGTGCACCATTCAGGCCTCTGTGTCGCTCCATGGAACGTTACGATGTTGGCGTACCCTGGTATTCTTCTGCGAAGGATACGCTATGGCATGTAATACATCGCTTAACTGCTGGGTGGTGTGTGCTCCACTGTTGTAATTTGTACTGAATACCATATTGTTAAATTGGATAGATATCACATTCACGCACTGTACTGTATTTGCATGTTCGCACAACCAAATATTTTAATATCACATAAGCTCTTGACACAAATCAGTACACATACTGTACATAACTGAGTTGTTATGATGGTATAACCGATACTGTAGATTAATGAGATGCATGCACAGCTTTTAATGAGATGGGATGAATTATTCTCTAATGGTGGGGTACTGTGTATATACTGTGTGTACTAGTACAATATTTTGAATGGAAGACACATTTTTTATTATTAAAAACAGCAGCGGGTTGGTGGAGTGCACAAGGATGAGCCCGCTATGTGCGGTTCTTGATATAGCTGGATTGTGGACTAGAGGTTAGGTGATCACTTTGAGTGGGTTTGAGCCCTGGAAAAGAATAATTTTTTTTTGCCACTGTTTGCGCTGGACACTATAGTGAAACTAGTAGTGGGCTGTTTAAAAGTGAGGCATTACAATCTGATTGTGCGTTTAAAACCACAAACTTGCGGCAATTTCGGCATGTAGGCGCTGTGGTGGCTGTCAGATGAGGGAGTTGCAATGGGATCTCTGGCGCATGCCCAGTGAAGCTGCTCCATATGCCAGTGGCGTATGGAGGATTGTAGTACTATGTATGGGCAGTGGGTCGGGAGTCACACACAATGGGGTCTCTGGCGCATGCCCAGTGGAGCTGCTCCATACGCCATGCAGCGTTATACCATGGCTTATGGAAGATCATAGCACTGCGCATGCCCAGTGTGTTGGGAGTCACACAGCAAAAGTGGGATGGCTGTATTACAGTACATACTAACTGTGCGGTTGAAGTTACACACTTGCGCCACTGTCAGCGCTGTCCCAGACTTCAACACTATAGTGATTTCATGGCTTCAGAAACTGGTAGTGGGCTCTGTTTGAGAGAGAGATCTCTGTATTACAAATGGATTGTGCGTTTAAAACCACAAACTCGCGGCAATATTGGCACATCGGTTCTGTGGTGGCTGTCAGCTCCGAGGGATTGCAATAGGATCTCTGGTGCATGCCCAGTGGACGGGTTGCAATGGGATCTCTGGCACATGCCCAGTGGAGGGGTTGCAATGGGATCTCTGGCATATGCTCAGTGGAGCCGCTCCATACGCCATGTAGTGCTATGCCATGGCGTATGGAAGATCATTGCACTGCGCATGCCCAGTTGTCTGTATTATGTACTGACTGTGCAGTTGAAGTTGCACACTTGCGTAACTGTCAGCGCTGTCCCAGACTTCGACACTACAGTGATTTCATGACTTCAGAAACTGGTAGTGGGCTCTGTTTGAGAGAGAGGTCTCTGTATTACAAACTGATTATGTGTTTAAAACTGCAAACTTGCGCCAATTTTGGCACGTCGGCTGGTGGCTATCAGCTCTGAGGGGTTACAATGGGATCTCTGGTGTATGCCCAGTGCAGGGGTTGCAATGGGATCTCCAGCGCATGCCCAGTGGAGCCGCTCCGTAGCTGTGGTGTAAGGAGGCTCATACAGTAGTAATGCACATGCCCAGTGGGTCGGTAGTCACACACAGTGCATGAGGTTCCTTCCCCCAAAGCAAGCAAAAGCCTTTCATTACCATAATAAAAGACACTCTGTTAGCCATTTACTGTAAGCAGTCAGCTCAAAGTCTTCCCTTGTGTCCTGAAAAGGCAAGGAATGGTGATCATTGCCAAGGACACCATCCCCCATCTGCTAGGACAACTAATGTGCCGCGATGAATGTGTCAGTATATTAAAAACTGACTGTGCGTTCGCACCCCAAGCCGGTCAGCCCAAGGCGGGGATCTCAGGGGAGGTGGAGACCCCCAAAGAAGGGGTCCCCCCTCTCCCAAAACCCCAGGCTTAGGCTGAAGCCCAGGGCTCTTCCCCGCACCCCTGGAGTGGTGGGTACGGGGGTAATAATGTTGTATATAGTTCAAAACTATTGAAATTTACAGTGGAACTACAGGTGTCAGCATGCCTGCCCTTTGGCACCTGTGCAACTGCAAATGCCAGCAGGTGGCCAACACCCGTACCTCCACTGTAAAATAAATAGTTAGAAAAACACAGTACACACACACCTTCAAAAAGTAAAACTTTATTACACACCACCTCACTCATACATACTGTACTTACTGTACCTGCTGCCAGCTGGTCTGTAACCAGGTGCAGGATTTTTGCTATTCAATTATTGTAGGCGCATTGTTTTTCTTTTTTGAGTCTTCTGCATACTTCGTCAGAAGCCAGGTCTGTGTGAGTGTTTGTTAGTTTTGTGCATGAGTGTGTGACCCCCGGTGTATGTGTACCCGCTAGTGTCGGAATGGGCTCTGGGAGAACTATATCCCCCAACAGCCCTTTCCCTTCCCACCAGCCCGTGAATCCTCCCAGCAACCCCCAGGACTCCCAGCAGCCCCCTCTCATGCTCAATTGAATATGCCCCTATGAACTTGTGAGAAGTGAGACACACTGCATCAGGTCCCTTCCCCCAAAGCAAGCAAGAGCCTTTCATTACCATAATAAAGGAGGCTTTGTTAGCCATTTAAGCAGTCAGCTCAAGGCACTTTTATCCTGAAAAGGTGAGGAATGGTGGTCATTACCACAGACACCATCCCCCATCTGCTAGGACAACTAATGTGCCGCTATGAATGTGTCGGTATATTACAAACTAAAGCAATTTGCAATTACACAGTACAGTGGGGGAATCTTCTTTAGACAGTGTAGAGAAAAGCTACTTTTGATGATGTATTGTAGACAGCTCAGGTGAACTTGCTTAAATCCTGTTGACATCTTTACGATAAAGGCAATTGAACTTTCTCTTCTGTAAATTGTTAAATTCAAAAATACAAAACATGGTGTATAACAAAGGTTTATTACAACAATAAAAATACAATAAATAATAAAATGAAACAAAACATCTGACAAAATTAAAAAATAAGTCCACTAATAGCTGGGTAATAACCCGAAACAGGGCCAACATTTGCAGAACTTGTTCTGTCGAAAAAAAGAAACTGGCACAGTATTACAACACTAATATAAGTACTATACTATACTATACTATACAATACTATAGTAGTAAGCATTGATATACTGTACTTTACCTAGGGTGTAGCCCCATTGGAAGTTGGCCTGTGGGCCTCGTGACCCGCTTGGTCCCCTTTGGTCCTGGCACCGCAGTCGCACGTGAATTAGCTCTGTTTAAAAAAAAAGATATGATGATTGAGTATACACTTTACATTATGCAACATTGTAGAGCTGCCACGTTACATTATGTACTGTACTGTTGAATTATAGTGTCACCACTTCACTTTGACACATTGTAGTGCCCACAAATCACTTAATAAGATACACTATACAGTAACAGTAAATATTTTTATTTATATTTTTAGGTCACCATATTTTAGAATGCACTGCAGAGCATTGGACCAAATGTGGGAGTCTGGAGCAGCAGCTGAACAACCTTCAGTACATTACCCAAATTTGACCGATCCATCTCTTTGGTTGATGAACCTCCTGACTCGTCAATGATTAGCTGGTCTGTGTGTAATAAATAATGCTTTAATGTTACAGTAAAGCAAGTTATTGTATTATCTCCACATTACAACATGGGGGAGAAATGGGAATGAGATTTAAATACCGACAGCGTCAGCCCGATGGAGAAGATCCTGACATTAGACGGTAAGTAAACTTTCTCTAACCCTCTATCCCCTAACCCTAACCTCCCCCATTAGTGCCTAAACCTAAAGCCCCTCCCCGCACCCTAAACCTAGCCCTCCTAGGGGTGCCTAACCCTAACCAAAAAAACGCAAGGTTAAGGATTACCTGAATCGCTGCTCTCCTCCTCATTCTCGAGCTGCACGACGATGATATGAAGGTGTTCTATGTTAAGAAAAGAAACACACAGTAATGTACTCAGCTGGAAAGTTGAGGGTACACATAACATTACCGTACACTACAACTGGGAAGCAAGGTACAGTAAGCGAGAAGTAATCAGAGAAGCCTGGACCTGACTCTATTAGTACAGTAAGCGAGAAGTAATCAGAGAAGCCTGGACCTGACTCTATTAGTGATGGCACAAGTAGCAAAGCATCAGTCATTGGCTAACCAGAGAGGACAGAAGGCAGTATGTTAGGAGTTGAGGTTGGAGACGTAAAGAGCAGTGTAGTTTTTGAAGTACAGGAGGTACAGTACAGGAGGAACAGGACATTCTTTAAAGGAAGAGAAGTACAGTACAGTAGTAAAACAGAATGTACTATACTACTGTATACAGTAATTACTTGGGTGGGGTGGGCTGTCGGGCTCGTCCTCTGCCTCCTCCACCTCATCCTCCTCAGATTCTCGGCATGTGTAAACAAAGGAATATACAGTATAGTTGTGTCTTTATTTACAGAATAAGGTGCCACAACTGTACATTACAGTATCAAAAACAATACAGTCAGGGCCGGTGGAAGGTTTCCGGGTGCCCTAGGCAACATTTCACCAACTGCCCCTGCTCCCTCCAAGTCATAATATTAAGGATACTGAATTTCAACCTCTATACGCACCTACCTATACCTTCTAAACCCTGCCTATAAACCTCTAAAATTGACGCTATTTGCGTACGCAGTCATACATTAAAATAGACTTTAGACATTGAACATGTGTTTCCAAAGCACAAAGTATTATTCAAGTAAAGTACAGTCAGTTACACGCTGTGATCTAAGTACAATTTAGCGCAAAGAATTATACAGACCCAAGATACAGTTATACATACGCACGCACTCTGGACCAGATACCGGCATCAGCAAGAAACCTCCATCAATCAGCAATCAGTAAGAAAACTCCAGACTGGGGTCACAACACACACATTTATACCCTTACAGAAACAGACAACACAATAGAGAGGTTTGTTGCTGATCCCATTGGTTCCCAGTGCGGGTGCAGCTGTTACAGGGTATTTAACAGGTTGATTCAAATGGACACAGGTCAGCCTCCAACAGCCTATTGTCTCCTCTATTCCCCCTGCATGCAAATCTAAGCTGTTAGTTTCACAAAATACATTTTGGTGCTTTATACCTCTACGGTCCATAAGTTGAGAATGCATGTTGCGATCTTCACACCGATGATACCGGAAAGCTGTTGAGAAAGTGCAGATCAGTATCATACCAAACACGGCTTACTTATCACGTATTAAACCTTAGATACCAAAATAGCCTTTATTTCACAGCATTTGTAATAAATGAATAAAACTTGGATCTTATATTTTAAAGCTATGGAACCTTTTATGTGAGTGTGCATTATGTAAGTATTAGGGGTTTGGGAAAAGACACCAGTTAGGTTTATTTGATTGGGGCAGATGTGCACGCATGCAGCTAATAAACAGTGTTTTCATGCAGGATATTGTGCACTCGCTAATGTGTGTCATGTTAGCAGCGCAACTATGCGTAATGTGCGGTGTTTATGCATGAGATTCTATTTATGATAGATTTTATATATATATATATATATATATATATATATATCTCATTTCTTACTAACATTTTGAAACTGCAATGCAAATGTGTTATGGGCAGTGAGCTTCACTCTCAAACAGGGTGTAGACCCCCAACCGTGTTGGTGCCAGCCTGTCTGACAGTGAGTTAAAAAGAGCAGATTTCTTACCATTGTTCATTCAGTCAAATTCAAGTGTCTGGGCCATATTACAATTGCCACAGCTACACCTGTCTACATATGGGGTCTCTCCATTTACATGCAAAAACACTAGCCTGTGTTGCACCAGTTCTTTCTTGTACACTTGCAATTCCCTACCTGCATACCTGAAGGTGTCATCATACATCTTGGTGATATTATCTATCAATTTAGCAAGATCTTGGATATATCTAAAATTTAGCGTACCCTGAGCGATCCTGATGGGGTCCAATGCGACTAAAACTTGAAAGCCAGTTGTCTCACTAATTAACTGAGTGGCTTTATGCACATCACCAGGTATCATATTTCTTTGGTCTCTGTGTTCATACTTTGTGAAGATATGGTGATGGAGTGTTTTTATGAACACCAAGCATTTTACCATTTGTAAGGGTCATAATTTCTGGAAGTAGTCTTCCCAAATAACATAACAATTACGGTACTAAGATTGGACAGACACTCCCCTGATTTGGCATAGCACTCCTCCTCATGACTCCACTCCATCAGCACTGCCATCAGCTCCCATCTCCTCTATCGGTCCTCCATTCCAGAAACTGGGTATCCCCAAACAGATCATCATGACAGAAACTCTGGAAGAAAGAACTATGATGACCACAGCATTGCTGGAAGCACTGAAGCACTGATCTACACATTTCTTTAGCTCAGGTATCTCACCACACCTTTTAACCCCCCGGAACAGGCTCGCAATCAACAGGTTCACGTTATCTGCCTCGACTTCGCCCCCCGTATCTCCACCGGTTAGTTGACCTTTCTACAGTGAGTGGAATGGACCCAGGTATCTCTCTCGGCCACCTTCAGCAACACCTGATACGGACCTTCCCAATGATCAGTCAAACAACCTGAGCTAAAGAAATTCAGATCATAACAAATTCCCCAGGTTTAACATCATGACAGTTGGCATCAGACATGTTAGAAAATAACATTTTCAATTTCAGTTGTTCTTACTCATCTTCGTGAGACACTGCACAGTAAACTCATTATCATATTTTCACATGAGGCTGCCTGTTAAACAGTATCTCAAAGGGGGACAGATAAAAAGATAGTCTGGGATGATCTTGATATTAATACCCATCACCTTACACATGTTCTGGAAGATGTCACCTGTGAAATGAGTACCCCTATCACTTTTAATAATTCTAGGGATATCGTATCTGCATACAAATTCCTGCAATTAAATCCTGTTATCAATAGCTACTGCTCTAAATATTGCCTGGGCCCCTGGGTTGGACAGTATTCCAAGTATTTGACCTTAGCCTGGCATGGCTGCCATTTGTTCTTAGCAACCTTGTGTCCTGTGTGTGAGAGATAAAGCACAACAGTTTAATATAATTTAAACATGACCTAAATACAACAATAAATCGTCCACATTTTACATTAGAACAGATCCATTAGCAGCGCATCTGTGCGTAATTCTATTTATGTTAGATTTAATATATATATATATATATATATATATATATAAAATTTCTTACTAACATTTTCAAACTGCAATGCAAATGTGTTATGGGCAGTGAGCTTCACTCTCAAACAGGGCGGAGACCCCCAACCGTGTTGGTGCCAGCCTGTCTGACAGTGAGTTAAAAAGAGCAGATTTCTTACCATTGTTCATTCAGTCAAATTCAAGTGTCTGGGCCATATTACAATTGCCACAGCTACACCTGTCTACATATGGGGTCTCTCCATTTACATGCAAAAACACCCACAGTTCCTGGTGTATTGTTCTTTTCTAATTCCTTTTATCAGGAAGCTGTTTTTCTAGTTGCTAACTGATACTGTGTTTGTTTTGGTATTTCTCTATGCAAGGTTGTCCCCAGAATGGGCCTGTCATGGCTTCTAAAAAGATTATCAAAAACATTGCCATCTGTACTTAGCTCATGAGATGTAACTTAAAATGGTGCTGGTCGCAAAATGGCATCTTGCAGATTCTTATTTTTAAGATGGAGTCTGGTTGCCATTCGCAAGATGGCGTCGCTCCAAGCTAATTTTACACTGATTCTGTCTCAGCCACTAAACCAGCTTCGACAATATGCCATGCATCAGTCTCCCCAGTTAAATAACATGCCAAACAGCACTGTCCCAAATTCATAACATACAGTGCCATATAGAATATTAGACACAGCCGAGCACCAAAATCATATTGTACCACATAACACTGCCACAAATTCATAATATGCCACACAGCTGTGCCACAAATTCATTATATGTTACTCAGTCATGAATTAAGCCATTCATTTTTTTTTGTGGACTCAGCGACGCTCTTCAGTGGCCAGCACCCTTAAGCGGCTGCCTAAGGTTGCCTGAAGGTAGCACCGGCCCTGAGTACAGTAGTAAAACACAATGTACTACAGTATACTACTCTATACAGTACTTACTTGGATGGGGAGGGTTGTCGGGCTCGTCCTCTGCCTCCTCCACCTCATCCTCCTCAGATTCTCGGCCTGTGTAAACAAAGGAATATACAGTATAGTTGTGTCTTTATTTACAGAATAAGGTGCCACAACTGTACATTACAGTAACAAAAATAGTACAGACTCAGAGCCATATTGTACCACATAACACTGCCACACATTCATAATATGCCACACAGCTGTGCCACAAATTCATTACATGTCACTCAGCCATGAATTAAGCCATTCATTTTTTTTTTAAACACAATGTACTATGGTATACTACTGTATACAGTACTTACTTGGCTGGGGAGGGCTATTGGGCTCAGCTGCCTCGTCCTCAGACTCCTCCAACTCAACCACTATCTCCTGAGGTTGTGGGCCTATGTAAACAAAAATATACATACAGTAAATATCTTAAAAAAAACAATGTGAACATCGTCAACGGCCCTCGGCCCTCGGCCCTCCCGGAAAGCTCACTTTCAGTACTTACCATAATTCTCTAAACAAAATACTACTCCAATAGTGATGGCGCAAGTAACAAAAGTAGAGCCACTGAGAGTGTAGGAAAGAGGTACAGTAGAGTACAGGCAATACTTATTTGGCTGGGGAGGGTTGTCCGGCCCCGCCGCCCCGTATAATGTCATTTTTCATCAACACATTTTAAAAATATAACTCTTGAACACAGTACAGAACGTACTTGGCTGTGCAGGCTCCCTCTCTTCTGCCTGCTGCTGTCTCCTCTGATATCCTGTAAAAAAAAATAACAGTGCAATGTACAGGTATACTACAATAGGAACACAATCTACCATATTACAGGGGTACAACATAAAATAAAACTCAAGTACTTCCCCAGCCCCCACAAAAGACTTAAGCTGGCCACACACTAGACCAACTTACATCCAACCATCCAACTAGGTGATTGGTTGGAATGAAAATCTGGTAAGGTATGAAAGCAAATGACAATCAGCAATTTGCTCCCAATCGCCGGAAAATGGACAAAAACTTTTGTTTGAACAAATTGTTTGGATAAAACATTTAACAAATTTGTCTGATCGTCCATTTTCATCTGTTTTCTGGCATTTAGGAGCAAATTGCTGATCATCAGCTACTCCCATACGTTACCAGATTTTCATTCCAACCAATCAACTAGTTGGATGGTTGGATGAAAGTTGGTCTAGTGTGTGGCCAGCTTTACAGAGATACAGTAGGAGCTCCCTGTTGAAAAATGCTGGTCTAGTGTGTACCTATCGTGTACTCTACAGTTTATGGCCATGGCCGCGACTAGGGTGAGGCTGGAGGTGCATGTGCACTGGGTGCGCCGCTGCACCCAGCGCCAGTGTCCTCCAGCCATGCGCTGCAGTGAGACTCTACAGGGGCATTACTAGGGGGCATCACTATATGGGCACTACAGGGGCATTACTATATGGGCATTAGTATGGGGGCATTACCATATGGCCACTACTGGGGCATTACTATGGGGACATTACCCCTACCCTCCAACATGACCCGTTCCATTAGGTACAAAACACTCTGCTCCTGTACTTCCCACCTAATGTATGATTGCAGTCACCTGTTTTGAACTAGGTAACTGATGAGACAGGGGTTTCACCACAGGAGGTTGCAATCATAAATAAGAGGGAAGTCCAGGAGCAGAGCATTTTGTACCTAATGGAACGGGTCATGTTGGAGGGTCTGCATTACTATATGGGCACTACTACAGGGACATTACTATGGGCATTACCTCAGGGGGCATTACTATAGGTGCACTGCTGAAGGGAGCATTACTGTGGGGGTGCTACTGGGGCCACAAAATTTCTGTCTTGCCCATGTGACAGAAAACATAGTTTCAGCCCTGTTATGGCACACTAAACTTATTCATGTTACTGTGGGGTCTAGTTACTAAGCAGTGTTAGGAGACAGAGGGCCTAATTCAGACCTGCTCGCGAGCACTGAGCGCTCGCAAGCGGGTCGATGGTACCCTAATGCGCATGCGCACGATGGAGGGAGCTCCGTCATGCGCATGCGCGAGACCCGCATAGCGACAGCCAAGCTGTCGCTATGGGTCTCGCACCAAAGGGGATGTGCTGTCGATGGTGAGTGACAGCACGCCCCCTTTGGTGTGCGTGCCGGGGGCGTGGCTGCCCAGACGGAGGCGTTCCCATGGGAACGCCTACCGTCTGGGTCCGGCCCCACTGACATCACTAGTGATGTCAGTGGGAGTGCTTTTGGCTCTGATAGAGCCAAAAGCACTCCTGGGCTTGCGGCAGCGAGACCCTACCGCAGGGTCTATTCGCAAGCCCGATGGTCGCAATGGTCTTGACCATCGCGACCATCTTTTTGGCCGCTCGCATAAGCTGTGGGTGGTCACCCACAGCTATGCGAGTGGCCAGGAGGCCGCTCCATTTTTAGGTAGGAGGGCCCTGATTCAGAGCGAGCGCTCTGGTCAGAGTGTCCGGCTCTGAATCAGGCCCAGAGTGAAAAGTGATAAGGTGCCAGCCAATCAGCTCCTAACTGCCATCTCACGGGCTGTGTTTGAAAAATTACAGTTGGGAGCTGATTGGCTGGCACCTTATCACTTTTCACTCTGTCTCCTAACACTGCTTAGTAAATAGACCCCACTGATGTCTGCAGCATGCTCATTCATCTGCTGCAGACATACTGTAACTTTCTACAGTGCTGGTCGACTGTCAACCTTTGTACATATCGACCTTTAGTGTGTGACTTATTGACTGTTGTTTTGGTAATCCACACCCATTCACGTTATGTCACACAATAACGGCGATATGGATCCTGATTGCCTATACTTAACGAATATAACTGTGCAGTAATACTGTACTTACTACGCACAAGGTGCTGTCTTAACCTCTGCAGCCGTGGGGCATCCCTCCTCACCAGGTCACTAAACCGGCACTGTAGTGACTGGATCCAGGAACATTCTCAATGTCAACATGTGAAATGCCAACATTGTCGGAATGTGAACATCAGGGGAAGGCTGCATAATGAGGGTGTTAAGGTTAGGCACTAGCGGAAGGTTAGAGTTAGGCTACGGGGGGGGGGGGAGGACGGTTAGGAATAGGCACCAGAGGGAGAGTTAGGGATATGGTAGGTGTTTCACCGGAACTACCGCTCTATTAGATAACTCCGGGACAGTCACATAACCTCCAGGACCCAGGCGTAACTGGAGCCACTGCAGTATTCGGGAGCAGGTAAGTTGCTGCTAGGCCACCAGGGATGATACGTTGACATTCTAACATGTCCACATTTCATCACTGCCTAGATGATGAATGTCAAAATACACCCATTCTCACAGAGCACATTGCCAACACCCTATCCATTCTTACATTTAGTGATGCCTTACCTATATTTATATTACCTTTTCCTCATCTATCTATCCCCGCTACAATCTTAGTAAATACAGTTGCAAGACAGTGAGAAACTTCTTCTCTCATTACTCCACATTTGTTGCACTACCGTTAAATTATGTACCCCACCCCTTATTAGGCCTGCCGCTGACCTTCCCTTTGATTGCGACCTCACAACTCCACCTCCAAGATTTCTTCTGTGCCGCATCTTACTAATAGAACTTAAATTACCTGCCCAGGGTCTTACTCAACACTAAAGTAAGTGCTCACTCAAATCCTCACATCTTCATTATCCTAGCCCTATCTGATACTACTCAATCTGTATACTACCAGCTACCATACCAATGTCCACTGTCTCAGTTTGCCTAATTATTGAGCACCGCCTCTAGATTTTAAGTATTGTAATGAATTTTTTATGTATGATTTGTTATGCAAAATGTCCAGTACTGCAAAGTTTTGTAATGCTTATGATAAGGGCCGGATTTAGTGCCACATGGGCCTGGGTCTGAAAATATTCAAGTGCTTATACTGAGAATGGGAGGAGGTGTGACCAGTGCTGTGTGGGTGTGGCCAGAGCCACGTGGGCATGTACACCCCTACACTATCAGTCCCACTGTCTCCCTAAATACAAAAAATAGAACAATTGCATAATGTTGTGAAAAAACTACAAATACAAATGTAATACTTTAATTTATGGTCGACTGTGTGGCCAGCTAGGAAGCTGGACATCATCATGCTACATAATGATGGGCATATTTTTAAGTGGAGGCCTGGAGCTGTAGCTTCATTCGCCCCATTGTTAATCTGGACATGTTTATGATTACTTGCTTAATGTAGGTACTACAGATGATTTCTGCACTTTGATAGTTTTATAATAATCCATTCTATGGTGGATGATAGGTATGAGGGTGATATATTACAATGGTGCTTTGCTGTATATTTGTGTCATATATTGTTGGCTGCATTCAATTTGTCACATTTATTCCCTCTGCCACCATAATAATGTGATTACAATAAGCCTTAAATTACAGCCATATTTATTTATTTATTGCTTTTCTATTTTCTTTACTTTGTTCTTGTTTTTGCTTATTCCCATTGATGCTTTTTATTTTGCCTTTAAGTTGTCTCTTTGCTCCCAAAGCACAATTTCCAAAGCAAGAAAAAGGTCAGTTCTATTATGCGTCTGTTAAAATGCACTAGGGCAATGTTCTAGTGATGTAGCTATGAAACCTAATCATTTCTTTTTTTTTGCTTTCAAAATGATTCCCTTGGCTTGTTGAGATAAAATAGATTGCCATGTGTACAGTTAGTTGAGTCAATAGGTGTCTAATACGTTTTGTAGCCAAGTCTAATCCTCTAGGTAAAATAATCCAAAATGTGTTTTTTGTCCAGAAAATACCAATATAATAAAATTCAATATTCTAGTTGAAAATATTGAGAAGCAAAAAAAAAAATATAGAGCATAAAAACCAGGGCCAAAAACTCAGCTCTATAAAACCAATATTTAATTACACTGGTATGTTCTGAACACTTGAATTTGAAAGAAATCAGCTATGCGTTTCATAAATAAACACATTAGGACTACTTTTCTAGCATCTAGTCATTACATCTAGTCATAGCAATCAGACACTTATGGATGAAAATTGAGTGGGTTAAATCAAAATATTTTTCTTGGCTTTGTAAAACACACCCATAAAAAATTATAAAACAAAAAAGATGTCCTCTGAGTAAACTGAACATTAGCCAGAGAAATGCATTAGTAGAGCCTTTGAGAGTAGTAACAGATCCAGGAATCTCACTCTGATGGATGCAACACTTCAAGTGGCAATAGGACATACTGTATGAACGCTCCTCCTTGTATGGTGAGTGCTTACCTGCATTGAACTTTGTTCTCGTCGGCAGTTCAGGCAGTTATATTATTAGTATAATTATATATTTCATCTCTCCATGCCAAAGAGGGAACTTACATCTGAATTATTTGTTTGTGTATTGGACTGCAAAAAATTTAATTTGGAAAGTGTAGAAAAAGGTCTCTATCATTCACCTTGGAAGAGATGTATGTGTTATCAAATACATCTCTACTGTCCGAAATGAATCGGGTACTAGTTTTTTTGTTCTGCCAAGTCCTGTGATGCCTCCAGGAGAAGCTACACCAGGAGGTAGGCGAGTATTGGATATTTTTTCACAGATAAAGCATTGGAATCCTACTGGAGAATGGTTGGGAAGATAAGGTAGAAGGTAAGTATGTGTGAGTGTGTTAGGTACAGAATGTAATAAACTTTTAATTTCTACACTGTGCGTGTACTGTCTTTTTTATACAATTTTTTTTACAGTGTGGGTACGGGTGCTGGCCACCTGCTGGCACTAATAGTTTCACAAGTGGCAAAGGGCAGGCATGCTGACATCTGTTGTTCCACTGTAAAAAACAATAGTATAATTAAAATGTTCACACTATTACCCCTGCACCCACTGCCCAGGGGTGCAGGGAAGGGCCCCGGGCTTCAGTGTAAGCCTGGGGTGCTCAGGAGATTGGGACCCCTTTATTGGAGCGTCCCTACCTGCCCTGAGATCCCAGGTTTGTGCTGACTAGCTTGGGGTGTTAATGCTTTGGCTGTGGAAACCCGGTGAAAGGGTACCCTGGCTGTGGCAGTACACCCTTGCTAGGTTTGAGTCCGGTGCTGGTTTTAACAATAGGGGGAACCCCACACCATCTTATTTCCTATATTTAAAACCAGGACTGGTTCTGGGAGCCCAGTGATGGTTCCTAAAATACTGGGGAACCCTACACATTTTTCCCCCATATTATTAGAACCAGGACTAGGTTAGGAGCCCAAGGCTGGTTATGCGCTGGGGGGGGGGAGAGGGGGGTGTGGAGGGGGAGCACATAATTTTTTTTTTAATTATCTGTGTATGTTTCTGCTAGACATGTTGCTCAGGATGGGGGTCTAATTGTGAAATAATCTAAAAGCAACTTGGTGTAGTTACTGACAACACATAACAAAATTGTTGCAAATATCTATTGATCTTATATGACTCAGTCGGAGTATTGTAAGTTCCTTTGCAAATCCAAGTAATAGATTGGATCAAAAGAAGCTGAAGAATATGTGAACATGAATAAAAAACCCAAAAAACAAAAACAAAAGTAAAAACAAACGTAACAATTTTGTTACGTGTTGTCAGTAACTACAGTATACTAAGTTGCTTTTAGATTATTTCACTACTTTATTATTTGATATGTTTCTCCTCGATTTATTGTGACACATTTCTTGATATCCAATCTGATTATACTTATATTATAATTGGTATTTTTACTTCATATTATTAAATATTAATCAGTAATTATTATTACATTTATATTATTTATCACTCATTAAATGCCTCTTTAATCCAATTTTGCACTCCCTATATCTGTTGCATCTTTGGTCCTTTCCTAAATAAAGGCTAGCCACCCCCTTTAGAGAGCTGCATTCGGATTCCATTTTTTTAAAATAGTTTAAAGCCATAGCGCCCTTCCTTGTTTATAATTGTCAAGCCATCTGTACCCATTGTCATGCCAGAGTAAGTGGAGGTAGGAACCCTAACCATCTAGGAACCTCCTCCCTGTTACATCATCTGCAGTGCATCTATCAAAAGTGTTTGCAAATTTCAGAAACTTTGGCTTAAAAAGTAACAACAAGCAGTCCAGCGTCAGCTAGCTCTCTTCTCTCTGCTAGATCCAAGCACCTGGCATCTTCACCACCAACACTTTCATCAACAGTTTCCTCAATCATGATCGGAAGTAGTCCTGCATCCAATTAAGGCTAACTCAGTCCTCCCCTATCCTGGATTCCTCAGAAGAATCCTTGAGCACTACACCTGTTGCTGCTACTGGGAGTGGATTTTCATTTGTTTTTTGAAATGTCTACAGGGAGAAGGACTTACATCATCATAAGAGGCCGAATCACCAGTCATAAATAAAGGCCAAGGTCTTAGTCTTTCCTTTCCACTTTGTGTGGTGAAAGGCATATTGCCAATTTTATGTCTTTCTGCAGCTAACTTTCCCTTTGATTTTTTTCTTTACCAGTATAAATTATTGGTTCTTTGATTTTAGATGCCCTGACTTAAGCCCTGTATGCCCTTGGGCATTGGCTTTAGTAGATGATGTAGACGGACTAGTATCGTCATGACTGGTGGCACTGGCAGCAGCTTCAGCACTAGTATGTGGTTCCTGCTCTCCTCTCAACTGATCGTTCTCCATATCAACAAATACAAATTAAGTGGGGTACAGCACATTCATCAATTTGTACCAATTTTAAATATTACACTGCGGTATCAATGACCTATACTGTCACAATATTTTTTATGAATAAGAAAAGAATAGCATACTGCACTACCACTTACAGTGTCACAAGATTTATTACGAATAAGAAAAAAATAACACACTGCAATCCCACTTACAGTGTCACAAGATTTTTTATGAGCAAAGCACTGAGCTACCACTTACAGTGTCACAAGATTTTTTTATGAGTAAAACACCTCGCTACCACTTACAGTGTCACAAATTTTTTTAAGAGTACTGTAAAACACTGTGCTACCACTTAGTGTCACAATATTTTTTATGAATAAGAAAAGAATAACACACTGCGCTACCACTTACAGTTTCCCAAAACATTCTATGAGTAAAACACTATGCTACCATTAACAGTGTTATTCTTTTCTTATTCACAAAAAATATTGTGACACTAAGTGGTAGCGCAGTGTGTTATTCTTTTCTTATTCATAAAAAATATTATAACACTGTAAGTGGCAGCGCAGTGTATTATTCTTTTCTTATTCATAAAAAATATTGCGACACTGTAAGTGTTATTCTTTTCTTATTCATAAAAAATATTACAATACGTGGATGATAAACTGCGGTCTGGCCGGCAGTGTCACCAAACAATAACAGCGCAGCTAAGTTACTAACACACACACACAAAAAATAAAAAAAGATTTTTTTTTTTGAGGAATGCTAATTATATATTCAACTTTTATTTATTTTACACTGGGGAAAAGCACCCCTGGACGAGGCAGCACCTCGATGATAATCAACACAGCACCCCTTAATGGACAACAAAACACCCCTGTGGAGCAGTGGAGTGCGGACAGGCCACCAGCAGAGTCACAAATACGTGGATGATAAACTGTGGTCTGGCCGGCAGTGTCACCGAACAATATTAACGTACCTAGTTACTAACTAGTAACTACCTGGCTAGCGCACACAAAAAAAAGGCAAAAAAAAGATTTTAATTTTAACTTTAATTTTTTATACACTGGGGTAGAGCAACCCTGGATTGACAGAGCACCCCTGTATGAACTGCAGCCGTAGCCCCTTGATGGACAGGACAACACAGTCAGAGCCGTAACTAGACATTTTGGTGCCCTGTGCCAGAAAGTGCATTAATGTCCCCCCATTTTTGAAATATGGACATAGTACTCCCAAAAATTGGGGAATGGCCTCATGGGGAAGGGCCATGCAAGAGATAGGGGAGGCCAGGAAGTGCTGAATGGGGATGAAATAAGAGGAAGCTACAAGTGAGAATGATAAACAGAAAATTGACAGGTCCAAACAGCGCCCCCTGACCTGCGGTTCCCTGTACCGTGGCACAGACCGCACTACCCTAGTTATAGCCCTGAACACAGCAGCACCAATTTATTTGCTGCAGCCCAAGCCCCTTTATGGACAACACAGCAGCAGCCCTTTATGTACTGCAGCGCCTGCCCCTTGATTGACAGGACAACGGTGAGTGACACAGCAGCACACCCCCCTACTGTACTGCAGCCCAAGCATGACAACAATGCACCCTTGAAGTCGGCTACATTTTGCCTGATGGACTTTCCACCAACATCGCGTGTTTTTGGAGAAAAGACTTTGCTCGCATGTTTGCTTTTCGCCCTAGTCAATTACAAAGGACGCAAAAACGGGACCCGGCGAAACTCAAACAGACGAAAAGTGTTGTCAGATTTGGGGAAATCAGCCTTACACCCCCCAAAAGATGCACTAACATTGGGGATCACTATGGATACCCCCGAATAGCCCTGCTGAAGGTATTTGGGGTACTTACATGCTCTCAATAGCTTCTAATTAGCGTCTTTGCACAAGTGGTGAAGAAGAGCATTTGGAAGGTTTTTTTGAGAAAATAACTAGTCCCAACAAATTTGGGGTACATGAATGTGTGTGAATGAGCACTGTAAAGCATAATAATCATACAAACAAACATATAAGTTGTTTATAGTTTTTTTAGACTAGTTAGAAGTGGTGGCTATAGTTCCGAATTTAGACCATAGATGTATTAAGTCCGTGCTGTTACACTCCGCCTAAGCTAGCCTTACCTTACCACCTGTGGTATCTTCTCCAAACGGTAGCTTCTGGCGTTGCTCGGCCGATGTAGCAGCCGCGGCACTGATAGATATCTGTTATCTGGTTTTTACACCCTGGGCAATTTTTACAGAAATTAAATCCTTTTGTACCCAGATTTGTTCTATTAATGATTACTTCAGTTGGTAGGTAGCTTTTTGTCAATTCTTGTTTTAAATTGCTTGCTTTCTTGTAGATAATTCTTGTTTTTTTTGGTAATATCTTTTTAGCTTCCTCATCCAACATTAATATGTTCCAATGTTTATTAAGTATATCTTTCATTTTCTTGTGGTTGCCATTGAATTGTGTTATGAATGCTGTCTGTCCAAAATCATCTGGATCTTTTGTTCTGTATTGTAGTAATTCATTCCTTTCAACCTTTGAAACTTCATCTATTTCTTTCTGTAATGATTTTTCATTGTATCCTTTTTCTTTGAATTTTTCTTTCATTTGTCTGGCTTGATCTTGGAATGCAGTTTTTTCTTATCCTTCGGAATTGGCCACCTGGAATTTTTTTATCCATTGTCTATGGTGATTACTATGGGTGGGTAGAATATTGTTTCCACTGACTTCTTTCATGTGATTTCGTGTATGTAGTCGGCTGTTCTTTATGAAGATATCTAGGTCTAAAAAGACCACCATTTCTTTACTGTGATTCATTGTGAATTCTAGATTTAAAGTATTATTGTTTATATACGTCACTCAGGAATTTTACTAATTCTTCTTCAGTGCTGTTCCAAATGAAAAAGAGGTCATCTATATATCTCCTCCAGGTAATTATCTTCTCCAAAAATGGGTTATTCTTCCATATCTGCTTATCTTCCCACCATGATACAAATAAATTTGCATAACATGGGGCAAATGATGTACCCATCACAGTCCCATGAGTTTGTAGGAAAAAAATCACCATCGTACCAAAAATAATTTTTGGTTACAATAAATTATATGGCATCCATGATAAAATTTATTTGTCTATTTGGTATTACTGTTGAAGTTGAAAGATAATGACGGGTAGCCTCACATCCATTTTGATGATTAATTATGGTGTAAAGGGATTCTATGTCACTCGTGCATAATGTATATGTATCCTTCCATTCTATCATTTCTAAAACTTGTAGAATATGCATCGTATCTTTCGAAAAGCTTTTTTGTTTGGACACAAGTTTTTGTAGAAAAAAGTCAACATATTTAGAGAAGTTGGATGTAAGCGACCCTATCCCCGATACAAAAGGTCTTCCCGGAGGGTTTTGTAATTGTTTGTGAATTTTCAACAGATGGTAAAACATTGGAATTCATGGGTAATCTATTTTAAGATAGTCATATTATTTTTTTGTTAGGATTTCCAACTTCATGCCTTCATCCAATTGATCATCTAACAATTTTTTAAAATCTTGTGCTGGATCTTTCTTTAATTTGGTATATGTTTTTGTATCGGACAATAAATTGGTCACCTCTTTCTTGTAGTCTTCTATGTCCATTATGACAACTCCTCCCCCTTTATCAGCAGCTTTGATTACAATCACGTTGTCTTCATTTAATTCTTTTAGGCTTCATTTTTCTTCTTTTGTGAAATTTATAGGTATTTTTTGTTTTTCCAGGAGTTTTGCAATTTCTTCTTCTACCAACCGCTGAAATGTCATAATATGTGGTCCTTTTATATGTGCAGGGTAAAAAGTTGAAGTAGGTTTCAAATTGGTATGTATATATTGCCTAGATCTCGGCAATATTTCATTACTCACTCCATCTCTGACCTATATGCACCAGTCAGTATATGGGTCTTGCCAGCTGCTGCCACGCTCATATCCTCCATCTCTTTACAGTTGTGTAGAATAAAATTTATAACACATTTCCCATAATTAAAATATATGCACTAATTTCATCCGTTGGCCCCATTATTATTCATTTTATATATATAGTAGAACTGGAGCACTGAGCTTAACTAGATTTTAGCTGTCATACTGACAGCTAAAGTTTGCTCACCCCTGCCTTGGAGATTTAAAAAGTTTTAATTTTTGCAATTAAACCTATATAGCTGACATTTTGGACCAAAAAATAAAATTATTCATGAAAATAGTTTGTTTGCATCTGAATAACTCACAAAAATCCAATGAACCAAAAAGAAAACCTTCAAAGTATAAACACACAGATTGTATTTAATACATGGATACCATATGGTTGGGTACAGGATGCCATTGCACAAAATCTTGGCACTCAGAATCCCAATGGCAGCTTCCCGACTGGGTAACAATGCCGACACCTACCGGTAAGTAGGCTAAGTTTAACCCTACCCCTACCCTTAAACCTAAACCTCCCTCCCCACAGCCTAAAGCTAACCCCCAACAGCCTAACTCTAGACCCCCTTAGTACTCAAACCTATCCCCTATCCCTCCCCCTAACCCCAATACTTACCATTAGGATGTCAGCGGTCAGGATGCTGGGGCCGGGATTGACTGATGTTGGGATAACGGTGCTACTATAACGCATACCATATACATCTAATATGCATGTGTCCATACATCGTGGCTTAACTGTCCCTTAACAGTGCAGTCTGGTCCTCAGACAAAAGAAACCACATCATTTAGTTATAATCACCTTCTCACAGATTTGGCTGTACCACACGTACAGTCATTCAGATACCGAACATGTGCACCCAGTAAGAACATCACAGGAACATGCAGATCCTTATGTAACAATGGATGCACGCGTTCATTTTCTATTATTATTTTGTAATTTTAAGAGGCGTATAGTCATGGGTAGGCTGGGCCAGAGGGCAATGGGTATATTGGACCTCATTCAGACCCGCTCGCAAGCGGGTCGATGTTTAGGCCCTGCACACGCACAGCGGCCGCACTACGCGTGCGCAAGTTCCGGAGTGAGAGAGAAATTCTCTCGATCCGGAGCTCACTACAAAAGGGGCGGTTGTCGATGTTGATCGACAGCTTGCCACGTTTTGTACGCGTGGCGAGGGGGGTGGTTTCACAAACGGAGGCGTTCCTTAAGGAATGCCTGCCGTTTTGTGGGCGGCTGCACTGACATCAGCAGTGATGTCAGTGGGGAGCTTCCTGCTCGATCAGAGCAGGACGTTCCCTGGGGTTTGTGGTTGCGGAGACCCAACCTTAGGGTCTCGTTGCAAGCCCCGATTTTCGTGATGGTCTTGACCATCGTGACCATCAACCTGGTCGGTCGCTAAAGCTGTGGGTGGTAACCCACATCTTAGCTAGCCACCAGGAGGCCGGACTTCAAAATATAAGTGGCCGCTCACATTCAGAACGAGCACTCGCATTTTGCGAGCGCCTCTGAATAAGGGCCAGAGTCCCTTCCCCAGAGATTTTTGAATGTTCTTGTGACAGTTTCTGGCTGGCCATGAAGGACTTGATTTGGCTGCAATACACAAAAGAGATATCACTAAACGGGCACATATCCTATGGCACTAGAAAGTTCACAATAACTCAGTTCTTCTTAATTATCCCCAAGCAGTATTCCTTAATCTGATGGAAGAACTCAAAGCACACAAAAAAATATTCATAGTGTTATCTGATAGACCACTTTTTCCAGTGGAAAGTCACATTTTTCAAGTTGATTTGGCTGCAGGATGCCTTTGTATGGCCTATGCAGCTTATATTTACCTACTGAACTGGAACCCACAGGAGATTCCAGCATCCTGACCACTTACTAATAAAGTGGATAGAATGGTGAGAGTAAAACTGAAGATTGTGCATCCTTGGAGAGAGACAAATGAGACATTATTCTATGATAATTGTGTTATTTGGTCCTGCCTCACTTCATAGACGCTGGATGACAGCCCAATGATGTTAATAATCTGTCCTTGCCCCAGAGGCGCTTTAAGAGAGGAGGGGGCCCGCGTGTAGGCTCCAATCAGGCCCCCTCTCCAACGGTGCAGTAGACTCTGGCAATGTGCCAGAGTCTACTGCGCATGCGCAGGTCTCTGGCAACATGGCTCCCGCGCCGCGTTCCCGGGACATCACACCTGCGCATGTGCAAATCACGTAAAAATGGCTATGGTGGCCATTTTCCTAGTGATTTCTGCAGCTCAGCAGACAGCGCAGGGCAGCCAGAGGGGTAAGTATATTTATAATGGGTGCAGGGTGCAGGGTGTGCGTTGTGTGGGCCCCGCTGGACCAGGGGCCTGTGTGCACCGCAAACCTTGCACCCATTATAAATATGCCCCTGCCTTGCCCCAATCAGCTGCCCCCTTCATCTTCTCCCTGATAAAGGAGGTAAGTACTGTATGGTGCAGTTGCACCATTTCAACAAGGTAATGAGGCAAAGCATGAAATGCAGCCTTGGCGGATTTTGGAGCACTACAATCCCCATCTTGATGTCATTGTTTCCTTAGTTAAGTTATTATATACTTTTGTGTATTTTAAATTCATAAATCTAAAAAGAAAATATGTTTTTGTCCTCTGATAAATCAGCCACTGTATTCTTTGCTTAAAACAACACTTTAAGGATGGACTGCTGCTCAAGGGTCATTGTTGTGTTTATTGCCCCCAGGCTAAAATTTGTGCAGTCAGTCCCTGGGAACAGTATAAAAAGATTAACAATATTATGCTGAATATGGATCTACAGACATGAGAAGCCAGTGCTTTCAGTAGTAGGGAACTGAGGGCCCGATGTTTGCAATCTGCGCATGCGGAAGCATCGCAGTGCGCGAACTAGTCCATGCGATTGGGAAGCATTCACTCGCTGCGCATAGCCAGCTCACTAGAATGAGTGACAGGATAAGCCGTTTGTGGGTGGTGACAGGGGATGATCGATTGGAAATGGAGGAGTGGGGGTGCGAATGCTGGTGTGCTTGAGCACTTTAATTCTGTTTTAGAGGCGTGCATAATTAAGACTCAGCGTCATACTACACGTCACACGGTTGTTTTACACACTGAAGCACTCACTGTGCTTGTGGTAGGGTATGGTCAACCACAAGTGCTGTGTTCGCTTCCGATGGTACTCGATGTTATCGATGGTTGCATACACTTCCTGGAGATGACTTGGGAAAGTGGGCATCTTAAGACAGGCTGGTGGGTGTATAAATACACACCACGATCACACGCCAAGACATAGTGGGCATGCTATTGCTTTGCCGTTTGATTGCGGATTTGCATACTTTCGCTGCATGTGAACGCATCTAGCGTGGCGGATCTGAATCAAACCCTGAGCACCAATGATTCTACCGTGGCACTGAAAATTTAAAGGGTTGCTTGCACAGGAAAATTATAATAAAATGAAATATACAGAATAGTTAGACAGTTCTACAGGTTCATATCCCCCAGGTCTCCAGCACAAATACAGCTTTTGCTGTGAGCCTTTATAACAATCAATACTATTTATCATTTCATTGCCCACATTTTTGCCACTGATTTCAAAGGAACATTATTTGTAAACCATAATGAAGATACACATCCATACACTTCAGAATATCTGACAGATACTGCATGTAGTAAATGGTATCTGACAAGTGCAGTGCTTCCAACTTTCTCAGTAATTACAGCCTGTCATGTGTCCTTATATTATTAACATTGTATTTTAAAAGAATAAGAAATTAAGTTCCCGTATATCAATGTCGCACTGTCTCCTGACTATAATAGCATGCGTCCATGAGACAGCAGCCTAGATATTATTGCATCATTAATTAAACATGCCGTATTAATTTAATAGCCTACATTATTATAATATTTTTCAAATCACCATAAGGAATGGTAATTACTGTTAGAACGACTTTTCCAAAAGAGGGAAAAAAAGTGAGTCTAAGGGGCCTATTCATTATGTTAATTATCAGGGTCCGAACGGACCCCGATAAGTAATATTCTAACTCGACGTGAGCGCCTGAGCAATTCATCATTCTGATCCGAAACATGCATACGCACAAGAGCCACGACATTCCGCGGAAGGAGCCGGACAAGGGTGGATGGATCCAAAAGGATCCCTCTTGAGAGCCCCGAGTGGGAGCACACCCTTTCTAAGGATGGTGAATGCTCACGAAGTCAAGCTCAGAAAATATTGTATTTTCGTAGTCTGATGAATTCTGTCCCCATACAAGTGTATGGGGACAGCGGGCCATTCCGGGTTAGAAAGGTAAGTAGGAGATATCTGTGAAACTAGTATATGGGGACAGCGGGCCATTCCGCAAGAGGAAGGTAAGTAGGAGATATCTGTGATACTAGTGTATGCGGACAGCGGGCCATTCCGGGATAGAAAGGTAAGTAGGAGATATCTGTGATACTAGTGTATGGGGACAGCAGGCTATTCCGCCAGAGGCAGGTAAGTAGGAGATATCTGTGATATCTCCTGCTTTACCTTCTTGATGAATGGCCCAAACACTTAGGGCCTGATTCAGACCCACTCGCAAGCGCATAGCGCTCGCAAGCAGGTCGATGGCCGGGCAGTGCGCGTGCTCAAACCCTGCAGTGAGTGAGAAATTCACTCGCTCCGGGGCTTGCTACAAACAGGACGGCTGTCGGGGGTATATATGTCCACAGACATATATATATATATACCAATAGCCCGGCACTCCCACAATCTTACTAATGTCCAACAGTGCCAGTTATAAGCTGAACTCCAGGCCCGGCTGCTCCTTCTCTTTAGAAATTTTTTTTTAATTCAGCCCGGCAGCGATGGAGCGGCGGCCAGGGGGGGTTTCTAGGCACTCGGAAACACCCTCCGGCGTGCGCGTATGTACTGTATATTATGTCAAAGATAAAGAATATAGATTTATGATACACCATATTCCTTACAAAAGTTATATATAGTCATCAAGAGATAGATATTTTTTAGTATGTGCAAAATAGTATATGTCTCCAATAATTGGATACTTTCGGGAAAAACCACTTGACACTGTGTTATAATATGTAAATCTCTGCTATAATCTTCTACAATCTATTATATCTATTAAATACCAACATTGTTACTGCAGCAGCAATAATATCGGACTCTCCTTTCCACACAGGGTGTTAGGAGTCAGAAACTAAAAAGGGATACGGATCAGAGGGAAAATAATTACAAATGTTGCATATTATGCTCCAATTTAATACATAGAAACATAGGTATTATAATCCACCCATAATTTGTTATTTTACACACCACTCTTAAGCTTAACTTAATAATAAATAAGAGACAGACAACTGTATAGAATAGAAAAAAAGAGGTCACAGGCAAATTTATTAAGATCGAATTATAAATTGAATTAATCCTGGTGGTGAAAAAGGAGTGCTACCTCGGTCCACAGCTCATAATAATTATTTATTTACCAAAATGGGTTGGAGTTTCCACTCCATGCGCAAACCATCCTGGGGTGGTACCACCTCTCCTTAACTAGCACAGTGCTGGTCCCTCCCTAGGATGGAGACCTGGTCCTCCCCTAAAGTAGTAACTGACTGGGAATGCTAGCCAAGCTCTGCTGCACTAAATTGAGCCACCAAGGAGCACTGCTTTCTGCTAAACAACGTGGACAACCGGCCATGTAACGCCACCAAGAAACCTAACACCCTCCAAACTACTCTAAAGAAGACAGAATGGCCGTGACAAAAATCTCCAAACCTTACTCCGTGAGGTGCACCCCAAATGGCCTATATAAGTGTGCCTCTTCATACCGAAGACGAGGGTGTCTGATAAAATGCCCAGCCAAACCAAACACAAACCTAGACACTGCAGAGTTCAACTTTCTCCTAACTCTATCCAGGGCTGCTCCACCTTGCGTACTCTCCCAAATTCTCAGTGGAATGACCTCTGACCAACAAAGATTAACCTGCAGCCAGCGCTCAGCTATTAACTTCAAATCCTGCTTAATGGCAATAATCAGCTTGACTCCTTTACACATGCCAAGGTCATTACCACTTAAGTGCATGAGTAGACAGTCTGGGGTCCCCCATTTGCTCTCTGATTACCAAAGAAATTCCAAAAGGCTGCTCCACCTAAACCCTCTCAAATCAATCCAGCAGACCTGAAAAGGGGCTAACCTAGCGCATTGATGCCTACTAGCACAGTAAACAAAATAATGCCCAACAATCCACACCTGACAATCTTTCCTCAAATATCCTGTGATTGGGAAAAAATTGTATAACACAAGCATTAGTAAATAATAATAATAATAATAATAATAATAATAATAATGAAAACTAATAGCCTAGAAAAGGGGAAAACTGAGTTGTTTGGGTGACCCAGATGGAGGTCAATGACACAAAACCTCTATGACTTTTGAGGGCAAAAGTGAAAAGAACTCCAATCCCCCTAGTGGCAGGTAGCATACGGTCCTGGGTATCCCAAAAACAAACTTGCAAGGAGCGCCACTCCTTCTGCAATTTATCGCCCCTTATGTAACCCTTGTAAGCCAAAGACTTCCATCTACCTAAGTGCTTGATAGCCTCCGTGGAAGAACTTGATGCCACTGCACATGTTACTGCACCAATTCAAAGCGAGTGGGTGCTGTACTGATCAATTGGCACATCCAGAGCTATCAGGCATCTATTGAACACACTGATAAACTGGAACTTAGAGAGAGGGGAAAGATCTTCATGAATAAGCCATTGTGTCCTCCCTCTAGGACGCTGTTGGTTATACTGGTTAGCTAGAGATATTGGCCAGTTGATCGGCTCCGGATGCCAAGAGACAGAGATCCAACACCCCTTAACCAGCTGATCCATTTTAGAATTTTGTATTTTTATCAAGATTAAATTAGCTTTAACTACGTTATCAAATAGTAACCCTGTGTTGGCTGATTTCTTATTAACTGCTGCTAATTCCCCAATACGTAAAGCACCAAAACAAAAAGTAAGTTGCTTGTCAAACCTTCCGAATGCCACGGTTCAGGCCAAGCCTCCGCACACCACTCACCTTCAAAAAATGCACCAAAACCCAATGCCCCTGATGCATATGTATACAACTGAAGTTCACAATTGGCCACTGACAAAGTGAGCCAAATGCAAACCCCATTAAACTCCTGCAAGAATCATAACCAAACCTTAAAATCCTCCTTCATTTCAGCAGAAAGACGAATCATATGGTGGGCCGTCCTTACACCCATGGAGGCTCTTTCCAGCCTACGACAAAAAACCTTACCCATGGGAATGATGTGATGAACGAAATTGAGCAAACCTAGCAATGACTGTAGCTGTTTCATAGAGATTTTTTTCGCTGAAACAAAACTCAATAATAACTCGCTAAGCACATTCTCACAGGGGAGTCTACACAGCCCCAATTCAATTTCAATTCCCAGTTAAGACAATTTAGTGACTGGCCCCTCCGTATTTTTCTGTGCAATGGGAACTCCCACTGATGCGAAAAATGCTGGAACCAAAAACAGCAGCTCACTTCAAATCATGCTATCGGCCGGCCCTTTTAAAAGAAAATTTTCAAGGTAATGAGCTACTGTACACCTGACTGGCTAGTACCCTCTTGAATACACCACTGTAAAAAGGAGCCAAAATGCTCAAAAAAGCAACCAGAAATAGAACAGCCCATAGGTAGACACTTGTCTACATAAAATGAACTGCCTAACTTAAAACCCATGTATCTAAATGACCCGGGATGTAATGGAGGCAACCTGGAAGCAGACTTGTTATCTATTTTTGCTAACAAAGCCCCAAATCCCTAGCTGACTTTGAATTCCTCTTAGCTAAAACTAAAACCGGACAAACCTAAAACACTCTTTGAAACCTTGTAATAGAAAGGTCGCTTCCTCCCTAAGAGGATAACGCCTCAACCAACGCTCTAATACCTCAACATTAATTGGAGACACAGCTTTACTTAGAATCAGGTCGCTGTTCCCCTGTTCCAGCTGCGTGACCCCAGGAAGACCCCATGCAAAGCATACATATGTGCCGGTAGCGGCAGCTAGCCCCTCTGTTACACTGGGCATTATTAAATGCATAGCACTTTCCTTTTCCTGCTGTATTAAATCTTCAGTGGGCCCAAAAGGGCTGTTTACGCCCAACATCAGGCTCAACAGTTGGCCGAGCCTACGGCATGACTTCCAGTCACACCTCAATGTCCTTAAACCCCAAATTAAAAACTTTCTGGCCATCTGGCTTTTTCCTAAAAGGCTCATCATATTGCCTCCAAACATTATGCCTAGCAGAAACCTGCACGTCCTGCACTAAATGTAAGTACCTTAACACATTCAAACATTCAGCTGGGCGTGTCTCAATGTAGCATGCTGCAAACATAATCATTCTGGAGAGCCAATTTTGATAGCTCCTCCAAGCTTCTTCAGCTGCCGGTCCCCCAGACTTTGCACCATCTAACGCCTTTTTACCATCATGGGTGATTGCGAACATGTTGACATACTGACCTTTTCTTATTCACTCCCTAACCTTGGACCTAACCCCCCTCAAATTTGCTGTGTTGGAGCAATGGACTGCATCCCCCGAAGCATCTGGAACCGAACTGGCTGCTACACTACCTGCTCTTTTAGGACTTTTGCCTTTACCCTTCAACTGCTGTACAAAATACTTCATAAGCTTATGTGACTTTTCCCCTGAACTAGAAGAAATAGACGTGTCATCAGAATGTGATAGCTGAGCAATTAACAGAGCTGCTCTTCTCACCTGATCCAGAAGCAGATGGGATCGTGGGAATGTCTGCTGAAGTAGAAGCTTGTCCTTTGATGTGCGGTGTGCCCATCGTGCTTTGACATTACGACATCCGATCTTCCGCAACTATGGATGTGGAAGTTGATGCAACCGCCAAGGTCTGAGCCAAAGGGACCTGCAAACTTGAAAAATCTGCATAAGACAATGAAATTGCCGGTCCACTAACAATGACTGGCTCAGGTATGATGCTTTGTGGTCGGGGGTTTAAAGGGGTTGGACCGGCACTGCTTGTGCTGGAGTAGGTGGCAGGGGCGCGGCCTGCGGAAGGGGGGGCTGTGTCACATGCTGCTGGTTTGCAAGCTGACCGGGCATGAACTGCACCTGCTGTGCATAAGAGTTGAAAAATGCCGGGGCAACATCGTATTGCTGAGTGAAATGCCCCATGGGGTAGGGTAAAACTGCTGGCTCAAATTCAGAAACAGGCCCTGAATTGGCTGCTGCCCCAAACCCTGGTTAAAATAGGGAGCCCAACAGTATGCAGACATGAGCACGCTGTCAGGTATCAAATTCAAAGGCTGCAACCCCCCATGTGCATTTGCAGTAGCTAGGGGACAGCAAATAATGGGAGCAAACATCCTGGGCCAAGAGCCCCCACTAGGGAATGCTCTAACCTGAGGCATAATTCCCACATGTGAGCCTAAAACAGGGGAAGACTGTGTGCTGCATAGCAGCCTTACAGCCTGTCCCCCAGGGGAGGACTGCAGCATGTGAACTGGGGTAAAAAGTAACCCTCCGGCTCCTGGAGGCGTGAGTCTGAGGAGGTAGGAACCTCCTCAGGATCTAAGATGGCGGCTGCAACTCAGTGGGCAGTGCTTGCGGCCAGATCCGCGCTGATAATGCCCCCACAGACAACTGCAGAGCTAGATGGGCGGGGAGTGCCTGTAACGCTCAGCACACTCCTCGCCAGCCAGGCCTGTATGCTGGATGGGGAGGGCACCAGCGGCAGGGTCAGAGGGACAAGTGAACTTGTGGTAGCTGCTGGGAGGCTGGGAAAAGCAGGGCACTGCAGGCAGGCATGTCCTGTGGGTCACTAAAGATGCAACCGCAAACATTAAGTGTCTGGGTGCTTCGGCCAGGTGGCGGGGGTTGGGGGTATTAGGGTGGGGTTGGGGCATACTGCACACAAGGAGGATGTGTGGGGGTGGGTACAAATACTGCCCTGGCTGGCAAACGAGGGGGGGGGGAGGGAGAGCACAAGGAGGAGGGAGACAGAAAATGAAGTGGGAAAACAAAGTAAGGGGAAAGCTGAGGTAAAAGTAAAAGGTAAGAGAAAGCTGAGGTAAAAACAAAAGGTGGAGAGATTTAAAAGGAATTACATTTAAAATAGATAGGAAGTGACAGGCAATCGAATAGTGATGCAGGGTACTTATCAGTCCGGGATCACAAACTGCAAAGAAGTTGACTCCTCCTCCAGCCCTAATATACCACTGCTAAACCCCGCCTCAATGGGGCAGCTAATAGGCTACAGTTAATGACTGACAACTGACTACTACCAATTGTCAACAAAAAAACAGCTCTAACTAGTACTGCTCCAAATAAAAAACAGGGTGCTTATATTTTCTCAAGCTTATTCAAGCATTGAAATAGTTAACAGATGTTGCATATTATTGTATAATATAATACACATGAACATAGGTATTGCACATCATCTTCAATGAGACAAATAGTAAGCAACATATATATAAAAAATAAACATTAGCGCATGTCTCTGACAAATTCTACTATATCAAATTTTGAGAAGAGTTTTTTCATTAAATGGTATAAAAAATGTCTCAGGGAACACACATCTCTGTTCACCTTAAATCTTTACCAATATGTATTGTGTGAAGTTACAATCCACTGTGTGCAAATGCAGTGAACAGTGGTACAAGGGAACCATGAAGAAAGATAGTGCCACTTCTACTTTCTGTATGTGTTAGCCAGAGAGGTCTCTGTTGCATGGCATTGCAGAGACCCGCTACTTGACCAGATGAGAGAGCGGTAAGAGAGATATGTTAACTGTGTGAATAGTGCTGGACTCGTAGATGGGAAGATAAGTCAGGGTCCTCTGTCTAGTGCCACTGTTTCCACTAGCACCGCCAAGATCAGTCTGAATGATGCGCGTTTCGCCAAGCGATTTGGGCTTGTTCACATCTAGCCTCTGGATGTTGTTATTCATGTCAATATTGACACTGTTGACATTCAGCATATCGACACTGAAGAAATGTCAATATAATCAGAATGTTGATAATGTGGTTTTCAGGTTGGTCTATCTTTAACCCTAATGCTAATTCTAATAGTGCATACACATGGTCAGATTTAGCAGGATGATATAAAAATATAAATGATAACGATATCATTTATTGTTAGATCATTTATATCATCCATTTTTTAGCCCCTTCTAACCCCCAAATGACGGACAATGCGTGGGCACGGATGGTCGATAACGACCATCGCCCGTGCATGCAGTCCAACCTGGTCGATATTGACCAGGTTACTATAGGGACCCGCGAACAGGTTGGTGCTGTGCTGGATGTTCGATAACAATCATCCAGCACATGCAGGATGATCAGAGAATTATATATTTATCGTTGTCTGATCTGACCGTGTGTATGCACCATTACACTAACAGTAACCATAATGCTAATGTCAAAATTCTGTCAATGTCGACATTTTCCAGGTGTCAATATTTATGATGTTGTTGTTGTTCTTCACAAAGAGGGTTGTTTCGCTATGTAGCTTTATCAAGGTAAATCTTTTACCTTGATAAAGCTACATAGCGAAACGCCGCGTCGGTCAGCGGCGCTCCACACTACTGTGTCCTTGTTATAATAGTCCTACATCCCAGCGTTAATATCCGAGATGTGTAATTTATAATGACAGAGAGATGTGCATTGATACATGGGGTGTAGAAAACTATGGTCAGCTGATCTGAATTTGTGATATTCAGTGACAGTACCAATCATACTGACTTTGGTTAAAGTGATCACAGAGTACAGCATTGTTCTGTGAAGGCAATCTTTGAGACATGCAAGTTGGCATATAAAGAAATATATATCCAGTTTAAATGAGTGGGAGTAGAAATATTTTTAATTTGCATAAATTTTTCCCATCCATCCATGCGCTGGTCACTGTGAAAGATTAGAGTAATCTACACAATATATATCAATAGGCTGCATTTTATTGTAGGAGAAAAAGATTAGAAACCTTATGATATTATTCAAATGGGATGCTGAGGGTGGAAGCATATACTGATAATTAATATAAATTTTGTTGCTGTGAGCGCTGCAGCAATAGAATAGAAGTACGTAATATATATGCCATCATAGAATTTGGTTAAAAATAGAAGTGAAACACTGCATACCCATGAGATCTACAAGATCAAGTCTTGGAGAAGAATTTTCTCTTCAACTATTGACTAATATTCCTATACATGCTTCAATGATAAGCATATACTAATTCACTATATGTTAATTCGAAGCAGCCAGATCTTGTATATTGTATATATTTTTGAATTGGTAGTATGTCAATACCGATCTAATCAGACACATGCTGACCTACAGTATACTTAACATCATTAATAGGACATTGAGTGGTTTAGGAGCGTACACCATCTTTTAATTAAGTCACTTACACTACGCACGCTAAAATATTGTTAATAATTTTGCTTTTTAGTTTTTGATATTATATGTATATTATTAAAAGTTATGTTTTATGTGTATTTATTTAGTGCACCACTATGGACACCTTCTTTCTTTCTTCGTATTAGTATGTGATCTAGTAATGTGTCTGTGGTAGCACCCCCACTCTTCCAAATTGAGAGATAACAATAATTGTGGGGTTTACCTCAATACAATAAAAATATATTAGGGCATATATGGTGTCTGGTGCAACCGGAAAAATTTGTTCTATCATTTTAAGGTTAACATGCATGTGTACAAATTTAGACTAAACTTCTATCTGTGTAGACAAGCATAGATTCACCAATAATATCTTCCAATCTGGCCACTATCTCAGCATTTCATCATCTAAAGAGAACTGTTTCCTACGTATGGCCCAGTCTTTACATGTAAATTCCTCTTGTCTTTTCTAAAAGTACATGTTTCCATAGTGGGCATTGAAGCCATTCACTTACAACAAACTAAATTTGACAAAATGTGTAACATTAATTTCCTACCAGCCATTTATACAAAGATTCTGCTGTGCATCCATAAAGTACCATTATATAATCATACATTCTTATATACACATAACATACCATAGTCACAATAATATTAATATCAACATAGGTTACACACAGATGTATCTTCATTTAGGATGTTATATACAGTATATTGTGATTAACATAACAATCTTCAATGTCAATCTTACGCATAATATAAAGGGGTTTGGCATATTAGTTTGACATTCATCCTGTTGACTTTTGTGATGTCAAATGAGAATGTCGACATGGTTATTATGTCAACAGTGAACATGTTGACATGCTCATCATGTCAATATTGACCAGCATATTGACACTGATGAAATGGCAACATGATAATGTGGTTTTCAGAAAAGTATATCTCTGACCCTAATGCTAACTCTAATGCTAACAGTTACCATAACACTGTCAATGTCGACATTTTCCAGGTGTCAATATTTATGATGTCATCTACACATCATAACTGTCAACATCGACAATGTGACTATACCATAGAAAACATCACTGCACAAATGGCACAATAGATCAAGTTTCACTTAATTCGAATTGCTTACCTGTTTTATATGATATATGTGCATACAATACCATAGTCATGTATGTGTGGGTGAGTATGTACCGTATATGCTCCAAGTTCAAACAGTCCTCAATACTGTATATATAAATGGGTGTGGACACCAGAATGTCGACATGTTCTGAATGTTGACATTCATAATGTCGACATGGATGAGAGGACGGCATGTCTAATGTTGACAAAATGTATACATTGCAAGACTGTTGATATTGTGAATGTCGGCAGTTGGCATGTCAACCATGTGGTTTTTATCAATATGGTGAATAACCATAAGCTTAACTGTAACCCTATTTGCAGCTTAACCCTAAAATAAGGTAATAATCAAAACTGGGGGCCAACATTCACAGCGTCAACATTCTGTGGCATGTGACAATTGTACTATACACCATATAAATCATAGTCCTCCATGTATATAAATAGCGGATTGACCCCATTGTGCAACCAGACTACCCATTACTGTGGAGCCAGATTAACCCCTTATTATGCAGCCTGAGTAACCCTTTATCATGCATCTTGATTAATCCATTGTGCAGCATGGTGTCTGTTAATTAAGGGGAGGGCAACTGAGAAGTCCAGTGGGCCCCAATACTGGAGGAGGTTGTCGAGGTCCTGTCGAATTGTCTTTGCATAAACTATGCACTGAGCGGAGAAGGAAAACTATATACAACCCCTTAGTGCAATGAGGTAAAGCCGTCAGAGGTATAGACACATGGGTTACCTTATACCCCCCAAAAAGTAGTGCATATGAACAAAGGGATGTGTAAACACCTGGTGGCGCTATACCCTAATAGATGAAATAAAAATCATATACCTCTCTCATCATAGTCAATTTCAATGAAATAATTCAAATATGTGGAGAAAAGAAACAGTCCTTGTGCACTGGATCGGGACCACAGGTTTAGACACTACAGGTAGTATCTGGAATTACCTGTGGTGCATTTACAATGCCGAATAACATCTTGGTTCCGGTACACAGGCCATGGGCCACCAGCTGCTGTATTTATATACATGCTCATGTGTTTATTGTTGGCCATCAGAGCCTAATTTAACCATATGTATGAAGATATACAGGCTATTTGTGGCCTAGTTTATTAATAAATTGTATATTATTTATACAGTTTTAAGCTATATACTGTTTCTTTCCTCCACATACAGTATATGAATTATTTCATTGAAATTGACTACCAAGAGAGAGGTATATGATTTTTATTTAATCTATTAGAGTATAGTGCCACCAGGTGTTTACACATCTCTTTCTTCATATGCACTGAGTGTAGGTGATAGAGACAAAGATAAATTTGTTCAGCGCTCACCCAAGTGTGACACAATTAAATTTGACAATATTATAAGGTCAATAATTGTCTGACTTAAGTAAATATAAAATTATTTATTCAATAAAAGATACTGTATTCATAAAAAGTATCAATTTAAAAGATAGAGATGTTACTTCAAATGTCATTACAGCCATAAAAATCTCTTTACTTTGTATGTCCTAACCAATTGGTTATAATCTCTATCTTTTAAATTGATACTTTTTTATGAATACAATATCTTTTATTGAATAAATACTTTTAGATTTACTTCAGTCACACAATTATTGACCTTATAATATTGTCAAATTTAATTTTGTACCACTGGGGTGAACGCTGAATAAATGTATCTTTATCTCTACAACCTAACCAAGCAGGCGGTGTGGCCTGCACTTTATTTAGCAGCCCCTTCCCTTCGAGTATTTTGATTAAGTTACAGCGCAGCCTCTTCCCATTCTATAAATTCCACTGAGTGTAGGTGGCCAAGCCATCTTGGAGGGCATAATTATACACCCATGACAAGGCCAATCGAGGACTGTGCTCACAACTATGTCCATTTTGCTATTGACAAAACACCTTTTTTTCACTGTTTATAGTCCTCAGCAGATGCTGCTTATGTACAAACCAGTTGTACCAATGTTAAATTACACATTTTCTAAGCTTGTTTACAATAGTAAAATAAAAAAGAAAGACACTGTAGGGAGGCAGATATATTGAGTGGCTTCTATAGAGGAGGGACTTGATATTCCATACCAATGCATCTTGTGAACTACAGAATTAAACTTCATATCGAGTGGAAGGTTTCAAGACTCTTAATTCATTCATTGCTCTTAATTTAAGCAACTTACCTGAAGGACTGTCTGTTCTGTAAGCAACCTTATTTATTATAACTCAATAGTTGGGATGAACTCATAGACTACCACTCATCATATAGTATGCTGTTGATTAATGTGAAAAAGTGTATACTTTGATTATTTATTTTTTATGTAATCAAAATAACGTGAATCAAAATGTTATATTTTAATTGTATACATATATATCTTTTATACTGTATATCATTAGCAGAATGACATTATGTGACTTAAAATAACTTCCACATATACTTATATGTTTCATCTTATGAAACCAGAAATGCATCAAGGAACACTTACCAAGAATGTGAGCTGCATAATTATGGCATTCAAGCCTTTACTGACAGCTGCTGTGACTGCTAAACTATCTATTTCACCTTGCCGGTGAATTGAGAGAATATTCAATCAGATACAGGAGGCAGGATGTTCTAACTACTCCGCTTGGAGAGAGCTGTGGCTGAGGCTTCATCTTATCCTCCAGAATAACTTCAGTATGGCTGAGCTAAAAGAACACAATGAACAGTTTATCTTCAGGTTTCCACAAAAATCGTTGCCTAAGAATGTTGGTGAGAATCATTGTGTCCTGTTTTTACCTCCATTATGCTAAGAGTGATTTATCGATTCAGTGTTACTTATAAATTTGAAGACAACAATGCTGTATGTGAATTATGGTTATTATTGGCTTGAAATAATCTACAAAAACATTCTAGCAGAACAAGATACATTGTTTTAAAATAAAAAATCTCTTGGATGTTGGTGATATACAGTATATGGAGATTGTTTCATACAACTAATTCAATATACAATACTGGAACTAAATATATGTGCAGACCCCCATGTTTTGTTCTAAATCATCGTTGGGTTTAGGTTTTAGGAAAACTATCCTCAAGTGTTTTGGTTCGGTTTTGGTTTTCTTTAAAACTTGTAACTTGGACCTGTCTTTGTTCCTATAGTATTGTTAACATCAATTACATTAATTTTCAGTCATTGCCAGTCAATTTTGACCACCTCACAGCACCTGCAATCACAAGGGAGGAACTTAAATGCAATCAAAAACACGTGAGATCCGATTTTTAGATCCGTGTTCCGAACTTGGCGAAAAGCCATGAGTCGAGCCTCGGTACTACCTGGAACTCAACAGTGATCTGGGCTGGGACTCAGTTTGACTTGGAACCCCAAAGGTCGGCTGTGGTCAGTTTTCAGCAAAACCGAACAGCTCATCTCTAACTGGAATGAAGTAATAGTGTACCATCAAATTCACATAAGGATATTGAGAGTGTTAGCTAAACATCCGATTTCAGATAGTAATTGCTGCTTTATGACATATAGGGGGCAATCCAATTAGCCGCGAGGGGTTGCGAATTGGGAACATTTTGACATTGCCATGCTGTCGGTAATAGCACCACACCTCGCACTCCTCGCGGCCCTCTTTCAGGCTGAACTCGCTCAATTTGTATGCAGCCCTATGGGGCTGCGCACAGGTTTGAGCGAGTTCAGGCTGCCGTCAACTGAGGCCGTTGATGCAATGACTCGCACCCGAGAGTGCATTGCGTATAATTGGATTGAACAATATATGTGCTGTATATATTTGTGATTTATTGTTTTCTCTTTTCATTTTTGTGTTTTTCTGTATTTTATTGTTTGATTAAATATCTTATATTGAAGAAAATTTTGTTCAAGTGGAGTATTTTTATGTAGAGATACAAGCGCCTCTTGTCTCTGTTTTATTTTTTTATGTATACGGGCACTATATTGTGATATCAAGCGGTGTACCAATTCCCAATACATAATGATCTGCTAAACAGTAGTAGCAAAAACATAAAAGTAAACAAATAATGTTAAAGTAGTTTTTGAAACCTAAGTTCAGTTTAGTCCATAAACTGCAATTTATTATTTTAAAAGTAAAACTGCCCAATCTCTAAATAAATATATAGTGATTTTTAATTTACACGGTGATTTGACAAGGACATTTTTCATTGATTTAATGGTTGATAATTTACACCAGACAGATAAAAGGCTCATTAGCTAAGGCTCAGATGGCATTTGACAAATAGACTGGTGTCAGGTAGTTTATATAACCTTGGGCCTGTCAGTATTTGAATGTGTTCAGTACTTAGTTTATGCTTCCTATCTATTTGCCCTTAGATTACTTCACTTCTCCTGCTCCCTAACCTTCCATGTATAATTTTCCTGGCTCCCTGGAGAAAGTGATTGTGATGGATTCTTTAGAACCATCTGCTCTGCTTGTTAGGCTCTTAATTAACAAGTAATTACTCGCTTAATATTCACAGTGAGGGCTATAACAACTCTGTCCACAGAAGTATGTCACTGCCGGAAAGGGTTAACTTATTGGCAGTCACCTAATCTTCACCACCCATGTTTGGCCAACCATGGGGAGTCAATGAGGTTACAGAAGGACAGAGGAGAAGATTGAGTTTTAACAAACTCTCCTGAATACTGTAGGTGAGCTGAGTCTCTTTGGGGTTTAATGAAGGAAGCTGAGCCAATCCTCAACTCTGCACTAAATGGCAGACACACTACAGTTGTTAATGGGCCCTGGCAGGGATTCTGCAGCTTAGTAAAATACAAGTGTCTATCTAATTAGATCGCTTTGGAGATACTTCTAAGAGTTTTAGCGAGAGCTGAAGACTGGTTTGTTTACATGTGTATTTTTTTCTCTCTCTCTACAGGGCATATAGTATCTTTAAGCAGAAGGCATACTGATGAAATAAAGCAGCTAATACATAGTGAATGGTTGTGAAGCTTGGCTATAGCTCAAGTAAACAAAACCCAGCAGCTGTCCTATGCAGGAAGTGAAACTATCTGCATTTCTAATAATGCTTTGGTTATATAACTTCCATGGAATGTTATAATTTAGAAAAAATATATAAATATATATATATGTAATCGCAGCTGCGATCGCAATAACGATCCATAGTGAATCAGGCCCACTGTCTCTATATCACACAGCCTCTCCACTCCAGGTTTCACCCCCCTTATTCCCTCATCCACACCATGAACACCTTTACTTCAACCACCCCCTTGTGTCTACATAATCCTTTACTTTACCTCCTGTTTCCATCCCTAGTCTCCTCCACTTGCTGTTCCCCCTTCCCCCACTCCTCAGTCTCCCTTCCAACCCTCTGCTTCTCTCCCCAACCTTTCTCGTTCCTCCATTCTCAACCACCTCCCTCCATGGCCTTACTACCCCACCACTAAGCGCCACACCCTCCAGTCTCTGCCTGTTACCTCCAGGGCTGCCAATATATATATATATATATATATATACATAGTGCTGTTTTTCAGCAGGAACTCGGTTTCTGAACCTCTCATCACCTATGATATAATGTCCTGGCCAAAATGTATTTTCCATAAGTTAAGTTTTATTTTAAAGTCCTTCTTGAATGCCTTATTTTCTAAATACTATATACTGTGTGTATGTATATATATATATATATATATATATATATATACAGTCAGGTGCATAAATATGGGGACATTGACAGAATCTTCATATTTTGGCCTCTATTCACCACCACAATGGCTTTGAAATGAAACAAACAAAATGTGCTTTAACTGCAGACTTTCAGATTTAATTTGAGGGTAATTACATCCAAATCAGGTGAACGGTGTAGGAATTACAACGGTTTCTATATGTGCCACCCACTTTTTAAGGGGCCAAAAGTAATGGGACTATCAACTCAAAAGCTATTTCATGGACAGACGTGGGCTATTCCCTCATTATTTCATTATCAATTAAGCAGGTAAAAGGTCTGGAGTTGATTCTAGGTGTGACATTTGCATTTGGAATCAGTTGCTGTCGACTCTCAATATGAGATCCAAAGAGCTGTCACTATCAGTGAAGCAAGCCATCATTAGACTGAAAAATCAAAACAAACCCATCAGAGAGATAGCAAAAATACTAGGTGTGGCCAAATCAACTGTTTGGAACATTCTTAAAAAGAAAGAACGCACCGGAGAGCTCAGAAACACCAAAAGACCCGGAAGACCATGGAAAATAACTGTGGTGGATGACAGAAGAATTATTTCCCTGGTGAAGAAAAACCCCTTCACAACAGTTGGCCAAATCAAGAACACTCTCCAGGAGGTATGTAAATATGTGTCAAAGTCAACAATCAAGAGAAGACTTCACAAGAGTGAATATAGAGGGTTCACCACAAGATGTAAACCATTGGTGAGCCACAAAAACAGGAAGACCAGATTAGAGTTTGCCAAACAACATCTAAACATGCCATTACAGTTCTGGAACAACATCCTATGGACAGATGAGACAAAGATCAACTTGTACCAGATTGATGGGAAGAGAAGAGTATGGAGAAAGAAAGGAACTGCTCATGATCCAAAACATACCACCTCATCAGTGAAGCATGGTGGTGGTAGTGTCGTGGCGTGGGCATGTATGGCTGCCAATGGAACTGGTTCCCTTGTATTTATTGATGATGTGACTGCTGACAAAAGCAGCAGAATGAATTCTGAAGTGTTTCGGGCAATATTATATGCTCATATTCAGTCAAATGCTTCAGAACTCATTGGACGGCGCTTCACAGTGCAGATGGACAATGACCCGAAGCATACTACAAAAGCCACCAAAGAGTTTTTTAAGGCTAAAAAGTGGAATGTTATGTAATAGCCAAGTCAAGCCCCTGACCTGAATCCGATTGAGCATGCATTTCACTTGATGAAGACAAAACTGAAGGGAAAATGCCCCAAGAACAAGCAGGAACTGAAGATATTTGCAGTAGAGGCCTGGCAGAGCATCACCAGGGATGAAACCCAGCGTCTGGTGATGTCTATGCATTCCAGACTTCAGGCTGTAATTGCCTGCAAAGGATTTGCAACAAAGTATAAAAAAGTGAAAGTTAGATTTAGGATTGTTTAGTTTGTCCCATTACTTTTGGCCCCTTAAAAAGTGGGAGGCACATATAGAAACCGTTGTAATTCCTACACCGTTCACCTGATTTGGATGTAATTACCCTCAAATTAAATCTGAAAGTCTGCAGTTAAAGCACATCTTGTTTGTTTCATTTCAAAGCTATTGTGGTGGTGAATAGAGGCCAAAATATGAAAATTCTGTCAATGTCCCAATATTTATGCACCTGACTGTATATATATATATATATATATATATATATATTTGTTTTTCTATAGCTCCACCCTCAGTTCCTGAACCTAATTTTCCAGAAAAATAGCCGTGTATATATATCTATATATATATAGATATATATACTAAAAAATGCCCTTATTTTGCGCTATAAGTGCTGCACCTCAAATGGAACCCCTGTTAGTGGGAACAAATAATCTATGAACGACAAAAATACTATGAGGGTGCAAATCACATAAGTATAAATGAAACATCAAAAATAGAGGAATAGTTTAGAATCCACACCAATAGAATGTCCGATATTATTCCTTTATAAGAAAATTTCATTTATGAGAGTTCATTTTTCTTCTTTATTAGACTGGACCAACTTCAACGTGGATGTTAGTAAATTCCATAGGCTCCAAATTAATTTATCTAAACAAGACCCACTCACCAAAAAGACACCCAAAACAAGATGGCACAATGTCCCACTGTTAGATCTGATAAACAATGAATTTATTAAAATTTCTTGTCAACTGACAATAACCTGTTCCGCCTCGGTCCGCCCACCTTGCCTGGTCTCCAAAATAAAAGTACTGACTGCTATGGCTGTCTGAAGGACAGAAACACACTGGGCTGGGGGAATGGTGCTAAGAGACAAGCTGGGCAATGGGGGTTGAGAGACACATTGGGGCTGGGAAATGGATCTGAGAAACACACTGGGACTCTGGAGGGGGCTGAGAGACACACTTGTGCTGGCAGACTGGTGCTGATAGATAGGCTGGGCAATGTAACTTAGAGACACATTGGTGCTGGGGAATTGGGCTGAGAGACACACTGGGGCTGGGGATTGGGGCTGAGAGACACACAGGGGCTGAGAGACACACAGGAGCTGAGGGAATGAGGCTGAGAAACACAAGGGGCCTAGAGAGACACAGGTGGGCCTGGAGAGATGCAGGAGGGTTGGAGAGATGCAGGGGGGCCTGTAAAGATACAGGTAGCCTGGAGAGACACAAGGGGGCCTGGAGAGACATAGGCAGTCCTGAAGAGAAACAAGGGGGCATGGAGAGACGCAAGGGGGCCTGGAGATGGAGAGACATAAGGGAGCATGGAGAGACACAAGGGGGCCTGGAGATGGAGAAACAAGGGAGCCTGTAGAACCACAGGAGGCCTGGAGAGAGACTGGGGGGCATGGGGATGGAGAGATGTAGAGGGGTCTGGAGTAACACAGGGGGGCCTGGAGATACACGTAAATTGTTTGATCAGGGAAATTCCAATTTTGCCCTGCATTAATACTTCTGTTACTATATATTTTCTGGTGATGACATTAATTATATTTCTAGGTAAACAGGCATCTTCCAGATAATGTGATCTCTTACATGAAGAGTGAATAATGGCTGAAGATGCTGCTGAAGATGCTGCTCAATGAGGCACAAATTCTTCAGTAGGTAAGAAAAGAAATTTAAACTAACTAGCCTGTACCGGGGGGTGTGGCCCCCAAAAGGAGTGTATCGGCCCCCAAGATTTCTGCTGCCGGCTCTGCTCTCCTCAATGGCTTGCAACAGCCCCTCCAAGCCCTAAGAGGAGGGAGTTTCATACCCTCCTCCACAGACCCCGCCCCCTCAACAGACCCACCCCCTCAACCGTGGGAGGGGCTAAGGGTGTGACATCTGCCAGATGGGCAGGAAGGGGCATGTATAACACCCTGGGGGTTTAATATATATACCTCTAGTGTCTGGTTTGGTAAGGCTTGAGATGTCTGTCTGTACTAGGAGGTCCCTGATGTTTCTGCCCTGGGTAACACAGGCTAGAGGTTTTTTATGTTTCAGACCTGTCAGGTCTTTATCTGTTGCCACTATGGGCCAGAGTTCCTTTGTTGCCCTCTTAATGATGGAACCTCCTAGTATGGCCAGACATCTCTAGCCTTACCAAACCAGACACTAGAGGTATATATATATATTAAACGCCCAGGGTGTTATACATGCCCCAATTGCCTTACCTGCAGATATATGGATACCGGATCAATCTACAAAAATCCACATATGGGACGTGAATATATAATTAAACATACTTTGTCCTGCACTGTGACCTTTATTACACCGACGCACTGTGTGTGAGCGTTCAGGACTGGAAGGGGCACAGCGTGGAGATGGTGAGGGGAGATATAAGGTAAGATGTTGTGTAATGCATTTATATGTTAGCATGGAGGTGCTCTGAAACGTTGGAAGATTCTTGTGACATGTTCAAATACAAATTAACCTTTTGATAAGTCTCTGAGTGCCACACATACTTTGTCCATATGTCTATTACAACCACAGAGGAAGGCACCTGAGCAGCTGTCACTTTTGGAGATTGAGTGCTGGTCCAAAGGGATATATATATAAATATATAATATATATATGTATATATATATATATATATATATATATATTTGTGTAAACTGTGTATGGAACGGCACCAATTCAGGAGCAGACCTATTTATTAGAAAAGACCACTCTTCTCTCTATTCTGAGAGCATCAGCTGAACCAATAGATATAATAGCATAGGGGATTATGCCGCAGAAATGAGTTTGATAAGTGAAACTGATTAAAGTGACTAGCATGTCTTATGTATAATGGCGTTTTAAAACCCACTGGGTCAAGAATGAAGTGCAGTAGTGTTCATATATATATATATATATATATATATATATGCGTGTGTGCGTAAGTATTGTAGCAAAGTGTAAATGTAGAGTGCTTTGTGAAAAAAGTTTAGTGTGTGCAAGAATGTTCTACTAAAGTGCTGAAATAGAACAATAATTTTACCATTTAAAATGATCCAATCAAAATGGGGATGGTAAGGTGATTTATAAATCCAAAAAATGTATAATAGTGATATGAAGAGAGTGTGATAAAGAGAAATATATAGCAATTTATTTATACATGAACAAAAATTCAAAGCACAGCCTAGCAATGATCAGAACCCCTAATCAACTCTTAATGGGTAACCTAACCAGGTGGATAATAAAGTGCAATGTGCTGTGCAAGTATTATTAGGCAATAAGTTAATAAATACACTTCATAAAACAATAGTTAATAACATCCAATTCATAGCACAGTAAGAATAGTATATATGCAAAGAAGGAAAAAAAAATAAGGTTAAAAAAAAAGATTTTAAAAAGACAATAGGATTTAAAAGTTTCAATGCTTATCTGATTCAAATGTAAAGCTGGGTACACACTTTCTCAATTGCAGGCTGATAGGGTAAAACTGTCCCGATCAGCCGCAGCCGTGCAGTCTGTCCGCAGTGTGACCCCCTGTCAGCCGCGTACAGACTGTGCAGACATAGCACAGTGTGTACGGGCTTCTATGGGATCTTCTATGGGTTCTATGGGAACAGTACATAAGATGCGACCTCCCAATCCCAACCGTTGCAGGAGCGTTAAAAGACGTTTATTGGCTAATGCTCCTGCATCGGGACAGCGTACACACCTATACAATCCAACGGCCCGATGATTGTATAGGTGTGTACCCAGCTTAAGATAGTTAGTAAATGATGGAGTCCTAGATGGATGAAATATGCTGGGAAGCTGCTACACTTGCCTTATGAACTATATTACTTTTTTTTTTTATTTACCCTTCTTTGCATATATTTTACGCTTACTGTGCTAAGTATGAATTGGATGTTATTAACTATTGTTTTATGAAGTTTATTTATTAGCTTATTGCTTATAATACAGGTTGAGTCTCCCATATCCAAAATGCTTGGGACCAGGGGCATTTTGGATAACGGAATATTTCGTATTTTGGAATATTTGCATATCATAATGAACCATCTTGAGAATGGGACCCCAATATACACACATAATGCATTTATGTGTTTTATACACACTGCCTGCAGGCTAATTTTATACAATATTTTCAATAATTTTGTGGCTCAAGAAAAGTGTGTGTACAGAAATGAAATTAATTTATGATTCATATACACCTTATACACATAGCCTGAAGGTAATTTTAGACAATATTTTTAATAATTTGTGCCTTAGACAAAGTTTGTGTACATTGAACCATCAAAAATCAAAGGTTTCATTATCTCAGTCTTGCCAAAATTATTCGGTATTTCGGAATATTTGGATATGGAAGACTCAACCTGTACTTGCACAGCACATTGCACTTTATTATCCACCAGGTTACCCATTAAGGGTTGATTAGAGGTTGTGATCATTGCTAGGCTGTGCTCCTGATCATGAATATGCCATGCACATTTTTCAATTGGCTCTAGTTTTTGAGATATGCATACTGTATGTGTTTAATATTTATGAAAAAATAAATTAAACAATGTTAAAAATTGTTCAAAAGATTTTTTTTTTATTCTGATTAAATTTGATTTGTAAAATTTTATAAAAAGACACAGGATAATTATATACATAAGTGTTAGTAAGCTATGAGAACTGTTTTTGTAGGATTATCTTTTGTATTCATGTTGTTGGCAGTCCCTTTGCAGACTCCAACAGTAATCGGCCATCATGTGACGATCCCACCTTCCTTGATATCTTTCTTCCATTACCTGAATTTCCTGGTGGAACTGTTCACCCTGTTCTTTGCTTAAGTCTCCTAGATTGGATGGGAAGTGATCTAAATGGTTGTACAAAAATGTACTTTAATACTCATGTTGGCATCTGCTTTCTGGAGACATTTTAGCATGTTGTGGACTAATTCATGATAGTTGTCTGCCTTGTGATTGCCTAAAAAAATTTGAATGACAGACACATAACTCAGCCATGGTTCAGATTTGGTTTCAGTCATAGATGGGGTAAAATTTGCATCCTTTACCAGTTTCCATATCTGTGGGCCGTCAAAAATTCCTGCCTTTAATTTTTCAATACTAAGAGATGGAAATGTTCGACAAATATATGTGAAACAATAGCCTGACTTGTCCAATGCTTTTACAAATTATTTCATTAAACCCAGTTTGATATGGAGAGGAGGCAGTATGATTTTTTTCCTGTCAATTAAGGGCTCATGAATGATGTTGGCTTCTCCTACAGTTATAACTTCTCTTGGAGGCCATAGGGTTTGCTGCCAGTGCTTTTGTTTTGCACGACTATCCCATAAGCATATGTGACAAGGATACTTAGTATATCCACTTTGCTGCCCAAGAAGGAAGTATACCATTTTTAAATTGACACAAACAGACCACTGATGCTGAGAATAAGCAATTTTTTTCTAAGACTAACTTGATATTTTCATACTGTTCTTTAAGTTTTGTTAAATGACTGATAGGAATCGACGCAAATGTATTACCAATGTGCAGTAATACGCATTTTAAGCTCCTTTTAGAACTATCCAAAAAGAGCCGATAGTCTTCTGCTTGATATTCTGGTAAGCCCATCATCTGGAGAAGTTTCAGAATATTGTTGCAATACATAAGATTGTTATCTTGGCTAAAGAACGGCAGTATGGCTTTCTCTCTATTTTGATACGATGTTATGGTAACATCCGGCTCAAGACAGTGCTTCTTTTGAAGCCTGGATGCTAAAAGCTCAGCTCCTTTTTTCGATAAATTCAAGTTACGAATTAAATTATTTAGTTCCTTTTGAGAAAATTTGTTTGGAGTAGAGGAACTGTCTTCAAACTCAGGGCCTGATTCAGAGCCGCTCGTAAGCGGGCGCTCGTTCGCTCCGAGCGAAGTTCACACATCTGCGCATGCGTATGGGTCGTAATGTGCATGCGCCAACCAGTCAGTGCGGTCGGAAATCGTGTGTTCGCAAAATTGCGAGAGCCTGTTAATTTGAGTGACAGGATGAGGCGTTTGTGGGTGGTAACAGGGGAAGGTGATTGAAAACGGGGAGTGGAGATCCAAACGCAGGCGTGCCAAACGGTCAAAATGGGCGTTTTAAGGGTGTGCATAATTAACAAAGCAGCGTCAACGACCACGTCACTTGGTTGTTTCTTAGCCTGAACTGTTCGCATGACTGCGGTAGGAAAATCCAACCACAAGCACTGCGAGCAGTTCAGACGCCTTTCGATGTACTCGATTAATCTAATAAATAGCGGAGATGACGTATGATGCGAGCGGCCAGGGGGCGTCTTTACAAAATAGCGAACGCATGTTTCGTTCGCTCGCTCAGACATATAGGCGTCAACAGACCGCAAATAGCGAGCGCTCAATTTAAATAGCCGGCCCCTTTTCCTGAACGAGCGAGCGCAAATAGCGTCCGGCTCTGAATCAGGCCCTCTCTTCCATCTGTGTTGTCACTTGCACTGGATGAAATTAACATTTCCACATCATCACACTCAACTGAAGAACTGAATGATGGTACATGTAAATCTTTGCTATGTGGTATCTGTTGTTTTGCAGAATTCATACTAGGTTATTCCCATTTACATTTCTTAAATCGATTCATACCCTTCACATTTACAGCACAAAAATAGCAGTCACTCAAGTGATCTTTTGGCTCACACCACATCATAGGTATGCTAAAATGAAGTCCTTTTCGATCACCTTTAGTCCAGTTGCGGAGTAATTCCACGCAGGTTTTACAATCTTTATGAGGCAAACAAATCTTGTCTTGCTGGCTTATGTGACATCCAAAATAAGCCTGATACGCTTGTTTTGCGAATACAGTTATATTTTTTCTTTCTTTTGCAACACTATATTTGCCACAAATATAACAAAAAACATCAGGGTTGTTAGTACACCGTCTCTGAGAAAAACTATTTTTTACAGCCAGAAACGTTTTGTTTCACACATTCAGTGCTAACTCCCAACAAAAGCCAAGTACGTACTGAACAATACAAGCCCAACCGGTGGTTCATTGGTTGTGGTGGGACAGGGAAAAGGCCGAACAAAGGAACAGGAGGTGTGCTACCTGCGTCACTCTGTCCTCTCCGTAGCTTCTCTCTGTATGCTGGGAGGAGGCGTGGCTGTGGTCTGAGGATGTCCCAGCCGGCTCAGCAGTGCACGGCCACACCTCCTCCCAGCGCTAGTGAGGAGATTTGAATGTGTTATGTGTTGCTCCTCTCTGTATGCTGGGAGGAGGCGTGGCTGTGGTCTGAGGATGTCCCAGCAGGCTCAGCAGTGCGCTGCCACACCTCCTCCCAGCGTTAGTGAGGAGATATGAATGTGTTATGTCTCTCAAAAGTGATTACCAGCAACATTATCACAAATAAAACAAATTCTTGATATTGTTGAAATAGAGTAGTTGTTAAAAAAGTAAAACAAAGTCGATTCTGTTAAGTAAAGCAGGTCTAGACTACTTCAAATGGAGAAAATAGAGAAAATAATAGAATTTTATAATTTTTCATTAATTTGAAAACTGGAGCCAATTCAGCTATAGCAAAGATCTAATGTGAAAATAGGACCTGCGAGTACTCTCAAACAGATCTTAAATCCTTGGCAAGAAAAAATATATATTTTTTTGTTCCCCAATGTTATTGGTCTATTTCAGCACTTTAGTAGCACATTTTTGCACACACTGCACTTTTTTCACAAAGCACTGTACATCTACACCTTGCTACAAGACTTATGCACATATATATATATATATATATATATATATATATATATATATATATATAATATATATATATATATATATATGAACACTACTGCACCTCATTCTTGACCCAGTGGGTTATAAAACGCCATTATACATAAGACACGCTAGTCGCTTGAATCAGTTTCACTTATCAAATATATATATATATATATATAAATATATATATCTGTGTGTGTGTATGTAGGGCCACCATCAGGGGGGGCAGCCGGTACTACTATTCCAGGCCTGGACACTCCGTCAGAGAAGGGGAGCCCCGCCCGCTCCTACCATCTATCCACTGGCCGCTTCTTCTGTAAGGTGAAAGGGGGCCCCCGCCCTAAGCCTGTCCACTGCTACTGCCAGCGCAAAGGGACCCCGGATGGTGCGTCTGTCCTCCCGCCACTACTGCCTCATCCTCAAGATGAAAGGGGCCCACTGCCGCTACTGCCAGTGAAAGAGGAACCGGTTCTGCTATCTGTTCCCTTCTGCTCATGTACAATAAAGTTTATTATCCGGCGCACATGATGTAAAGACATCACACCGGAGGAGAGAGGAGCCGCAGCCTGGAACAGAAGAACAGAAGAAGGGTAAGATTCATATCCTGGCTGAGATAGATGGGGGCTGGAACATCAATGTGTGTGTAGGGCTGGGCTGCAAGAGTGAGGCAGGAGGGGGCTGGAACAACAATGTATGTGCAGGGCTGGGCTCCTGAGAGTGAGGCAGAGGGGAGCTGGAACATCAATGTGTGTGCAGGGCTGGGCTCCTGAGAGTGAGGCAGGAGGGGGCTGGAACATCAATGTGTGTGCAGGGCTGCAGAGAGTGAGGCAGAGGGGGGCTGGGGATGACAGAGTGCACGGCTGGAGAGACAGAAGGGGCATGGAAATGACAGAACTGTGTTTTCTCACATAGGCTAAATAGACCTAGTCGAAGCCATATACTGTATATAAATAGGTAAATCTGTTTGGAGGCATATCATTGGCACCTAGCAGCAGCAAACAGGCTCACATGCTACATGTGCAGATGCAGTTGCATCTTGAAGTGTATACAACTCAGTATTTCGATTTTAAAGGATCGGTAGGGTGGCCTGGTGGCAGTACCAGCCATCAGCTGCAGCCCGCACTTTCCTCCGGCTCATGGCTCCCACACTTTGTGAGAATGGGGAGGGGGGGGGGCCTGCCTGTTTTGTCAACAATTTCTGTTGGCAGCCCTGTGTGCATGATAATATTAATATTAGTCAATTTGGAGGAAATTGGTGGCATTGCACCAGCAGGACTTAGATGTCTTGGTCTCAGAGTGTTCAGCCTAAAGTCATGAGAGCTGATTAGTCAGACAGTGTCTAATGAATGTTGTCACTGGTTCCTCATAAATCTTGTTTGACCCACATACTTGATGCCTTTCATCATGTGTAGATGACAGTTTCACAGAAAAATAGAAACATTCAATAGTCATTTTCTTACAGTTCCTCCCCAGAGCTACAGTTGCAGTGGCGGATTTTACCTAGGCGCTACAGGGCTTCAGCCCCCTCAGTAAAATCTGCCACTTTGATAAGCCAGTTGCAGTCCAAGACTGCACTGGCTACACTGTGACTGACAGTGGCTTCCCATTGGAAGCGCTACCTGTCAGTCACACACAGTACAGCAGCCCCAGTGAGAGGTGTTTTGTCCCCCTGGGACTGCCAATCCAGGCTGCGAATAGCAGACAGCGACTTCCAGTGGAAGCCACTGCTCTGCCTTTCGGGCTACCCTACAAGGATTCTAGGGGCTGCAGCATATGCAGTTCCCATGCGCCGCGCCACCACCACTTCTGTGCATGCACCAGATCCATGGTCGTGCGCATGCATAGCGCTCGCGAGCGGGTCTGAATCAGGCCCAGTGTTCGCTGATGCGAAGTTTTTGCCACATTCCAGCGTATCACCCTATTCAATTCCAGGACATTTTCGCATGTGCGAAAACTCCATAGGCAAAAGCAGGCAAAAAAGTATCAGAAAAGATTTGCAAATTCCCTATTTTTGTCTAAAAATGTGGGGACTTGGGGCCTGATTCAGACCCACTCGCAAGCGGCTGTCCGCTCGCAAGTGGGTCGATGTTGTGCACTGCGCATGTGCACGACGGTGGGAGCTCCGTCGTGCGCATGCGCCAGACGCGACGAGTGAAGGAAAGTCCTTCGCTCGTTGTGTCTGATCAAAGGGGGCGTGCTGTCGATGTTGATTGACAGCACGCCCCCTTTGGTGGGTGTGCCGGGGGTGTGCCTCTCTGACGGGGGCGTTCCCAAGGGAACGCCTACCGTCAGAAGCCGGCCCACTGACATCACTAGTGATGTCAGTGGGAGTGATTTTGGCTCTGATAGAGCCAAAATCACTCCGGGCCTTGCGGTTGAAAACCTCAACCGCAGGCTCCGGCTCGCAGTTTCGATGGTCGCGATGGTCACGACCATCGCGGCCATCAAACTGCACGCTCGTATAGGCTGTGGGTGGTGACCCACAGCTATACGAGCGTCCAGGAGGACGCTCTAGAATTATGGAGGGCGGCCCTCATTCAGAGCGTGCGCTCTGCTCAGAGCGTACGGCTCTGAATGAGGGCCTTGGTTCAGAACCCTTTGGACCCCCCTCCTTAATGACTTATTAAGCAAAAGCAAAAAAAAAATTACCTTAATTCACCCTAAAAAGACATGTCATTTTTGGAGTGAAAATTTAAAAAGTGTTTCAAAATGGGTATAAAGTACTGGGACTGGTATTTTGGGGTGTTGTATGTATGGGACAGGTGTTTTTCAGGTTGCAGGTGGGTGCAGCAGATTTAAAAGTTTATTATAATGCACTTTACAGACAAAAAAATAAACTAGTACCCACTTAAATGAACCCCCAATTTAACTACAGCACATATTTTTTTCAAAAGAAATGGCTTTTTATCATTTTACCACACTTATACAAATAACAGCCCATTGACTCAATTTGTCATTTTCTCTAGTTTCGCCATTTGCTGCATTCGCACATCTATGTTTTCGCCTGTTTTGCAATTTAAATGGGCGAAAATCGGGAACGCGCATTGTGAAAGTACCAGATAACGTAGCATACATTCAGGCGAATGAGGCGAAACGATTGCAGCTGCGAATGCATTTCGCCGGCCGTGACTTTTCGCCTCTGTTTGAATCCGCCCCTTAGACACATTAGCTGTAGACCACAAGCTCTAGCTTTTAAAAACTTAATCACTACATTGCACAGTCCCCAATGATAACAATGGCTTGTCATTTCTTACATAGCAACTGCACTTAGATCTATGTTACACATGGGATAACTGTCATTTCAGCATGATTTGGGAATTGAAAAGGTTTTGTAACTTTTTACAAGTCACTTATCTTTTAGAAGATTATATACAGGCAAAACTTAATAAAATAGTCCTGTTACACATTCATATTGAGATGTATCAAGACTTTAGTTATTTGATGGCACTGTTTATGGAAGTCAGGCTGCACCAACATTTACTTTCCTTTCTGCCTCACACTGATTGGGAGCCCTAACAATGGCCCTCATTCAGAGCCGTTCGCTATTTGTGGTCGCTCGTTTAAAAACAAGGGGTGGCTATTCAAATGATCCGTACGCACATTGCAGTCTGTTCACACCTCTAAGTCTGAACGAGCGAGCAAAACATACGCTCGTTTATTTGTTAAAAACGCCCCCTGGCCGCTCGCATCCTACGTCATGTCCGCTATTTATTAGATTAATCGAGTACATCGACCAGCGTATGAACTGCTCGCTATTCTTGTGGTTGGTGTTTGCTACCACAAATTTGCGAGCAGTTCTGGCTATAAAATAACCCAGTGACGTGGTCACTGACGCTGCTGTTTTAAATATGCACACCCATAAAACGCCCGTTTTGACCTTTAAGCACGCCTGCGTTCGGATCTCCACTCCCCGTTTTCAAGCACCTTCCCCTGTTACCACCCACATACGCCTCATTCTGTCACTCAAAATAGCAGGCACTCGCTATATTGCGTACCAACGATTTTCGGCCGCACTGACTGGTTCGCGCATGCGTACTAAAAACCGTACGCATGCGCAGATGTGCAAACATCGCTCGGAACGAGCGTACTGCCGCTAACGAGCGGCTCTGAATGAGGGCCAATGTTTGCACTGTGGGCCCGATTCAGCAAGAAACGTACAGATGCAGATGCATGCCCCCGTCCGCTGCGAGAATATGCTAATCAATGCATACGCACGGAGACCGCAGCACAAGATGCAGACGCCCAGCCCCATACTATGCCGCCCATCTTCCTTTACTCATAGCCTGATCAGCACGCAAGATAGCGTAAACATCGGTAACATCAAGAACCATCGGACTCAGCATAATAGCGGTTGACCTGACCTGCCGCAGGATTTTGGCTGCTTCTTCTGTACAGCTTATGGTATGACTGCGTATGCCACTGTACTGCCTTAATTATGCACACCCATGTAATGGCGTTATAACGCCTGCGTTTGCCTGACCACCTCCCGTCACCGCTCACAAATGGCACTACGTACCTGTCAATTAATATCGGAGGGGTCTGTGTACACACTGCGTATAGTCTGCGTACCCTAACCCGATTGCACTGGCATACGCATGCGCAGTGCAAAAACATCGTCTGAGTGCGTGCATTATCTCCTGTGTGTTCCTTGCTGAATCAGTCCCTGTGTCTCTTATTCATAGATATCTCCCCAGGGTGACATTCCACTTTCTACTGTTCCTCTACCTTTTCCATTTCAATATATCTTATAATGAAATTGCTGCATCACAACGATCTGTTTCCTCATTCATATGGATGGGCATTAAAGTATTTTGATTTAAATTCTTCCTGTTGGTTTTCTGACCATTTAAGAACATATAAGAACTACAAAACAATGCCTAGAAATGCCATAGAAGGGAAACGTGGAAGAAAGCTGTTCTCGTTTATGGCTTCAGTTGGAAAACATCTATGTCTAAAGAACCCCAGTAGGCAAGCTTTAAATCCATATAGACCATTTATTTTTATACTGTGCACATCACATAATTCAGTTCTAAGAACATAAGATATTCCAGTTTCTCAAGCCTCAAGCCCTATAGCTTGATTTTACCTGGAGTCCATACAATACCTTTGGGAGCTTACAAAATACAAAGCATCTTTATGCCTAACATGGATTTTATGACATATCCCACAAGGAAATAAAGAATTAATTTCATGTACTCTCGGATACATTCTCATATTCCATATTCTATGGGTTTTTCAACCTAAATGTGTCTGAATGATACATGTGGTGTCAGAGCCTTAACTAGACTTTTGGTGCCCTGTGCCAGAGAGAGCATTGGCGACCCCCCCCATTTTTAAATAGGGACATAAGATAGTGCACCTGAAAAATGGCCATGGCCTCATGGGGAAAGGCCAGGGAAGAGATAAAGAGATAGGGGAGGCCAGGAGATGCTGGGGATAAAAAAAGAGGAAGCTACAAGTGAGAGTGATTATAAAAAGAAAAACTGACAGGCCCAAACAGTGCTCCCTGCCCTGCGGTGCCCTGTGTCATGGCACTGGTCGCACTACCCTAGTTACGGCCCTACGTGGTGTGACGCAATACAATCTCCTAACACAATTGACTGCAGCTGTCAAAAGTACGGGCTTGTTTTAGGAGTTGGAAGAATTGTTGATGTTGGACGCAGAGGAGTAATATTTGGCTAATGTGCATGTGCCAAAGCCGCTCTCTACATCACTTCTGCAATGTCAGGAAAAAACACCTACCGCGGCTATTTAAAAATGCAGAACAGATTCTGCAGGGCTAAACTGGGGTACCCAGACTGAACCCCCATGTCTGGACATCTATAGGGGGGTCCCTAGAATATTTCCAGAAAATTTCCATTTTTTTTCGATGATTCAAATTCGCCGGGTCCCGTTTTTGCTATTTTTAAATTGAATACGGGGATAAAGTGGGCACACGCCCGATACTTTATCCCCAGAAAATCAGCGATGTGGAGCGAAAAGTCCAGCACGGACTTTTCGCTCCCAAATTGAATACGGTTCCTTGTTGCACACATATATACAAGTGTTACATATCAAATTAATAAGTAAAGTCTCCTGACTAAGATGCATTTGAGGGGAGAAAAATATGCACAACAGGTGCCCGGTGCTAGCACAGTCACATGAGACCTGGCAGCTCACTCACACCAGGCATATTGCGCTACATGGCATATTGAGTCTAGGGGGTGAATTTACTAAGATTTTAGTGTGGTCGAGTTTTATTTTTTATCTCGATTTGCATCGTCGAATCTTAGGTGATTTTCCCGTTTTTCATCTCGCAAATGTTCTAAGAAGTGAGTTTAGCTGAAAGTGAATTTTCCGATGGTGATGCAGATTGAGATATCTCCCCCTAGTTGCAAGTTAAAATGAGATTTCTTACCCAAGATTGCAGTGTTTTCTCTCTGCAGAACTCTCCTGAGCTAGCAGCCTGAACATATCAGTGAGATATGTGAAGGCTGCTTGTCTGTTATACCTGTAAAAGAAGGGTTAAATGTTTTAAAAAATTATGTAGGGTGCCCCCCAAAAGTATAACCAGCCCTGGACTGGTCAGCCAGTCCTGGTTCCAAAAATGATGGGGAACAAAACGAGTAGGATTCCACCGTAATTTAGGAACAATCACCTGGTTGCAGGGCCAGTGCTGGTTTTAAATATAGGGGGGGGGGGGGAATTGCATAGGGGTCCCTTACTTATATATTTAAAACCAGCACCGGACCCAAACCGACCAGGATGTAATGCCACTACCAGGAGACTCTATTACCAGGTCTCCATGGCCAAGACATTCTCACCACAAGCCGGTCAGGCCAAGCCGGGGATCTCAGGAGCGGTGGGGACCCCCCAAAAAAGGGGTCCCCCCTCTCCCAAAACCCCAGGCTCGGGGCTCTTCCCCGCACCTCTGGGCTGTGGGTATGGGGGTAATAAACCCAGGGCAGCAAAGACGGTTTAATGGTTAGCATTCCTGCCTCACAGCACTGAGGTCATGGGTTCGACCCAACACGGCCCTACCTGTGCGGAGTTTGTATATTCTTCCTGTGCTTGCGTGGGTTTCCTCCGGGTACTCTGGTTTCCTCCCACACTCCAAAAATATACTGGTAGGTTAATTGGCTCCCACCACAAAATAACCCTAGTGTGTATGTGTGTGCGCATGTGGTAGGGGTTATAGAAGTTCCACTGGGGCAGGGACTGATGTGAATGGCCAAATATTCTCTGTAAAGTGCTGCAGAATATGTGTGCACTATATAAATAGCTGGTAATAATAATAATAATAATAATAATAAATAATAATAATAAAGTGTAAAAAAGTATTAAACTATTGTTTTTTACAGTGGAACTACAGGTGCCAGCATGCCTGCTCTTTTGACTTGTGGAACTACAAATGCCAGCAGGCGGCCGGCATCCATACCCCCACTGTAAAATAAATAGTTAAAAAAAGACAGAACACACACTGTATATAGTAGAGCTTTATTACATACCTACCTCAATCACACATACTTACCTTCTGCCAGATATTCACGTCCACTTGTCCCCGTAGATCCCATTTGGATGTACCTGAAAAAAAGATCTTATACTCACCTCTATCCTCGCGCTGGTCTCCGTAGCATCCAGTGGGGGTACCGGTGCCGGCCGCCTACAAACACACATATACATAAAACGGGATGGGTATGGGATGCCGGTGTTCAGGATCCCGGTGGTAAGAATCCCGACGCAGGCATCCAGACTAGGTTAGCATCCCGATGGCTGATGGTAACTGTACCCAATTTAACCCCTAATCCTAACCATAATCCTCCCTCCTTGGTGCCTAAACGTAACCTCCCCCCTAGTGCCTAAACCCAACCCTCCCTCCCCGAAGCCTAAACCTAACCCTCCTCCATTAGTGCCCAACCCTAAACTTCTCCCTAGTGCCTAACCCCTAATCCTAACTCTCCCCCCAATCCCGCTACTTACCTTAGGGATTCGGGCGGTCGGGATGCCGGTGCCAGTATTTCGATAAAATTTGGGATTCCAGCAACGGCATTGTGCCCGCCAGAATAGCTGCTGTTGGGATATTAAATGTATTCCCATAAAACATAGGTTTGCAGTGTCTAAATAATATAAATTATGTATATTCTGCTGTCTTATGCCACAATAACAAAACACCCTATAATTAGTCAAATTAATAATAGCTTAGAGGTCTTAATGGAGAGTTCCACAGTTGTTATACATAGGATATCATGATAGGAATACTAAAAGCAGTTCCGGTATTAGGAAGAAAAAAAAAAATATGTTTTCCACAGATATATTCCAGATGCTCTAAAATTTTTTAGAATAATGGCCCTCATTCAGAGCCGCTCATTAGCGGCAGTAGGCTCGTTCCGAGCGATGTTTGCACATCTGCGCATGCGTACGGTTTTTAGTACGCATGCGCGAACCAGTCAGTGCGGCCGAAAATCGTTTGTACGCTATATAGCGAGTGCCTGCTATTTTGAGTGACAGAATGAGGCGTATGTGGGTGGTAACAGGGGAAGGTGCTTGAAAACGGGGGAGTGGATTTCGAACGCAGGCGTGCTTAAAGGTCAAAACGGGCGTTTTAAGGGTGTGCATAATTAATCCAGCAGCGTCATTGACCACGTCACTTGGTTTTTTTAAACTCAGAACTGCTCGCAAAATAGCGGTTGAAAAAACCAACCACAAGAATAGCGAGCAGTTCATACGCTGTACGATGTACTCGATTAATCAAATAAATAGCGGACATGACGTATGGTGCGAGCGGTCAGGGGGCGTTTTTATCAAATAAACGAGCGTATGTTTTGCTCGCTCGTTCAGACTTAGAGGTGTGAACAGACTGCAATTTGCGAACGGATCATTTGAATAGCCACCCCTTGTTTTTGAACGAACGACCGCAAATAGCGAACGGCTCTGAATGAGGGCCAATGTTTACAATAGTAAAAATCAGAGCAGTATATGCCTATTAGAGCTGCCTCAGAACAATGGTTATCGGAATGTCTCAGAGTCTTACGAGGTCTCTCACCTGGGACTGGTATTAGTGTCACTATTAAATACTCACCGTCTGGCTAGAGTATCCTCTGCATACAAAGAGGAACGAGGTGGCAGTTGGTGTCAGTGTCTGGACCTCGATCACTGTCTAAGTCACCTGGAGTAGGGGTAGGCAACAGAGCGACTCTTGAAGTTCTCGATGTTGCACACTGACTGCAGCAGGACCCAGTAATAGAGGAGACAGGTATTGCACTGTCTCTGACTCCAGCAAACAAATAGCATGGAGATAGACAGACAGCGTGGCTCTTTGAGTTTCTAGTAGGGGTGTGCACCGGCCACTTTTTGTGTTTTGTATTTTGGTTTTGGATCTGGATCTTTCTTCGTGTTTTGGATCTGGATTGGTTTTGCCAAAACCACCCTTCCGTGTTTTGGGTTCTGGGTTTTGTGTTTTGGATCTGTATTTTTTTGAAAAAAAGCATAAAAACAGCTAAATTCACAGAATTTGTGGGATTTTCTGCTCCTATGCCATTATGAACCTCAATAACCTTAATTTCCAGTCTATTCTGAACACCTCACACCTCACGATAGTGTTTTTATGTCCAAAAGGTTGCACCGAGGTAGCTGGATGACTATGCTAAGTGACACGAGTGGGCAGCACAAACACGTGGCCCATCTAGGAGTGACACTGCAGTGGCAGACAGGATGGCAGTTTGAAAAACTAGGCCCCAAACAGTACATAATGCAAAGAAAAAAAAAGAAGTGCAAGATGGAATTGTCCTTGGACCCTCTCACCCACCCTTATGTTGTATAAGGGTGGCTCCTCCTTCACTTTCTCCAGCTGCTTCTGCAAAAGCCTGATGAGGGGAATGACCTGACTCAAGCTGGCAGTGTCTGAACTGACTTCACGTGTGGCAAGTTCAAAGGGCTCCTTTGCCTATGTCATAGGTGGATGTATAGGCTTGAATGACCTTTTGCTGCTCCTCCATCCTCTGAAGCATATAGAGGGTTCAGTTCTACCGCGTCACAACCTCTTGCTTCAGGTGATGGCGGGGCAGGTTCAAGAGTGTTTGCTGATGCCCCAGTCTTCGGCACGCAGTCGCTTTTCAGAAAATTCTGCACCACCAAGTTTATTGTGTGAGCAAAACATGGGATGTGCTGGAATTTGCCCAGATGTAATGCCCGCACAATATTGGTGGCGTTGTCAGATATCACAAATCCCCAGGAGAGTCTAAGTGGGGTAAGCCACTGGGCGATGATTTCCCTCAGTTCCTCTAAGAGGTTGTCGGCGGTGTACCTCTTACTGAAATCAGTGATACACAGCATAGCCTGCCTTGGAACGAGCTGGCGTTTCAGAGATGCTGCTACTGGTGACGCTGCTGTAGTTGCTGCGTAAGGTGCTACATCTACCCAGTGGGCTGTCACAGTCATATAGTCCTTAGTCTGCCCTGTTGCACTTGTCCACATGACCGTGGTTAAGTGGACATTGGGTACAACTGCATTTTTCAGGACACTGAGGATACTTTTTCTGACGTTTCTGTACAGTCTCGGTATCGCCTGCCTAGTGAAGTGGAATCTAGATGGGATTTGGAACCGGGGACACACTACCTCCATCAATTGTCTAAATCCCACTGCACTAATGGCGGATACCAGACGCACGTCTAACACCAACATAGCAGTCAAGGCCTCAGTTATACGTTTTGCTTCAGGATGACTGCTGTCGTACTTCATCCTCCTCACTAAGGACTGTTGGATGGTCAATTGTTTAGTAAAAGTAGTGGTGTTCCTACTTCCTCCAGCAGCAACAGCAGCAGCAGCAGCAGTAGGCATAACAATGCAGGATCCTCCAGAGGAATCCTGGATAGGAGAGTCAGTCATGCCAGTGACATGGCCTGCAGGACTACTTCCGATCCTGACTAAGGAGGAAATTGATGAGGAGGGAGTTGACAATGTGGTTTGCAGGCACTTGGATACAACAGGACAAAGAGATTTAGGTGTCCCTGGACTGCTTACGGTCTTAGCCAAATTTTCTGAACTTGACAGTAACTTTTTATGAACGTAAATACATAAAATTATTTTTTATTTTGTTTGGAGTGCACTTTGGGGGTTACAGCACCCTTTAATGGTCAAGCCAGCCGGCCCTTTACTTATGACACAGGCGCACGCTTGACGCTACTTTGTTGATGCACGTGTGGCTACTGTGCACAAAATTCAGAATCACAAAAAAATATATATTTTTATTTTTTTTGGAGTGCACTTTGGGGGTTACAGCACCCTTTAACGGACAAGCCAGCCGACCCTTTACTTATGACACAGGCACACGCTTGGCGCTACTTTGTTGATGCACGTGCGGCTACTGCGCGCACAATTCACAAACACAAAAAAAAATAAAAAATATTTTTTTTGGAGTGCACTTTGGGGGATACAGCACCCTTTAACAGACAAGCCAGCTGGCCCTTTACTTATGGGACACAGGCGCATGCTTGGCGCTGCTCCTTTGTTGATGCACGTGCAGCCACAGTGCACACAATTTACAAACACAGAAAATATTTTTTTATTTTGTTTGGAGTGCACTTTGGGGGTTACAGCACCCTTTAATGGTCAAGCCAGCCTGCCCTTTACTTATGACACAGGCGCACGCTTGGCGTTGCTTTGTTGATGCATGTGTGGCTACTGTGCACACAATTCACAAACACAAAAAAAATAAATAATTTTTTTTGGAGTGTACTTTGGGGGAGCACCTCTGATGCACAGATTACCCCCTGGACAACACTACAGCACCCCTCTAGGACTACAGCCTTTATGGGACACTGCACAACACAGTCCAGCCAGCCCCTATAGACTTTTGAGTGGACACAGCCCCTATGACTGCAACTGACTGCACAACACAGCCCAGCCAGCCCCTATGACAGCAGCACAACACAGCCCAGCCAGCCCCTATGGACAACAGCAGCACAACACATCCCAGCCAGCCCTAGCTCCCACCCTCCCTCTTCACTGACCACAGCCGGAGTGAGAAATGGCGCCGATGCGGGGACCTTTTATAGAATCCAAAACCCGCGAGATCCGGAAGGCGGGATGATGACGTTTTGCCTCGATTTCAGATCTGAGTCAGGCGGGAAAAGTCGAGTCTGACTCGGATACGACTCAGATCGGGGGGGCTCGGGGGGGTTCGGATTTCAGAAATCCGAACCCGCTCATCCCTAGTTTCTAGCAAGCACAATGACTACAACGGGATCCGGGCAATAGGAGAATCAGATAGTGTGCCATCTCCAGCACTAATAACCGGTTAACGTGTGAAAGCAAACAGGCTAGTCAAATGTTCCAGTCCCCTGAAGGACAAATGTCAGTGGCAGATGAAGTACCTCGCTGACCACTTAGGTATACAAATGGTGAAGCTTTTTGGGCAGCCAATGGACAGCAGAATGGAATATTTAATCAATGCATTTCATCCTTTGTCTAAGACAAAGGACAAATATATATTTAGTTATTTTTTTCCTAATACCAAAACTGATTTTAGTTACCCTCTCATGATATCCTATGTATAACAACTATGGACCTTTCTACTAAGACCACTAGCCTATTATTAATTTTACTAATTATAGGGTGTTTTGTTATTGTGGCATAAGATAGAAGAATATAACTTAATTTATTTTATTTAAGCACTCTGGACCTATGTTTTACGGGGTTGGGTATGAAATATCCTCGCTGTCGGGATGCCGCTGTTCAGAATACTGACAGCGGCACCCTGACAGCCTGAATAACGACACCCATTAGAACGCAAGGTAAGTATTTTCCCTACCCCTAATCCTCCCTCCCCAGTGGCTAAACCTAACCTCCACGCACCCTAAACCTAAGACTCCCTCCCCGTTGTCTAAACCTAACCTCCCCCTCCCCGCACCCTAATCCTAAACCTCCCTCCCAATGCCTAACCCTCCCCCTATAGCCTAAACCTAACCCCGTTACCTAATGCTACCCTCCCCGTGCACCCCGATACTTACCATTCGGGATGCCGACAGTCGGGATACTGGTGCCGGGATCCTGATCTGTCGGGATTTCAGCACCGGTATTTAGACCGTCGGCATCCCGCATGCCGGGATGCGACTACATCCTGTTTTATGTATATGTGTGTTTGTGTTATTTGTAATAAATTATGTTTACGTTACAAGAGAAGCCTTTTCTTTAGAATATATCTATTAACAGATTGTATTTCTCTTATGATGATCCTCATTGGCACAATCTAATATATTTCATGTTGGTTTTTCACTCATTACAGATATGGTTAAAAGTATGTGGGTGGAGGCTGCACTTTTCTTGGGTCACAATCTACAGAAAAAAGGAGGGAGTGGGCTGCTGGAAACATGTAGGATACCCCACCTACATAGAAATTGTGCTAAAACAAAGGGGAACCAGTGCTCCCCAAATGTGACTATTAAAACACGCAATATCTATCGGGAAAAAATAAAATTGCATCTGCTACAGGCTATTAATAGAAAGTGTCTTTTATTAATAAATTAGTCCTACAAAAGGTGCATTGGACACAAGTAAAAGTATTTAAGAAAAAATAAAAGATAATACTCAAAATAAATACTACAAAGTGACATTGCAAAGTTTCTCCAGCAAAAATGGAGAGTAGTGGGCATTAAAAGCTAAAGGGTTGCTGAATATCCTAAATATATTAACCCCATCCCGATCGATCTATGGGGAAACCTTCCTCTTCTGTGGCTGTTAAACAACTGAATCAATAGAGAACTAGCCTAGTGTGTTAGCACAGTCTTCTCTGCAAGCACTTTAGTAAACAATCAGCATGTGGGACTGGTGAAATACAATTCTGACCTGTTGAGATTTATTTCTTTTAAGCAAATGTTGAATATAGAAAGAGTAAACCCGAATCAAAGAAATATTATTATGAAGCTGAAGATCACCTTCTTCACTCAAGTGGAGCCTCAGGAGTTTGAGGTCCTGATACTCTATTTTGTTTTGTGTGTTTAAACAGTAATATGGACCTACAGCATAGCAGTAATGGGCCCCATACATCAACGATGGATCGTCAAAATTCCCAAACCTCAGATGGAGGAGTCAGTCATCGATGAAATCCAACATGTTGGATTTCTCTAATTTGCCGATCCCGAACAAAATATGTTTGGCATTGGCAAATCTAGGATTTTTAACATGAAGAATTTCCCTAATTCTCCGACAAATCTGCTATAATCGATGCCCGCCAATCTGCATTTCCGCAACTCTGCCTTAAATATTTGGAATAGAAAACTGTGGGAACGCCATGGTAAAAGAGGAACATATGGAAACCCCATATTTATATCCAAACTCTTGTTCTTTGTTTTCCTTTCAAGATGTTCCTGTTTTATGTCTGATGTGCAAATCTAGATGAGAAAATGAACATACTGCAAAATAATACTTTACTGAAGTTCATATTGTAGTAAATATAATTCATTCCAAATAACAGGCTTTAAAATGTCACTTTGAGCATGCTGTGAGGACCTTCAGTACTTCAACCAGCGGCAGTTGTTGTTTACCACTTACATGAGATGAAATTTGAAATCCTTTTATATGAAATAAATTATATTTAATGGAGTACGGTTAGTGCCATATATTTTCCTTTTTTCAGTAAATTAGTTTTATATTGTTGTATAGTTCACTCAGCACCAATTCTGACCTGAGTGGATCCTAAATATAGCACATAGTACATCTTGGATCCTTAACCATTGAATATAAGTTGTGGTCTGTGCTTATGTTTCCCTGACTGTACATATAAACTTTTCTTCTCTCCTTTAGCATATGATTTAATTTGATCTTTGCAGTGGGGTATAATTAACTGTTTCAAAACTGTGTATCAGAACTATTAGGAAAAGTTAAGCTGAGTACACACTAGACGATATATCGTCCGTTCCCGAGGATCGGAGAAACATATCAGTTACATCGTCTAGTATGTACCCATGCTATACGTTCTCCCTGGGTTGTTAGCAACATCCCCAGTTGGCCCTACTGCAGGGCCCACAGTGGATGTCGCTAATGATGTCATGCTGCAGAAAGCAGCATGGCATGTCCCTCCCTCCAGTCGGACCCAGCATCGGCAAGTGTGTATGTTGGGCTGGGTACACCTCTTTTGAGGTGTACCCAGCTGAAACTCTTTTGACATTCAGAGGTAGTACAGTAGTACACACATACGAGGAGCCAGATTAAGCACCTGCTTTTTCAGTCAGAGGACACATTGAATGTGATTGGAAGGAAACCAATAACAGAATTTAGTCTGATGAAAAGTAACACTTTGTTTTCTTTTTCTCATGAAGCAAAGTGACAATACAAGTAAGGTTTATCAAACTTTCTAAATAGGACACAAACGGAGGTGTTGACCACTGCAACCAATAAGATTCTGCTTATCATCTTATATATAGTATGGGTAATACCTCCACTTGTCCTATTTAGAAGTTTTTATAAATCCCCCCCTCCCTATATCTCCCATCTCAAAGGTTGCTTCTTCTACATTCATCACTCACCATGACAATGATTTTAGAAGCTACAGTACACTGAAATAAATCTGTGGACTGGATGGCACAGTCACAATCAAATCCCCATTATTTCATCTAAGGAGCAAAGCCAGAATAGAACACTTAATTCCCTTAGAAGATCTTCCCATAGTCATACATTCATACAGGGTCATCTTATAGGCGGGGCAGACGGGGCAGACATCCAGGGGCCCCCACACTGCTGCAAACATTTTGGGCCACTCTGGCTGACTCCCAGGCCAGCAGGCAGCAGACAGAACTGCAGTGACAGTGGTTGATGATGGAAGCCCCGCCTCCTCGCTGACATAATGTGTATTGGGATGGGGTGAGGCCTAATGCCGTGAAGTACCTGCCTCCATTAGAAGTCTGCTCTGCTGCCTGATGCTGTACATAGAGGTAGGGAAGTGTGTACACTCTCTGGGCCTGATTCAGAGCCGGAAGCTCTGAACGAGCGCCCGCTCTGAATCAGGGCGTGTTTTTTTTTTTTCAAAGCAGCCTTTTGGACGCTCGCATAGCTGTGGGTTACCACCCACAGCTTATGCGAGCGTCCATGATGATGGTCTCGATGGTCAAGACCATCGCGACCATGGGGCTTGCAACGAGAACCTGCGATAGGGTCTCGGTGACCGCAAGCCCTGGAGTGATTTTGGCTCTATCAGAGCCAAAATCACTCCCACTGACATCACTAGTGTTGTCAGTGGGGCCGGACCCAGACGGTAGGCGTTCCCATGGGAACGCCTCCGTCTGGCAGCCACGTCCCCGGCATGCCCACCAAAGGGGGCGTGCTGTCACTCACCATCGACAGCACGCCCCCTTTGGTGCGAGACCCATAACGACGGCTACCCCATCGTTATTCGGGTCTCGCGCATGCGCATGACAGAGCTCCCTCCATCGTGCGCATGCGCACTAGGGCACCATCGACCTGCTTGCGAGCGCTCAGCGCTCACGAGCGGGTCTGAATCAGGCCCTCTGTCCCTTCCTCCCTCTCTCCCTTTCTCTCCCCCTCCCTGCCTCTTTCTCTCTCTAACTCTCTCATGTCTTCTTTCTCTATCTTCCTCCCTGTCCCTCCCTATCTATCTATCTATCTATCTATCTATCTAGTTATCTCTCTCCCTCACTCACTCTCTCCCTATCTATGGGCGGCATTTACTAAAGGGGAAAATGCATTACAACCCCCCAAAAATGCAGTTATTGGGGGTTTTACTGCATTCCGGTGCTTCATTCTGATGTCATCTTTACCCCATAGAAGCCTATGGGCTTCTTATTGGGATGCTCCCCCTTGGGAGGTATTCAATCGTATCCCTCCCATCATCCCCCGCAGTCTGTGTCCTTCTGCACATGCACAGAAGGATGCCAGAGGGACTTCTATTTGTTAAACACGGAAGTCCCTTTGTCCGGAGCCATCACAAAGGACACCTCTTATTCTAGGTAAATACTGTGGTAGTCAACCATGGTATGTACCTGAAGACAGGTGCGATGCAATGCTTAATACATCCCGCGTATGTCTCAGTCCCTCCCTCCCCTCTCTCTTCCTCCCTTCCCTCTCTCTGTCTCCCCCCCTCTCTCTCTCTAACCCCCCCTACGCAAAATACTGCATTTGCCCCTAGCAGTGTACTAGATCATGTGCGCTATGCTGCCGGGAGCCGGTTTCCAGCAGTGTTGCAGATATGAAGTAGTATGCTGCAACCTTGCCGGACAGTGCAGAGTCTGGAGACAAGGTAAGGGGCATAGTAGTCGCTGTGGGGGGCCGTGGCAATTTTATTGATGGGGCCCCCACTACTTAGTTGCCCCGAGGCCCCCACAAGCCTTAATCTGGCCCTGCATTCATATGTATTATCATGCTTGAACTGCTGCAATGCCCTCTATTGGGGTCTCCCAGCAAAATAATTGCACCACTTATAGCTGATAAAAAATGTACTGTGGCAGCGAGACTGTTAACTAACCATCCTTGCTCCTACCACATAAAACCCATTCTCTACTCCCTCCACTGGCTGTCTGTAAGATGGCAAATCTGTTTCAACATTATCTTACTGACTTTTCTCTACATAACCAGGGTCCAAGGTACGTGAAGAAGCTTCTGATTCCATACATCCCCAATCGCTTACTTATATCTGTAAACAAAGGATTATTAGCAGTAACAAGAATATCACATGCTTCATTTAGGGGTAGAGCTATTAGTTTTGCAGCTCCAACTCTCTGGAACTTGATTCCTCGTACAGTTCTAGAGACTTCCACTCTCAAATCCTTCAAAAATTATTATTTTTATTATTCTTATTATTCTTATTATTAACATTTTATTTTACTGTAATAAATTTAGGACAGACTTGCTGGTACTTCAACTGTGAAGAACAATATTATTACTCAATATAATCCAATACCCATGCACCCAACACCAACAGGGGTGCAGGGAAGAGCCCTGGGTCTTCAGCCCAGGTATGGTTAATGCTCAGGAGAGGGAGAACCCATTTTGGGGGGTCCCCACCATCTGAGGATTGCCAGGCCTGTGCTAACCATTTTGGGGCTGGTTAATGCTTTGGCAGAAAGACCCCACACTGTGTGTCTTCCTACTGTGGCATTACCACCCTGGCTGGTTCTGCCTGGTGATGGTTATTACTTTACTAGATACATAAAAATAACATGAAAATAAAAAATATGAGAGTACAAATAAAATGTAAGTATATGAAAACATCATTGTCTCACAGTAATCGCCAAAAGTATGTTAGCATATAGGACCAAGCAACAGTACAATTCAAAAATTGTAAAATTTAAATATATATCGTGCTTCCAGTAGATAATCGTTAGGGTCGCAAAGCAAGACAGGTTAGGGTCATAGGCAGATTTCCATAATAGGCACAGTTGTTAGTAATCAGTGGATATGGCAGTAGACCCTGGCAATGGGTTAGTATGGATTAAATGTTGTTAGTGACATATAGCAGTTCAGAGTAGCAGACAGAGGAAAATGGTGACATCAAAAATAGTCTCAGAATTAAATAGTAAAACACCTCTATTGATGCATACAAGCAATCCACAAACTCCTAGGTGCTTATATCAAATTTTATGTTAAGGCAGAAATGTCTTAATAAGCTGATACTGGCGTCCCGGTTAGCTAATGTGTATATATATATAGATAACCACCAATAGAATCCCTCAATGGGGGTACCTTGCAGCTGCCACTGGATAAGTAATGCTGAGGGTTCTGGACGGGGCCTGAGTCAGGAACAGCCGCTCACAAATAGGCGCCCTCATAGATGGGAATCCGTTCACCGGCAGGGTTACCGCTAACCCTTTGCGAGGGTCTGCTGCCATATCCACTGATTACTAACAACTGTGCCTATTATGGAAATCTGCCTATGAGCCTAACCTGTCTTGCTTTGCGACCCTAGCGATTATCTACTGGAAGCACGATATATATTTCAATTTTACAATTTTCTAATTGTACTGTTGCTTGGTCCTATTGACTACATATCTGTGTGCACACAGGATTTTTATTGTAGATTTCATTGAGCTCAATTGCCTATCCTGTAGGAGATTTTGTTATTGTTGTTCTTTTTATCAATCATTGCATTACCAATTGAATTTATGTATTTGTTTTAATAATATCTATAAAAATTATAGTATTGCAGCAGCGCTTTCCTCTTTCTTTGTTTCTATCTTATATTGGAGGAATCAGCTCCCTCGTTTTCTGGGTTAGCTGCAGCGGCATTAATACATTTACACTTAGCTTATTTTGGTTGGATATACTCAATATCTCTTAGCGCCTGGTATTTTTTCTTTTTTCTGTTAGCATATAGCTTAAGGTATACAATGTAATCATGGAGGAACGTATAGCACACTGATATCACATTAAAGTATATAATATCTAAATTGTAAATACTGAAAAAGTTAGTATAAAATAAACATGCACACAATACAAGTCTATAGTGGATTTCCGAAGATGGATTCATTATTAGTGGCTTCTGTTATGGTATTAATGAGGCATTATTTTGTAACGTTAGTGCTTAGCGACTCTTGCTTAGGGTAGGAAAACACTAAATTGTCCACAATGTTCTTAGCAATAATGAGTCCTTGAGCTATATTTACGAAGCTGTCACTTTTCAGGGGATTTTAGGTGAACATTGAAAGTGCCACTAAAATTAAGTTTACAGGCCAGCGTACTTTATATTCGATGTTAGTGTGGCTTTAAATAACCTGAAACCCACCAAGAAGTGGTGGCTTATAAAGATCACCGCTTTATAAATGTAGCCCCTAGGGCTAAACTGACTAAACATCAGTTTTAAAACCCCTTCAAATCAATAGCAGATTGATGCACCAAACCTCTGAATTCACTATTTAGTGGTTTTGGTGGGGATGGATGTCTTCTGTTTTGCTGTGGTTTTGTGTTTTTTTCCTGGGGTTCTAACCAAACCACCATAAAACTGCCACAAAACCAACATAAAAACTGCCACAAAACCACTGTAAAACCATCACATCTATCTGGCAAAACACTTAAAATTAGGGCAATCATTAATTATTGAATAAGGAGGCAGTTAAAATAGTAAAAGGGAATTATTAATGTTATTAATATATCAGGGGGAAATTATTGCTTAATTTTATTAAGAGAGCAATATTATTAGTAATATATAATTAATTATATAGTATTATTAAAGGGGCACTATTCATTGGTAATTGATATTTAAAATGTATATTTTTATTATTTTATGATGATATGTATTGTGGTCACATCATAAAATAATAAATGTTTCCCCATCATAAATAAATTTGTAAACACTATTTAACAAATAATAGTCTAAATACCCTTAACATGTCTGCTCTGTATATTATTTGCACATAGGACACAGCATTAGAGAAATATGACGTTCATCCATTGAGTTTTACAAACAGTAAAATTAGACATGTTTGGAAAGTAATCAAACAAAGTAAAGTAACTAAAAATTTGTGGCACTGTATCCTCTTTCACATTCACTATTTCTATATTTTTGTATTATTTGTGCTGTTATCTCTTTACCTAAGGCAGAGATTCCCAAACGCGGTCCTCAAGGCTCCCCAACAGTTCAGGTTTTAGAGAAATCCATGGTTGAGCACAGGTGGTTAAATCAAATTGACTGAGGTACTAATTAAGTCACCTGTGTTCAACCATGGATATCTCTAAAACCTGGACTGTTGGGAAGCCTTGAGGACCGCGTTTGGGAACCTCTGACCTAAGGTATACATTTTCTTCAACCATTCTAATAAAAATTGTAAAACTATTTAATTTTGTGATTTAAGTGGAAAAATAAACAAGTATATTTGATGTTGTATTACCCATATCAAATGTCTATTTTTGTCTTCTTACTTTATTGTAACTCTTCTCATATTTTAGAGTTTAAAATGTAAAAACATCAATGGAATTTTTTTATTGTAGAGATGTGATTATATATGCTACATATAAATATTATTGACAAAAAACCTAGATTGCCCATTAATAGCAAGACTAGTGAGACACTAAGCTATTTACATTATCTCAAGTGTGGGACAATGTTAAACCTTTACATTCCATACTTGATAAATCAGTAATGCTTTCACTTTACTTTTGGCTGTTTTTTCTTTAATTGAAAGTGGTATCCTAATTGAAAATCTAAGTAATTTATCTGCACAGACAATTTGTTTTCTAACTGTAAAGGAAGACATTAATTCCAGTGCATTATAATATAATGCTATATAATTTAGAAGATCTTTAGATTCTCATTACTGAGTATAGGTTTTGTCTTTTCAGTGGTTTTCCAGCAGGATTTCATTCCACTGATTTACTAAAGACGAAACCAAAAGTCAGACTTTAGAAAACAAGTGAACATACAGTAGGTTAAAAACCAATGTTTTTAACATTATACAGTAAGGGGTAAATATACTAAGATTCGAGTTTGGTCAAGATGACAATCTCGGGTGAGTTTAGGCATGTTTTTCATCTCGCAAATTTACTAAAGGTAAACTTGGGTGAGTTTGGGAAAGAGTTCTTTAATATCACTCGTAAAACTCGGGTGAGATCGCAAACTCGAATCTTCTCACCATAGGGTAAACTCGGAAGTACTATTCATGAGAAAGATGCAGTTTGCAAATTTACTAAGAGTCGATATTTCAGTCTTGGGTGAGATTAGAGCAAACTCGCAGATAAATTGAAGTTTCAAACACTCACCCTCCTGAGCTGCGAGTTTTCCAGAAACATACACAGATAATTGTGATTTGTGTATGTTTCTGCATGTGTAGTTAATGTATAGTGTTTATATAAAAAAATTACATAGTGTCCCCCCCAAAGTCATAACCAGCCCCAGACTGGTCAGCCACTCCTGGTTCCAAAATGTTTGGGGGACAAAATGAGTAGGGTTCCCTCTTAAATTAGGAACCAGCACCTGGCTGTTAGGCCAGTGCTGGTTTTAAATATAAGGGGAAAAAATTGCGTAGGGGTCCCCCTATATTTAAAACCAGCACTAGACCCAAACCAACCAGGGTGTAATGCCACAGCCAGGAGACCCTGTTATCGGGTCTCCATGGCCAAAGCATTCTCACCCCAAGCCAGTCAGGCCAAGTCGGGGATCTCAGGGGAGGTGAGGATCACCACAAGATGGGGTCCCCCCTCTCATGAAACCCAGACTTGGGACCCATGTGTAACCAGCCAATGAGCGGCTGTTACATGTAAAGCGGCCACTGATTGGTTAGCAGCCGTGGGAACTAACAGATGATCCTGGTCATCTGTTATTTTGTGAGGTGAAAGTATATGTTACAACATATACTTGCACCTGTTCATATGGTTTGCGTAAGTCGTTTTATTATTTTGCCAAGAACGTGGATGCTACAGAGAGTGGTGCCAGGATTGAGGTGAGTATGAGATCTTTTTACCAGGTACATCCGTGCAATCTACATGGGAGAAGAGGACAGACCAGCTGGTACAGGTAAATATGTGTGAGTGGGTTAGGTGTATGTAATAATAACAACTTCCTTACAAGTAGAGATGAGCGGTTTGGTTCTACTTGGTTCTTTCGCCAAATTAGCTCAAGTATGGATTTATGCTATCGGCTATACAAAACATGTGAGTGCCAAGCAGCCAATAAGATACCCTTTTTCACATGCTCACCTCTTACTTACAAGTTATATTGTACTGGATATTAAAAGAAACTAACAACTCAGAAATCAGCTGTTATTATTGCATTGTATTTATTTATTAAGTATTTTAGCAGGAAGAAATACATTCAAATGCTTATCTCAGTTTTATGTTTGCCCTAAATAAATATTGTACAGTAGTGAACTAAAGTAGACAGAATATATTAATCATTACATGTACAACATCACTTCAGGGAAATTTTTTTTGGCTTTTAAACTGGAGTTAGATCTCACATGCTTTGGATTGCATATAAACGTTCTACTCTCGTGATCAGGTGACATTTCATACAGGAGAGTGAAGGGATAGGGTGTGGCTGTGAGCTATAGTGTATAAAAAAACGTTCCATTAGGAGTCCTTTAGGATGCCATCAGGATACCACAGATTAGGCAGAAAGAGTTGTAGTTGTAGAGTAGGTAGATAATAATAATAATAATAATAATAATAATAATAATAATAATAATAATTTTATTTCTATAGCACTTTTCTCCCATAGGACTCAAAGACGCTTTATAGACATCAGAAAACATGGTACATTGTACAATGATTTGGTATTGCAGAAAATAGAAAACCACACCGAGATAATTAAAAACAACTGAATCCTAGAGAGCACAATAAGCATATTACAGGGTTGGAGCAGACATTTTGGCAAATAACTTCCATGGGTTATATATTCCACCCTCAAAAGGTACCAGAGGAAGCAGCCATCTTTGGCGCGGATTACCCTGGCTGGAATAGGTTATGCCTTCAAGAGATGACACAAAATGTTTGATTGCAGCTTTCTAACACCAGGAGTAGGGTCCCACCATAATAGTTAGGTCCGTGTATTTTTCATCCCATCCACAAGCCATGTTGGGTGCTCTACGAAGGTAACACTGTGGGAGATAAGCCATACAAGGACCCAAGTTATATATGGGAAGACTGACACGTGTGTGGCAGCATGATATATACCCTGTATGAATTAGAGATGAGCGGGTCCAGTTCTCCAAGAACTGGACCCACCCAAACTTTGTGTTCCGAGGTGAGATCCGAGTCCGGCTCGAGTTTTCCCACCTGAGTCGGATCCGAAAAATTAGGCAAAACACGTCATCCTCCCGCTGTCTGATTCTAGCAGGTTTTATAATATAAAGGCCCCCATGATCTGCGCAATTTTCACTCCGGCTGTGGAGAAAGAAGCTAGCAGATGTAGTCAGTCACTCAGTGTGTGTGTCCAGACGGGGTCTTGGGCTGAAGGCTGCTGCTGTATTGTCCATAAAGGGGCTTAGGCTGCAGTATATAAAGGGGGGCTTCCTTCAGTGGGTGCTGCAGCTGCTGTGTCACTTGTCCTGTCAATTAACTGGCTACTGCTGTGTTGTTGTCCTGTCCTTCAGGCTAGGGCTGCAGTCCAAAAAGGGGTGCTGTGTTGTCCAGGGTAGGGGTTCTCTGTAAATTAGCGGTGCTCTTCCCCAGTGTAAAAAAAACTAAAAGTACATCTATTACAACATTTTTGTGTGTGTGCATTAGCAACTCAGCTGCACTATTATTTTTTGGTGACACTGCCACAGTTTATCATCCATGTATTTGTGACTCTGCAGGTGGTCTGTCCGCAATCTGCAGGGGTGATTTGATTTCCATAAAAAAGGGGTGCTGTCTGTGTTGTTCATCAAGGGGCCACTGCCTCATTCAAGGGAGCTCTTCCACAATGTCCAAAAAAATTATCTTGTGACACTTTTTTTTGTGTGTGCGTGTTAGCAACTTAGCTGCGATATTATTGTTTGGTGACACTGCTGGCCAGACCACAGTTTATTGTCCACATATTGTGAGACAATAAGTTGTAGTGCAGTGTGTTATTCTTATTCATAAAAAATATTGTGACACTGTAAGTAGTAGCGCAGTGTTTTACTCATAAAAAATCTTGTGACACTAAGTGGTAGCGCAGTCTAATATTCAACTTTTCACTTCTTTCCTCAATCGTGAATAAATGATTAGTCAACATGTCGACCACAAGAAAGTCTACATGTGAGACCACAAGAAAGTGTTAAATAACATGCATTATATATAAAACATAATGACATCACTGTAAATGGCAGCGAAGTGTGTTATTATTTTCTTATTAATAAATAATCTTGTGACACTAAGTGGCAGCGCAGTGTGTTATACTTTTCTTATTCATACATTTTTTTTGTGACACTGTAAGTGGCAGTGCAGTGTGTGATTCTTATTCATAAATAATCTTGTGACACCAAGTGGCAGCGCAGTGTGTTATTTTTTTCATATTCATAAAAATTATTGTAACGCTGTAGGTCATTGATACCGCAGTGTAATATTTTAAATTGGTACAAATTGATGTGTGTGCTGTACCCCACTTCATTCATGTTTGTTGATATGGAGAATGATCAGTTGAGAGGAGAGCAGGAACCACATACTAGTGCTGGAGCTGCTGCCAGTGCCATCAGTCATGAGAATACTAATCCATCTACTAAAGCCAATGCCCAAGGGTATACAGGGCTTAAGTCAGGGCATCTAAAATCAAGAACCAATCTTTTACAGTGGTAAATAAAAAAATATCAAAGGGAAAGTTAGCTGCAGGAAGACAAAAAGTTGTCAATATGCCAGGCCTTGGCCTTTATTTATGACTGGTGCTTCTGATTCTTATGATGATGTAAGCACAAGTGAACATGCTGACATAGAAATTATGGATGCTTCTGTGGAAGTGCACCAAGATGTGCAGGATATTTGTGTAACTGACACTAATAAGGATGTTGTTGATGAGGATGTTGTTTGTATAAATCATGCACCAGTTGAAGAAACGGTTATTGCCCATGATAAGGAAAAGCCCAATGTCATGCCTGGGCACAAGACAAAAAAAATCCACTTCTTATGTGTGGAATTATATCTACCCAAAACTGGACAACAATTGTCAAGTCATCTGTACCCTTTGTAAAGCCAGAGTAAGTAGCAGTAGGAAACTTAACCATCTAGGAATCTCCTCTCTGTTATGTCATCTGTAGTGCATCCATCCAAAAAGTTTTTGCATTTTGTGTTGACTCATCTGCATCACCAGTGGGTCTTTTGGGAAAGTTTAGTTTTTTCTCAGCAGATGCACTTGCTGGAGAAACTGAAAGAGAAGCCATCGCTGCATCATATGCCACTTGAGCTGACAATTTGCTTACCAACAGCTCTCTGCATCTCTTCAGATGTGTGTCCATTGGGAAGAAAAACACAACGTATGACTTAACCTTATATCTTCAATCTTGCATTTGCTCTGTTCAGCTTGTCCGCATATCTGTGGTTAAGTGGACAGTGGCATTTTGGAGGCCACTAATTAAGTTTTCTTTAATGTCCCTGTACAGGTTGAGAATTGCTTTTCTAGTGAAGTGGAATCTTGAGAGGTTTTGGTAGCAGGCACACAGGACCTCAATTGACTGTCTAAAACAGACTGAATTATTGATGGATATTGGATGCGCATCTAATAAAAGCATATAAGTTATGGTGTCAGTTATCAGTTCTGCAACTGGGTGACTGCTGTCATACTTGCTCCCCCTTGCAATGGATTGTTTAACAGTCACTTGTTTTTTTAAAGTACTACTAGTAGTCTTCCTGGTCCCTTTCTGGTATGAAAATCCACTCACAACAGCAACAGCAGGCATAGCTCTCAAAGATTCTTCTGGGGCAAGGACTGATGTGAATGAGTAAAATATTTTTTGTAAATGCCTCCCTTCCACCCCCATAAATTTGCTTTGGAATAAAAAATTCAATTAAATTTACTACAAATCAAATCTTCCTTTCCCTGCCTTCAACTACATACATACTCCAACTGCTTCAGGTCTCTTGAATAATAAAAACATTTGTTTCCTGATGTGCCATGTTTGAAGTTGAACTGCCACTGCTGCTGCAATCTTTAGCATGTGGTTGCTGAATGCCAAAAATGTCCAGAAATGTTTATGGCCACAGACAGCATCTCCAGCATGCCCTTTAATTTTTAAAAAAAATATTCTGAACCACCAAGTAGATTTTGTGGGCAAAATATGGGACATATTGTTCACCCATTCTCTCCCCACCTCCTTATAAATTTGCTTCAGAATTGAAAAATTTAATTAAATTTACTACCTATCAACCCTTTCTGTCCCTGCCTTCAACTACATATATACTCCGTCTCCCTCAGGCATCTTGATTAATGAAAACATATGTTTCCTTATGTGCCATTTTGAAAGTTGAACTGCCATGTGTTTGTGCCACCCACTGCTGCCGCTTAGCTTAGCCAGCCAGCTATCGTGGTGTAAATTAGGGGCCTAAACCAGATAAAAACAATATTGTGAGCTGTGAGGTGGTCAAAATTGACTGGAAATGAGTAGTAATGTTATTGAGGTTAATAAATAGTGTAGGAACAACCCCCCCCCCCAAATTATGTGATTTTACCTGTTTTTATCAAGTTTTGAAAAAAAAAATACAGATCTAAAACCAAATCACGCAAGGGTGGTTTTGGCAAAATCAAATCCAGATCCAAAACACAAGGAGATCCAAAACCAAAACACGAGGGTCGGTGCACATCCCTAGTATTAATATATCCACATGAAGTACATCCTGCCCACGGGGGATGCACTTCAGTGAAGGTATAGCACACCGGCATAGCATACAATGGGGCGGAAGTGCCATGGTACAAAACAGGGAATAGCAAATACAGCAAACAGTGTTGCAGTTTGGGCATGACATATAAAGGTGACTGAAATATTTGTAATATGATATGCACTGAAAGAATAGATCCACGTGTTTGTTCATCCTGCCCCAGAAAGAACCATCCGAGGCAGCCATCTGGGGTGCACTGCATGAGTTATATCTGGTAGGGTTTGCAACTAGCGGTGTAAAATCTATCTACATTGCAGAATATTGTTTGTCACTTGTGTATGGGGACAGAGACAGTGTTAATTTCAATATTATCTGTCCAAAAATACTCTGCTGTGTCTGAAAGTGAAAACACTATAAAGAATCAGTCTTGTCTGCAATTGAATAACGTTAAAGAAACAGATCAGCAAATTTTCTGGGTTTACCCCTATGTATTCTAGCTCATCTGCTATACCAAATTGTTGCTTAATAGCGTAATGAGTCGCACAAGAAATAAATGCTTTCAGACTTTGAATGTGGTTCCAAAGCACAAAAAGATATTATTCAATATAAAAACAGATGGTTACATGCTGTGATCTAAATACAATTAGCACAAATAAATTTATACAATGACTAGGTACAGTTGATATACATACGCATAGAACAGTGATTAAACTTCAAAATGCAATCATACAATGAGAGAGAGAGAGAGAGATAGATAAATGTCTGCTGAGAGCACATGTCCAAGATGGCTGTTGAGGGTGTGTGTGTGGGGGGGTTGGGAATGACACATGCCCTATTGTCCAAACCGCATGGTCTCTAGACAAACTCCATTTTGAAAACTCACATAATGTTGTAACTTCTGTAAATCATATATCCATTAATGATCATGATTATAATACCTATAACAACCTATTTGTACTATACAACACCAAAACTGGGTAGAATTAGAACTATGATCACAAGACTAGTAATTCACAACTTCCATTGAATCAAGCACATGATTCAATAGGGAAACGTGGAGCACATGGAAATTCCTTTGTTCACACCACATGGAGGTAGCCATCTTTAACAAACTGCAGACTACCTTCCACATGGTAATTACTTATTACCATTCAAAGCTGTTATTAATTCAACTTCCATGATATAACACTGATACCTGCCTATGATTACATTCATGATACTATACAAACTTATTCAGATAGTAAGCACCATATAGTAGCTAAAATACTAGTATACAACACATACTAAGCCTATCTCTCCCAAGCAGTGCTGTTGTTCAAGAACATGGAAAGGCCCTAACACAGCTCACCAGCTGATCTCAAACAATTATATCAACCAGCACCAATCATTACAAATACCATAGTTCTGTTTCACATATTACAAAAACTCCATATTCAATCCCTTTCCTGCATGCTGATACTACAACCAGTATGAACAGACTATTGTACACTACAGTGTAGATGATAACATTACAGACTAGATCACATTATATCATCCACTGTTTGCTAACACAGACTTGTGAATTCCCTTACCAAACTACAAACTTATTACATACAATCTATTAAAGCTAAGAACAGGTTAACACAAAACTAGCTACAGATACCCATATTGAATACTACTGTTACAAATTCACTTCATTATTACATGTTAACACAGCCTTTACCAGACTACACTACAAACTTGTTACACATATAGTCTACTACAGATTGAGACAAACTTGCTACAAATGCACTTACTATCCAAGGCATTCACAATATTAATCACTACATAAATCACTACAAACTATACTAACTACTTAATACATAAGCCATATCCCTAAAAACACATGATTTCTACATCTTTCCTGTAAGCCATGTGTGGTTGGAGAGACAGAATACTTAGCCTCCAGGTAGATAAATGGCCAGTTTCTCCATGCCTCCAAGAGATTGAGGTTGCATCTTCCTAGTCTGGTTGCCACAGTCAGAGTGACCATGTCCTTCAGTTAGTATAATTGAGCTCTGGGGTCTCTTTGTGAACCCAACTCCTCCTTGAACACACCTGATAGGTGCATCCAAAAAGGAGGTGTTTCAATCCTGTCACAACAGTGTGAGTCAGCTGTGTGTTTTGGGTATCTGTTATATTGCCAGCCTCCCACCTGCAAGATGTCATACCCATACAAAGGCATCCCAAACCTTATTGTGTTATCTAGAGCCTCAGGCAGGAAACTGACGATTAGCTAGGGATAAACAAATGCTAATTAGATTGTAGTTTCAGTTAGCCTTCTCTATTGATATGCTGGTTTCTATGTAAACGTGTTTTGGGACCTGACTGACTCTGGAATATGTGAATTACACATATATATATATATATATATATATATATATATATGATTCTAGTTGTATAAGGAATTGTTTTTTATTATATATTGGTCTTAATATATTCTATATTATATGGTGATATTGATATACACGCTGTACAAAATGCAAACATCAAAAGCCAATGAGATTGTGTTTGCCTAAGGGTCATAGTAGCATTCAACAGTTTCTTGGACAATTAGTATGATGTAATTAGGGGTAGTTCTTGGTCTTCCATTGCTGCTATGTTCTTGGTTTTCCCACTCTTGGTATGCTAATCTAAAGGGAAATACTGCATACATAGTACATTTCTATCACCTAATATCTTCATAATCCATAACTGGCAGATGCATGTTGCGATCTTCTCACCAATGATACCGGGAATCTGTTGAGACACAGTGGATCAGTACAACACCAAACACGGTCTGCTTACCATGTACTAAACCTTAGATAACAAAAAATATTTATTTCACAACATTAATAATTACTGAATAAACCTTGAATATTACACTTTAATACTAGGGAACCTTTTATGTAAGTGTGCAGTGTGTAAGTATTGGGGAATAGGGAAAAGATGCTAGTTAGCGCTGTGCGGCTATGTGTTTTGTGGAGTACATTATGGTATGTGTTATGAAGGGATAATCATTTTATATGTTTTAGTGACTGTCTGTATTTACATGGTGAAGACTTTTAACTTCTTTCTATTGCGTGGGAATCGCATGACACTAAATAATAGCATCGTCGTATGTACTTATAATTCGCGAGTTTCACTAAAATGGCACTGGGCGGCAAGTCGCAAAATGGCGTCTCATTGCCATTCACAAAATGGCATCGTGCAGATCTAATTTTAAACCTATCCTGTCTCAGCCAATTATCTGGCTTCGACACCCCTGAGGTGGAGGGAATACAACTAAAAATGGAGTTACCCACCAGCTCAGCATTGTTCGTAATTAGTACAACCGATTATGGCCAGTTTGTCTTGCATATCCTATTGAGAAAACCATCAGTTGAGCTCTGCACATATATGGCTGTTTTGCCAGTGAGGAAGTTAAAGGTGAATATCATATACAAAAACAATGGAAACTGATGCCCCCGGAAATCCTGCAATGCACATTCGGTTCCCTCTGCCACATGGCCATTGGAGGAAGAAGAATTACATAAATGAGTAAACTTCAGGGTGCTTTTTCCTGCAGAATGAAGTGAGTGAGCCACAGCAATAGTACCAGTTGTAAAAAAACAACAATAAAGAAGCATCTGAATCTGTGGAGATGTAAAGATGATGATAAATACAGTTTTGCACACAATGCAATATATTCTGCCAAAAATCCAACATAAATTTATGGTCTTATCACGTAAATAGACCTAGCACAAGTGTATCTGCCAATGGAGGAGGAGGGAGCTTCAAATAAATACCTCACCATAAATACACACAAAGGAATGTTACAATTCAACATTTTGACATAGCTTCAACATCCACATTCTGGCAAAGATACAAAGAATACCAGGTATGCAATGTTACCTACAATTGTCACTGGCAGAAATAATACCAAGCAGCTAGGTATTTTAACAAGAAGAAGGACTTAGGGGTAAATTTTCTAAAGATCGGATCTGTCGTTGAATTGAAATGGGTATTGATGTTGGATTGCAGTATTGATCCATCGATACTATGGATCGATTTTAACTGTCATTTAAAATCTGACTTTGATACTGTTGGATTTCATCCCCCTATTCCACAGCAGATCCAATGGCAAACCTGCCATCAGTATTCTGCAGTGTGAATGCCCTGCATAGATCACTAGATTTGTGCAGGTTTTGTTTGCTTAAGATGTTTCACAATGGTTAAAAATCAAAACCAAATGGTGGAGTCCACCTTCAATTTCATAAGTAGCCATGGACCTCTGAGCCTAGACTAGTATTGATATTGAGAAAAAGCAGACTGGGGTTCCCCATAATATCCAAAAACCAGCACTAGGCTGAACCAGCCAGGGGGCTGACACTATAGCAGGGGGACACGAAGTGTGGGGTCCCCCTATCATAATGAATACCATCTCCAAATTTGTCACCCCATGCTGGAATCTCTAGGAAATGGAGAATTCTCCCAAAAAATTGGTTCCCTATCCCAGAGGACAACCACCCCTGGGCAGAAAGCCAGGGACACTCTCCATAGGAATGACTGTTCATTTCTCGGCAGTTCCCACTATCAGACCAATCAAAGCATTCCCCAATCACTCCTATCACAAGATTTGGGTTGCTACATGGAGCACTAAGGATGTGATTCCTTCAAATTTTAAAATTACAAGAGATAAAACCCAGCGCTAGTTTAGAAGGTTGATCAAGTCTTGATGCAGCAGTATAAAAAGGAGGTAATTGTCAACCTCACTAGGAAAATAAAAAAAACAGAAATACACTGCGCTCCAAGACTAAAGTGGGGACATCAGTATAACTCAAAACAGGTATTAACCAACAATACATTTGAATCAAATAAGTAAAAACAATAAGTGAAAAGCAACAATAAGGAAAATAAATAAATAATTCAATCATATTACATATGTAACAATCTAAATTAATCCATAGATAGCTTAAAAAATAAAGCAACATGAATGAAAAATTAAATATATGTAGAGCTGTAATAAAAGAGTTGATCAAACTCTCAGTAAAACAGAGGCCCTGATTCAGAGCCGGACGCTCTGTCAGAGCGCTCGCTCTGAATCAGGGCCGTCCTTCTTGATTTTTAGAGCAGCCTCCTGGCCGCTCGTATAGCTGTGAGTGACCACCCACAGCTATAGCGAGTGGCCAGGAAGATGGTCGCGATGGTCAAGACCATCGTGACCATCGGGCTTGTGACAAGACCCTTGTGGTAGGGTCTCATTGTCGCAAGCCCTAGAATGCTTTTGGCTCAAACAGAGCCGAAAGCACTCCCACTGACATCAGTGGGGCCGGCCCCAGATGGTAGGCATTCCCATGGGAACGCCTCCATCTGGGCAGCCCCACACCCCCGGCACACCCACCAAAGGGGGCGTGCTGTCACTCAACATCGACAGCACGTCCCATTTGGTACGAGACCCGGAGCAACGGTTTGCCCATCGCTATCCGGGTCCCAGGCATGCGCACGACGGAGCCGGCTCCATCGTGCGCATGCGCACTGGGCCACCATCAACCCGCTTGCGAGCGCTCAGCGCTCGCGAGCAGGTCTGAATCAGGCCCAGAATAAATAGCAATCAATCTCAAAGAGACCACAATGTTACTTTTGTCAGTAACGGTTCCAAGTAATAGTTATATATATCCAAATGAATGGTACTAATACTTTAAATGATTTACTGGAGATTCTTTCTGACAGGAATTCTTTTAACAGTTCTTGTAGATGTTATATAGTGATCATATCCATCATATTTATATCATGAAATGTTGTATTTATGATGTTTGATGGTGAGTAGATTAAACTCTATCAATGTTCCTTCAGAGGAAACTGTTATAGATAACGATGTTACAGGTATGCATACTAGTCGACAGGATCTCTCTACTGGCAATGCCTGGTGGAATCCACTTGGTGCCGTATTTAGGAGGTAACCAGATCACCACCGCAAGTTCCAAGCGGCTCCCATCTCCGGATAGCAGCAGGCGGCACGGGCTGTTTAACCTCACAGTCAGTAGGATCTCTCCACCATTGTAACCCGATGGATCACACAGTGCCATATCCAGGAGGTAGCCCAAACACCGCCGCAGGATAATGGCAGCTCCCATCTCAGGAAGGCAGAAAGGGGGGCACAGGCAGTGCAGCAAGTGTATAACTTCTGGCTGTGACCACAAGTGTCAGTGCCACTGTTGCCAACTCTAAAATGAGAAACAAGCAACTCTTGAGTGAAAAACAAGCCCAAAACAAGCCCAACCCAATCTGATAAAGCCCAAATCATAAGCCCAACGTAATATGGTGGTACGGGAGTGGGGGTAATTTAATGAAAACCACAAAGTTGTTGTTCATTTTATTAAAATACATATAAATATTTGCAAAACATGGCTTTTCCCTGCTCTACGAATAGACTCCACTGTGCGAAGTATAGCACAGGGCACTCAGGGCCTGATTTGGCATAGGACGGAATTGCAAAGCCGCACACAAGCAGCTTTGTAATTCCATCCTTCCTAAAATGCAAATGCAGCAGAAGGTGCCTGAAATCGCCTTGCTGCATCTGTTATCCCAGGCTGTGACCAAGGTTGCAGTCTGGGATCACCATTGCAACAATCGATCGCGATGGTTGCACCTTTGGTCAGGACGTGGTAGCTGAAGCTGGCCCTGTTCTGTCATCATGCAAGGCCAGGAAGTCTGCGTCCATGGATGCAGATCCTAGCCTTGCCACTCCCGGAAAATGGGGGCTACATGCCCCCGTTTCCGGGAATGCAGAAAATAGAGGCAACATGCCCCCATTTCCAGAAACGCAGGCCGTCTCTGGCCCACAAACTCCTCTGCCTGTCAATCAGGCAAATGCATACAGGTGCCTGTGCGATATAGCTGGACCCATTCTGCACATGCAAAGAATGGGTCCTGCGCAGATTCCCAAGCAAATAGTGTGCACTGTTGAATCAGGACCTCTGTGCATGGTAAAGTACAGGACAAAAGAGTAATTTAAACAAACACATCAAAACAAATGAACTGACATGTAACTTCTATTGATCGTTTAAACTAGTCATTCTAGTTAACCAAATCTATATAACTAAATATACAGAGAGATTTACATACAGACAGACAGCTAAACATAAATGGATTGGTGAAAGAGCTATATAACATTTGCTCACCTTAGTAGTGGGACCTGGCTATCAAGCTCAAAAAACAAGCTACCTAAAAAAAAATAAGCCCAAAAACAAGCAACCATCCAAAAAAACAAGCAACTGGGGAAAAAAACAAGCCCAATTCTGCTTGTTATAAGCGGACTTGGCAACTATGGTCAGCGCTAATCATGGAACAGTCTCCTCCAGCTGCCGCCTGATGGTTATGACACACGGTAGGGATCGGACATGTGTCAGTAATTGATGCTAGTTACTGGGTGTTTTATCAGCAGCTTTTTATTGCGGGTGAATCTCTGGTATTCAGTATGAGTGAGCAGCAACACGTTTTGGCTACACCTGTAGCTTTTTTCAAGCATGTTGTTGCTACATGGAGCACAGAGGATGTGAATCCTTTAAATTTTAAGTAATAAATTGGTGAATTAGGTTGGTTAGAGGTGTTTTTATTTAATTAGATATTGTGTGTGTACTGTGTTTTGGTTAAAAAAGTCTTTAATCTTTATTTTAAATGTTTTAAATTTTTTTTAAAGATATTAGGCAACACCATCTGCACAGATCATAGTGTTTTATGCAGGGCTTCAACCAAGAACAAAGGACAAGTAATAAAAACAATGAATATCATTTTCCCAGAGATAGAAGATTTGGGGGAGGGATTTCTTAGTAAAGGATGAATGGAAAGAAGGAGATCGGGATTCATATACTCCGTTTAGAAATAGAAACAAATTTGAAACCCTACAGGATAGAGATTTTGTAGGGAAGGGCAGGAGGATAACCCACTTAAGAAGATCATTTTTTGCAAAAGAAAAATGAGGGGAAAAAGAGGAAAAGGAAGTAACAAAATAAGAAAAAAAGTTATCAATCATGCAAAAAATTAATTATACTTCCACAAAGAGACCTGAGAATGAAGGAGGTGAAATAGATAATATAGTGTTTAATTTAAGTAACATAACCTAAAATAAGGATGAATTATCAGTTTAAGAATAAGGATTAAAATATGCCCCTGATAATAAAATGAATACGTTCAAAACGTATGTGGATCTCCAAAAGTTCATGAGATATCTCACTTTGAAGCCATGTTTCCTATCCCAAAAGAGAGAAGTTTGGAATAACATAATATCTTCAGACCTAAGTTTACTTTTAATCCCATCCACATGAGAGGATGTTTTATTGAAACATTTAATAAATTAGTGGGAGAAGATCTGGAGAAGATTGAAGCAAAATGGAAAAAACATCTGAACCTCACTAAATCAGAACGGGAAGCTTTAAAGACCCTGGAAGAAGACAAAAATATCATCATAAAGCAAGCATACAAAGGTGGTAGTGTTATTGTCTTAGATAAAACCAATTATGAAAAATAAGCTATTAGTCAACTCAATGATAGGACCACATAAAAGTTGCTGAGAGAAGATCCCAGTATAAAAATAGGAAAGATATTAAACCAGATCATCACCAATAATGTAGAAGCAGGTACCAAAAAAGAAAATGGTTTTATCATCAATACAAACCCGACACTTTCGGTATTCTACATATTATCAAAAATCCATAAGGATAAAACAAACCTCCCTGGTAGGCCAATAGTTGTGGGTTCGGATTCCATAACAGCCAATTTGTCAGAATATGTAGATTACCACCTTCAACCAGAAGTGTTCAAAATTAGATCGTATCTTAAAGACACAATTAGGGGTAAATTTATTAAAGGTGAGAGTTTTTAGAAGAGAGTTTTAAAAGTGATGTTGTCCATAGCAACCAATCAGATTCTAGCTATTATCTTCTAGAAGATGCTAGTTAAATGTTAAGTAGAATCTGATTGGTTGCTATGGGCAACATCACTTTTAAAACTCACTTCTAAAAACTCTCACTTTAGTAAATTTACCCCTAAGTGTTATAAACTACCTAAAGAATGTAAATTGGGAAGAAGGACATTTTCTGATAACCGCAGATGTGGGATACCTTTATTCAATTATAAATCATCAAGTGGGTTTAAATCTATGAATTATCATCTCCAAAATAGTGATATCACAGAAAATAAAAGAAAGTTCCTTGGAGAAGCAATTATTTTCATTTTAGAAAATAATTATATTTTGGTTTTATTAGCAAATCCAAGGAACTGCCATGGGCATACACTTCGCTCCGGCATATGCGAATATGTTCATGGCATTCTGGGAAGACCATCATATTTGGGAGAACAACAGGTATGCTGAAAATATAATAATATAATATTATGCAAATGTTACATTGACGATATTATTTTCATCTGGCATGGTGACGAGAGTGATCTTGACACATTTTGTAAGGAATTAAATAACAATACGTACAATATCTCCCTTACATTCGATATAAGTAAAAAACAGGTACATTTTTTGGATCTGTGTATATACATCAATGAAAACAAAATACAAACAATTTTTTTTATAAAAATCACAGACAACAATATTTATATTCCCATTTCCAGTAACCATCATCCAACATTGCTCAAAGGGATTTAAAAGAAGGAGAGGAAATAAAAGTATTGTCTCTTTGTTGGCGCACATGTGAGAAAATAAAATATAACTTTTATTGCGTAAATGTTAAAAAAAAATTTACTTTGCCTTATTAGTGAAATATTTCATAAAAAGTAAATACAATACAGTCATTTAGCATAAAATTATTATTGATATTAAATTATTAGCAATACACTTGTCTCTTATGTCCTTTATTGAGTTGTGCTTTTAATTATTCAACAATATTTGAGTTTTAATATATTCAAATGTTTGTAATATACTCTTGATTAGATCAGATTTTTAATTACTCAATATAGAGTGTATAAAGATTGGTAGCAGTATTATTATAAACTGCTTATTCCACAATAACCTGCTTATATAGTCTCAGATAGTGTATTTATTCTGCTTGCAGTATCACACTGTCATCTATTGGATATGATCTTTAATTAACTCATGCATGCCATGTGTTCTATTTCTAAATTATTAATATAGTAATAGGTACAGTGCCCTCTGCAGGAGAAAAACATTTCTAACTGTAGAATTGAATCACATATACTGTAATAATCACAGTGCCCTCTATAGGGGTAAGATGTCTATAACTGTAATCACATATACTGTAATAAACAACGCTCTCTGTAGGAAAAACCATCTATAACTGTAAAAATTGGATCACATATATTCTATCATAATTACAGCACCCTCTGTAGTAGTAAAGCACTGACTTATTAATAATGTGATAAGCACAGCACCCCCTATAGGAGAGAAATGTCTATAGCTGTAAATTTAGTCTCATATTGTAATCATCAACAGCACCCTCTATAGGGATAAGATGTCTATAACTGTAAAATTTAGTCACATGTAATGTAATAAACAGCGCCCTCTTTGGGAAAAAACATTTAGAATTGTAGACTTAGATCACATATACTCTAATGATCACAGCACCTTCTGTAGGAGTAAACCGTCTGTAGCTCCAACATTTTTTTGTCACATGGGAACATGTATCCAATTTCTGATATACAAACTCTATGCCCCCTGTTGGAATAGGACATAATTAACCATATTATTGTATTTGCTGTATAATTTACAGATAAGGTTCATCATCTAATATTTTCATTACAGCGTCCTCTATAGGGACATATAAAACTTGTTATGAGATATTGCTGTTACAGCGCTCTCTGTAGGGTTACACAATTAATTCATGAGCTTTATATTAGATGCAGTGTCTTCCTGCATAATGAGAGCTCCTCACCACACATCTTTATTACATCAACCCCTATACGGATTTCTGGGCTTTATTTATTCAATATAGTTATGACACCCCCATAGGACTGTAATGTTTGTTAACAAATTGTATGTAATATACAAACAAATTTTGAATTAGTATTAGGCTAATTGGTATAATTATCACTGAATATACAGATTGCTATTATCTGAATTGTTGGTTCTTATAAGTTATAGGCAGTGCAGAGTTTGGTCTTAAATTGTGTAATTGTACACATAATGAGCTGCACAATGAATTGTACTGAATTTTCTTATTATAGCACCCCCTGTAGGAGTATACAAGCCATATTTGTTCAATGCAATTGTTAGCACAAACCCCCACTTATTATTCAGGTTAATGCTGCCAAGCTCATAATATAACTAGTGGAGACTTCTATTAGTTCATAGCATCCCCATTATGCACATATCCAATCTCTTGTTCAGTTAATAGATGCAAAGCAAGGTGGATAATCTACTCTGTCTAGTAAGTCACAACATGGACACAGCAAGCGGTAATACTGCACACACCAACGTACATTTCACTACTACATCAGTTTTGTCAAGGCAACCCGATTGTACTACCCAGCATGACTTTGTTGAGATTTGGGAGCCAATCAGATAACAGCAGCATTGTCAAATGGGCCGCTGGGCCACTCAGCAAACAGCTATTATACCCACCAATAGGGACATGTCAGTGTCCCCATGTGAATCACTAAGCCAATCAGTGATCAGCTCTGTGTTAAGATAATGTAATACTATCCCTCATTCTACATCACTGCTGAGGCTGGCAAATGGGAAACAAAGACTCGGAACACACCCTCTCCTATTTACCATTTGTAAACAGACATTGCGATCTGGATTGTTTCCATTATCCATGTGCTATGGTAACTTTCATGTTATAAAGTCCTTGTATATAGTGTAATCAGATCATTAGTTAAAAAGGAGGGTTATTCTGAGAATTAATTAATAATAAGAACTGATAATATCAGTGAAGATATATTATAAACTACAGCCAGGCTATACTTCTATAGGCTATATATTCCAAAAAGGGTTTTCAACCAATTTGTAATATGATTAAAATTATAGGGTATGAATGGATATATATATATATATCGATGCAATTACAACCAAAGTTAAATTAAATTTATTCAACATCTACATACATATCTTAAATCATTATTTATTAAAATAATAGTAGATATACACTGTATTAAAATATTGCTAATGAATTATTCATATTCAATTGTGAATAAATAACATAAACTCCATATACAGATTATAATACTAGATTTACTAATAATAATTCTGGTGAGTGTTATTAGTGCCAAAGACATATACAGGTTGAGTCTCCCATATCCAAAATGCTTGGGACCAGGGGTATTTTGGATAACAGAATATTCCGTATTTTGGAATAATTGCATATCATAATGAAATATCTTGGGAATGGGACCCCAATATACACACAAAATGCATATATGTGTTATATGCACCTTTATACACATAGCCTGCAGCTCATTGTATACAATATTTTCAATAATTTTGTGGCTCAACCAAAGTTTGTGTACATACATGAAATAAATTTATGTTTCATTGACACCCTATACACACAGCCTGAAGGTAATTTTATACCATATTTTTAATAATTTGGGCCTTAGACAAAGTTTGTGTACATTGAACCATCAAAAATCAAAGGTTTTATTATTTCAGTCATGCCAAAATTATTCCGTAATTCGGAATATTCCGTATTTCGGAATATTTGGATATGGGAGACTCAACCTGTATAATCATATATAATCATGTGAAAATAAATAGTGATTTTAAGAAGTTGTGTACATAAATATATGATATTGATGATAATAATAAGTGTAGTTAGTGTAATAAAATTGTGATAAAGTGACAATTAATTATGGATTAGATATAGTGATACCTAATGTTCAGAAATCATATGAGGACATTTTTGGCTAATAATTCCATATAATTAGATTAAGGTGTGTAAATATTGATAAGAAACAGATTAAACATTAAAAACAATGTGAATAAAAATAATACTCAAACAAAAGTGAAATATAAGTGTGAATATGGATAATAAGTAGTATGATCCCGATAAGTAATAAATAATTATTTCACTAGTGATAAATCAAATGTAATGTTATCCATTGATACGTGTATAGACAAAAAATGATAGAAACTAGGTTGGTACCAGATTTCATACCCGATTTGATATATCAGCTTATGATGTCATTATTAATACAAAGATTTGTATTCCTAGTAATCCCTCTTTTAATGAAGTACATTTATAATGCAAAATCTCTTGTACAGTTTGGGTTGAATGCAGAATTTGAAATCAAATGGTTTTTATGATTAATATTTTAATAGTTTTGTCTAAGCTTTTATATTAGAGATATCAGTAATTTTAGTATTCGTACTGTAATCACAATGTTTTTTTAGAGTCAATTGTATCAGCTTGAGGCACCTTTGCACTTTACTTATATTGTTTATAGTGTATTAACCTTTATTGTTTCAATGATGTCCCCATTATCGCTGTGATATAAGAAGACACTCGGTCATGTCCAATATTTCACCATGTATGGAATCTTTTGATACTTTTTATTTTATATTTAATTTTTTATGGCCTTTTTGACTAAATTAGCTCGGATTGAGTCCCGTTTTTCCATGGAAACCTAACTAGTTTAAGTTCCATCGGACTGTGTTTCCAGTTTTGTTGTTCAGCTGAGTTTCCATGGAAACATGACCTACATCTAGATTTTGATCAGAACGCTTTAACCGCGGACCTGACAACTTCCACTCTTAGCACTATTCATGCAGACTGGAGGACGTCATAGGTGAATCCACCTTCCACTGCTGGCCGCACACAGCAGGCCCTAGCGATGTATATAAACATTTCATGAGGAAATATCCGTCCAATGGGTCACCATGGTATTCCGGAAAGCTTTCTATGTGGGAATAAGTTTTGTAACAGTTTCTAAGGTAAATTTCATTATGGGACCTTTGCAAATATGGTTGTTTTAATCAGTACATCAATTTATTTATTTTATCGAGTTTATAAACGGAAATTTTGATCTTTTGCTTTGCTGATTGTGATCCGGACCTCCAATTAAGAGAGCAGGTCCATAGACAGAATAAAAGCAGCACCATGTCCAGTACACCTCCACCTTGAAAAAACTACTTGTTAGTTTAAACACGTTGGTGGTGAGGTGGAATCTGCAGTTCCAGGACTATAACAGGCAGGGTTGGGTGAGAGACGGTGGGCCACCTTTTTTTGCTTTATTTGCCTGTATCGCCACCGCTAATAAGATCTTGTTTCCTGTCCTAATAGATGAACTGTGTTTGTTTTTTGGCAATATTATGCTATTCCTGTTTATTTTGTTACATGTATGCTGTAAGTGGATTTTATTTTACATTTTTTTTTATGACTTGCAATAAATACCCATATTAATAAAATTATGGAATGTGGTCATTAGTTAAAGTGTTGAACAAGAAAATCCAGGGAGGAGTTTTTTAAAGAAACCCTGATGGGATTTGCCACTACATGATTAATGCAAGCATACATGTGAGTTTGAGGATATCTCATGGTATTTGAGCACAAGGTGGTTTTATACTGTATCTTAGAGAACACAAGGTTTAAAGATACCTTTACATGTACGGATCATCTAGCTAAATGTAAGCTTTGATGTGAGCATCATATTTACTCTCAATATTTTGACACATGCTTGGTGATCTCTCAGCTGTAATATAAGACATGAAGTATCTACTTCTTCGTGGGATTCTGGATCTATTTGTTCATCTTTTGAAAATTATATATTTTGTACTTACTTCACTATAAGACTTTTCTTTGTGTTGTTTTGCTTTCATGTCATTGGGGAGAGAACAACTTTGAAGCTCCTAAAGACCTATACAGACATTCTGAACAAGAGAATCAAGGAGGATAATAATTGTATCACCATTTACTGAATTTGTCTATTTTATCAGTGGAGCGTGGAAATCAATTTTTTTTGTATTGTTATTACCTTCAACCAAACTCACCTGCCTCATGCAGGTCTATAGTTTGGATGGGTTTGCCATAATTTTTCAGTCATATTCGGTCAGCTTTGAAAGCCGATCCTTAGTAAATCTACAGTTTATATACTTGTCTACGTAAAATAATTGATAGTTGGTCTGATGTGCTAAAGTAAGTCATTTGGTTATTTTTCCTTCAGTTTTTCCTTTATTAAATGGGTGGATTGCAAAATCGACAGAAAAACTACCAAAAAAACGAAATCAACCTTTAGTACATTTACCCCTTACAGTAAAAAAACAAATGTGAATTTTTTGAAGATCTATTATTTTACCAAGGACATTAATCAACAAGCATGGATAACACAAATGAAATAACAAAATAAAAGCTATTTTGCAAGCACATTACCTACAGTCAATAACACAGCTCAGCTCGTAGGTTTAGTCAGTCTATTCAGTCTAGCACACGTTGAAAAGTTGCCTACAAAATAATGCTGACTGGAAATGGTCAAAAGATTGTGAACAGGCATTCGTGAAAGACAAGAAATTCATAACATCTGACAACCTCTTAACTCATTTTGACCCTTCCATCATTTTAGAAGGGGATGCTTGCTTCACCTAATGGCATAGGTGTAGTCTTGCCACACCTTGAGGAAAGATCTGACATGATGCTTTATTGAGGAAGGAGCAGGGGTGCATGACCAGCATTGGGAAGAAAGGGGCGGGGCCACAGTGACATGATTCAGTGCGAATCGTGTTATTGGCCCCTCTGCTGTGGGTGTGTTTGTGTGATGGTGCAGGGGGGCCTGGGGCTAGATGGGTGGCTGGGAGACTTGCCTGCTTTTTTAGGTGGCCGGGAATGCCATCTGATTTTCGGAAGCCTCCTAGCCAATCCAGGAGAGTAGGCAAGTATGCCATGCATGCATCCTGATTTTGTTTGTAAAGAGTCACAGATCAAATTTAGATACACAGTAGCAGAAATATAAGAGACATTCACGGATGGTGACTGGGAGGTAACAAGGGGGTGACTAAAAAGATGCATGGAGATGCTGTGTTTTATGGGAGTTTCACAGGCATGTTGCTGTATGCGGTTGCATACAAAGATGCAAAAAGTGGGCATTGCATAAGGGGCACTACTACAGTGGGCACTGAATAAGGAGCACTGCTAGTGTGGGCTTCACATAAGGGGCACTACTACAGTGGGCATTGTGTAAGAGGCACTTCTACTATGGAAATTATGTGTAAGGGGCACTACTATAGAGGGCACTGCATAAGGGGCACTGCTACTTTGGGCATTGCATAAAGGGCACTGCTGCTGTGGGCATTGTATAAGGTGCACTACTACAGTGGGCATTGCATAAGGGGCACTACTACAGTGGGCATTGTGTGTGGAGCACTACTGCTGTGGGCATTGTATATGGACCACCACTACAGTGGGCATTGCATAAGGAGCAATACTGCTGTGGGCATAGTATAAGGGGCACTACTGCTGTCGGCATTGTATAAAGGGCACTACTACAGTGGGAATTGCATAAGGGGCACTACTACTTTGGGCATTGCATAAGGGACACTACTATAGCGGGCAATGCATAACGGCCACTAATACAGTGGACATTGCATAAAGGACACTATATAGTGGGCATTGCATAAGGGGCACTACTACTTTGGGCATTGCATAAGTGTCACTACTACAGTGGGCACTGTGTAAAGATACTACTGCTGTGGGCATTGTATAAGGAAAACTACTGCTGTGGGCATTGTATAAGGGGCACTACTGCTGTGGGCATTTTATAAGGGGCACTACTAGTGTGGGTATTGTATAAGGGACACTACTACTGGGGCATTATGTGTATAAGGGGCACTACTGTGGGCATTGTGTATAAGGGGCACTACTGTGTGTTGTAACATGAATAAAGGGCACTACTATGTGGTTTAATGTGAATAAGAGTGTGCTACTGAGTGGCATAATTTGAATTGTGGATACTATTGTGTGACCACACCCCTTTCTTGTGAGACCACACCCCTTTATAGAAAAATGGCAGAAAGAGCACAAATTTATAGTTTGCCGGGGGGTGTCAAACACCCTAGCACTGGCCCTGGGTGGAAAAATACTGTAGACTGCAGATAAGACAGAAGGACTATTAGAAGATAAAGCCAAGACAAGTGTAGGCAGAACAATTGAGCAGAAATCAGAACCAAATCAGCAGAATGTCAAAATAAGCCATGTGAGATACACTGGAGACAGTCAGGATTCAGGATATAGACAAGCGTTTATTTGGTACATGGAAGCTGTAGTACAGTACTCTGAAGGAGGACTAGTACCAAGCTGTTTTATATAGGCAGAGCAATTTCAAACCTACATTTGTTGACATCAGTAGTTGATATCAGCGGGTCTGTTTCTCAGAGAATCGGACCCACCCGAACTTCGATATCCGGGCCGGGATCCAAGTCTAGCTCGGGTTTTCCATCTAACTCAGATCCCAAAACAAGGCAGAACATCATCCTCACGCTGTTGGATTCTTATTGGTTTTGGATATTATAAAGGTACCCGGTCATCAACGCCATTTCACTCTGGCTGTGGAGAGTGAAATGAACAGATATACTGTGTCTATCCAATGGTGCTGTGTCTGTCCAGAATTGGGATTGCTGTGTCCATCCAAGGACAGTGTCTGCTGTGTCCTTCTAGGGTCAGTGGCTGGAGTGTCCATCCAGGGGCTGCTGTGTCCATCCAGGGCAGGGGCTGTTGTGTCCATCCAGGGGCTGCTGTATCCATCCAGGGGTTGCTGTGTCCATCCAGGGGCAGTGGCTGCTGTGCCCATCCAGGGGCTGCTGTTGCCATCCAGAGCAGGGGCTGCTGTGTCCATCCAGGGGCAGTGGCTTATGTGTCCATCCAGGGCAGGGCCTGGTGTTTCCATCCTTGGTCTGCTGTTTCCAACCAGGGCATGGACTGCTTTGTCCATCCAATGGCAGCGACTGCTGTGTCTATCCAGGGGCTGCTGTGTCTATCCAGGGCAGGTGCTGCTGTGTCCATCCAGGGGCAGGGGCTGCTGTGTCCATCCAGGGGTGATCTGTCCATCCAACTGTGCCCAGTGTAAAAAAAAATAAAAGCTAATAAAATATAAATATATATTTGTTTTGTGCTGTACCCCAGTGTACTAATATATATATATATATATATATATTTTACTGTGTCTCTTCCGGTCAGACTGCAGTGTAATATTCATACACGTATTGTGACACTATAAGTCGTAGCACAGTGTAATATACACATATTGTGATACTAAGTGGAAAAGCAGTGTAATATTCAACACATATTGTGAGTCACTGTAAGTGGTAGCGCAGTGTATTCATAAAAATTATGGAGACACTATAAGTGGAAATGTAGTGTAACATTCAACACATTGTGAGATACTTTAAGTGGTAACACACTGTATTCATAAAAAATATTGTGACACTAAGTAGAAATGCAGTGTTTTATTCAACACATATTGTGAGTGACTGTAAGTGGTAGTGCAGTGTATTCATAAAAAAATGGTGACATTAAGTGTAACTGCAGTGTAATATACACATATTGTGACACTAAGTGGATACGCAGTGTAATATTCAACATGTATTGTGACAATGTAAGGAATAGTGCAGTGTATTCATAAAAAATATGAAGACACTATAAGTAGAAAAGCAGTGTAATGGTCAACACATATTTTGAGACTAAGTGGCAGTGCAGTATATTTATAAAAAATATTTTGATACTGTAAGTGGAAACGCAGTGCAATATTCAACACATATTGTGAGTCACTGTTGGTGGAAGCACAGAGTAATATTGTGATACTGTAAGTGGTAGTGCAGTTTATTCATAAATAATATTGTGACACTAAGTGGTTGTGCAGTGTATTCATAAACTTTTTTGAAACTGTAAATGGTAGCGCAGTGTTTTACTCTTAAAAAATCTTGTGACACTAAGTGGTAGTGCAGTGTGTTATTATTTTCTTATTCATAAAAAATCTTGTGACACTAAGCGGTAGTGCAGTGTTTAACTCTTAAAAAATATTGTTACACTGTAAGTGGCAGTGCAGTGTGTTATTCTTTTCTTATTCATAAAAAATCTTGTTACAATAAATGGTAGCACAGTGTGCTATTTTTATTCATAAATAATCTTGTGACACTGTAAGTGGTAGCACAGTGTGTTATTCTTCATAAAAAATCTTGTAACACTGTAGGTCATTGATCCTGCAGTGTAATATTTAAAATTGGTACAATTGACGTGTGTGCTGTACCCCACTTCATTTGTATTTGTTGATATGGAGAATGATCAGTTGAGAGGAGAGCAGGAACCACATTCTACTGCTGGAGCTGCTGTCAGTGCCACCAGTCATGACAATACTAGTCTTTCTACATTACCTACTAAAGCTGATGCCCAAGGGCATACAAGGCTTAAGTCATGGTATCTAAAATCAACAATCTTTTACAGTGGCAAAGAAAAAAACATCAAAAGGGAAAGTTACCTTCAGAAAGACATAAAATTGGCAATATGCCTTTCATCACACAAAGTGGCAAGGAAAGGCTAAGGCCTTGGTCTTTATTTATGACTGGTGGTTCTGCCTCTTATGATGATGTAAGCCCTTCTCCCTGTAGATGTTTCAAAAAAATGAAAATAGATAAGGTACAAGAACCAACTGTAGGCGCTCAGAAATGTCATAAATCCCTGGGGAGAGTCTAAGTGTGTAGGCGGGTGCCATGTGTGAGCCTGACCTTTCCAATACTGTACTTGAAGAGGAGTCTCCTTCCACCACTCATTAATCCTCTGCAAATTTGGGGATGAGAAGCACAAGTCAACATGCTGACATAGATTGAGGATGCTTCTGTGGAAGTGCACCAGGATGAGGAGGATTTTTGTGTCGCTGACGCTAATAAGGATGTTGATGATGAGGATGATGATTATGCTGATGATGAGGATGTTGTTAATGAGGATGTTTGTGTAAATCAGGTCCCAGTGGAAACAGTTGTTACCCATGATAAGGAAAAGCCCATTGTCATGCCTGGGAAGAAAACAAAAAAATCCACTTATTATGTGTGTAATCATTTCTACCCAAATCCGGACAACAATTGTGAAACCATCTGTAACCGTTGTCATGCCAGAGTGAGTATAGGTAGGACCCTAACCATCTAGGAACCTCCTCCCTGTTACATCATCTACAGCTCATCCATCAAAAGTGTTTGCAAAATTCAGAAACTTTGGCAAAAAAGTAACAACAAGAAGTCCAGTGTCAGCTAGCTCCCTTCTCACTGCTATATCCAAGCACACCTGGCATCTTCACCACCAACACCTTCATCAACAACATAACTGTAACAGCCCACTGGGTGGGTGTATTGCCTTCAGCACCACCAACAGCAGCAGCAGCATCTAAGAAACAGCAGCTCATTCAAAGGCAGGCTACTCTGTGTATCACCGGTTTCACTAATAGGCATACAGCTGAATACCTCTTAGAAAAACTCAGAGAAGTCATTGCAAAATGGCTTACCCCGCTTAGACTCTCCTCGGGATTTGTGATTTCTGACAATGCCACCAATATTGTGAGAGCATTACAGCAGGGTGAATTCCAACATGTCCCATGTTTTGCTCACACAATCAACTTGGTGGTGCAATTTTTTTTAAATAACAGGGCCATGCAGGAGATGCTCTCTGTGGCCTGCAAAATTTCTGGACATTTTCACCATTCAGCAGGTGCAGAAGATTGCAGCACCTGCAAGAAATGTTGAATTTGCCCTGTCACCAGCTGAAGCAAGAGGTAGTTACAAGGTGGAACTCTACCCTATATATGCTTCAGCAGATAAACTACACAATGAACTATGACATAGGAAGAGGAGGGGGGATGTACCTTACTCAAGCTCAGTGGAAAATACTTTCCATGTAGTGCAAAGTGCTGAAACCCTTCGAAGTAGTCACCTGTGAAGCGAGTTCCGACACTGCCAGCTTGAGTCAGGTAATACCCCTAATTAGATTGTTGGAAATGCAGCTTGAGAAACTGAAGGCAGAGCTGAAACAAAGTATTTCTGCTAAACATGTCAGACTTGTAAACTCCTGTATTCACTTCACCAGGATCCAAGGGATTTTACAATTCGTATCAATACATTTTGGCAACCGTGCTGGATCCTAGGTTTAAGTCATAAGTCATGCCTTTCTTCCCAGCGGACACAGATCTGAGAGCTGGAAAGAGCTGTTGGTAAGGAAATTGTCAGCTCAAGCGGCATGTGATGCAGCGATGGCTCCTCCTTTAGTTTTTCGAGCAAGTGCGGCTGCCAAGAAAAAACTAAACTTTCCCAAAAAAAGACCAACTTGTGATGCAGATGAGTCAACACAACCAAGTTTTGACATCAGGTCATGTCTAAAAGAATTGCCTACAATTAATGAGACCTCTACCATTACTCCATCTGGTACGGTCACCATTCAAAGAATGGTTGAGGACTATTTTAATGATAGCAACCAAATAGGCTTGTCAGACAGTCCATATCATTAATGGCAGGAAAAAAGTGCAATTTGGAGACCCTTGCACAAACTGGCTTTGCTTTACTTGAGCTGCCCTCCCTCCAGTGTGTGTTCTCAGAAAGAGTTCTCAGCACAGCCAGGAACCTTGTCAGCGATCGGCGTAGGAGGCTACTTTCTCAAAATGTGGAAAAGATGATGTTCATCAAAATGAACTACAAATTTCACGAGGTAGACCTTTACCGCCAATTACATCGAAAAATTACAGAGCACATAAGGCTGTAATGGTGGATTCCAACGGGGATAAATTAAAATTGTGTGAAGATGATGTACACATTTATGAGGGTGAGGAATCGGATGATGATGGTGACAACATCTTGCCTCTGTAAAGCCAGTTTGTGCATGGAGAGGTCATTGCCAGCAATGTCAGCTGCCCATTGGTAGCTTGTTTTATGGGGGCCCAAACAAACCAATCACTTCAGCCACAATTGGCAGTCCCTGTCGCTGAAGTGATTGGTTTGTTAAACTGTGATGTCCTGTTTACTATATAAAACATAAGGGTGTGTGGAAGGGCCCATGGTCAATTCCATCTTGCACCTATTTTCTTTGCATTATGTCCTGTTTGGGGCATTGCTGCCTGACATTTTTAATTTTATAGTTTATTAAACTGCCATCCTGTCTGCCACTGCAGTGCCACTCTGAGCCATGTTGGAAGTTGCACTACCACATGTTAGTGCTGCCCACTACTGTCACTTAGCTCATTCAGCCAGCTAGCTTGATGCAACCTTTTGGCCGAAACTGGATGAAATCAATTTTGTGAGCTGTGAGGTGGCCAAAATTGACTGGCTATGACTGAAAATACATTTTATTGAGGTTAATAATACTGTAGAAACAAAAGCAGCCCAAATGATGTGATTTCAGCTGTGTTTATGATTTTATAGAAAAAAATACAGATCCAAGACCAAAACATGCAAGGGTGATTTTGTAAAACCGAATCCAGATCCAAAACCTTGAAGGCGATACAGATCCAAAACCAAAACATGGGGGTCGACGCACATCAGTAGTGGTACTGTACCTGGCCACTCTTTTAATTTGCTGGCAGAGACATACAACTACTACTATAGATTGGGAAGAGGAAATCGGCAACAGAAAAAAGGACGTCCCCATCAGTGCTAACTAGAGATTTGTGCTTTGGTTTTGGATCTGGATTGAGCTTCAAACCCACCCTCAATTATTTTGGCTTTGGATCTGGATTGTTTAAAATAAATAAATAAATACATTTAAAAAAATAGCTAAAATCATGTAATTTTTGCAATCCAAACCTAGAAATTCTGATTTAAAATCAAAATTAAATTAGAACCGCAATTTGGATCTATCCGGATCTCCTTAGGAGATTAGAACTACGACTCGGATCTGAAATTCAGTTGGATCTGGATTTCTGGAGAACCGAACCGCAGATCTCTAGTGGTAACCATCATACTCAGTAAGTGATCAAAAGTAACTTGTAACCTACTAAACATAATTTCATATATGTACTGTAAACTACAACTCCATTAGTAACTGCTGTGCAAACTGCAACCATAGAAGTTACACATGATTTGTTTCTACAGAGCAAGCACAGTTTGGAATACAGTTTGGAATACATTTCAGATGTAAGGATGTATATATGCATTCCAAATAAATATTATAAAGGAAAATAACCATTATGTATATTTGGATACTGATCTCAGATAAATATCGAAGTTTACTCAGTAATCAGTAAATTAGTAAGTAATAATACACTTAGCAAGTTTAGTCTATGTTTCAAAAACATGTATATTGTTTTATTTATGTTCAAAAACAGTTTGTTTTAAGGTATGTCTGACTTTAAAGTATAGTGATTAAAATACATTGTTAGGACAAAAATATTTGTCCACATGTAATGATATGCTTTTTAAGAAGTGGTAGATTTATTGTAAGTAAATGGTGACAGACAAATAAAAGAACACTAATCACAACAAACACTAATAGCAAAAAGAATATATATAAATAAAATATATATAAAAATTAACATGCTTAACTTGGGTATAGGAGATAGATCTGGTGCTGGGATTATGTCACTTTCCTGAGGGTGCCTCAGCATCCAAATTGAAATCTCAAAAGCAATAGTCCAAGTAAGGTAAGTCCGCAATGTTATGCACATGTCAGAGGAGGCAAGTGATCCGATGGGTTTCATTGTAACCTGGACTTCTTCTGGGATACTTGAACTATTGCCTTGTTAGATTTTTTTGATTTGGATGCTGGTCTACCAGGAGCTCACACCTGCTGGAAGGGAGGAGCGGACTTAATAACATCTGTTAAAAAGAGGTTAACCCACATTTTTCAAAAAAATATTTTTAGAAGAAAGAATTTTAAAATACTCATTTCAAAATAAATACAGCTTGATGAAATACTATAAAATGAGTGGTCCTTGGTCTTTTTGGGTGTTTTTGGTGCAAGGGTCTTTAAATAGGACTGAAAGAAGTCTAAACTGGCTTGTGATATACATTGGGTCTTTTGTATCATATGTGTTGTGTTCTAGGCCCATACTATCACGGACCTACCAAGAAGAACAGCTAGTTGGCCATATGAAATTTGGACATTTACTTTTAATTAGCAGAGGATAAATAAATATATATGTTCATGTTGGCTTTAGTCTAAGAATCTCCTGCTGACTATAGGGAGAGTAGAACAGAGGCGACAGAGAAATGCAAGGGTGTCAGAGATGAGAAACACGGGGGGTACAGAGATGATATAGGGAGAGCAGAACAGAGGAGAGAGAGAGAAACACAGGGGTGTCAGTGTGTATGAACGACCATCATCTACAGATATATTTGCAGATCACTCAATCTGCAGATATATCTGTGCAGTGTGTACGCACCATGTGAGTAGGTTTGTGTACTTATGTGTTTTGCATTTTTCAATTGACTTATCTGTTAAGTTTGTAACATATGTGACTGTTATTCTCAGCGATTTAGTGGCTTATTTCTACTTGGTTGTTCTGTGTCTATAGACATAAACTTGATCTAGACCTCATTCAGAAGCTATTCAACAACATAAGCATGTTTTTTTTAAGCTTTCCAAGTGATGAGTGTAATCTTGCTCTTGAAGATAGCAAACACCACTGTTAGGAGTAGGTCAGATTTCGCAAGCACCGCATGCTGATACAAACTTTCAATACTTCTCATGGGAAATCATACTAGCAGATTGCTTTGCCTTATCAGTGGAAGATAAAATGACCCTGTAGTTTCTAAAACAGAATTCTGAGTTTTAAATCAATCATATTTTTATGACTAATCCATTTAAGATTAAAGATGGAACCACAACCACAGTACAATTTTTTTTTTTAAAGATAATAGTTATTAAAGATTGGTGATCATTCCATGTAAACTAGGTTTTATTGTTCTTATCACCATTTTTTTATGTTAATAGTTTTCATGTTGCAACGTTAATTAGATTAGTCATCAAAACAAACATTGTGCTAGTCTGACTGGGGGTGATTCCCATGTTGAACAGCCCTGGGAAGGAGATCCTGGAGCTATTCAATTAACCATGCTAAGTCTGACTAGAACCACTTAAATTGGAGAATGCTTGCTACCGCGCCTTAAGCTGGGTGTTTAGTCGCGGTAACCGGCATTCTCTGACTAAAGATGAGCCTGTTAGTGCCGCACTAAGCTGGAAAACAGTATCGTGACCGGCACTTAAGTTGGATTTCTTCTAGCACTTCAGGAGGGTACGAGCAGAAATTCTGTAGTTCCAATGTGTAATTGTTCTTTTATAGATTTCACACTTTATTGATTATCTTTATTAATTGAAGACATATCAAATACATTATCATAAAAGTGAAAACATTCCCTCTTATGTTGTTTCCATTACAAAAGTTCTACACCAATTTGGTGTATTTATAATAAAAGTGGTAACACTCAATCTTCTGGTGTTTTTATAAAACTCTCCCCTTTGGTGTTAACATCATGAAAGTGGTAATACTTCCCTTTTTGGTGTGTTCATAATAAGAGGTAATCCTCATTGACTTGGTGTTGACATCATAATAGAGGTAATACTTAAACTTTGCTATTTTCATCATAAAATAGGTAATAATCCCCCCTTTGTTGTTTCCATCAAAGAATATTAATACCCCCTTTTGGTGTTTTTATAATCAAATTGTTAAGCTCCCCATCCTTTGGTGTTTCATCACACCATTGGTAATACTCCCCCTTTGTGTTTTCATCATTGAAATAGTAATAAACCCTCTTACTGGTGTTTTTAGCAAAATAGAGGGAATATTCCATCCTTTGGACTGGTCATCATAAAAGTGGTAATTATCCACCCTTTAATGTTTTAATCTTTTTCATAAGACTGATAATACTACCCCTTTGGTGTTTTCATCTTAAAATGGAAAATAATCCTATTTTGGTGTTTATATAATTAGGGTATTACCATAATAAAAGTGGCAATATTGCCTCCTATGGTTTTTCATAATAAAATATGTAATACTTCCTTCTTTGTTGAGTTCATCATAAAAATGGTAATACTCCCCCCTTTGGTGTTGTCTTCATGCAAGTAGCAATACTTCTACCATTGGTGTTTTCATAATATGAGAGGCAATACTCACCTATTTGAGGTTTTTATCATAAAAGGGGTAATCATCTTCTCTTTGGTGTTGTCATCATAGTAGATGTAATACTTCCATCATAAAATAGGTAAATTTCATCAAAGTGGTAAACCCCACACACTTTGGTGTTTTAATGAAAAAGTAGTATACACCTCCCTTTGGTGTATTTATAATAAAAGTTATAATTCTACCCCATTTGGTCCACACTTTGGAGCTTTCATAGTAAAATTGGTACTACTCCCCATGTTGGTGTTTTCATAATAAATATGGTAAAACTATCTCTTTTTGTGTTTTCATAATAAGAGGGATAATACTCCCCTCTTTGAGGTTTTCAACATAAAAGAGATAATCCTTCCACCTTTTGTCTTCTATAATGGAGGCAATACAATACTTCCCCTTTAGTGTTTTCAACTTAAACTAGGTAAGAATCTCCTCCCTTTGGAGTTTTCATCATAAAAGTGGTAAAATTTCCAATTTTGGTGTTTTCATCATAAAATTAGTAATACACATTTTCACTTTGGTGTTTTTATCCAAAGAGAGGAAATACTCTCCCTTTTGGTGTTTTCATAATCAGAGAAATAATACTCCCCTCTTTGAGGTTTTTTATCATATAAGACTTAGGACCTCATTCAGAGGCGGTCGCAAGAAGCGATCGCTCTCTCTGAATGAGGGAGGGCTCTTCTTTTTTTTGGTGCGGCCTCCTGGTCGAATGCTAAGCTGTGGGTTACCACCCACAGCTTAGCTAGCGATAAGGGTGATGGTCATGATGGTGATCACCATCGCAACCATCGGGGCTTGCGACCACACCCTAAGGTTGGATCTGGGCACTCGCAAGCCCCAGGGAGATTTCTGCTCTGATGGAGCAGGAAGCTCCCCACTGACATCACTGATAATGTCAGTGCGGCCACCCACAAAATGGTAGGCGTTCCTTAAGGAACGCCTCCATTTTACAAACCACCCCCCGGCCTGCCTACAAAAAGGGGCGAGCTGTCGATCAACATTGACAGCCGCCCCTTTTGTAGGGAGCTCCGGAGCGAGAGAGTTTCTCTCCCGCTCCAGGGCTTGCGCACGCGCAACCTGGTTGCGAGCATATCGGTGCTTGCGACCGGGTCTGAATGACCCCCTTTATTCTTTCCTCTTTGTTGTTGTCATCATAATATAGGTAATACTTCCCACTTTGATGTTTTCATCATAAAAGTAGTAATACACCATCTCACTTTGGTGTTTTTATCAAAATAGAGAAAATACAACCCCCCATTTGGAGTTATCATCATAAAAGTGGTAATTACCCATGCTTTAATGTTTTCATCTTAAAATAGATAATTGGTATTTTTATCATAAAAGTGGTAATAATGTCTTCTATGTTTTTTTTATCATAAAATAGGTAATACTCCCTTCTTTGTTGATTTAATTGTAAAAGTGGTAATACTTTCACTTTTGGTGTTGTCATTATAAAAGTGTTAATACTCCCCTCTTTGAGTTTTTTTCTTTCTTAAAAGGGGCAATCCTAGCCTCATTATTAATTGTCATCATAAATAATACTTCTACTTTGGTGTTTTCATCATCAAAGTGGTAAACTCCATCCCCTTTGTTGCTTTCATCACAAAAGTAGTAATAAACCACCCTTTGGTGTTTTCATAATAAAAGTTATAATTCTATCTTCTTTGGTCCACCCTTTGAAGCTTTCAACATACAATTGGTATTACTCTGCATGTTGGTGTTATCATAATAAATGTGGTAATACTCCCCTTTTTGCGATTTTCATCATAAAAGAGGGAATCCTCTCCCCTGGTGTTCTCATCATGATAGAGGTAATACAAAAGTGTTTACATCATAAAATAGGTAATATTCCCCTTTGAATTTATCATCATCAAAGTGATAATATTCCCCTTTGATATTTTCATCATGAAATTAGTAATACACACTCTCACTTTGGTGTTTTTATCAAAAGAAAGGAAATATTCCCCTTGTGTTGCTTCGATAATAAGAGAAGTAATACTCCCCTCTTTGACCTTTTTTTATTATAAAAGAGGTAATTCTTCCTCTTTTTAGTGTTGTCATCATAACAGAGGTAATATTACCACTTTGGTGTTTTTAACATAAAAGTGGTAATACTCCCCTTTTGGTGTTTTAATCTTAAAATGGATAATAATCCAATGTTGGTGTTTTTATCATAAAGGTGGTAATATTCCTCCTTTGGTATTATCATCATAAACGTGTAATACTGCCTCCTATGTTTTTTATCATAAAATAAATAATACTCTCTTTGTTGATTTAATCATTAAAGTGGTAATACTTCTTCTTTTGGTGTTGTCATCATAAAAGTGGTAATACTTCTCACTTTAGTGTTTTTATAATATGAGAGGTAATACTCTCTTCTATAAGGTTTTTTTTTTTATCATAAAAGGGGCAATCCTTCCTTCTTTGGTGTTGTTATCATAATATAGATATAACACTTCCACTCTGGTGTTTTTATCACAAAATAGATAATAATCCCGTTTTTCACAATCAAAGTGGTAAACCTCACTCGGTTTGGTGTTTTAATCAAAAAGTAGTAATACACCCCCATTTTGTGTTTTCATAATAAAAGTTATAAATCTATACCCTTTGGTCACTCTTTGGAGCTTTCCTCATAAAATTTGTAAAATTCCCCACATTGCTGTTGTCATAATAAATCTGGTAATACTATCTCTTTTGATGTTTTCATAATAATACCCCTTTTACACCAGATCTAAAACCCGCGTTATTGCAGGGTTAACCCAGGTAGCTCCTTGTTGTAAAAGGGACAGGGTTGGATTCCAGGGTTGAGTTACCCAGCAATGCAACCCAGGTAACTTGCAGGGTTTAACACAGGAATGACCTGTGAAACCCTGCAGTGTAAACGGCACGATCCGGGTCACAATGACCTGGAGCATGCCACATGCCGGACAATAGGCGGCTTCAGTGACGCTTGGAGATGACATCATCTCCAAGGGTCCACTTCCATGCCAGAAGTGCCGGGTCACTGCTCCGGTGTGAACAGCGCCTACTTGGGAATATCCTGGGTCTGCGCCGGTTAAATTCCGAGTCTGATCCGGTTTGGAACCCTGTTCCAACCTCCGGGTTAGACCTGAAATTTAGGTATACAAGTGGTAATACTCCCCTCATTATCATCATGAAACTGGTAATACTCCCATCTTATGCGTAATGATCCCCTCATTGATGTTTTTATTATAACAGTACTGTAGTCCTCCTCCCTTTGATGTTTACATCATAATTGAGGCAACTTTTCCTATCTGATGTTTTTATCCTGAATGTGGTAATATTCCCCCTTTGGTATTATAAATGAAACTGCTTTCTTTGTTGATTTCACCGTTAAAGTCGTAATACCTCCCCTTTTGGTGTTGTCATCATAAAAGTGGTAATACTTCCCACTTTAGTATTTTCATAATAAGAGAGGTAATACTACCTTCTTTGATGTTTTTATCATAAAAGTTTTAATCCTCCTCCAATTGGTGTTTACATCATAATAGAGTTAATATTTCCAAGTTGGTATTTTCATCATAAAATAAATAATAATTGCCCCTTTGGTTTATCATCATAAAAATGGTAATACTCCCCCTTTTGGTGTTTTCTTCATCATCTTCATCATCATCATCACACTGGTAATACTCTCCTGTTTGGTGTAATACACTCCCTTTTCTAGATGTTTTAATCATAAAATAGGTAATCCTCCCCCCTTTGGTGTTTACATCATAGTAGAGGTAATAATTCTACTTTTGTGTTTTCATCATAATGCAGGTAATAATACACAGTTTGATGTTTTGATCATACAGTACGGGGTTGAACCTACTAGCCACAATGATCTCACCGGCACGAGCATAGGGCAGCGAGCAAAATTCTGCGTATTTGGGCTCTGAGCGATCCACGAAGGGTGCAAGGTGCCGGTCCGTTGCCGGCGTTTTATCGCCATTACAATGGCAACTAGCACCACTCGTGGCTAATTGGATTGACCCCTAAAAGTAGTAATACTCCCCTTTGGTAGTTTCACAATAAAATATATAAATCTCTCTTTGAGAATTGTGGGCCTGATTCATCTTGGTTCGCAATTGAAACAGCATACGCAGATCGGCTGATGGTGCAAACTGCGCATGCGTATGCTTTGCAGTGTGTGCACAGTTCAGCATTGTGATCGCACTGCAATCACGTACCAGATACAAAGCCATTGCAGAGTCAGTGATGGAACGTCAGATTTTGTTGTGGTGACGGAAGATTGGTCGGAGAAACGCAGGTGTGTCTGTTCATTTGAATGCCATTATATGGGCGTGCATAAAGTAGCCAGTGCGATGGCAAACGCAGCTTGAGTACTCATTGCATGCGACGAGACTTGCAATTTCTGTGACAGCAAAAAAATATGGTAGTTGCTCAAATCAGCTAATTGCATAACACAGGTGCTTGTAAAGGGCGGGGTTTACACTGAACACAGAAAAAAAGAGTTTTGCCCCCCAGCACACTGCAGCAAAATCAATACTTAAATCCTACATGATGATAGCGATTTAGAGGTATTAGTTACATACATTTGCAAATATATGAATAAGCGCCAGGCGAATCGTCAAGGCTCCTCTATACTGGCGTCCCTTTTTCGTGTGATGCCCTGGGGATGGCCCTTGGCTGGAATTTTTTTGGGGTGCCTTGCTTCTCAGACGTGAACCCCTTAATGTTAGGGACGCCAGTATAGAGGAGCCTTGACGATTGGCCTGTACTGTAGGAACAAAAACAGGCGCAAATTATGTGATTTTAGCTATTTTTATGATTTTGTTTTTAGAAAAAAATACAGATCCAAAACCAAAACACGCGAGGGGCGGTTTTGGCAAATCCAAATCCAGATCCAAAACAAGAAGGAGATACAGATCCAAAACCAAAACATGGGGGTCGGCGCACATCCCTACATGAAAGTAGTACTACTCTCCCTTTGATATTTTCATAATAAAAGTAGTAGTTATCCCCTCTTTGGTGGTTTCATCTTCTTCATAAAAGGGGTAATACTAAACACTTTGCTGTTTTCATCTTACAAGTAGTTATTCTCCTCCATTTTTTATCATAAATGAGGTAATACTACCACCTTTTATATTTTCATCATAAAAGTGGTAATACTTCTCTCCTTGCTTTTTTCATTATATATTGATTCAATCATAAACAGGTAGTACACCCTTTGGTGTTTTAATCATAAAAGTATAATTCCCCCTTTGCTGTTATCATCATAAACATGATAATTTTCCCTATTAGGGTGTTTTCATCATAAAAGGAATAATAATACCAACTTTGGTATTTTTTAAATTAAATTGGTAATAGTTCCTCTATTGCTGTTTTCATTATACAAGTAATAATACTCCCCACTCTGGTATCTTCATGGAAAAAAAAAGTAATACTCCCCACTTTTGGTTTTTCTTCAGACAAAGGGCAATACTCCCCCCTTTTGTGTTATCATCATAAATGTGTCAATTCTCCCCATTTGGTGATATCATAAAAATGGCAATACTCCTCATCTTAAAAGTAGAAATAAACCCCTCTTGTGTTTTCATTGTTAAAGCTAGATATCTTGGATGAAGGCATTTACTTATATAGGTTACAATTAATTATCAGTCAATCTGATTGTATGAGATCTGATTGTATAATATTGTGATTTATAATATTGCACCATTCCTTGGGCTTGTTCTTTTCTGTATTTCATTAGGATAACTTTGGTGACCCTGCAGAAATGATCACACTGTGCAGTTATGGATTATGATTAATACAATACTTTAAGTATATTTATAATTTTGCATAACTGTGTATTGATGTTTAGTCTTATTTTAATCAGCATTTAATATGTATTGTTTTATAGATAAATACTGCATCTCTTTTGTAAAGATAAATGTAATATTATTTATGTAATGTTTTAGATCCCTTTATTTGCAGGTAAGCAATGTAATGTGCTGTATCTGAAACTCTATATTTCCCCTCACCCATGATACTGTAAAACAAAGGAAATCCAGCATGAGATAGACATCGGTGGGGCCCTCTCGCTTTATGAAGATCGGGCTGCACACACAAAGAAGAAGGTTCTGACCCAGCCGACGTTGAGTATACACAGATCCCTGCCTGTACCAATGATTTTATTCCCTAAGGACGATTTGAATGTGAACTTATAAATTGTACTGCAGTGACTGTTGGAAGTCAGTACATTCAAAATTGAAGCCTTGTGTTGGTGCCAACCTCGCATGTGCATTGTAAATGGCGGTACTCTTTTTATTTCTTTGTGCAAGTAAATCTTTTGGACTTTGGAACTCCAAGTATGCTGAGCAGACTACACAATTATTTTACTTTAATATCATCATAAAAGTACTTCTCCCCTGTGGTGATTTTTGTATAAAAGAGCTAATACTCACTCCTTTTGTATTTTCATCATAAAGGTGGTCATTCACTCCCTTAGGTACTTTTATCATAGAAATGTCAAGACTACTTTCCCCTTTGGTGTTTTCATCATACAATTGGTAATACTCTCCTTCTTGGTGTTTTACATAACAGAGGTAATACTCCCCTTTCTGTGTTATTATCATAATAAAAGGTAATAATACACACTCCTTTGGAATTTACATCATAGAACTGTTAATACTTCCCTATTTGGTGTTGTTAAATCATAAACAAGGTAATACTCACCCCTTTGGTGTTTTCATCATGATGGTGTTACCATCTCTTCTTTGGTGTTTTTTTCTATACAAAGGTAATTCTCCCTTTCTCCCCTATAAATAAGAACATATAGAAGAGGGAGAGTGAATCAATTAATTTCATCTAGACATGTTACTATTAAGGGACATCCGAATAGTTATAAAAATTCTTATCACTCACAAAATGATCAAAAGCCTACAAATAAATATCCTCTTGACCCCAAACCCAGGCTCTCTATTTGATTATCAGAACCACAAACAGCCAAACGCTCAGATCTAGGGGCCAGATCCAAAATGAAACCTTCAATTAAAAATCGTCCAATGAGACAACGTGTTGCCTCAGAAGATTTTCAGAAGGACTGACCCCCATCCAATCATTGGTAACGAGAACCCAGGCCTTGTCAATATGCACCAATATACAAATGACTAAGACACAGAAGCCCAGAGGTAGAAGGGGAGGCACACACACCAAGAAAAAATCTTAGGAGATTTCAAAACTCTCAAAACATGAAAACAATAATATTGACAGAATAAACAATAAGAGCCTAACTACTTTGGAAAAGCCAAGTGTCTTTAACTTATCATCTAAAAAACTAGATCAGTATCAATTAACTTTATTAAATAAGTGATTAAAGTTTTCCCCTACAATAGACCCTAATCTATTCAAACTTTTTGTATATCTGAATAAATTTGTGTGCAATCTATGCCGCTAAAGATATTTTGCCAACAAACAGTTTAAGAAAGATTGAGACTATTCTTTTCCAGTCCCTCTATATTCCACTGATGCTTTACCCTTGTCCATACTTGAGGATTTATGGGAGGAGGGCCGAATCATTTAAACTAATTCCAAATCAACAGTTCAGATTTTTTATACCAATACACATTGTTTACACAACAAATTAAAACTCAAAGCTGAATTTTATCCCATATCTGCCAAAAGTAATACAGTGGAATCTTTTTACGAAATCACTGTAGAATATTTTACATCTTTATGTCTTCAGACAAAAAGGAAAAAGACAATCTCAAATCTTTCCAAAAGTGAGACAAATGCATTAAAATCATTAATCAAGGACACTTCGATTCTCATAAAGCAGGCAGACAAGGGTGGGGGCCTGGTAGTTCAAGACAGAGCTGACTATCTAAAAGAGGCATCTAACCAATTGAATAATCAATCCTTTTACTGTGTCTTACCTTCAGACCCCACCCAAGCCTTCCTCCTTGAACTCGAATCCCTATTGGATCCGCACTGGGCTCGGGGATTATAACAAAGGAAATCTGGCAATTTCTTTACAATCCCCACCCAATTATAATCTCTCACTTCACCTCCTGGGTGTTCCATCATCTCTGGTATCAATTCCCTCACTTCCAATCTTTCCCAATATGTTGACACATTTCTTTAACCCTATGTCCCTGCTCTTAGACCACATCTCGGAGACACTACATACTTCCTACAATAGATTGAGTCCATAAAGTGGAAATCAATGGACGTCTCTTCTCTTTACACCAATATCCCTCATACAACTGGAATCCAATCAATCCTTTCTGTATTCTCCTGAGATGTGGATCTAGAACATTTTGACCTGATTTCTTTCATACTTACACACAATTATTTTCTTTTTTTCTGACACCTTTTATCTTCAAGTCATGTGAATGGCTATGGGGACCAGGTTTGCACTGAGCTATGCAAACCTTTACATGGGTGAGTTTGAAGACCTCCATGTGTGGGGGAACAAGTTTGGTGTGAACCTGGTCTTCTATGGCCACTACATTGATGATGTTTTTCATTTGGTAGGGGGATCTTTCCACTGCTGCATGATTTGTTTCTTCACTCAATCACAATTCTTTCAACCTTTCATTTACTTACCATTACAATACAGACCATATAGATTTCCTGGATGTAAGCCTTGAGGCCAGATATAATGCCATGTATTCCTCTAAGTACATGATACCAGTAAGTACTCAATCATATTTACATTTTAAAAGTGCCCACCACTACCCTTGAAAAGCCAATATTCCAAAGGGCCAATTGATTAGATTGTGTAGAAATAGCTCCAATTTCGATATTTTCCACATACAAGCAAGAGATATGTTAACATCATTTAGAAGAAGAGGTTATCCCAAACACATTTTACAGAAAGCCTTCAAAGAAGTTTTACTCATAGAAAGATCCAATTTGCTCATGACTAAAAAGGAGAATAAAGAACAAATATACAACAGAATGATAGAGACATCTCATTCATATGCAAATATAACCAATGCTCACTATTATAAGGTGATGATGCATTAATCCAATGGTGGGCTATCAATACTTTCTGGTTTGCATTATGGATTCAATGAATTATTAATACAACAATGAAATGTGAGATAGACTAGGTGCGTTTATATAAATGGTGAATTAAGGACCAGAATGGTGAATTACATTAATTCAATTATATAAGATATCACATATTGGAAACAGTATCAGTACGGGTGATACTATTGGGTAGAGGGGTGCCCCCCTCATTTAGTAAGATTTTCATACTGGTACATTTAGTTCTCTTACAATTCATGCATACTGCAGGCTTAAGGCCATTTTCTGAGTTCCTCCCTTTTTCCATTTAGAGCTCTACTTACCAATATTATTAGTATATGACCGCTTGATTTAATTACATAGAAACAATAAATCAACAAATTGAGACACATGGTCAGGTTTCATTTATTTTGATGTTATAAAAAAATTTACATTTCTCATAAATATTTATCACATTTTCACTTTATATCACCTTTCAATTTTTAATTGTTATTTCGCTGAACTTGGTTCTATTCGCACCAACCTTTTTAATGCATACCTAATAAAGATTTATCTCTTTATATGAATAAATAATCTTGTGTGAGCCACACATCAAGACAAATCTTTCTTTCTCTAAGTAACTTAGTAACTGTTAACATTTGTCAGATGGCAGCACCCCCAATTTGAATATAAATTATATACATCAATTATGGGGTTTTTCTACAGCAACATGAAATGTGTGCAGATGTATCTTTCCTACTGCTGTTTTCATTATAAAAGTAATAATACTCCCCACTCATGGAAAAAAAGGTACAGCTCCCCACTTTTAGTTTTTCTTCATACTAAGGGTAATACCCCTCTTTTTGTGTTATCATCATAAATGAGGCAATACTCCCCATTTGGTGGTATCATCATAAGGATGGCAATACTCCCCTGAGTTATTTTCATCTAAAGTAGAAATAAAGCCCTCTTGTGTTTTCATCATAAATGTATTTCTCTCCCTGTGGTTTTTTGTATTAAAGAGCTAATACTCACTCCTTTTGTATTTTCATTATAAAGGTGGTCATACACTCCCTTAGGTACTTTTATCATAGAAATGTTATGACTACTTTCCCCTTTGGTGTTTTCATCATACTATTGGTAGTACTCCCAGATTTGGTGTTGTTAAATAATAAAAAATGTAACACTCATCCCATTGGTGTTTTCATCATGAAGTGGTACTACTCCCCTTCTTGGTGTTTTACATAACAGAGGTAATACTCCCCTTTCTGTGTTATTATCATAATAAAAGGTAATAATACACACTGCTTTGGTGTTTACATAATAGAACTGGTAATTATCCCCCATTTGGTGTTGTTGAATCATAAAGGAGGTAATACTCACCCCTTTGGTGTTTTCATTATTATGGGGTCCCCACTATGGCCCTGTGTGGAGTTTGCATATTCTCCCTGTGCTTGCATGGGTTTCCTCCGGGTGCTCCGGTTTCCTCCCACACTCCAAAAATATACTGGAAGGTTAATTGGGTCCCAACACAAATGGTCACCTTTCCTCTAGTGTTTACATATATTCTATAACCAGTCCCATCAAAAATGGTGATTGATTATTCCCCTCTAGTTTTGGTATTTCCTCTGAGTAGCGGCCTGCATCCGGACATGGGCGTCATTTCCGTTAATCGGCGATGACGCGCGGTAGCGTAGTGTGGACCTATCCCGGAGGTTGCGCGGCCTCAGAAGGACACTTCTTGGTGCTGTCCGAGTAATGGCCCGGGCGGCGGATGTTCACCGCCACGGAAACCGGAAGTGACGTCATGCGTTCCAGGGAGTGGAACGCATGATGCCGCTTCAGTTATTATCGGATTAAGGTATATTGTGAAGGTTCTTTGGAAGAGCTCCTTATAAAAATAGGGCAATAGAGGTAATCAAATGAAGTCAAGCTGATGTTTGATTTGTATTAAGATGTTTTTGATTGCAAGCTGGTTGGTGTCCGCCCACTAGTCACAAGAAGTGGGAGGCAACTATCATCCCCTATAAATATCTGATTCCATACTATGTACACACACACCTTGATAAAGACCTTATATGGTTGAAACGCGTTGGTGGAGTTTTGATGCAGCTGTACCATTGCCCTACAGGAAGGGAGGTATAGCTCAATAGGGGGAGCTTTTCTTAAATAACCCCTATGTGTTCTAAACTGCACCTTTTCTGAAAAAGGACATTTATGGTATGCAGCCATTTTATTTGTGTGTTTGAAATAAAAATTTTTATGGATTTTACACTATGTATGTGTTTTTTCTTCTATTTTGCATATGTCCATGAGGAAATACACGTGGTTAATGAATTCATGGTGTTGAAGATCTGACGGAATTAGAATTGGATATTTTCCTTTGAATTATTAATTTCTCTGGATTACAAAGGGGACTAATAATGTGACTATATGACAGTTTTATATTATATTTTTTATTGAATTATTTATGGTGTATTTTCCCTGACTAATATCAGGCTTAATCTATACCCCTGAGGACAGTGCGCTTAGATCCAAACTACTTTTGTATAGTAATGTGTTTATGATCCGGTGTTTATCATTGGGAGATAAGCTGCCAGTCCGTCAACTGTGTGCGCAAAAAATAACCCTTTTTTCAGTGTTCATAACCCAAGTGTGCATTTGTGTGAGCATATGTTTAGGTGTTTACATCATAAATTGCAGTAATACTCCATCCTTTGGTGCGTTTACTATAAAAGGGGTCATAATACTAATTTTGGTGGGGGGTTTTTTATCATAAAAGAGGTAATACACCCTCCCTACTTTTATTAATCTTAAAAAAATGAATACTCCCCCTTAGGAGTTGTCATCATCATAAGGGGTAATAATAATCCTTCTTTCCTATTTTTATTGTAAATGTGGTAATACTCGCTTTTGGTTTTATTTTTTATCATAAAAAAGGTAATTCTCCTCCATAGGTGTTTTTATCATAAATATGGTAATTACTACCCTTTTGTTTTTTTCATCATAAATTAGGTAATACTCCCCAGTGGGATGCGGTTTAGATCCCGCAATCGGGATGCAGTCTGAAGGAACCCGAACACTGCAATCCCGATCGCACAGAGAACACCGCCAACGGATACCGATATGACTGGGGATGTCAACGTCGGGATCCCTGAGGACGGCATCCCGATAATAAAAATACGGGGGAAATGTAAGTATCAGTCGCAGGGGGAAAGGTTAGGTTTAGGCAACCCAGGGGGACTTGGGGTTAGACTGTGGGAGGGGGGAGGTTAGGTTTATGCTCTAGACTGGGGGGGTTAGGTTCAGGCACCACCGGGAGGAGGGTTAGGCACTAAGGGAGGAGGGTTAGGTTTAGGCATTTACCATTAGGGTTAGGGTGCAGGGTAAGGGAGGTTAGTATGAGGGTGCAGGAAAGGAGGGTTAGGGTGTAAATAGGACAGGGGAACATTACTCACCGTTCCCCTGTCAGGATTTGAACCATCGGTATGCAGCTGTACTGATAGCCAGCATCCCGTCCATTGGTATTTTTTACATATTCTTCCCCATTAGGTGTTTTTGTTTTTCATAATAGGGGTAAAACTACTTCCTCCTCCTTTGGGGATTTCATCATCAATGGTGTAGTAAAAGAAGTAATACTTGCCCCTTAAGTATTTTCATCATCACAAACTGTAATAATTCTCCACTTTAGTATTTTCACCATAAATGTAGTAATACTTCTTTTTTTTATTCATCATAAGCTAGGTAATATGTCACCCCTTAGGTGTAATTTTTTTCAGAAAAGGGGTAATAATACTTCTCGATTGGTGATAACATCAAAGGTTTAGTAATCCTCCCCCTTTGGTAAGTGGTTTAAGAGGTATTACTTTCCCATTAGGGGTTTTCATCATCATAATGGGTAATAATACTCTCAACTTTAGTGCTTTTATCATAAATATGGTGATACTTCTCATATGGTTTTTCATCATAAACAAGGTAATAGTCCACACTTTAGGTGATTTTTTTTTAGAAAAGGGGTTATACTCCCTCCTCCTTTGGTGATTTCATCATCAAAGGTGCACTAATACTCACCTTTTTGGAGACAGGTTAAATAGGGAATACTTCCCTCTTTAGTGTTTTCATCATCATATGGGGTAATAATATTCCCCCTTTAGTGTTTTCATCATAAATGTTGTAATACTAGCCTTTGTTTTTTTCATCATTAGTGAGGTAATACTCCTCTTTAGATGTTTTTATCATAAAAGAAAATTTATACTCCTCCCTTTGTTGATTTCATTATAAATAGGGTAATACTTACCCTTTGGTTTTTTCATAATAAGTGAGTTAATACACTCCCCTTAAGGTGTTTTCCTTTTAAAAGGGGTAATAATTCCCTCTCCCCCTTTGGTGATATCATCATCAAAGATGTAGCAATACTCTTCCCTTTGGAGAGCTGTTAAAGAGGTAATGCTTAACCCTTAGGTAATACTCCTTCACTTCTTTGGTTTTTCATAATCACAAGGGGAATAATACTCCTCCTTTAGTGTTTTATTAAAACTGTGGCAATACTCCTCCCTTTAGTTTTTTTTGCCATAAAGAGGTAATACTCCCCCTTAGGTGCTTTCATATGCATAAGAGGTAATAATACTCCCGTGTTATTGTTTGCATTATTAAATTGTAAGACACCCTCCTTTGGGTTTTTCAGCATAATAGAGTTAATACTACTCCAACTTAGTTGTTTTCATCATCATAAGGGGTAATAATACTCCCCGTTTTAGTCTTTTCACCATAAAATAGGTAATAATCCTGCCTTTAGTGTTTCATCATAAATAATACTCCCCCTTTTGTTTTTTCCATTATAAAAGAGATAATACTCATCATAAGGGGCAGAAATACTCCCCCTTTAGTGTTTTTTAATAAAAATGTGGTAATACTCCCCACTTGTTTTTTTTACAATAGTGGAGGTAATACTTCCACCTTAGATGTTTTCATCTACATAAGGGGTAAAAATGCACCCCTATAAGTGTTTGCATCATAAAAGTGTAATACTCCCCCCCTTTGGTGTTTTTCACCATAAAAGAGATAATACTCCCCCCTTAAGTGTTTTCATCATCATAAGTGGTAATAATACTTCCTCTTTTAGTGTTTTCATCATAAATGTAGTAAGTGTTTTAGATGTTTTTATAATAATGGGTATAAATATTTCCCCCTTTAGTCTTTTTATAAAAATGCAGTAATGCTCCCCCCTTTGGTTTTTCCACCTTAAAGGAGGTAATACTCCTCCCTTAGGTGCTTTCATCATCATGTGGGGTAAAAATACTCCCCCATTTGTTTTTGCATCATACAAGAGATAATACTCCACCTTAGGTGTTATCATCATAATAATATTCCCAATTTTAGGGTTTTCATTATAAATGTGGTAATACTCCCCACTTACATGTTTTCATAATAAAGGGGAAAACATAGTACCCCATTTAGTCTTTTTTTATCATAAATGTGGTAATACTTCCCCTTTTTGTTTTTTTCAATATAAAATAGGTAATAGTTCCCCTTTATTGTTTCATCAATAATGTGGTAAAACTCCCCCCTTTGGTTTTTTCATTATAAAAGAGGTAGTACTCCCCCCTTAGGTGTTTAAATGATCATACAGGGTAAAAATACACACCCATTTGTATTTTCATCATAAAAGAGATAATACTCCAACTTGGGTGTTTCTATCATCTTAGGGCTAATAATACTCCCCATTTTAGGGTTTTCATTATAAATGTGGTAATACTCCCACTTAAGAAAATTCATAATAGAGAGTAAAAATATTTCCCCATTTTAGTTTTTTTATCGTAATGTGGTAATACTCCCCCCTCAGGTTTTGTCACCTTAAAAGAGGTAATACTCTCCCCTAAGGTGTTTTCATCATCATAAGGGGTAATAATACTTCCCTGTAGATAATTGTATCATAAAAGTATAAAAAAAGTACTCCCATCTTTGTTTTCCATCATAAAAGAGATAATACTTCCACCTTAAGTGTTTTATCCTTATAAAAGGTTAATAATACTCCCCATTTTAGAAATTTTACCATAAATGAGGTAATACTCCCACTTAGATGGTTTCATTATCATAAGGTGTAATAATACTACCCCTTTAATGTTTTTCTTATAAATGTGGTATTACTCTCCCCCTTTGGTTTTTTTCACCATAAAAGAAGTAAACTCTCCCCATTATGGTGTTTCCATTATTATAAGGGGTAATAATTCTCCCCCTTTTTTTCAGTATAAAAGAGTTTCTCCTCCACATTAGGTGTTTTTAGCATCATAAAGGGTTGATAATACTCCCCTGTTAGTACACTTTTTATGGAAACACTATTTCCTACAGAGTTAATAGTGCCTCTTCAGGTGTTTTCATCATATAAAGGGTAATAATAATACTACCGCTTTAGTGTTATTAATAAAATTGTGGTATACTATCTTCTTTGATATTTTCACCATAGAAGAGGTAATACTTCCCCTTTAGGTGTTTATTTATGATCATAAGGGGTAATAATACACCTCCTTTAGTGTTTTAATACAAATATAGTCCATTTAAACATGGCCAAAGAGGCCATGTTTCGATGGACCCACTGCACCTGCCCTATGGCGGTGGTGCACATAATGGTGCGCCGATGGTGGAGTGTCTTGAATCACTGGTGGTGTTACACCATACAGCAATGCTTGGCATTTCAGTGCTTGCACATTTTGGTGCATACTAAAACATGAGAGGAAGGCAGAAGTAGCATTTACATATTATTGACACCGTGACTATGCAAAAAGATACAGTGAAAGCGCCAACTGCCTGTACCCTAAATCAGGCCCTATAACTGGTAAAGCACTTTTTACTTACTAGTCATCAGAATATTTTTTTATGATGTTAAACGCAATTTGTGATGTTGTTTCTTATGTATTAGATTAGACAGTCATATTCCCTTTGTGTCATCCATCTACCCCTGGCTGTATGTAATATTTGGGTATCGTATTTATCTATGTATTTGTTAGGTGTAACTAAAAAATTAAATATGTTAAGAAACAAATAATATTTAAAAATACTACTCAGGTACTTTCATATGCCAAACATACAGTATATATAGAGGGAGAAATGTCGAAAGGATCTGTCATCTTCAAGCAGAAAGTAAATTAGATATGTAAATCTTTTATATGGCCGTGATCTTAGCATACCAGTAAATGCAATGTGAGAATTGATTTTCTTGAGGGTGTTTCTTTTTTCATTATTAGATTGAACTTATTAGTAACATATGCATACAGACTGTATCATTTATTAAACAGACTGGTGTTGTGACAGTAGTAAATATGCTGCCTTTATTTAAGATGGATGATAGGTAGAAAGAATGTTAAATATATAATATGAATTATTTGTACATTGCTTTGTACTGTACATATTATTTATATGGATGAGTTTTCTAACAGTTACAAAGCAAACTTGTCGTGAGCATAGAGCTGCATATTTTAAGAGACAACCTAAACTGTGAATAAAATATAATTTTTTTCATACACTCCATAATAAAGAATAAGTATATTGGAGAGTATTCATGCCCAGTGATAATATCTATCTGGACTGTCAGTTCTATAGTGTGCACCTAAGTACACTGTTATTCCTGACCCTCACCCTTACTTATTATGATAACAGGACCATAGACTAATGTGTATAATCAAATTATAACAAGTTATACTTGAAAGGATACAGAGCCCCCTAAGGTGACTACCCACTGTATCACATTGTGAGCAACACTGCATACGATTTAAGACAATACTGTGCAATTAATCCACACAATATTAATAAATGTACATATAAGACAGCAGCGTCACTTACATTGGTGATATCCGATGCGGTTGTGGCTTGAATCTGCGTGCAAGGGGCGTGGCCTCACTCTATGATTTTAATACTATAAAGCACACCTATCGGTGTGTTTTTTTTATAAGGATAACTGATTAAAAGTTATGTTTTAGATTATATTTCTGTATTTACAAAAAAGAGTGGCCCAGAAAGAGGGTTATTTTTTTTTATCTTTTTTTGCCTTTGCATAACAGTATCTTTCAGTACTTACAAAACTTTGGGAGCACCACTAACCCAATGCCTGCTTTGAATTATATTTCTGATAGGCCTTAATGTTAGTTAAAAATAGTGATGTGCGGGCTAGGTTTTCTGAAAACCAAGCCCATCTGAACTCCCTCAATCTGAGTGAATCCGAGTTGTGGCTCAGGTGTTCCCACCTTGCTCGGATTCCAAATCGAGACAAAACGTCATCATCCCAGGGTTGGATTCTTGCAGGTTTAAGATTCTATATAAGTCCATCCCAAGGTGATTTGGGCACCATTTCACACTGGCTCCTGCTAATGTGTCCAGTGGCTTCTGTGCTGTGTCCATCCTCTCAACCTCCAGTGGCTGCTGCTGTGCTGTGTCCACTCCAGTCTCTGTGTCCAGTGGCTGCTGCTGTGTTCATCCATTCCCTGTGTCCAGTGGCTGCTGTGTTGCTATGTGCATCCTCTCCACCTCCAGTGGCTGCTGCTGTGCTGTGTCCACTCCAGTCCCCTTAGTGGTAAACTTTTAATATTGGCCAAGCTAGATTTAAAGTACAAGCAGATAGCAAATCATTGTCTATTATTTTATAGTTCAGGAATTACTAGTCAAACTGTCACACAGTGGTGCTGCATTGTGACTCCACAGGCCATACCCTACTGCAATATAAGCAGTGTGACTCTGCACTTGACATTTGCGGAAAAAGTAATAGGTTAAAATTAGGGGTGAGCAGGTTCGGATTTCTGAAATCCGAACCCCCCGAACCCACCCGATCCGAGTCGTATCCGAGTCAGGCTTGACTTTTCCCGCCTGACTCGGATCTGAAATCAAGGCAAAACGTCATCATCCCGCCTTCCTGATCTCACGGGTTTTGGATTCTATAAAAGGTACCCGCACCGGCGCCATTTTCGCACTCGGCTGTGGACAGTGAAGAGGGAGGGTGGGAGTTAGGGCTGGCTGGGCTGTGTAGTGTAGTGTAGTGCAGTGTAGTGTTGTGCTGTGCTGTGCTGCACTGTGCTGCTGTTGTCCATAGGGGCTATGTCCACTCCTCCAAAGTCCATAGGGCTGGCTGGGCTGTGTTGTGCAGTTTGTTGTCCATAGGGGCTGGCTGGGCTGTGTTGTGCAGTCAGTTGTCCATAGGGGCTGTGTCCACTCCAAAGTCTATAGGGGCCTGCTGGGCTGTGTTGTGCAGTGTCCCAGTCCTAAAGGGGTGCTGTAGTGTTGTCCAGGGGATGCTCTGTCCATCAAGGGTGCTACCCCAAAGTGCAAAAAAAAAATTTTTTTTTCTGTGTTTGTGAATTGTGTGTGCAGTAGCCGCACGTGCATCAACAAAGTAGCACCAAGCTTGCGCCTGTGTCATAAGTAAAGGGCCGGCTAGCTTGTCCGTTAAAGGGTGCTGTAACCCCCAAAGTGCACTACAAAAAATATATTTTTTTCTGTGTTTGTGAATTGTGTGCGCAGTAGCCGCACGTGTATCAACAAAGTACCGCGAAGCGTGCGCCTGTGTCATAAGTAAAGGGCCGGCTGGCTCGTCCGTTAAAGGGTGCTGTAATCCCCAAAATGCACTCCAAAAAATATTTTTTTTTCTGTGTTTGTGAATTGCGTGCACTGTATGTGCATCCTCAAAGCAGCAGCGCCAAGCGTGCGTCTGTCCGTTAAAGGGTGGTGTGACCCCCAAAGTGCGCTCCACAAAAAATAAACAATTCTTCTTTTTTTTCTGTGTTTGTGTGCAAAATGTATGCTCAGTAGCCACACGTGCATCAACAAAGGAGCAGTGCCAAGCATGTGCCTGTGTCCAATAAGTCTGTTAAAGGGTGGTGTAACCCCCAAAGTGCACTCCAACAAAAATAAAACATTTTTTTCTGTGTTTGTGAGTTGTGTGCACTGTACGTGCATCCTCAAAGCAGCAGCGCCAAGCGTGCGTCTGTCTGTTAAAGGGTGGTGTGACCCCCAAAGTGCGCTCCACAAAAAATAAACAATTCTTCTTTTTTTTCTGTGTTTGTGTGCAAAATGTATGCTCAGTAGCCACACGTGCATCAACAAAGGAGCAGTGCCAAGCATGCGCCTGTGTCCAATAAGTCTGTTAAAGGGTGGTGTAACCCCCAAAGTGCTCCAAAAAATAAAAAACAATTTTTTTTCTGTTTGTGACTTGTGTGCGCTGTAGCCGCACTTGCATCAACACAGTAGCAGTGCCAAGCGTGCGCCTGTGTCATAAGTCAAGGGCCGGTTTGGACATCTGGTCCGGACTGAAGGACGTGCCAACAATTTCTGACATGTCTACAGTCACTGCACATGATACTGTCACCACTGATAGAATGGTGGAGGATTACATTGGTGACAGCATCCAAGTAGGGATGTCAGACAGTCCGTACCTGTACTGGCAGGAAAAAGAGGCAATTTGGAGGCCCCTGTACAAACTGGCTCTATTTTACCTGAGTTGCCCCCCCCCTCCAGTGTGTACTCCGAAAGAGTATTTAGTGCAGCCGGGAACCTTGTCAGCAAAAGGTGTAGGAGGTTGTTTCCAGAAAATGTGGAGATGATGTTCATAAAAATGAATTATCAACTCTTCCAGGGACACCAGCCTCCAGAATGTACAGAGGGACCTGTGGTGGTGGATTCCAGCGGGGACCAATTAATACTCTGTGAGGATGAGGATGTACACAACACTGAAGAGGGTGAAGAATCGGTGGATGAGGAGGATGAGGACGACATCTTGCCTCCGTAGAGCCAGTTTGTGCAGGGACAGATTAATTGCCAGCTTGTTTTGTGGGGGCCCAAACGAAAGAATCATTTCAGCCACAGTCGTGTGGCAGACCCTGGTACTGAAATTATTGGTTTGTTAAAGTGTGCATGTCCTGTTTATACAACATAAGGGTGGGTGGGAGGGCCCAAGGACAATTCCATCTTGCACCTCTTTTTTTTCAAACTGCCATCCTGTCTGCCACTGCAGTGTCACTCCTAGATGGGCCACGTGTTTGTGCTTCCCACTCGTATCTCTTAGCATAGTCATCCAGCTACCTCGGTGCCACCTTTTGGACATAAAAACACTATTGTGAGGTGTGAGGTGTTCAGAATAGACTGAAAATTAGTGGAAATTAAGGTTATTGAATTTCATAATAGCATAGGAGCAGAAAAACCCACAAATTCTGCGATTTTAGCTGTTTTCATGCTTTTTTAAAAAGGGTACAGATCCAAAATACAAAACCCAGAACCCAAAACACGGAAGGGTGGTTTTGGAAAACCAATCCAGATCCAAAACACGAAGAAAGATCCAGATCCAAAACCAAAACACGAAAAGTGGCCGGTGCACACCCCTAGTTAAAATATTTTTTGTTTATACAACCTGTGTGCCCTGTCCCCCCAGTGCATATATTTACCTTCATAAAAAAGCACTGTGTGAGCTGAGCTGCAAATTAAAGTCGAAAAAAGAAAAATTCTTCTATTGTTGTTTGTACTACGTCTGTGCGCTGTCCCCCAGTGTGTTTTGTTCATGTCCATGTAAGCGCTGTGACTGCACGCAGTGTCAGCTGAGCTACAAATTTAAGAAAGTGGAAAAACTATTTTTTTTCTAAATAGAAAAATAAATAAATCCCTGCACTTCCGCAACCTTAAAAAATGCTGCTAGATATCAATGTAATCCCCACCGCATATACTCTAAAAACAACCAACAAAATAATATACCCAGCGCTACTTTTTCCAGGGTACATAGAGAGATATGCAAAGCCGCCGTAAATAAATTTCATATGCACATTAGTGCAACAATTAAGTATTTTCTTCTGAAATGTCCTTTCTTTTATTCCTCAAAGAGAAGGAGAGTACCGTGTCAGAGGAATGTAAATATAAAATCAGCAAGTTGCAGTACTCCTACTTACATCACAGAATAGGTTGTCCGTCTCCCCCTTATTTCTCCCTGGATGTTGCTGGACCCAGACCCGAACTTGTATTCCTTAGTAAAAATTGTAAATAACGAAATAATATCCCATAGTGTCATTCAACTAGTGTAATATACACGTAGTACACACATACAAATGGCCGCCCACCACAATGTTCCTTCCCAGTGCCTCCTCTGATACTGGCCGCGCTACAGTAGCTGAGGGGAAGGCCGCAGGGAGGGTGGTGCAGCCAATGACTCAGCCGGACCCACTCACCATACTCAGCAGCTGCCGCCGTCGCCGTAAGTGTAGATGTCATGCTGGGCTGGCTGTGACGAAGAAGGGGGCGAGGCAAGTGAGGACAGACATGAGAAGCCATTATTAACAGCAAGCCAAGCAACTTCAATTTCCAGCAAGCTGACCAGGAGGAGGATCGCCGGGGGTGTTGGACTGTCCAGCAGTGCTTACTTACCAGCCAGCGCCGCGGTCAGCCCAACCAGGGTTCCAGCAGGAGAGGAGACAGCAACAAAGTTTGCAGGTTAGTGTGCTAGAGGTATAGGGGGAGCAGTGCATGGGTTAGAGGGGAGAGGGGATTTGGGCAGTGTCATCTGTAGGGGGGCAGATGTGGGAGTGTGCAGTCAGGAGTTGTTAGAGGGGACAGTGTGAGTGGTGAGTGGGGGGCAATGAACTATGAGTGGGGGCAGTGTGAGGAGCACAGTAAGCTTTCAGGGGTGCAGTGTGAGTGGGAGCAGTGATTGGGGACAGAGGGCCTGATTCAGAGCTGGACGCTATTTGCGGACGGTCGTTCCAAAAAATTGAGCGCTCGCTCATTGCGGTTTGTTGACGCCTCTATGTCTGAGCAAGCAAACAAAAAATGCACTCGCTATTTTGTAAAGACGCCCCTTTGCCGTTCGCATCACACGTCATCTCCGGTATTTATTTGATTAATCAGGAACATCGAAAGGCATCTGAACTGCTCGCAGTGCTTGTGGTAGGTTTTTCTTACCGCTATCACTGCGAGCAGCTCAGGCTAAAAGACAACCAAGTGACGTGGTCAATGACTCTCCTTTACTAATTATGTACTCCCATTAAACACCCTTTTTACCGTTAGGCACGCCTGTGTTCAGATGTCCACTCCCCCATTTTCAAGCACCTTCCCCTCGCTGTTTTGCGAGCACTCAATTTCCGACCACAATGACTGGTTTGCTCATGTGCATTAAGACCCATACGCATGCGCAGTTGTGCGAACATCGTTCATAGCGAACAAGTGGCCCGCTTACGAGCGGCTCTGAATCAGGCCCAGAGGCTGCTATGAGCGTGGGCTGTGTGAGGAGGGCAGTAAGCTGGAAGGGGGAGCAGTGTGGGCTGTAATTGAGGGCAATGATAGCTGTAAGGGGGGCGTGGGCAGTGACAGTGGGGGCATTGGGATATGTGACAGGGAACAGTGTGGGCTGTAATTGGTGGCAGTGATGGTTTTATGTGTGGGTGGTAAGAGTGGGGGCAGTGTGACAGGGAGCAGTGTGGGCTGTGATTGGGGGCAGTGATAGCTATAAATGGGGGAAGTTAGTTGTGAGTGGGGGCAGTATGGGCTGTGATTGGGTGTTATAACATACTGTATATAAAGGGCACTACTGCATAGCGTAATGTGTATTAAGGGTTTGGGGTACTACTGTGTGGTGTAATGTCAACAACGGACAGTAATGTGCGGTGTAATTTGAATTGACACTTTTGTGACTCCACACCCCCATTTCTTTTTGGAGCATGCCTTTGATGTGCACTATCCTTGATTAAAATATAGGTGGGGAGGGCACCAATGCTCTTTCTGGCACAGGGCACCAAAATACCTAGCTGTGGCTCTGTTACCTATACTCAACACCACACCATGGGAACTGGCGCGGCATCCGGGTCTAGCCATAAGAACTTGAAACATCCCTTTTTTAATCTTAGAAAATGATCTTCCTCTTATCTCCCCAATTGGCTAACGTCTGTTTTCACCCCCCATTCACGTATATATATTTCTAGCCTACCCTGAGTATAACATGGCAGGAGTGATGTGTCTGACAAATTCAGATCACCGTCCTTCTGTATGATTGGCCAATGTTGTTTTCAGATAGAACAGACTTTATTACTAAGTTCACTAAGGTGGTTCACCCATGGCAACCATTTCAAACTTTATTTATGGCTATTCGTGCATAAAAGATTTTTATGTGGCATAAGCATGGCCCTTTCCTTTGCCTTCAGCAATACATGTTTATCATAGCCCCTAGTGAGGAACTTTTGTATCATCAAATCAAGTTTGTTAGAAGCCATATCAATGTCACTACAAATCCATCTAGCATGTAAAAACTTGGAGTAAGGTAACCCATACTTAGAAGATTTTGGGTGAAAATGATTGGCATGTAATAAAGAATTTCTGTCCGTAGGTTTATTATACAGAGAAATGCTTAATTTATCATCACTCTTTCAGATTTCAACATCAAGAAATGTTACACAGACCTCATCTATGATGTAAGTACATTTGATTGGACTGATGGACATATTGTGGTTGCTAATCATTTCAACAAACTGCTCCTTGCTCCCAGACCAAATCATAACGATATCATCTATGTATCGGATGTAAAAATATATACAACTTGATACATCAGATGATAAGATACAGTCTCCGGGATTTAACTCCATATAGATACTTCAACAGCGGCCTAGGTGCACTCCTGATGTAGTAATGCAAACACATGAAAAAATGGCAGGCGGCACTCCAGGTCTTTTCAGAAACATTAAGCTATAGTTAAAACATGTTACAGCAAAGCAAACGTTTCAGAGTGACGCTGCACTCTTTTATCAAGGTAACATATACAAATAAAAAAATGGTCTTACCTAAATACCCCCTCACATACTGTACGCGCTGCCCCCTCCGGTTCTGGACACCCATGTGTGGTGCACCGATGTCCGGCTGGGATGACGTCATCAATCCCACAATGCCCCGTTGGTTGCCATGGAAATCGGCACCAGCATCTTGGTGGGATACTGAAAAATATATGTGCACAAAACATACAGATGAGATGCCTATAATTAGATTAAAAACAGTTACTATACATGAGGAGCAGATGTTTGTGCAAGGAAATTTACCCTAAATCCCTAACATATAGTCAGGTGCATAAATATTGGGACATTGACAGAATTTTCATATTTTGGCCTCTATTCACCACCACAATGGCTTTGAAATGAAACAAACAAGATGTGCTTTAACTGCAGACTTTCAGATTTAATTTGAAGGTAATTACATCCAAATCAGGTGAACGGTGTAGGAATTACAACGGTTTCTATATGTGCCTCCCACTTTTTAAGGGGCCAAAAGTAATGGGACTATCAACTCAAAAGCTATTTCATGGACAGGTGTTGGCTATTCCCTGGTTATTTCATTATCAATTAAGCAGGTAAAAGGTCTGGAATGGATTCTAGGTGTGACATTTGCATTTGGAATCAGTTGCTGTCGACTCTCAATATGAGATCCAAAGAGCTGTCACTATCAGTGAAGCAAGCCATCATTAGGCTGAAAAATCAAAACAAACCCATCAGAGAGATAGCAAAAACATTAGGTGTGGCCAATCAACTGTTTGGAACATTCTTAAAAAGAAAGAACGCACCGGAGAGCTCAGCTCTGTGGAAAACCACAGAAAACAACTGTGGTGGATGACAGTAGAATTATTTCCCTGGTGAAGAAAAACCCTTTCACAACAGTTGGCCAAATCAAGAACACTCTCCAGGAGGTAGGTGTATATATCAAAGTCAACAATCAAGAAAAGACTTTACAAGAGTGAATATAGAGGGTTCACCACAAGATGTAAACCATTGGTGAGCCACAAAAACAGGAAGACCAGATTAGAGTTTGCCAAACAACATCTAAAAAAGCCATTACAGTTCTGGAACAACATCCTATGGACAGATGAGACAAAGATAAACTTGTACCAGAGTGATGGGAAGAGAAGTGTATGGAGAAGGAAAGGAACTGCTCATGATCCAAAACATACCACCTCATCAGTGAAGCATGGTGGTGATAGTGTCGTGGTGTGGGCATGTATGGCTGCCAATGAAACTGGTTCCCTTGTATTTATTGATGATGTGACTGCTGACAAAAGCAGCTGAATGAATTTTGAAGTGTTTCAGGCAATATTATATGCTCATATTCAGTCAAATGCTTCAGAACTCATTGGACGGCGCTTCACAGTGCAGATGGACAATGACCCGAAGCATACTGCAAAAGCAACCAAAGAGTTTTTTAAGGCTAAAAAGTGGAATGTTATGCAATGGCCAAGTCAATCCCCTGACCTGAATCCGATTGAGCAGGCATTTCTCTTGATGAATACAAAACTGAAGGGAAAATGCCCCAAGAACAAGCAGGAACTGAAGACATTTGCAGTAGAAGCCTGGCAGAGCATCACCAGGGATGAAACCCAGCGTCTGGTGATGTCTATGCATTCTAGACTTCAGGCTGTAATTGCCTGCAAAGGATTTGCAACAAAGTATTAAAAAGTGAAAGTTAGATTTAGGATTGTTTACTTTGTCCCATTACTTTTGGCCCTTTAAAAAGTGGGAGGCACATATAGAAACCGTTGTAATTCCTACACCGTTCACCTGATTTGGATGTAATTACCCTCAAATTAAATCTGAAAGTCTGCAGTTAAAGCACATCTTGTTTGTTTCATTTCAAAGCCATTGTGGTGGTGAATAGAGGCCAAAATATGAAAATTCTGTCAATGTCCCAATATTTATGCATCTGACTGTATATACTGTATAGTTACGTGCGGGATACGGCAATACATGTATAGAAGGTAATTGTCACATCTGAGACTGGAGTAGAGGAAGTGGTGGGCCTAAGTTGGGGGAGGAAGCGGAGACGAGGGGCCTGGATATATGTTCTCCTCATCCACAGGTCTTGAGTGTTGGCGAGACCTGGGCAAAGGTGCGGAATCTAACCCACAGCATGGTGTTCGCCAGTGACCCCCCCAATTGGGATTTGGGCTTAGCTGCACCCCGTGAGCAGGTCACGGTCCTTTGACCAGGTACCCAAGCCCTGCAGGGATAGAGACACAACACCCGTGGCCCAGAGAGGTTATGCCTGCTTAGGCACAAAGCAATACCCTAACCGTACAGTAATACACCTTGACACGAGGACCAAATATCGATAAGGATTTCAAGTGGAGAGCTACTCACGGTTACTTGAGAATTCACCAGAGATAGAAGGCACACAGGTAGAGGTGGTATACACTGTAGCACGGATGTTCACCAGAGACGAGAGGCGCACAGGTAGAGATGGTAACACTGCTGCATGGATATTCACCAGAGACGTTAAGGCACACAGGTAGAGATGGTAACACTGCTGCACGGATATTCACCAGAGACGTAAAGGCACACAGGTATAGATTGTAACACTGCTGCACGGATATTCACCAGAGACGTTTAAGGGACACAGGTAGAGATGGTAACACTGCTGCATGGATATTCACCAGAGACGTTAAGGCACACAGGTAGAGATGGTAACACTGCTGCTGTAAGGAAAATAGGAACCTGGACCGGGAACTCACTAAGGCACGGTAGGAGATAACCATTGTTCAGGCAACTTCCTGTAACCTGTGGAACAGTTATATACCCAGGGGAACCCTTAGACAGGTGCACAGCATCAGCTGATCACAGACCTATCAGGAAGGAGGATACAGTCACATGGGCCAACTGTCATGGCGGCGCCCATGTCCGGACTTACGATGCCAGACACCAGCCCACCAGGAAGCCACTGCATGTGGGGAGAATGCTCAGCTTCTCCCCCGCCATCTCACAAGCTGCCTGACCACCCAGGATGACAGGGGAAGCCGGCGGTGCGGTAAGCGGGAGCCGATCCCCGGCTGAGCCCTGACAGTACCCCCTCCTTTAAGGGTGGGCACTGAACACCCATCAGGCTTATCTGGAAATCTCCTATGAAAACTCTGGATTAGTCGCGGAGCGTGCACATCAGAGGCTCTGATCCAGGCGCTTTCCTCGGGGCCCTTAGCCCTTCCAATCAATGAGATATTGAAGGGTGTTGAATCTGTGCCGGGAATCCAGGATCCACTCCACCTCAAATTCAGTGCCTTGTAATGTCTTAACTTGAGGCAATTTAGGAGAACAACTCTGAAAACAATTGAGCACCAGAGGTCGTAAGAGAGAAACGTGAAAAGTATTTGAAATCTTCATTTGAGGAGGAAGTTCCAATTTATAAGTTACTGGACTGATTATCTTAAGGATACAATATGGCCCAACAAAACGTGGGGCGAGTTTCATGGACGGGACTCTTAAGCAAATATTCTTGGAGGATAACCAAACCCTGTCCCCAACTCTCAACAGTGGAACAGCCAAACGTCTTCTGTCAGCAAATTTCTTGTAATTCCTTGAAGATTGCTTTAAGGATAGATGAATTTTATTCCATAAAACTGAAAAGGATTGGATCTCTTGGTTCACAGCCGGAACATCTATAGATGGAAGCTTCTGGAAATCTGGATCTCGTGGGTGTCTACCAAAAACCATAAAAAAAGGAGTGGATTTAGAGGAAGAATGGAATTTAAAATTATGAGAAAACTCTGCCCATGGTAGGAGGTCCATCTAATCATCCTGGGAGAATGACACAAAGAGCTTAATGAAGGTCTCCAGCTCTTGATTGACCTTTCCCGTTTGACCATTCGACTGTGGGTGGTAGGCTGAGGAAAAGTTCAGTTTGATTCCACAAGTATTACATAGGGCTCTCCAGAATTTGGCTGTAAATTGAACACCTCGATCAGAGACTATTTCCTTGGGGAGACCGTGTAATCTGAAGATGTCTCGAATAAAAATTTTTGCTAATTGAGGAGTAGAAGGAAGGCCAACGAGCGGGATAAAGTGTGCCATTTTAGAAAAGCGATCCACGACCACCCATACCGTGTTATGCCCCTTGCACCGAGGTAATTAAGAAATAAAATCCATTGAGATGTGGGTCCATGGAGCAGCCGGGATAGACAAGGGATGAAGAGGACCAACCATCTGTCTACGCTGAGTTTTATGTTGGGCGCATTTGATACAGGACCGGACAAACTCCGTGACATCCTTCTTCATGGTCGGCCACCAGTAAGATTGAAGTAAGAACTGGTAGGTTTTGGTGATTCCAGTGTGACCTGCGAACAAGGATGCATGAGCCCAAACCAGTAGTTTTTTGCATAAATTAGGAGGTACAAAAATTTTCCCAGGTGGCAGAGACACTACTTGAGTAGGAGCAAATACAATTGGGTCCAAAATGGAACGAACTTGAGAACACTCCTCCTCCTCCAAGTTAGTCATAAAGGAGCGAGATAATGCATCGGCTTTTTTGTTCAACACACCAGTACAAAACTGAAGTTTTAAATTCAACCTAGAAAAAAGAAGTAACCATCGTGCCTGCCTGGCATTCAACCGGTGTGCAGTTTGCAGATAGATCAGATTCTTATGGTCTGTAATAATCGTGACAGGAAATTTAGCCCCTTCAAGAAGATACCGCCATTCCTCCAAGGCTAAACGCATAGCTAGAAGTTCTTGGTTGCCTATAATATAATTCCTTTCTGCAGGAGAAAATTTACGGGAGAAACATCCACAGGGATGCATCTTCCCATCTTCAGCAGACTGAGATAATACCGCCCCTACTCCAACAGAGGATGCATCCACCTCCACAATGAATGGTTTGTCTATTTCAGGCTGGCAGAGGATTGGAGCTCTAGAAAAGGCACCTTTTAGGTTTTGAAAGGCTTGTACTGCTGGAACAGACCATTTAGAAGGATTGGCTCCTTTCCCTGTGAGGGAGGTAATGGGTGCTACCAGCGTAGAAAAGTGTGGAATAAACCTCCTATAATAGTTTGCGAATCCTAAGAAGCGCTGAGTACCTTTTAAAGAAGTAGGCAGGGGCCACTCAGAGATTGCTCCATCTGGAGACTCCTCCCGGAGATTATATGACCTAAAAAAGGTACTGAAGTTTGGTTAAACATACATTTGGAAAGTTTCCCAAAGAGGTGATGAGTAAGAAGGCGGGACAATACTTCCCGTACATGAAGACGGTGGCTCTGTACATTTCTGGAAAAGATTAAGATGTCATCGAGATAAATCACAACAAATTTATGAAGAATATCCCGGAAGACCTCATTGACATAACCTTGAAAAATAGCTGGTGCATTGCAAAGACCGAAGGGCATTACGAGGTACTCGAAGTGTCCGTCTCTGGTATTGAACGTGGTCTTCCACTCGTCCCCAGTTTTAATTCGAATCAAATTATACGCACCACGTAGATCCAGCTTGGTGAAAACCTGAGCTCCTTGAACCTTGTCAAAAAGTTCCGAAATTAAAGGTAAAGGGTACTGATTTTTTATGGTGATTTGATTTAAGCCTCGGTAGTCTATGCAAGGGTGGAGTCCACCATCCTTTTTCCTTACAAAAAAGAAACCTGCCCCTGCAGGAGAAGAAGAAGGCCGAATGAATCCTTTAGCAAAGTTTTCCTTAATGTATTCTTCCATGGCAGCGGTCTCTGGCACGGACAAGAGGTAAACACGGCCACGTGGAGGGCTTTTCCCGGGAAGTAAATCGATAACACAATCCCAAGGTCGATGCGGAGGAAGTTCATTTGCAGCTTGTTCACAAAATATGTCAGCAAAGTCTTGATAAGCCTCGGGCAACCCCGGCTGGGGGGAATGTTTAGGAGACTCAGGACGGAGGAACTTCTTAGCTGGGTTGGAAACCGTCGCTTGGTTACATACTGGAACGACCTTGGTCAAACAACTTTGGAAACAATGTGAACCCCAGGATAGGATTTGCATAGCATCCCAGTCGAAGACAGGATTGTGTTTTTTCAACCAGGGCAGCCCTAATACTAGCTCATAGGAGGACTCGGGTAAAACAAAAAATTCCAGCATTTCCTGATGTAGGCATCCAACTCGAACAGTCACAGGATGAGAGAGCGAAGAAATGGGTAGCCCTACCAGAGTTTTACCATCTAGGCCGGACAGTAACAATTTATTAGGTAGGGGAACGACTGGAACACCCAAGGTGTGAATCAATTTTTCCGCAATAAAATTACCAGCGGCTCCAGAATCAATTAAAGCGTGGACCTTTCTTGTCCTGGACTTATGGGAAAGCGACACTACTAGAAGACTCTCTGATAATTGGGATGGCTTGAGAATAACCCCCAACTGAATGCTCCCTACTTCAGTCAGGGTCTCGCATTTCCCGCAAGTAAAGGACAATTTTTCAGAATGTGGTTAGGTGCAGCGCAATAAATACACAATTTATTTTGGAAGCGTCTATTGCACTCTGCCGGGGTGAGTTTGGTTCTATTGACCTGCATCGGTTCCTCTTCACTAGCTAAGGTGGGCATAGGCGGATTAACAGCAGAAGAACAAGCTGGTAGGCGTTCACCTCTTCCCCTACTAGCCCATCTTTCCCGGTGGCGAAGGTCAATTTTGATGCAGAGAGAGATAACGTCAGCGAAAGATTCTGGCAAATCTCTGGAGGCAAGTTCATCCTTCATCCTCTCAGAGAGTCCATGAAGGAAGGACGCTTTAAGAGCTTCCTCATTCCATTTTAATTCCGATGCCAGGGTCTGAAACTGGACTACATACTGCTCCACGGATCGTGTGCCCTGACGCACTCGGAGAAGGTCAGAAGATGCAGATGCAGAATGGCCTGGCTCATCAAAAATTCTCTTAAATGCTGAAACGAATTCCTCATAGGTAGATACGATGGGGTCGGCCCGTTCCCATAAAGGGGAGACCCAGTCTAACGCTGCTCCTGTTAACAGTGATATCACATATGCCACTTTTGCCCGAGACGTGGGAAAGTTCTGGGGAAGACATTCAAATTGGATCTCACCTTGGTTGATGAATCCGCGGCACCGCCTGGGATCACCGTCAGACCTTTCCGGAGTGGCTAACTGGAGTTGGGGTTTGGGGGTAGGAACCACCAGTGAAGGAACTGATGGAGAGGGTACAGGGGCTGCAGCCGGAGGAGCCGGGAGAATAGAAGCCAACGTGGTTTGAATAGAAACAGTTGCCTCGAGAGCTCCTGTAAATACTGAGCCACTTGTTGTTGTTGCGCCTCTTGGTTGTCCATCCGAGAGGTAAACTCTTGTAGTGACCCAGTATCTTGGGATCCTGCAGCCTCCATTGGGCCTGAACAAACTGTCACATCTGAGACTGGAGTAGAGGACGTGGTGGGCCTAAATTGGGGGAGGAATCGGAGATGAGGGGCCTGGATATATGTTCTCCTCATCCACAGGTCTTGAGTGTTGGCGAGACCTGGGCAAAGGTGCGGAATCTAACCCACAGGATGGTGTTCGCCAGTGACCCCCCCAATTGGGATTTGGGCTTAGCTGCACCCCGTGAGCAGGTCATGGTCTTTTGACCAGGTACCCAAGCCCTGCAGGGATAGAGACACAACACCCGTGGCCCAGAGAGGTTATGCCTGCTTAGGCACAAAGCAATACCCTAACCATACAGTAATACACCTTGACACGAGGACCAAATATCAATAAGGATTTCAAGTGGAGAACGACTCACGGTTACTTGAGAATTCACCATAGATAGAAGGCACACAGGTAGAGGTGGTATACACTGTAGCATGGATGTTCAGCAGAGACGAGAGGCGCACAGGTAGAGATGGTAACACTGCTGCACGGATATTCACCAGAGACTTTAAGGCACACAGGTAGAGATGGTAACACTGCTGCACGGATATTCACCAGAGACGTTTAAGGCACACAGGTAGAGATGGTAACACTGCTGTACGGATATTCACCAGAGATGTAAAGGCACACAGGTAGAGATGGTAACACTGCTGCACGGATATTCACCAGAGACGTTAAGGCACACAGGTAGAGATGGCAACACTGCTGCTGTAAGGAAAATAGGAACCTGGACCGGGAATTCACTAAGGCACGCTAGGAGACAACCGTTGTTCAGGCAACTTCCTGTAACCTGTGGAACAGTTATATACCCAGGGGAACCCTTAGACAGGTGCACAGCATCAGCTGATCACAGACCTATCAGGAAGGAGGATACAGTCACATGGGCCGACTGTCATGGCCGCGCCCATGTCCGGACTTGCGATGCCAGACACCAGCCCACCAGGAAGCCACTGCATGCGGGGAGAATGCTCAGCTTCTCCCCCAGCGTCGCGCAAGCTGCCCGACCACCCAGGATGACAGGGGAAGCCGGCGGCGCGGTAAGCGGGAGTCGATCCCCGGCTGAGCCCTGACAGTAATGTTACTATAGGGAGGATGTTACTCTAAAGAACAGTACACAGATGTAATGAACTGGTATATATATATGAATCCAATATCTGATCAAAAAGAATACATATAAGTACATAATATCCTGCAAATGATGTATGAAACTTATGTGCCGTCTGGAAAAAAATATACATATCCAAAATATATATGTGTATCTAAAAAAGGAAAGGTCTACGATAAGAAAGACTGTAATATAAATGTCAACATCAATGAACTCATCCACAGCATTTTCTCGTTCAGACCATGAGGCATGATGGTATCAAGTTCAAAAATGTATTTGGATTCCAGTTTTGTAGCACGATCCCCTCCCTGATGTGATGGTGGTACATGATCAATGATTTTATGTTTCAACATTGAAAGCTTGTGTCCAGCTTCTCGGAAGTGTCGGGCTACTGGTTGTTCCATACTCTTTCCTTCGAGCACAGCTCTAATGGCTGAGCGATGCAATGCCATGCATTCTTTAAATAGTTGCATAGTTTGTCCTAGGTAGTATAAACCACAAGGACAATTTATGATGTAAATCACAAAGGATGAGTTGCAGGACAGAGTGTGTTTAATTTTATACTCTCGTTCAGAATGTGGATTCTTAAAAGGAGGACCCTGTGTCCATGTACCTACACGTGAGGCAATTTGGACAAGTGTAACATCCCAATGGTTTTAGATGTACCCCCCTAGATTGGGGTTTTGTTAGAGTTGAAATGTCCGTATGGACGAGCATATCCCATATGTTCCTACTTTTGGTAAAGCAAGCCAGAGGTCTCTTATGTTTAAGACCAGAAAGTTCTTTGTCTGTGGTGACTATAGGCAAAAATTCTTTGGTTGCACTATTAATAACTGGACTGGCCAAGGTGCATTCGCTTTTCCAGGGTATGGTGTTCTTATTATCCTTCTTTGTAGATTGTAATAATTTATCTCTCGGGATGCTCATCATCTTCTTTTTCTGTGCCCTCAAAAGTTTGAGATCATATCCCCGTTGAAGAAATTTGTTGATTATGTTATCCAACTCATCACTTAATTTGTCTCGATCGCTGGTAATTCGTGAGATCCTCATCATTTGAGATCTATCAAGTCCCTTTTTAAGAGGTTTGGGATGATGACTGTATGCCAATAACATGGTGTTCCTATCTGTTGCCTTGGAGTACACTTCTGTTTGGATCCCATGTTGGTTGATGCTAATGTTCACATCAAGATAATTAATGGCTCTGCTGTAACATGATTTAAATACAGCTTAAAATTTCTGAAAAGACCTGGAGTGCCACCTGCCATTTTTTCAGGTGTTTTCAGATGATAAGATGATCTTTCTCAGCTTGAAACATGCACGCATTGCCGTACGATAGGGCCACATTGGACCCCATCGCACAGCCAATGCATTGCAAATACAATTTGCCATCAATTATAAAGTAGTTATGTGTCAGAATCATCTGTAACAACTTAACCACAGGAGTTACATCTGGACCACTGTAAAGGGGATTGTCCCTAATCAGACTACATGCAGCATCAATGCCATCTGAGTTTGGAATAATAGTGTAAAGGTTGGACACATCCACACTACACAAAAAGCTATTGTGTGGTATTTCACCAAGATTCAGTAGCTTGGGAAGTGTGTATAGAACAGGAGTGATTGGATGGCTTGGTATCAATGCATCACAAAATTCTTCAGATATAATATCTTCTATCACTGTTCCATCCAAACACTCCTGAAAATTCATACTTAAATCATGTGGTAGTATACACAGAAAAATCATTGAGCTGTCTCATCACCTCAGTTTTGTAATCTACTAGATCTTGTATAAACGATTGACCTGCCTTTATTGGTGGGTCATATTACAATATCAGTGTACGATGACAAAGCACAAAATTCCTCCCTGGAAAAGTTGTTATACCCCTGGCCTATGCATAACTTCTTATAAATACAAGGTGTGCTGGCGCAAAAATAAAATATTATAATAATACCTCTAGTTTGTGTACATATGACAGATATATTATGTTAATAAGTGCTTGTTTATTCTATAGTCATTTTAAAAGTTTTAGAACATAATAAAAAGCATACAGTATGCACACAGTGTTAAATAGATAAAATTGCAAATATAATACATATGGCGCAATTTAAAAATGAGAATAAAACTTTGTCCAAATAGCTGGTTCTTGTATTAGCACAGTTTATGTAGTCTGGTTAATATGCAATTGTTTTGTGCTTCATTGTAAACTGAAATATCCAGCGGACTTGGTAGGTTCAAAAGTCCAGACGTGCAACAATCAGTTTTTCAATTGTGGCAAGAGCTTGTATATAGCTACTTTCAGTAATCGTTCTATGTTTCGGCTCTATTCCTGGAACACAAAAATACAAGTCAAGGCAGTATATGCAAAACACAGACTATAAAGAAGGTAACTACAATAGATGGAGGCATAGATTAAACTACCAGGAGAAATATCCCAATAGAACTCTGCATTGGCAAGAGAAAACACAGAGCCAAGGTGACCACTCATAAAAACTAAACTAAAAACTAAACCTAGATACACAGCTAGAGAAAGAATATACCAACCAAATGATATTACGCAATTTATATATGAGAATAAACAAGGAAATTATGGAGTAAATACAGATAAATTGAGGGAAAATTTGATAAAAGGCATGAAAGCTGCACAGAAACAAGACTCACAAAAAACTAAGGGACTAATAGAAAATATATCAAACAGACAAAAACACCAAAACACAGTCCAAAATGAAGAAAATACAGAAGAAAACCTGAGGATTTATTTAGAACTCCTGGTGGGAGAACTGGCCCCAGACAAAACCCAAGTAATAAATAAAAAACTGGGAGCGCTAAACATACACCTGCTCGTTTGAAAAAATATATATGTGTTTATTACCATAAAACAATTAATCAAATATTATAAAAAACATTTAGCATTACCATGGTATGCAGGTGGAAATATTGGCCAAAATACAATTATCTCATACATATGAAGTACATACAGACAATTATATGTTATCTCAATGGAAAATTGATAAAACTAATTAAAGGAAGTATTGGTAGCAAACAGCAGCAGCACAGCATAAGTTCCAAATAGGTCACAGTTACTGTTAATGCAGATATTGCAGATCAAGCAGATTGGTTACCCAAAGCAGAAAGAAGTCGATTTAAGAAGTTGATGGTATAAGCAATATCAAATAGCTACCAACAATGTATACGTTTTGTATCCTTCGCTAAACGGCAGTCCTTGCCTCTACCGAATCCTGGGGAGGATAGTCAAAGTGTCTGGTCCATGTAATCTGTGCACTCTAGATATGAACACTTGTGCACTTAATTTCAACAGTCCGCTGTAAATACCTTACAGTCGGGGAATGCGCTCAGGTCCTGCGGCAGAGAAACCTCCACTCCTGTGCACTGGCACTCACGGCTGCTTGTAGTTTGGTGATGGTGTATGGAACGCTGTCCACACGTGGTCCGCTGTTTCCGGTTTCGGTGCTTCTGGCTTCCGGTAATGTGTTCCACCAGCATCTCACGGGTCAGCTGATGCGTTTCTCTACAAATGACATAGCAGTTTCATCAGAGGATTACTCACAGCTCGCTGGAGCCTCATTATATCCCAAGCATAGAAATATGGGGAAGTTACTCCTGAAGAAGTCCTTATAAGGACAAAACGCGTTTGGTACTTACTGGGCATGTTTGTTGGGTCCCCACAGATGTGGAGTACAGAAATTTAAGGTGGGGGAGATTTATGTATTATACCCACAAACAATGCTGCGCTTTATTAAAATGTTATATGAAATATGATGGTATATACCTGGAATTAATTTCTAGAGATTTTTTATATGAAAAGATCTTTTATATTCTAATAAATTCACATATGTTTTATATGATCTATTGATTAATTTCTTGGGTGTCTTTTTTGTGCGAGGGTTTATCCACAGGGAATTTTGGGATAAAATTATTGATCTACATCTGAAGTTTCCAATATTGTCTATGAAGAATATTGATAAATTTGGAAGTTTTTTCTTCAATTGAAAAGCAGCTATGTGAAGTCCTACTTCCTTAAAGAAGAAATCAGGCATCCGGGGGATATCACTGTGTTTCACCAAATATTAACTGTTTGTTCTCCATATGTTACTTACAAAAAGGACATTGTTCTTGTGTTGAAAAATCTATAAACTGAAGATCTCTATTATCGCACTCTCTCATATTTTGTGTGTATTTAAATCTAACCCCTCTAACAGGGGGTTCTGTGAGGGGAGCAGCTGTTGGTGCGATTATTGATTTTAGTAGAATTATAGTTTAAGATCACAACCTAAAGGCAACTCTTTTTCCTTATATATATATATTTTTTTTATAAGGGCACAGTTGTGCCCCCTTATATTAAGGCTGCATCTAAAAAAATGGATTTCTCCATAGAGAATTCTAAAGGGGTGAGCAGGGTGTTTAAGGAGCTACAACTCAATAGCTGTTAGAGGTACTGAGTTGAAATTTGGCAGAGGCAGGTAGAACTGTTGCACGTTGCTGCCAGCCAAATTTCAGGGCACAAACCTAAAAAATGAGGATTTGGGAGTAATCTGAAGTTCCAACTGTCACATTTTTCTGATATTCTCAATTAGGACAACTTTCTGCTGTAGTCTATGTTTTTTTTTGGGAAGGCATAACTAAGGGTAAGGGTGGAATTTAGACTTGGGGTTTGTTTTAGCGGGGTGAATATATTATGGGCAATGGAATAGGTGCTCCGTCAGTGCTGGCACCCGACAGCAGGCGCCTCCATTGTCTCCCATAGTTCTGGCCCTGTTCCCCCATCCACCAAACTCTTAACCCATCTGTGCAGCTGTATGTTCTGCTCAGACCTCAGTTGCATAGACTGCATGTGTGTATGTGAGCACACAATTCTTTGAATTAGCAGCTCCACCATTTTTTGAGTGACAGCAATCTCAGTCTGTAATTTTGCTTTTTGGAGTTTGAGTAGCAGAAATTCAATAGGTTTTTGGAATTTTTAGATCATGTCTAAGTAGCCTTATGGGACATGTGAAACTGTAAGGTTATTTTGTCTATTGAATATATATATTATAAGAGCACAGTCGTGCCCTTATATTAAGGCTGCATCTAAAAAAAACAGATTTCTCCATTCCAAAGGAGGGGGGGGGGGGGCAGGGTGTTTAAGGAGCCACACCTCAAAGGCTATAGAAGGTACCCAGTTGAAATTTGGTAGGGGCAGGTAGAACTGTCGCACGGTGCTGCATGCCAAATTTTCTGGGGAGAACACTGCATTGTAATAGGAAAGTTTCTGTAATCATTAGGCAACTGCTGCTGGGAGTCCTCATTTCCTATTACGCACTGCTCAGCCATGGCTATGTGTATCTAGAAGTTGGCAATTAATGGTGTGTTTTGCATTATGTATTATAGTTTGCTATTTTATATAAGCCTGATATGTTTCATTTGTAATAAAGCAGTGTTATGTTTTCCTGAGCCAAAGCACAATACACAATAACTGTGCACAATTCAGCAGAGCTTTGGGGTGACACACAAGGAACAAACATTGAAGCATACTTCCTGGTGTCCCCTCACCTAAGGTTGCTAAAGAAACAAGACGCATAGGTGTCGTAGCAGCTCTTAATCCCGAATGTAGGTCCTTCACATATTTTTTAAAATAAGTAATTTAATTTTGAATAAACACATAAGTATACAATGGTCTGTCCTATAATAGTGAGACATGTGACTGACACGGAGCCTTCTATTAATCTTCTGTGAACTAGTTAGGGGTGTAACATACCCCAGCTAGATTTAAACTCCTATAACTTTTTAAAAATACTGTGCGCAAGTTGCGGTTTCATGTAGCTATAATTGCGATGTATCCAGTTTGCATAGTGATGGTGGTATAGTGTTTCAAGCGATAGCGTAGCGAGTACATATGTGTAAAGTGCATGTGGGCATCTCATACCCCACCTGCTTCGGCAGCTGCCTTGATGTCAGCCAAGAGTGATCTCAATAAGACTGAGCTAAGTTTTTATAATTATTTCTAATTGTTCATAAGTTTAATTTTTACTAATGATTGTGATTCAAACATTTTCCAAATATCTTTTTCAAAAAAGTTGTTAAGACTTAAGTTTAGTTTGCAAAAAAAAAGTTTTATTTTTGTTTTTAAAAGATTAAAGAATTTTTCCCTAAACTACATTGCGCTGGGCTCTCCTGATCATTCAGTTATTATTTTCTTCAGCGTTCGCTGCCCCAACACCATCCATCTGTGTCTTCAGCACAGTGATCTCCTGGTGTAGCCCCTCTATGTCCTGGTCTTTTTTCTTTAGCTTGGCCACCAATTTCTTAAACTGTTTTTGCAGCTTATTATGACCTTTTGTTGCTGTCTTAGCGATGGTTAGCTCATCCTCCATAACCTGCATCTTCTTGCTGTTATCTGATAGTAATGCTGCCAGCCTTCCCCTCTCTGCTTTCTCCTCCTGTAGTTCTTCTCTCAGCTCCTCTGCTTCTCTTCTGGATGTTTCCTCTGCCTCTCTCATGAGGGCGACCTGCTGGAGGTATTCTCTCCTGCTTTACAGCATCTGGCTGAGGTCAGTTATCTGTCTCTGAATGATCTACAAGACATAAAAAAGTTGTGATTATAACCAAAAAGTGATGCTTATTTCTATAGAATATAGTTCTTTTACCTCTATTTTTAAGCACAGTTATCTCCATCCGTTTTTTAGAAATTATTAATACTGCAAATACTGCAACATTACTTGTGTCCAAATGACTCCTCATACAATTACCTGCATCTGCATGGCACTAAGGGGTGCTGAGTCAGTGCTGGGGCTCTTGGGTGGGCTAGGCCTCTCTCTTCTGAAAAAGTGTTGCAGTCTCTGGAAGATGGCACGGATAGAGTTCCAGAGCCACCTCCAGCCATCCCTGGAGTTGGGTGTTTGGGCACAAGGAGCGGACGATGGATGAGTCTGCAATACAGGCACAGAGAGAAGGGGAGGGAGAGAGGACAGATTAGTTATTATCAGGGATGTGCAGGCTCGAATTATTTCATAATTTCCAGCCAAATTCAGATTTTTCCAACAAAAAATCAGGTCTCAGAAAGAGGCAAAACGTCATCTTGCATGGACAAACATCATCATTCCTGGACAAAAGTCCATGAAAGATGATGTTTGTCCATGAAAGATGAGGTTTTTGCCTCTTTCTGAGACCTGATTTTTGGCTGGAAAAATCCGGCGGGAAAATACAAACTAATCCGAGCCTGCACATCCCTAGTTATTATGGCCATACAATAAGAGCCATTAGAGAAGTGGTAGTATAGCCTGTCACTGTACATCGGGCCACTTCCACCTCCTGTATATCTATATCCTCACACTGAGTAGGTCACTACACTACCCCTGGAACAGGTGTGTTGCATGTAGCTGTGGTGATATCAGTGTAACATCTTCCAAAGGATCCCTCTCCGACAGTGGCCACTAGCTCATGTGTATTATTGGGAATATTGGTAAAGAGGTCTCCTGGAGATAAATAGACTGGCTGCCTATACTGTGTGCAGGTGATGGGCTCATTATCATTATCACTGACCTGATGTTCATCCTGATCCATTGTCGCTGTTTGATCCTTCTCCAGCTGTTGTTCCAGGATGGTGTTCCTCATGGTCACACTAAAAGATAATTTGCAGTTTTGTTTTTTTTTTAAATTCACCTCCCAGTCAGCGCACAGGAACGCCCATACTTTCCCACCCCATTCTGTTAACGTCTGTCCCGTTGGTAGAAGCACCTTTGTGCATACACTCTGTGTAATGCATGCACTGTAGGGCAAGTCACAATGTTTTGCGCATGAGCATAATCGCTGACCTATGGGAACATCAGCAGTATATTATCCTCTGACCCTCTTTAAACTTAGATAAATGACTTACTACCAGAGTATATACAGGGTTACATAGTTACACCTAGACAAATGACTTACTACCATAGTACATACACTGTTACATAGTTACACCTAGACCAGTGGCTCCCAAACTGTGTGCCATGGCATCCTGGGGTTCCTCAGTGCACATGCAGGGGTATCTCGGAGTGGAGGTCCAGTACCAAATTAAATAATTAAATAATAATTAAATAATTTTGCAGTGTACTAGGTAAAATCAGTGTTAATGGCTGCCAATCAAAGAATATGTGGACAAAAAGAAGCATAGCCCTGTCAACCACCACATAACTGAACCTAAAGGTGACATAGAAGCACAATTTACTTTATTTAATTTGTTCAGAATTTCTCAATAAAAAACTTTTGGCCCAGGGGTACCGTGGAAAAAATTCTGATAATATAGGGTGCCATGGTTTGAAAAAGTTTGGGAACCTCTGACCTAGACAGATGATTACTACCATAGTATATACAGTGTTACATAATTTAGTTACACCTATATAAATGACTTACTACCTGAGTATATACAGTGTTACATGACAGAATATAAATACCCTCTGAGTTGGTCACTGAGCACGTATATAATGCTCTGCCTCCGTGCTGTGCTGCTGCCGGAGCTGGGACAGTTCTTTTTGCAGGTCCTCATTGTCAGTCTGCAAGAAAAGAGAGATGTAAATTCTCAGTATGAACTTCCCAATGGCCCCTAATCTCCAACATAAGTCGGCGCCATCCAGCCTTATGGAAGTGTCACACCTGTGGGATTGCAACATGAAACACTTGCCGGAGTGACAGGAGATAATGATGTTCTCTTATCTAATGAGTGACAGTAAAAACTCAGTGAGAGCCCAATAGAGACAACTGAAGATCAGTTATACTTATTGATGGATACTGACATAGTTGGGGCTAATATTTTAGGGCAGGGATAGGCAATGTGTGGCACTCCAGGTGCAATGGAACTACCAGCATGCTCTGCCAGAGTTTTACTTTTAGGGTATGCTAAAGCTATGGCAAGGCATGCTGTCATGTGTAGTTCTACAGGAGCTGGAGTGCCCAGCATCGCCTACCCCGGATGTATGTGATAATGTCTCTGGTTAGAGTCACTAGGCCATGGTTTATCAAAGCCACCAATTAACTTCAACTTTGACTGATGGATTGAAAATGGCACCAGTAATAAATGATAAATCCGGCTGGTTTAGCATTTATTACAGATGCCCTTTAAAAGCCATCAGTAAAAGCTGTGGATCATTGGCGGTTTTGATAAACCATGGCCTAGTAAATCTACCCTCCCCACAATCGTCTATATTATTGGTAAATGCTTTTCTAGCTATATATTGTGTTTCTCACTATATAAACTATCACTGGGTATATCTGTATGGTTTTACTGCTCTATTATTATGCATTTATACTCAGCATTTCTGTACTGTAATACCCAGCAGGAGAATCTATTATAAGCTGGAAGAACGTTACTAGGCAGGATAAGATTGCTGGAACAGGCAGCTTGGAGGCCCCTTATCACAGGCCAGTGATTAGTGTTAGGCGGCGGTGATGTGCATGTTAATCAGCAGCCAATGATAGTCAGACAGACTCTCATTGGCTGCTGCACCCATTGCAAGAGCTGAGCTGGAGTTCACTCATGAGCTCCGCCTTCTGGCTCCTGCAGTGGGTAATAGGAGAGATGTCTTGACGTCTCTCCCATAATACAGAGCGCCCCAGCCCGGGAGGACTGATGTGCGGATGGCTGCATAGGGGGGACCACTACTGGGGCACTGCATAGGGGGGTTACTACTGGGGGCACTCTATAAGGGGCTTACTACTGGGGGCACAAGGGGCACTGCACTGGGAGGACCACTACAGGGGCACTGTATAAGGGGCACTCTATATGGGGGGGACCACTACTGGGGGCCTGCATAATGGGGACCATTTCATGGGGTACAGCATAGGGGGGACCACTACATGGGGCACTGCATAAAGGTGATCACTACTGGTTGCACTGCATAGGGGGGACCATTACATGGGGCACAGCATAAGGGGGACCATTACTGGGGGTACTGTATAAGGGGCACTACTGGGGGCCTGCATAAGAGGGACCACTACTGGAGACATTGCATACTGGGGGTACTGTATAAGGGGCACTACTGGGAGCCTGCATAATGGGGACCACTACTGGGGGCACTGCATAGGGGGGACTGTATAAGGGACACTGCATTAAGGTGCATATGGAATGGAAAGGAATGTTCAGAATGACGAGAAAGGGGTGTTTGTCATGTTTGCATGCCCCATTTTTAAGTGACCACTCCCATTTTTCATTGCACTCCATTTTTAAATTTGCCCTGTGCTCCAAATACCTCAGTTATGCCACATTGCTGGCCATCACACAGCCATGGCAGGAGATGCTCTGAGTAACCTAGCTGTGTTATAGTGACCCAGGTGCTAGGAGAGGGTAATACAGCAAATGCACATTGCTGCCCATTACACAACTCTATTAACCCAACTAACACATTCTCCTTATTTTAAATAATAAAAGAAATATATATATATATATATATATATATATAAATCACATAACCTCTAAATGCTAGCAATTGATTTTTCTACTTATGTCAGTGTCTCACTTCAATAATTTATGAACTAAGGATTGTGATCCTGCTGCCTGAGCAGTTACTAGCTATATGCATCTAATACAGGATAGTGGATGACAGAAATCCACATCACCGTCATGTGACTAGGGGTCACCAGCTCATGTATAAAACCTATGATTTGCCACCACTGGGAACCAGCAATAATAATAATTGTAAATAATACATAACCCCTTAGCTTAGTCAGATTTGGGCACAGACACCTCCCAACATTTACACCTACTAAATTGGGACAAAACACCACTCTATTCCCAGAAATACCTTCTTTCAGCTGAGCTCTGCCCCTTCTAAGATCCATGAAAAATCCTAAATGTGCAAGCAACAAAGTACAACAAATAACAATAACAGCGCACTTACCTGTCTCCTGATGCATGGCCGGTCCATGGCTGTACCCTAACTACTCTCTCTACACCCTACTCACTCCTCCTCCCCTACTACTATATACACTAAAATACTAATATACTAAACTAAAGATAATAAAAAAATATAATGAAAACTGAATAAAGTACTATATATACTAGGGGTGTGCACCGGCCACTTTTCGTGTTTTGTGTTTTGGTTTTGGATCTGGATCTTTCTTCGTGTTTTGGATCTGGATTGGTTTTGCCAAAACCACCCTTCCGTGTTTTGGGTTCTGGGTTTTTTGTTTTGGATCTGTATTTTTTTGAAAAAAAGCATAAAAACAGCTAAAATCACAGAATTTGTAGGTTTTTCTGCTCCTATGCTATTATTAACCTCAATAACCTTAATTTCCACTCATTTCCAGTCTATTCTGAATACCTCACACCTCACAATAGTGTTTTTATGTCCAAAAGGTTGCACCAAGGTAGCTGGATGACTATGCTAAGCGACACGAGTGGGCGGCACAAACACGTGACCCATCTAGGCGTGAAACTGCAGTGGCAGACAGGATGGCATTGAAAAACTAGGCCCCAAACTGTACATAATGCAAAGAAAAAAAAGAGGTGCAAGATGGAATTGTCCTTGGGCCCTCCCACCCACCCTTATGTTGTATAAACAGGACATGCACACTTTAACAAACCAATCATTTCAGCACCAGGGTCTGCCACACAACTGTGGCTGAAATGATTGGTTCGTTTGGGCCCCCACAAAACAAGCTGGCAATTAATCTGTCCCTGCACAAACTGGCTCTACGGAGGCAAGAAGTCGTCCTCATCCTCCTCATCCACAGATTCCTCACCCTCTTCAGTGTTATGTACATCCTCATCCTCACAGAGTATTAATTCGTCCCTGCTGGAACCACAGGTCCCTCTGTACGTTCTGGAGGCTGGTCTCCCTGGAAGAGTTGATCATTCATTTTATGAACATCATCTTCTCCACATTTTGTGGAAGCAACCTCCTACGCCTTTCGCTAACAAGGTTCCCGGCTGCAGTAAACACTCTTTCGGAGTACACACTGGAGGGGGGGCAACTCAGGTAAAATAGAGCCAGTTTGTACAGGGACCTCCAAATTGCTTCTTTTTCCTGCCAGTACAGGTACGGACTGTCTGACATGCCTACTTGGATGCTGTCACCGATGTAATCCTTTAACAGACAGACGCACGCTTGTCGCTGCTGCTTTGAGGATTCAAGTGCGGCTACAGCCCACACAATTCACAAAGACAGAAAAAAAAAAAGAATATTTTTATTGTTTGTGGAGCACACTTTGAGGGTTACACCACCCTCTAACAGACAGACGCACGCTTGTCGCTGCTGCTTTGAGGATGCAAGTGCGGCTACAGCCCACACAATTCACAAAGACAGAAAAAAGAAGAAGAATATTTTTATTCTTTGTTTAGCACACTTTGAGGGTGTCACCACCCTTTAACAGACAGACGCACGCTTGTCGCTGCTGCTTTAAGGATGCAGGTGCGGCTACAGCCCACACATTTCACAAAGACCGAAAAAAAAAGAACAATATTTTAATTGTTTGTGTAGCACACTTTGAGGGTGTCACCACCCTTTAACAGACAGACGCACGCTTGTCGCTGCTGCTTTGAGGATGCAGGTGGAATCTAGACGGGATTTGGAACCGAGGACACACTACCTCCATCAATTGTCTAAATCCCACTGCACTAATGTCGGATACCGAACGCACGTCTAACACCAACATAGCAGTCAAGGCCTCAGTTATACGTTTTGCTTCAGGATGACTGCTGTCGTACTTCATCCTCATCGCTAGGGACTGTTGGAGGGTCAATTGTTTAGTAAAAGTAGTGATGTTCCTACTTCCTCTCTGGGATGATGAACAACTCCCAGCAGCAGCAACAGCACTAGTAGGAAGTGGTTCTTGATCTTTCCCTATTTTATTTTTATCAGAGAAAGTTTGGTCCAACATTTATGTTATATTGATATATATACGTGCGGCTAAAGCGCACACAAACACAGAAAATATTTTTTTATTTTTGCTGGAGAGTAGTGCACTTTGTGGGTTACACCACCCTTTAAGAAATGAGCCAGCCGGCTCTTTACTTATGGGACACAGGCGCACGCTTGGCGCTGCTCCTTTGTTGATGCACGTGCAGCCACAGTGCACACAAGTCACAAACACAGAAAATATATATTTTTTTGGTTTGGAGTGTACTTTGGGGGTTACAGAACCCTTTAACGGTCAAGCCAGCCGGCCCTTTACTTATGACACAGGCGCACGCTTGGCACTACTTTGTTGATGCACGTGCGGCTACTGCGCACACAATTCACAAACACAGAAAATAATTTTTTTTTTGGTTTGGACTGGAGTGTACTTTCGGGGGTTACAGCACCCTTAACGGTCAAGCCAGCCGGCCCTTTACTTATGACACAGGCGCACGCTTGGCACTACTTTGTTGATGCACGTGCGGCTACTGCGCACACAATTCACAAACACAGAAAATAATTTTTTTTTTGGTTTGGACTGGAGTGTACTTTCGGGGGTTACAGCACCCTTAACGGTCAAGCCAGCCGGCCCTTTACTTATGACACAGGCGCACGCTTGGCACTACTTTGTTGATGCACGTGCGGCTACTGCGCACACAATTCACAAACACAGAAAATAATTTTTTTTTTGGTTTGGACTGGAGTGTACTTTCGGGGGTTACAGCACCCTTTAACGGTCAAGCCAGCCGGCCCTTTACTTATGACACAGGCGCACGCTTGGCACTACTTTGTTGATGCCCGTGCGGCTACTGCACACACAATTCACAAACACAGAAAATATATTATTTTTTTAGCACTTGGGGGGAGCACCCCTGATGGACAGAGCACCCCCTGGACAACACTACAGCACCTCTTTAGGACTGGGACACTGCACAGGACTTTGGAGTGGACACAGCCCCTATGGAGAACTGACTGCACAACACAGTCCAGCCAGCCCCTATGGACTTTGAAGTAGTAGACACAGCCCCTATTAACAACAGCAGCACAGCACAACACAGCCAGCCCCTATGGACTTTGAAGTAGTGGACAACAGCAGCACTACACTACACTACACTACACAGCCCTAACTCCCACCCTCCCTCTTCACTGTCCACAGCCGAGTGAGAAAATGGCGCCGACGTGGGTACCTTATATAGGATCCAAAACCCGCGAGACTCGGAAGGCGGGATGATGACGTTTTGCCTCGATTTCAGATCCGAGTCAGGCGGGAAAAGTCGAGCCTGATTCGGATCGGACTCGGATCGGGGGGGCTCGGGGGGGTTCGGATTTCAGAAATCCGAACCCGCTCACCCCTAATATATACTAAAAACTTATATACTAACTAAATATAACACTAAAACTATACTAAATAAATAAATGCCTAAAACTAACACTAAGAAAATAATAAAATAAAACGAAAACTTAACTATCACTAACAATACTATAAATATACCACCAGCACCAGACAACACAACAGAATAACCTCTAGTGTTCTGCCCTGGGTTACCACTTATTGTGTAACAATAGGCCATTGTGATCAGCAGCCATACAGGCAAATATTTGTATGAAATAAAGTATCTGACTGTGATTAGAGGTGAGCAGGGGCAGGATAGCATACCGCCTATCTGCCCTAAGTTACAAAGCCCAAAAGGGGCAATATTTCAGCTAATTGGTCAGTTTTGCAGATTAGGGAGGGCTTATTTTCTTCTAATGTCACATGTCTGATTGTTGTGCAGTGGATCAGGCATTGCCAGGCACCATAGTGAAGTTATGGTAGGGGTCTGGCGATGCTGCTCCAGCCTCTTAGGACACACATTGTGCGTCAGAGGGCCAAATCGGGTGCCTCTTCTGATCATGTGCAGCACTGTACTGGCAGAGGTATAGCTAGGCTTTCTGTCACCTGTGGAAAGACTCAGCCCTACTTTTTTCAAGTACGGAGTGGTTTATCTACTTCTATGTGTAAAGCCAGTTGCTAGCTATATTATATTATAAGGGCACAGTCGTGCCCTTATATTAAGGCTGCATCTAAAAAAACTGATTTCTCCATAGAGAATTACAGAGGGGGGGCAGGGTGTTCAAGGGGCTACACCTCAAAAGTTATTAGAGGTACGGATATGAAATTTGGTATGGCTAGGTAGAACTGTCACTGGGTGCTGCATGCCAAATTTCAGGGCATAAACATAAAAAGGATTTGGGAGTAATCTAAAGCTCCAACTGTCACTTTTTTCTCACATTCTCAATTAGGAACACTTTTCTGCTATAGTCTATGGTTTTTTTTGGGAAGGCAAAACTCAGGGTAGTGGTGGAATTTAGACTTGGGGTTTGTTTTATTAGGTAGCTATTGTGCCAGGGTACGTGCTTTTGGGGTTCAGGTAAATTAGAAAGTTACAGTTTTTAAACTATTACCTCAAGAATGCGCCATTGTAGAGATAGGACTTTTCAACTTGTTGCGCAGCTGCAGTAGGAGCCTCCCGCAGGTGTAATAACTGTAGCTTCACTTGGTTGCACAAAGATGGCCGTCATTTGTGGGCTTTAGCTGTGGTGGGCTCGGGGGAAAGAAGCTGGCATTAGCTGCAATGGGAGCCAGCGGAAAGGCACGGGGGGTAGTGGGCGTTAGCTGCGGTCAGAACCCGAGGACAGTAACGGGCTTTAGTGGCGGCGATGCGGGCAGCAGTGCGGACAGCGGTGTGGCAGGCATTAGGACCCAGGGGAGGTAGCAGCACACAGAATGCAGGCTAAGACCTGTTAGATCCATAATACCTGCTTCTGTGTTTAATTTAAAAAAACTGGTGTGGCCCCGCCCCCCAGAAAACAACCAGCACTGGGCTTTGGAGCCCCTGTACTGGTTGTGCTAAATACAGGGGACAAATGACATAGGGGCCCCCGTATTAAGCACAATCAGCACCAGGCTTTTTAGAAGTAGTCTTGGTTGCCAAAATACCGGGAATAAATGACGTAGGGGTCCCCCGTATTTAGCACAACCAGCACAGGGCTCTCAGCTGGTCCTGGTAATACAGGGGGAAATAATGCATAGGGTCCCCCTGTATTTACCAGAACCAGCACTGGACTCCTTCTAGCGGGGGGGGGGCTGATGCCACAGCCAGGGGAGCCCTTTCAGCAACATGGCTGTGGAGAAGGCACAGATGCAGGGCGGTGCGGCTGCGGAAAACATTGATGCGGATGAGGGAACACAGACTATCACAGTTGGGAGACCACACAGCAGTAGGGATTGGGGAATATATAGCAGCATGGAGGCATATAGGGGAAGAAAGTGTACATGCATAGACAGAGTATGATATTTTTTAAAATAAGGGAGCTGAACGTGTATTCTAAATGAGTTGAATGTATGCAGTGAGAAGGATGTTGGAAGCCAGTGAGATTGTTTTGGTGATCAAATGGGAAGATTGTGGGCACTGAGTGGGATGTGGGAGCCACATAACTGCTCAAACCTCAGATGCATAGACTGCATGTGTGTATTCCAATGAGCACACAATTCTGTGAATTAGCAGCTCCACCATTTTGTGAGTGACAGCAATCTCATTCTGAGAGAGTGGTGAATCTGCAGTTAACTACAGGGTGTGATGGCATACCATATCTGTTTTGTGCAAGGAACACATCAATTAAGGTGTCAGCCTTAATGATCGGAATTTCATTGCTTTTTGAAGTTTGAGTGGCAGAAAATCAATGTTTTGTGAATTTTCAGATCATGTCTAAGCAGCCTTAATGGGACATGTGAAACCGTAAGTTTTTTTGCCTATGGAATATATATATATATATATATATATTCAGCACGGCGGCTGAAGGAAAGAACCAGAATGCAATATTGTTTAATACATATGGTTAATGTGCAGCAGTTTTTTTTACAGAAATCCAGGTTTTAAATATTGAACTATGGACCTCATTCGGAGGCGGTCGTTAGTTGCAAGCGGTCGCTCTGAATCAGGGTGGCCGCTTGCATCCTGAACGACCGCCTCCTTGTTGATCGCTAAGCTGTGGGTTAACACCCACAGATCTAGCAACCGACATGGGTGATGGTCGCGATGGTCAAGACCATCATGACCATCGTGACCATCGGGGCTTACGACCAGACCCTAAGGTTGGGTCTGGGCACTCGTAAGCACCAGGGAGCTTCCTGCTCTGATCGAGCAGGAAGCTCCCCACTGACATCAGCAATGATGTCAGTGGGGCCACCCCCAAACGGCAAGCGTTCCAGCGGGAACGCCTCCATTTGGGCAGGCACGCCCCCTGCCCGCCTCCCAAATTGGGCGAGCTGTCACTCACCATTGACAGCTCATCCTGTCTGCTGTGAGACCCCTAGTGACGGAGCGTCCGTCGCTGGCCGGGTCTTGCATATGCGCACGATGGAGCCGGCTCCGTCGTGCGCATGTCCAGTGGGGCAACATCGAGTCAGTTGCGAGCACTCAACGCTTGCGACTGACTCTGAATGACCCCCTATAACCAGGGGGAAATAATGCATAGGGTCCCCCTGCATTCAGTGCTTCGGCAGCCTAAATCAAATGTTAGTGTGAATATATGTGAAATGGGTTTTAAGAAAGATGTCCTGTATTTATATCCCAGGGATTTCTACTGTCCAATTGTTTGCCTCCAAGGCATTGAATAATGGATGAGAGAATCTCAGGGTATTTTCCAGGACAGAAAGAAGTAATAGAGAAGCACTTCTGCTGTTTGTATAGTGTTACCCCCGATTTCCCCTGATACACAGTATTGCATTGAGTGATCGGGAGACCAGATGGGAGAGTGACCTATAGAAGGTACCCGAGGTTCAGAGGTTTAGCATGTGCCTGTAAGGAGCAGCCCCATCTATGCACACCAGAAGCTGCTTTGGTTTGATGCGCATTTCACCTATGGAGGGCTTGTTCACAAATTAGCCTACTTCCCATGTGTTGCTAGTCCCACTATAAAAGCCATTCTATCCAATCACTGAATAATGTAGTTGATTGATAAGTCTGGTAACCTATCCATTATCATATGAGCTCATTGCTAGGGGATGGGAAGGTCTAGCTTGCGTAAACCAATTCCAGTGTTTGTTGACAGCTAGTACAATTGTGTCATATGAAAAAGATACTAAATAACCATAATATTGTACATTTGTATCAAATGGATGTATCCTTCCTCTCCAATATTTATATGTTCCTACATTCATGGTATGTTTTCATTGCTCTTGTTTGATACAGTGTGAGAAGCGGCTGTCAGCACAGACCAAACATGTGTTCTATAGACGTCATCGCATTTCAAAAGAACATACAGCAAACATAAAAAGTGGAAAACTGAGCCTATAAGGAAATTCACCGTTTATTCATATGGAAACAGAACATCAAAGCCCCAAAATAAAGATATAAAAATATAGAAGAATAAGGACATCTGAATCTATATAGAAAATCACTGATTATATATATATATATATATATATATATTTACATATACATACACACATACATACTCACACATAGGAATCTGTATGATATATGTAAAAAATCACATCACAAAATAATCCATATTTTTAAATAAATACCATTGAACTAAAAATAAATATAATTACTAAAATTTTAAATGTTAAAATATATATTATAAAATACAAAAATAAATTAATATTACATTTAAAAGGGACATGAGGTTAATATACACTTTATCAGCACAATTACATCTAATGTAGTTTCATTCAGAGCTGGTCTTTGCTGCAGTATCTACAGTATATATGAATTGACTCCTTATATTGCATACAACTGCATCCCAATTATTTAACTATTCAAATAAAAAGCTAGTATGGCAAGCTCCACAGGTACATACAGTTTGAGTAGGTCTCATCTAAAATTTAGACTCCAACTTTAGTGCCATATCTTTTGCTAAGTAAAGCAGAATAAGACTAACATGAAAACTATCTGATGCCATGTCTAATAAGAACTATGGACCTCATTCAGAGTCGGTCGAAGCGGCCGCTCGGTCGTACGGGAAAAGGGGCCGGATATGCAAATGATTCCCTCGCAAGTTGCGTCCCTAAGTTCGGATCGGTAGCTGGCCGACCAAGGGGAGGAAGCGGCCGGAAGACAAAAAAATACACCCCCTTCTCGTACGCATTACACGTCATCTCCGGGCATATAAGGATTATTCGAGACCATCGGGAACCATCGGAACTGGTCGTAGAGCTTAAGGTTGACCATACCCTCTCTTAAGCTCTACGATCATGTCAGTGTAAAAACCTCCCATGTCACATGTGCCATGACGCTACTTTGTTAATTATGCACTCCCATAAACCGTATGCACTCCCATAAAACGCCATTCGCATAATTATTCACGCCTGCGTTTGGATTTCCACTTCCCCGTTTTCAAGCACCTTCCCATGTTACCACCCACAAACACCTCAATATGTCACTCAAACTACCAACCTGGCTGTGTTCAAGGAGAGAGAAATTTCTGATCGTAGCAGCTAGTTTGCGCATGCGCAGTATAGCGAACATCGGTGGCGTACGACCGTGCGGCCGCTTCGACCGACTCTGAATGAGGTCCTATATCAGTTCTCTGTTTGAACGATGCAGATGTGCATTCGTAGTTTTGTCATTTTTACATATATAGTATTTCTATTTTTACAAGTCTGTTCATTGATTTAGTTTAATATAAAGTAGGATTTCCTGTCTTTCATCATTTACATAGTGTGATGTAATTAAGTGTCCAAATTGAATTTAAGGTATACCGTATGCATTCCCTTTAGCAACATATGTAATGTACTATTTCAAGCACTAGTGAGTTTGGAACCTTTAAATATGATTTATTGTATTTTTTACTATTAGCCTTATACTGTATAATTATGATGTTTTATGGGATTTGTTTGCCTCTCAGTGTTGACTGTTTATATTTTTAAGATTCTTGCAGCAGGACCCATCTTTGAAGCAGTTATTTGTGTATAAGAAATGAGCAGGATTTAAGTTTTAAAATTAAATGGTATCAAAACTCTGTATAAATTATCTTATATATAAAATTCATTGGTCTGTTTGTGTGTTTACTTGTTCATCTGACTAACCGGTTATGCATTTGGACTCCCCTGCACCAATTGGGATGAAACCAATGGAAGGTGATCAAGTTGGATCCTGGCCAGGTTTTAACGGGGTTAGGGTCCCAGTCGGACCTCCTGTTGGTGTGAATTGGGCAGAACTTTGAACTGGGGAGCCTGTTTTGAGCCTTCCACTGAATGGATTTGGACAAAAAGTGGTAACATTGGATCATAGAAGATCTACTAGGGGGGTTAGGATCACAGTCAGACCTCCCGTTGGTAAATGCTGGGCAGAACTTTGAACCGGCGATGCTGGGCAGGACTTTGACCCGGCGAGCGTGTTCTGGACCTTCCGGTGGATGGATTTGGATGAAAACTTTACAGAGGGGTGGCAATTGGTCTGGGATGTCTAGTGAAGTGGTTGGGGTCCTGGTCGGACCTCACAGTGGAGTGCACCAGGCTTAACTTTGACCCAGGGAGCCTGTTCTGGGCCTCCCACTGGATGGATTTGGATGACATCACAAAATAAACCTTAATAACTTGAAGATTTGAACCTGGGCAATGCCGGGTACTTCAGCTAGTTTCTGATAAAACCTGATTACAAAAATGATCAAAAATCCATGAATAAACTATTTACTGCTTGAGATCACTAATTGTCATCCATTAAACTACTTACTGATATCAGTCTGTTTAGTGCAAGATCTACAAAATCTGGTGTCAATAAACCAGCACTGTTTATTTTAAAATATTGGGCCATTGATATGTTTTGGCACCCCCTTATGGGAAGCAAGCCTTATGAGTAGGAGGATACTTTATGTAAACATTTGTTGTTTTTCTTTTAACTTTATTTTATGCTACTTGGCCATTAGGAGGGCCTGTGGTGACATGAGCACATGGGGTGCACAATTACTAATTTAGGGTTCATTCACTCACAGTAATTAGGGCAGCATTAATTACACATTTGTGAATGCAGGGTCCAGTTAAGGCTTATGACATCATGCATCCTTAACATTAGCCAACCCAATAGATGATCTGTGCTCGAGAACTACTGTAATAACCCCCAACTCTACTCATAGAGTGCTTTGGACATACTGTACAATCTTCACTAAGTAAGTAAAAACGAATGAAATAGAGATCTTGAGGCATTATTGACCAACATAAATGGATAAATATGTGCATAACATGAATGAAAAGTGCATTTTGGTCTTTTGGAACTACCCTAATGAGAGAGATAAATGTATTCCCCCTATGTAATCAAGCATATATAGTTATAAATAATACTGATCTCTGATTATTGCTTTATGAACTAATAACCTTTGCTGAAAATGTGTGTTTCTGCATGTTCCCCCTAGTTTAGGATCAGCTGATTTAATCTGTGGGTTATTTCCCCTGCTGTCTCGTCTAGAAATTTATAGATGTTTATAATGTAACAAAAGTCTTGGTGTCATATGCTCAATGTTTGAAACCACCTCAAAAGAGGAAGTGCACCAGACTCTGGAAATACCGTTGTATCTAAAGATTAGTATGTGTCTTACTTCTCCGAACCACATCCTGTTTTTTGTAACAAATGAGATACTGTGTGTTTTAAAGAATCTGCTATATTAACCCCATCGGATTAAACGAGTCTTCTGTCTCAATCTCTTAAACACGACTTGCTGTTTGATTTATTGGGGTTCCCAGTCGACTGGTAAGGGGGAAACTCAGAACTGACAATCGAAGGGACTTGGTAGTGGAACATCTCCAACATGTCATGGGGGCTCGTCCGGGATTTCTGGGACCAGTGCCGCTGCTACAGAATAGATGACACCACGTCCGCCTGCTATACACAACTACTGACAATCCCGGGGGAGTGATTTCAAAGTTATGATTTCAACTTAATTACTCCGTCAGTGTTTGTTTACTGCCTGTGAGACAGTCTATCTATATGTAGTAAGTATACCTGGTATATTTTGAACCCGATTGTCTGTTTCTGAATTATTTTCATGATACAGTAAAAATTAATGTTATATGAATGCCATGTAATAACTGTTTGTGTACTGTTACTCTCTGGTATAAGAAACATATTAATGAATTCAACTGTCAATTGCAATCTGTAGGTTCTATTGTACATTCTGGTGTTTTACAAAACAAGGATATTTCTTTTGTGGTCAGTATTGGTTGTCATGTTGATAAAGACATAATTGACAGATTTGTAGGACAAGGGTTTCCTGATTGTTTGGTTGGTTTACCTATTAATTTTGTACCTCTGCAATTTGAAATACTGTGTTATAGTGATAGTAGAAAATTACCCCTGTCAGTACAGAGAATTATTGAAAGAGGAAGTCCCAGTGTTTATTCTGAACGTATCAGTCAGTGGCAAAAGAAAACGAACAATATACATAGAAAGCTCAGAAAATAACAATTTTAGACTAATTATTACAGTAATCTAAGCAGTGCGATACAGTTGAGTAGCCCACTACAGTATTGTCCCGTGACCTGATCCCTCACACAGATGGACAATGGGTGCACAAGTTAGTAAGACGGGGGAATTGAGTCCCCTAGAAATAATTTGTCAGAGAGAGGGCGTGAAAGCTCTCAAAGGTATTTCTGTTATTTTCAAAAGAGCAGGATTTCCACCTGAAGGTACGCTAGACCCTGACAAATGGAAACGGTTCAGAAATAATAATATAGACTGGTTGACAAAGAAGAGTTATTTGGACATGGTCACAATATGGCAAACAGTTACACAAGAAATAGAGGATGAACATAGGAAAAGGTCTGATTTAAATGATGTTATAGATAACCCACCACCATATGTACCAGTTAGACTGGCAGCTCCATCAACTGCAATACAAAATGAAGTATCCACATTAACATCCCAGAACTTGTATCCCAGAATTGACTTAAATACCATTCAAGGGTGTGGTATAGAATCACAAGATAAAGTAAATTTAGATATAACTAGAGGAAGAGAATGTACGTTTTGTCATTTTTGTGTCCCAGAGGGTTCAGAGAAATGTCCCGCTTGTGATAACTGGGTATCACCTGATGCCCCACCATGTAATCAAGGTAGTAATGTAACTAATACTTCCCTTACAAATAAACAAAAAATGTCATATGTACTAAAAAGACTGGCACCCCATAACATGAGTCCTTGTAGGGTTACAATAGCGGGTCCAGAGGGACATCACATTTTACCTATAAGAGTACAAACATCTCCAAATCCCAGGTTTAATGCAGAGCAAGTAGATCCTGCAAATGGTCCTGAATACATTGAACAAGAGGTATATAACCCATGGTTTCAATCTGATATGTTAAGAGTTGTTAATGATTTGCCTGATATCAGATGACATCCACATACGTTTTATCAGAAAATGGAACAGGTTAAAACTATTTACAGACCATTTTGGGTAGATCTGGAACAAATTGTAAAAGCATCAGCAGGACATGGAGAATATGATAAAATGATTGCAATCATTGTTCAGGGAGTTCAACAGGGCAGACCAGAAATTGTGGCACTTCCCGCAGTAGGAACAAGATATAGCCAACATAGTGGAAACTTGTTACTAAATAGAATACAATGGAGATGTGCAGAGATTCAACAAACTGCTCCAGCTGCACCAGATTTAGTTCAAAAAACAGACACAGTACGGGCATATTATGATAAACTAATTACTAGACAGGAAGAAGAAGGTTATCCTGTTACAGAAATAGCAGGAGCTAGGCTGTGTAAAACGAAGTTTTTGAATGGACTTAGAAATGACTTGAGAACTCAGTTATTTCAGATCAGACCAGAAGCCATGGTAATGGATATTGAAGGAATTTTACAAGTATTGGAAGGGATTGAGGATGTTGAACAGGATAAAAAAGACCGGAAAGCTACAAAAGCACAGGTAGTGACGGTGAATCTGGTTCAGAGTCAACCACCGCGGCAGAGAACAACTGCAAAGCAACCAACTAAAGGTTATACACAGAGGAAGCAGTATGACTCCCTTTGTAAACTTCCAGGACACCAAAAAAAGGATTGCAGAAAGCATCAGAAATATTTGTTATCACAGCGACAGATGTCTGAACATCCGTACACTGCAGGAATGCAGCACCCACAAGCATGAAGATATACAGCTCCCGTGTCATCAGTGCCTGTCTTTGCTTCACTTCAGGATAACACCACACCCACAGGTACTGTCACTGTTACTTTACCCACAGGACAAGAACTCGATTGTGTGATTGATACCGGAGCTCAGAAATCAGTTTTTATGCATGATCAGATCCCCCCTCAACTTCTTACTACAGAGACAATACAAGGCACAGGTCTGGGAGGTCAAGCAGTGCCTCTCAAAGAAAGTAAACAACTCTTTTTGCTTATTAATGATTAACCTACTCCAGTTCCAGTGGCATTCTTTACCTCTCCCACCTGTCCGGTGAGCCTGTTGGGAGCAGATATACTCGCACTTATGCAAGCCTCAATACAATACACACCAAAAGGAGTCAAGTACACCAGCAATATTCCAAATGAGGTGAGCAATAGTATTGAGGCAGCCATACAAGTTTATCTATTTCAGGAACATCCAGCAATTGACTCGCTGCCACAATGGATTTTAACTGTACCTGACAGACTGTGGTCAAAAGGAAAGACTGATGTGGGACTTCTACAAGTGCAGCCAGTACAACTATCCCTCAAACCAGGTACCATACCAGTCTCTGTTAAACAGTACCCACTAACACCAGCACAAGAAAATGCTATTTCACAACAGCTGCAAACATACTTGGACATAGGGGTCATAATACAATGCAGGTCCCCTTTCAACACCCCTCTCTTCCCTGTAAAGAAGCGGGGTACAGGAAAACAAGGAGAAGTACAATACAAACTGGTTCATGATTTGAGGGAAATAAACAAGAGACTTGTAGTCAACACCCCAATAGTACCAAACCCACATACTCTCCTAAATCAGATACCACCCTCAGCAAGATGGTTCACCGTAGCAGACCTTGCAAATGCTTTTTTCTCTGTTCCTATTACAAAAGATTCCCAGCATCTACTAGCATTTACACATAAAGGAAAACAGTATTGCTGGACACGCTTTCCACAAGGGGGTGCCACTTCACCAAGTGATTTTTCTGAAGCTATGTCCACAATACTTCAAGCATGGAGACCTTTATTTCCAGATGAAACTCAACTCATCCAGTATGTTGATGATTTACTGCTAGCTACCACATCTGAAAGCAAGTGCCAAGAAGAGACTGTATCCTTGTTAAAGTTCCTGGAGGAACAAAACTGCAGAGTTTCCAAAGAAAAACTACAACTAGCAAAACAGAAAGTGATCTTTCTAGGACATTGCATCTCACACGGCACAAGGCATCTAACAGAGGAAAGGAAGAAGCTGATATTACAAGCCAAGGTACCAAAGACTATAAAACAAGTCCGTTCCTTTTTGGGTCTCCTAGGATATTGCCGCGAATGGGTCCCCCTAGCCTCGGTATTCATGCAGACACTGTATGACAGCACCAAAAAGGAGGGCCCATATCCCACTCCCCAGCAGATGGAAGAAGCAGTGACACAACTCAAAGTAGCTGTCACCACTTCCCCGGCCCTAGGCTTACCTGATTACAGCAAACCCTTCACCCTCTACTGCCACGAAGAAAAAGGCCATGCACTAGGAGTGCTCACCCAAAAACATGGACTGAAGCAACGACCAGTGGCCTACTACTCCAGCAAGCTAGACAACATTATCCAAGGGGCACCTACTTGCATCAGAGCGGTAGCAGCAGCAGCAGTCTTAAAAGACAAAAGCACAGACATCGTACTTGATCATCCGTTAACTATTCAAGTACCCCATGCAGTAACAGAAATACTTCAACAAGCCAGAACTAAACACCTTTCAGCAGCAAGGCTAACCAAATATGAAGTGGCATTACTCAGTGCAACTAACGTAACTATAAGAAGATGTACTACCCTCAACCCTGCCACTCTCCTTCCAAGCTTACTCGAGCAACAAGAAGATCCTGAATCACTAGATTCAAAAGGAGGTAGAAATATGGTCTATCCAGACTCATATGTCTGCACCGCAAGTGATGAAGAGCAAAATGATCAAGTAAGGGACGATAAAATATACAACAAAAAATTTTGACTGTCATGATTGTCTGGCCCTTATGGATCAAGAAACCTCACCTTTACCACATGTTACAGACACTGCTCTCCCAAATGCACAATATGAACTGTTTGTAGATGGCTCTAGATATTATGAAAATGGGACACCTTACACAGGATATGCTGTAACCACACAAGATGACATCATAGAAGCAGGACCACTACCCTCACATCTATCAGCACAAGCAGCAGAAATAGTAGCTCTCACAAAGGCTCTAGAATATGCAGAAAAAGCTACAGCCAACATCTATACAGATTCAAGATATGCTTGGGGGGTTACACAGGATTACGGAAACATATGGAAAAGCAGAGACTTTAAAACAGTGACAGGCAAACAAATACAACATGCAGAACTTATAAAACAACTTTTTCAAGCACTTGAATTACCCCATAAAGTGGCTATTACTAAGGTTCAAGCACATACCAGAAATCAGACCAGCATAACCAAAGGGAATTGCACAGCAGACAGAGCAGCAAAACAAGCAGCTAAACAGCCTTACAAAGGCATAACAGCATATGTCACACAAACTGAAGGTACAACAACAATGCCAGATTTTCAAGACCTACAAAAACTCCAAGAACAAGCAGGACCAGAAGAAAAATCATCATGGGAAAGGAAAGGAGCCTGCAAGGAGGAATTCACAGGACTATGGAAAGCAGGTAACCTATTATGTCTACCAAGGGCATTGTACCCACCAATGTGTCAAGTTACTCATGGTCTCACATATAGGAAAAGATCAAATGGGAAACCTGGTAAAGGAAAGATGGATAGCTCCAGGATTCTTCCCAGCAGCTGCATGGTTTGTACAAGCCTGCTGGATCTGTGGGATCTCCAACCCAGGACAAAAGGTAAAGACTACCATGGGAGCCATTCCAAAAAGTTATTTTCCTTTCCAGAGACTGCAAATTGACTATATTCAGATGCCCAAAGTTGGGATTTATGAATATGCATTGGTCTGTTTAGACACCTTCACAAAATGGATTGAGGCCTGGCCAGTGGCTAAAGCCACTGCAAGGAACACAGCAAAAAAACTCTTCTCAGAAATCGTCTGTAGGTATGGAGTACCAGAGGTAATTGAATCAGATAGAGGCACACACTTCACAGGAGAAGTAATGACTCATATCATGGAAGATTTGGGGATTCAACAGGCCTTTCACACGCCCTACAGGCCACAGGCCAGTGCCCTAGTAGAGAAATTCAATGGAACTCTTAAACTTAAGATATTAAAAGCAGCACAAGAGACAGGGAAAAATTGGTTAGAATGTTTACCAATAGCTCTGTTTAGTATAAGAACCACCCCATCTAAAGCCACAGGGCTGTCTCCATATGAAATTTTGTTTGGGACTATCCCTAAGATAGGATGTTATTATCCACAAGAAATGCAACATAAACATGCTGACTTAACTGCATATGTAAAAGCCTTAACTGAAAAACTCACCTCTCTGCATTCTCTAGCTTTCGCCTCTCTCCCAGATTCTAAGGCAGATCTCAGTCCACATCAGCTGCAACCAGGTGACTGGGTCTATCTGAAAAGACATGTCAGGAAATCGCTGGAACCCAGATATGATTGGCCATACCAAGTGTTACTGACTACTCCAACATCGGTGAAAGTTAAAGGGAGAGAGACTTGGATTCACGTGTCACATTGCAAACTCACTAAAGTTAAGTTTGATTTTTTAAAAAAAAATATGATCATGTGGAAAGAATTAATGGGTCCTAATCCAGATAGAGGTGTGTGGGGATGCATTATGTGTATAAGCCTCTTTATAGTGCTCACCTATACATATTTCTTTGGAATAATGATAATAGAGGAGGAGGAACAGAAGAATTTTACTCAAACTAATCATACCTTGACAAGAGGAAAAAGGGACGTTGCAGTGTGGCCCAACTCAGTTATACAGTCCCACATGATAGTAGCTCGAGCATTGAATTTGACTGATTGTTGGATATGCACACATGCCCCAGTCAGTGCTAGGTCCATGCATTGGGTAGCAGTACCACTGACTTTATCAGAGCTTAAGGAACTTAATTATAGTCTTGGCAGCACATATAACAAAACGATGGCAGAGACTCCTGTCTCATTTATGACAGCATATACCATCGGATATCCACAATTCTGCATAGAAGCACCTCCAGTCATAACGAAACGAATCTTTCCAGATGGGTTCGTATTAACTCCTACTCAGGCACGAGTAGGACAGGTAAAATGTTCACAGGCCCAAGTAAATTTCACTACAAATTCCACTCATAACAAAGGATATTATTTAGGATGGTGTGACAAAGGACAACTGGTAGTACACCGAGAAATCAAAGTACAGATTAATCAAACCAATGCAATTATACGAGTGTGGTTCAAAGCAAACGATTCATGTATAAATAATCGAGACATACTAGGCCCATACTCCCAGAACATAAGTGAATATCGCAGAATAACCCGACACAGCAGAGATTCAAGTGTGCTTCAAGTGGCATACGGAGTGGTTCTGGGATATACATATATCCTAGAACAAGGGTTGTATTTTCTGTGTGGGAGACGTGCTTATAAGTGGATACCTTATGGGGCTTCAGGCATGTGCACTATAGGACGAGTCATTCCTGCAGTGCGAATTCAGAAGGAATATACTGTAGAACAGGGGCAAGCTGCCCAACATACTCACCAACTTGCCCGCCGTAGTATAAAGAAAAGTAATACACATGCACATGACTTAATATTCATTCCATGGTATAAGAAAATGGGCTTAGCACTAGCAGGAGGTACAATACAGAATGCACATAACATAGAAGCCCTAGCAAAACTGCTAGACAATGTAACCCAAATATATGATGAGACATTTAGATTGGTGCTGGATGATGTAAAAATGATAAAGAGGGAAGCCCAGGCACATAGAATGGTATTGGATTACTTGACAGCAAAAGAAGGAGGAATGTGCATGGTAGTAGCAGAATCCTGTTGTAATTACCTCAATAGAACTGACTCTATAGAAGAAGCTATAGAGGAACATTTAGATAAAATACAGGAATTAAAGGAAGAATTCAGGAAAAAACACAATGACCCTGAATATGACATTTCCACAGATGGATGGTTTTCCTGGCTCAATCCAGCTAACTGGTTTAGTGGGATAAAAGGATGGATTGTGGGCATTTTGATGTTCCTTCTGAAAATAGTGAGCCTAGGATTATTGATATATGTATGTCTTAAAGTGTTTTTCTGTTGTTTTTCAGTTTGTAAGAAACGTGTGACTAACGCATTGGACTCCTCCAAATACAAAGAACTGCAGAAGAGCTGGGCAAAGAAAAGTCGTGAAGAGCTTACGAGAATGGATATGTGTGATTCGCGCCTTTAGGCCCCTCGCTCGGACAGTATGATTAGCATAATCTCAGTGGGGCCATAGCCATTAGCACCATTCTTCCTAAACTGTTTGCTTAACTGTATGATAGGTAGACAAATTGTACTGCCAGAAGCTCAACTGCTAGATCAGATTAATTATAAAAGGAGGGAATGAGAGAGATAAATGTATTCCCCCCTATGTAATCAAGCATATATAGTTATAAATAATACTGATCTCTGATTATTGCTTTATGAACTAATAACCTTTGCTGAAAATGTGTGTTTCTGCATGTTCCCCCTAGTTTAGGATCAGCTGATTTAATCTGTGGGTTATTTCCCCTGCTGTCTCGTCTAGAAATTTATAGATGTTTATAATGTAACAAAAGTCTTGGTGTCATATGCTTAATGTTTGAAACCACCTCAAAAGAGGAAGTGCACCAGACTCTGGAAATACCCTTGTATCTAAAGATTAGTATGTGTCTTACTTCTCCGAACCACATCCTGTTTTTTGTAACAAATGAGATACTGTGTGTTTTAAAGAATCTGCTATTTAACCCCATCGGATTAAATGAGTCTTCAGTCTCAATCTCTTAAACACGACTTGCTGTTTGATTTATTGGGGTTCCCAGTCGACTGGTAAGGGGGAAACACAGAACTGACAATCGAAGGGACTTGGTAGAAGAACATCTCCAACACTATAAAATCAGCCATTGTCTATTTTTGCAAGTTTGTGTATTAGCTAAACATATGTAAGGTAGAAAGTAAAATTTTCAACTCAAAACAATAATTTCCATGAAAAACCTGTCTTCCAAAAAGTTGAATATGTTATGCATGGTGCTACTCATGATCATCCCTGATCTCTCATGAGAGTTTGACCTTCTACTGGTGGGTGTTTTCTAGAGATGTGTGCCAAACCCCATGTTTTGGTTTTGGTTTTTAATTCATCATCATGTATTTACTGAGCGTGTGTGTGTCTGTGAATGTTTAACAAAGTAATACAATATTTGATGTGTATGTGTCTTGTCTCTTTTTACTATTTCTTTTACAGGGGGGCTACAGGCACCAGCAATCCCTTAATTGCCTGCATGCTTGTTCTTGTGATTCTCCAAGTACCGGCAAGTGGGGCAGGCTTGCTGGGATATGTAGTCCCCTGTAAAAGACAATAGTATTTTTCTATCTTTTACACAATGAACCCAACACCACCAGGGATGCCGAGCATAGCCCCGAGCTATCAGCTTGTGCATGTGGACCAATTTATTGGGCCTCGGCTGACTAGTGGGGGTACTGAATGCTTTGGCAGGGGAACCCAGTGAAGCATGTCCCCCTGCTGTTGCATTACACCCCCACTAAAAAGAGTGCAGTGCTGGTTGTGTAAAATACAGGGACCCTTACATAATTTTCCCCCATATTTTCACAACCAGGACCAGCTCAGAAGCCCAGTACTGGTTGTGTCAACTATGGAGGACCACTACACTTTTTCCCCCTGTATTTTCACAACCAGGACCGGCTCAAAAAAGGCCGGTGCTCGTTATGTTTAGGGTAGGGGGACCCCACGTCATGGTTTTTTTTTACATTCTTTTTAATTTAATATCTTTTTTTTACACTCACACAAATCTGCACATATTTAACTGAGTGGATCAGACACACAAGCCAGCTCATATCAGCAGCCACTACCAGTGGCGGACTGAGCCGGGGGGCAGGGTGCCATCTGCCCCCCGGGCCGGTACAATCTTTGTATTCCACGGCCGCCTGACTTTCAGGCAGGTAGTCGCAGATGATTCTTCAGCTCCAAGTCCGACAGTCTGCTGCCCAGCCACGCTGCTAGAGAGATCTGAGACTAGCTACAGAGGCAAATAAAAAATGGCTGCCCCCATACCAAGCTACAAAGAAATGGCCGCTGTCGACCAGTGGGGAGCCAGGTTTCCTTTCCCAGGAACCCTAGATGCTGGAAAGTGGAAAAAAGGGGGCGGGGCTTGTCGGGGAATCTGTCAGGGAAGAGGAGCTGAAAAAGAAGTTTGATCAATGTCACCCAGGAAAGAGAGAGACAGAGAGGGCAGAGGTGAGTAGTGATCCAGAATGCAGGAGAGCCTGCTTCCTGTCTTCTCTACACTTTTAAAAACCAGGTAAGTGGAGGGTGGAGCTTATATACAGTGTATGTGTGCCTATCTATCTATCTATCTATCTATCTATCTATCTATCTATCTATCTATCTCTATCTATCTATCTATTTAACTATCTCTCTCTCTCATATCTATCTATCTATCTATCTATCTATCTATCTATCTCATATCTATTTATCAGTCTATCTCTCTCTCATATCTATCTATCTAGGCTCCGGGAGCTATTCAAATCAGTTTGCTGTTAAGTCGGAGAATGCCGGTTCTCATGACTTAACCTGGGTGTTTACTCACCAGAACTGGCATTCTCCGACTAAAGTGCCGGCCGTGCGGCTATTAGTGTTGCGCTAAGCCGGCAAACAGCTGCACGGCCGGCACTTTTGTCGGATTTCTCCCTCCCGATGCTATTCAACATCACTTTGAATTGAATTCCCCTGCATGTGTGTGGACTTAGGGCCTAATTCAGATCCACTCACTAGATGCGATCTCTCGCTCCGAGCGTAAGGAAATTTGGCTAAGTGACGTCAAGGCAGCCGCTCGCAGGGCAATTCATAAGCACATCCACTATGTATTGGAGAGCAATCACTTTTTGTTTGTAGACGCCCACCAACCTGTCTTAATATGCCCAATTGCGCTCGTCATCTCCAGGAGATGCAAGAAGTCATTGGTACATCGGGCACCATCGGATGCGATCGCATCGCTTGAGGTTGACTATACCCTGCCGCAAGCACTTCGATCACTTCAGTGTAGATTTCAAGTAAGTGACGTGTCCTATGATGCTGGCTGTTAATTATGCACGCATCTGAAACAGCGTTGAATTTCTCAGGCACGCCTGCGTTCGCACCTCCACTCCTCTGTTTCCAGTGGCCTGCCCCTGTTACCACCCACAAACAGCTTGACCTGTCACTCATTCAGCTGGGCTGTCTGTGATTGGCAAGCGAGAGTTTCCCCATCACTCATACCAGTTTGTGCATGCGCAATACGAAGCATACGCATGTGCAGATTGAAAAGCATTGCTCGTTCCTAGCGAGCAGCCGCTTGCGAGAGGGTCTGAATCAAGCCCATACCTCCACATTCAATTAGAGGCGAAAAGTTGGAAAGTTCTCGACTGTCCGACTTTCCGCCTCATTCGCATGTTTCAGAGGCGAATTCATTCAGTGCGTGCTCCCGTTTTTCGCCTAATTCAATTGCAAAACAGGCGATAACAGAAATAGGCGAATGCGGAACAGGCTAAAAGTACTGTCAGAATTGGGGAAATCAGTCTGTACCCCAGAAAAAGATTCACTAACATAGGAAATCAATATAGATGCGTACTAATAGCCCTAATAAAGCTATTTTGGGTACTTAAGTTCTGTAAATTGCTTCTTATTAGCGACTTTGCATAAGTGGAGAAGAATAGCATTAATCAGTATTTTTTGGCGAAAATAAGTAGTCCAGTCAAATATGGGGTACTTGAAAATGGGTGCTAGCATATTTTTAGGTCTCTAAAGTGAACTTTAAAAAAACGTGAAAAATCCACCCTCATACATGCACCTGCAATCCCAAAAACACCTGACCAAGCCTTGCAGTCCCCCCAAGAAGCCTATTTCACTAGTTTTTATGCTTGTCCCCCCACTTTTTACATTTTCGCTCCAGAAATGACATGTCTTTTTGGGGGTGTTCTTAGGTTTTTTTTTTTTGGCAGATTTGTACTTTGGGGGGGCTGTCCCAAGGGTTCTGAGTCATTTCCCCACATTTGCACCCCAAAATAAAGATTTTGCACTTCTTTTCACCTGCTATTCATTGGAGAAACTTTTTTGCTTAATTCAATGCATCAAGTTTCTTCTTAGGCAAAATTGTCAAGGAATTGAATTAGGCAAAAACTTTTTAGGCTATATTTTCCCCAAAAAATTGTCGAAAAAGGCTTTTCGCCTCTAATTGAATATGGCCCTTAGTGTGTCTGTATGTATATACATATAAGTGTTCCCACTAGGTACTTTTAGCAGGGCACTATGTCCTGCCCATTTTGTTAACTGTGAAATGCACCCTGCCCGTTTTGTGATTGATGAATTGCGCCCCGCCTTTTCCAAGTCAGACACACACACTGTGGGACGGAGCTTTAGGGGAAGTCGGAACAAAGGGCCGGTGGCAGCTACTCAACCAAGTCCCCAGGAGATGCACACAATAGATGGTATTTATTTATAGCTCTTTGTCATAACAAATTTACCCTCATATATTTCATTTGCTATTTAAACCACACTCACATTATGGAAACCATTCCACCAGCATTGTTGTCACGCCCATTTTTACATTGCATTCGCTAGTAGAAAAACTGGGCCACTTGCTTGTGTCTGCCCCCCAGGCTGAAAGCTGCCAGCCAGCCCCTGGCCACTACCATGGTAACAGGCCACTGATTGGCTGAGAATGGCTGTCACTAAGCCAGAGCTTTCCCATAGACTTCAATGGGCTTATTTAAGTATATGGGGGTGCTTTGATTGGCTATAAGATAGCCATTCTCAGCCAACCAGTGGCTTTTTACCATGGCATTGGCCGCTGGATGGATCTGACAGTCTTCACTCTGTATCCAAAAGACGGGAGATCCGACACCACAAGGATGAGGTTTTGCCCTGATTTTGGATCTGGAGCTAGCGAGAAGATCTGAGCCATGTCCCAGATTTACTCAGAACCGGTAAGTTCGGGTGGATTAGGTTTCCAGAAAACCGAACCTGTACATCTCTAGTTTTTTCACTCACTATTACTTCTGTATGTTTTTCAGTGATAACAACTACAGCACTTCTAACTGCATCTGGACACTACACTCAGTGAACTTAGCATGGTCATTGCACACATTCCACCTCTTCAAACATACTCAGTTCCCCCATGCCTTGTGCAGCACTCTTCAGGTCTATAATGCCTCTAAGATTAATATTTGCACATATCATTAGATAAATATATGCTGTCCCATTGCACATAGGGTCACTTATATTGTATACATATTTAACAGGTCTGTTTGGCAAATGTCTGGAACTATCCAGAGTGCTGAGAGTGCTCATGTGGTGATTCTTGGAAGAGAAGTGAAGTCAATACAGAAGGGGTAATTAGCACCCTCTGGACCTGATTCAGAGCTGGATGCTTTGACAGAGCGCTCGCTCTGAATCAGGGCCAGGCTATTTTATTTTTAGAATGGCCTCCTGGCCGCTCGCATAGCTGTGGGTGACCACCCACAGCTATAGCGAGCGGCCAGGAAGATGGTGGCAATGGTCAAGACCATCGCGACCATCAGGCTTGCGACAAGACCCTTGTGGTAGGGTCTCATTGCTGCAAGCCCCAGAGAGATTTCGGCTCTAACAGAGCCCAAATCTCTCCCACTGACATCACTTGTGATGTGAGTGGGGCCGCCCTCAAACGGAGGCGTTCACATGGGAACGCCTCAGTTTGGGCAGCCACTCCCCCAGCCCGCCCACCAAAGGGGGCGTGCTGTCACTCAACATCGACAGCACGCCCCCTTTGGTACGAGACCCGGAGCGATGGATTACCCATCGCTATCCGGGTCTCACGCATGCGCACTGGCCCACCATCGACCCGGTTGCGAGCGCACAGTGCTTGCGACCGAGTCAGAATCAGGCCCTCTGTTCTAATGTGCTTCACATTCTGTGTGCAGGCAACCAAAGCAGAGGTGGATGGAAAAGAAGGATGATTGGAGAGCAGGTCTGACTTCTGCCCTGCCTTATTATTCCATTCACCTGATCATTCATACGGATTTCATTTGTTTCTTTGGGCACTTTAAGTGTCAGAATATATGTAAATGCAATTTAAGGATTATTTGGACTTGCTTTAAGCCATAACTCCAGATGTGTATATATTGGAGTTTTAATTTACATATATGCTATTATATAAAGAGTATTGTGTAATGTAGATTAGATATAGATGTAAAATATAAATAAGGTAACATATGGAAAAAACAAGTTTAACTATCACCCCATAAATCAATCTAATACATTGTGACACTACTGTGAAAAATTTAATTAATTAAGTCCTATATCCATTATCATTGTTTTATCCCAGAGGCCATTGCATTTTTTTTCTACTAATTACATTTCAAATTGTTTTTCTAAACTGTGTTAAAGAACGTTTATCCATCTTTACAAGTTTTCAATCTATTTTCATGGCTCTGGCTTAAGTTTTTAATTTCAAATACTAAATACGGTAGGGTGTACTAGAAAAAAAAAAGATGTGCCATGAAAGTTGTTTGTCAGTAACTTAAAAATGTAACATCATTCATTGGCCTGAGCGGTATACTAAATAGAATTGAGAGCACCATCCCAGTGTGGGGATGAGAGTGATCGGTGAGACAAGAGAATTTTAAATGCTCCTTCAGACAATGGTAAAAAACATATATAAGAGCCTTAGTGCTGGTTCTAGGGAATCCATTATCTTGATCTACCCAAAATCAAGTTCAAGCCCATTGATATAAAAATGACATTGTCTAGTTGTCACCCAAAGCTTTGCTTGTGATAGTCTGAACAATAGAGAGTTACAGGGGTTTGCAGAGCATGATATGGAAACCAACAAGTTAGTGAGTTGACAATTCCAAGCCACACCACTCTAGGGCCTTCCCTCTCCCCAAGCCCCTCACTCTTAATGTGCATGTGACAAATCCACAGTGGCTATATGGGGATAACTGTGCATGCTCCGATGATGACCACACTCTGCTCTCCAAGGGCTTGCTTGACCATTACACAGATTTTGCTATAGGGTATGGCAATGCACTACTCCACTCATGTAGTTATTTGAGCCCGAGGCCCTTCTGTGGTGGAAAATGACAGAGAATGAATCTTCAAGTTCTTAATTTGTTTTGTCATATATACGAATTTCACAATATTTTTTTGTAATTTTGCATTTGCTGGAGTTATAATGGTTTTATTTAAGACCTAATGAAGTTTTGTTCCAATAAGTTTCATCTGTTATCAGCGTGGTTTGCAGTGATAAAAGATGTATATTCAGGCAATTGTTGTGAGCGTGGCTGCAATAAGAGCCCATCCTGATGAAGAGTGTAATAAAAATATGTAAAATGATAATTTTCAGTATGACTTTCCTGATGGATTTGTACCGTTTACCTAATGGGCATATGCTGCCATTGGGCCCTGCATGTGTACAGTTTAGACTGCTGGAAAGAATCTGAAGATGGCTTGTGCCGTCTTCAGATATCCAGTCCCCATATAACTAATGGAGACTGGTCTGCTGTGTTACTTAGCTGAACTCAGAAGACATCCCTGATACAGTATCTCCTGCATTTGGCCTTTGTTAAATTAAAAACTACTGTATACTTAGAAGATGACTTAATGATGCAGAAACAGCCATTACCATTAATTATCACTACATATACCAAATTATTATGCATATACAGTTTTGGAACACCTGCTCCCCTGTAGTTGGGATAGACAACAGAATCACACAACACAATACTAGCTTCTTCTATGTAACTCTTCTCTTGGTGGTGCCTTTTGTTTTATTAACTCCAGAAGGGGGTCCACCAGGGGCTGGCTCTGGGAGAACACATACCGTAGATACCCAGAATAGGAATGAATAACCCAACAGTGTGTTTGTAATTCAATAAAGAGATAGCTAGAAATGTATATAGCAAATGATAAAGTCAATTGGTAATGTGTTATGTAGAAAACTGTCTTTTTATTATGCTATATACAATGAGCATCCCTCTAATTTTCACATGAACAAAAAAAAAATCATGATTTTCTACTATATTAGTTGTATTAATGCAAATGTATTAAACATCTAAATACCCTCTTTATCAAATACAGTAATCCCTCAAACTCCCAAACACTGGGCCTGATTCAGCAAGGAACGCAGTTGCTTATACGCAATCGGGCGATTGTTGGGTTCTGCACATGCATACGCATCGCAGTGCGCAAACTAGCCACTGCGATTTCGACTGCAATCACAGGGGATACGCAGACCCATGGCAGAGTCATTGACAGGAAGTACTGTTTGTGGGTGGTGATGGGGGCTGGTTGGCTGAACGCAGGCATTCTAGTGCGTTTGCACGCCATTTCAGGGGCGTGTATAAATTATCCACTGCGATACCATACGCAGCCTGAAACCTCATAGCGTGCACTGAAGTAAGCAATTCTTGAGTGAGGTTTGACCTGCCTTAACTGTGTGTATGGGTCCAATATTACTCGATGTTACCGATTGTTTCGCTATGTTGGCCAAGTATACGGATGTAAGTGGAAGTGCGAATGCAAACATTTACATATCACTGCTGATATTAGCAACTGCGTTGCATGCGTATAGCGATCCATGCTGAATCAGGCCCACTATCCCTTAGTTTAAAATGTCCAAAATCTACACTTCCCTTAACCTAAACCCTGAATGCAATATAAAACTCTAATCATCAAGCCCTAGTCCATGTCATCCCTACACTCAACTTCCTCCTTCCTACATAATTATTACTTCAAGATTTAAATACTTTTAGCAACAGTAATTTAGAAGTCAATTAACATATTTTTTTTTAAATGTTGCTGGTACACTTGTAGATCTATTTCAGTGTTGGACAGGCATCTCAGACATACATTTTAGTTGTCCAGGGCCGGTTTAACAATGGGGCGGGTGGAGCTCCAGCTCCAGGCCACCCCATGAAAATAGGTCCACAGGACCTACTGCAGTGCATGCTGTATTGACAGGAAAAAAAAAACTTTTCCTGTCACCAGTCCACTACAGCGTTCCGAAGCCCTGTCCATTCTGCAGGATAATCTCCCATTCCTCCCACCCCGGTCCTGTTGCCGAAGCCCCGCTTATCCTGGGGCCTGCTCATAGCTCCGCTCCCAGACTGTCCGAAACTCCGCCTCCGGGCAGGCCGACAGTGCATTCTGAGTTGCGTTAAGCTCCGCCCCCGAATCACATTAAGCTCCGCCCCCTTCATGTGTATACCGGATGCTCAAAACTCTGCCCCTGGGTTTTCTAAAGCCCAGCCATTGACCCCTCACCCCTCCTTGGCAACTGAGCTGGCACACTGCAGCCAGACACTAGTGAAAAAACTCAGAAAAGTGTACATAACCAGAGGTGGGTGTAATGTCTGTGTCTATCTATCTATCTCATATATATCTCATATCTATCTATCTATCTATCTATCTATCTATCTTATATCGATCTACCTATCCCTCTCTCTCTCATATCTATCTATCTATCTATCTATCTACCTATCTCTCTCATATCTATCTATCTATCTATCTATCTATCTATCTATCTATCTATCTATCTATCTATCTATCTCATATCTATCTCTCTCATACCTATATATTTATCTCTCTCATATCTATCTATCTATCTCATACCTATATATTTATCTATCTATCTCATATCTATATATCTAACTCTCATATCTATCCATCTATTGATGTGTAAATATATATATATATATATATATATATATATAATTAATCCAATGAGCTGCACTCATAGCATCAAGTTCACCATGTGGGGTGCTCTATTTAGAGACAGCAAAGTCCAAAGCATAAGGAAGAGAGAATAGGCACTCACCATTCAGTAGAAGGAATCTTTAATAACTCACATATATAGCATGATGAAATCGACGTTTCGGTCCTACCAGGACCTTTGTCAAGACAGAGACAATCGCCACAAAGCTACCACCAACAAGACACACAGAACACTATCCTGTGCCTGCTGATATAGCCACATCAATTAGTAAGCTCCACCCTGTCAATCAACACAATGAGGGAACATACGGAAACTACTATCACATACACTGCATCAGAGCACTATGGGAATACTTACAACACTATATTGTGTGAAGCAGACATACCGCTAATGCAGCATCAGCCGCTAGCGTGTTATTAGTCAACAAAACAAATACAGTTCATGCCTGCATCGCGTCAAGACCGGAAATAGCATGCGCTCCACCAAGTGGAACGCACCAGCCCCGGAAGTGACGCGACAGGTCAGTGCCAGCCATACGCCTAAGCAGCAATATATATATGTAAAAGTGTATGTATGTGTAAATGTGTTCATAGTATATATATATATATATATATATATATATGTGTGTATATATATGCATGTATGTATATAAACTAGGGATGTGCAGGCTCGGATAGGTTCGAGTTTGCACGTGGAGTTCGGATTTTTCCCTCCAAAAAAACGGAACTCAGAAAGAGGCAAAACGTCATCTTACACGGACGAACATCATCATTCCTGGACCTTTGTCCAGGAATGATGATGTTCGTCCATGTAAGATGACGTTTTGCCTCTTTCTGAGTTCCGTTTTTTTGGAGGGAAAAATCCGAACTCCACGTGCAAACTCGAACCTATCCGAGCCTGCACATCCCTAATATAAACCTAATATATATATATATATATATATATATGTATATATATATATATATATCTATATATATACATATACATACACACATACTTACATGCATACATACATACACATACATACTCACACACAGGAATCTGTATGATATACAGAAGACCGACAGTGACCTCCCAATCTAAGTACCCTAACCCTCCCCCTTTCTTTCTCTAACCCTACCCTGGTAGTGCCTAACATCCCCTCGTTGGTGCCTAATCCTAACCCCCCCTTCCTGCACCCTAAACTAAACCCTCCCGGGTTGGTGCCTAACCGTAACCTCCCCCCGGTGGTACCGAACCCTAAACCCCCCCCCCCCCGCAGCCTAACTCTCCCTGGTTGGTGTCTAACCCTAATCCTCCCCGGGAGGTCCCTTACCCCCCCAACACCGGGCTAACACTAACCCTTACCTGTATACTTCCTTTCGGGATGCCGGTGTTCGGGATGCTGACGTTGGGATCACAGGATCGGCTTCCTGACGGGAGTCAGGATTCCAGCTTCGGTATACAGATGTCCGGCAACCCGTCCCCTGGCATCTTAACCGCAAGTGGTAAATTAAGAGGGTACAGGAGCTTGAGTTGCACATAAGGGGACCGATTCTTGACTTGGACCCAGAGCTGGGAGTGCAAGGAGTGGCAAGCGGTATGGAAGACTTCAGAAGCCCTCCCTGCATTGTATAGAGTACCACCTCTGCACATGTGTGATGTCACACCCACCCCACCGATCCCAAAGGAACAGTGTCAGCACAAACAGGAAGAGCGACAGACCCTGGATTAAGGTGTATAGGGGCCCCAGAAAGTTGGTTTATGAAGATCCCTAAGATTCCCCCCCCCCTTGTGCTCACCATCCCATCCCCTCTGCTGGTCCATCCAGTTTGCACTGTGCTGTGCAGTTCTGTGTTTTCGAGTCCCAGCTACTGTATACTGCACAGTCACTCTGTATATGTGTGCATCCGATCGGATCCCTCCCAAGGGGGAGAGTACCGATAAGAAGCCCATAGGCTTCTATTGTGTAACTCCACCTGAAGATGGCATTACCCATTGGTGCTTTGTACATATGGGGAATGCGGTAAAACCCCAAAAAAATGCATTTTCAGGGTTTTACCGCATTTTCCCCTTTAGTACATCCCGTCCCACCTGTTCTATTAGCACTCTCTCAGGATGGCAATAACAGATTACATTTAAAAAAAACAAATAAGATATATTCTTTATATGTAAAGACATCAGTTTTTTAATAATTTTAAATATTTTTTTATTTTAAACTTTCATTTTTTTTTTAATTAACAAAAAAAACTTAATGCCCAAACAAGCTCATGCATACACAGCTGTACAGTAAGGTAGCCCTTACTGCCCTAGTCCAGTATTACCATTGCAGATATTTTTTTTTTTTAAAAGGAACAGCTAAAGAAAGCAGTTAATTTATTAATTTACGGCAGTGACTAGGGATGTGGGATGAACACTTATAGAAATATGACAATGATCAGTGAACAATTGATTTTTTTCTTTTATTTAAACTATTCTAGCACTTAGAAAGACAGACAATAGAGTTCATACCATTTCACACAGAGCGCAACTTTTTCTTGTAATTGCTCCACTATAGCCACACCCATGGCACTGGCCACACCCCCTGTGCAGACGACACCTCGCAGCTCACGTCCTCACATCTCTAGTTACACCATCGCAGCGACTGTCACACCCCCTGCAGCGGCACACAATAGGCCAGTGGTTCCCAACCTGTGTGCCCGGGCACCCTGGGGTGCCTCGGGACACTTGCAGGGGTGCCTCAGGTTGGTGGTTCACACCAAATCAAATTATTTATGGTCAATGTAACGTAAATACATGGACAAACAGAAGCTCAAATCTGTCCACAACCACATAAATGAACCTAAGGATGACAGGTAAGCACAATTTACTTCACTTTACTACATTTTTTCAGGATTTCTCCATAACAAATGTTTGGTTTAGGGGTGCCGTGAAAACAATGCTGATACTCTAGGGCACCGTGATTCAAAAAAGTTTGGGAACCTCTGCAATAGGCCCTTCATAAATATCAGCTACAGGCCCATGTGTACATTAATCTGGGACTGTAGTTGTCAATAGGTTGCAACTTGACTTTACTCTTTTAGTCCATTGGTAATTGCTTACTAGTGAGCGTAAAAACATAATCCAATGGTCCATGCTATGATGCAGTTGACAATATGTCTCTCTCTCTTCTAGTTTGCTCCTAATGTAGCTGGTGGTGTACTCCAAGTACTGTAGCTTTAGTTAAAGCTGTCAGCAGTTATACTACACATCTCTTCATTCTCACCCTGGTGCTGTTTCTATGGTTATGGTATTCTGATCAATATACAGTATTGTCACTTAAATTAGTTCAGCAAGCAATAGGGGGTAAATTTACTAAAGGTCAATTTCAATCGATTTTATTTGATTTCCAATAGATCTAACTCGATGTTGTGTTTTTGAGCTAAATCACACATTTACTAATAGTCAATTTTTTTATTTGTTTTTTAACTTTTAGTAAATGTGTGATTTAGCCCCAGAAAAATAATAATCGATTGAAATTGACCTTTTGTAAATTAACCCCTAGTAGTTTCTTTGTTTTCTTCTCAGCATATGCAGATATAATTTTAATTAGCGTATCGAAGAACCTTCTCTGGATCACACTTCCCCAGCACTACTTGCCACTCTGAGCCCGTTTGTGATATTTACGCTAATACAATCGTAACTGTATTCTCTTACGGTTGGCAATTGCAATTACCTGAGCACAGGGACGCCCACTGCTGTCTTTTCATATCCGTCTGACAATGTGCAACAGTGCAAGCAACGGTAACATCGAATCAGATTGGACAGCCATGCAGCTTCTGAGTGACTTCTGCAACACTGCGTCTCTCCTGACACACTGGGAGCTCTCACACTGTGAAGGAGATCACAATGGCTAATTTATGCATGCCTGTGAAACAGAGTTTAAACGGTCCTGACATGACTGCATTTACCTAGCCACTGCCTGTTACTTACCCCAAATATGGACTACCTGTCACTCACTTTGTGAGTAAATCCACTGCGTGAATGTAATTGCAAACCAATTTCTGCATGTGCGCCGCAGTCTTTCACGCATGTGCAATGGCTAAAAATTGCTCATTCTGCGTAAATATCAGCATTGTGTAATTGACTGAATCAGGCCCTATGTAAAGCTGCTCTCTGGCTCCATTTCCATTTGATCTGCTACCCTCTTCCCAATGCTCTGGAGAATGCTGGAAGGTGCTCAGAAGGACCTCTCCTCTAGTAACCGCCTTCTGGAAATTCAGATTTTAGAGCCTTAGGGGGAGATTTAATAAAGCTTAAAGAGAGAAATAATTGGAGATAAATAGCACCAACCAATCAGCTTCTAACTGTCATTTTTGCAAACACAGCCTGTAAAGTGACAGTTAGGAGCTGATTGGTTGGTGCTATTTATCTCCAATTTTATCTCTCTCCAAACTTTATTAAATCTCCCTCTATGGTACTGGCAGGGGACATCACAGATGTTACTTGCTCCGCTACTACAACTTTGACGGACTGTCTGTATCCTCAGATGCCCCCTCATCAGAATCCATGTACAGCTCTGCTCTCGCGTTTCAGTCAGTGTGCTGCAACTATCAATATTCAGGCTGTCAAATTTCCTCTCATTACTACTGTCTCTTCTTTAGCCCTCTATGTTAAGGCTCATTAATTAGTGCCCCTTTCTCACAGTATTCACACAATTCCAGACAGAGCTCTGTCCCCTGGCAAGTCACAGACAGCTTCCAACTGTCACTGTCCTCCACAGCCCGAGAAGCTTCTGCGACATTAGCCTGCTGTCACAAGACATAGGGGGGTTATATTTTAAATACTTAGGTGTGTATAAAACTATGATCCCCAGTCCCAACAATAGTGATGCTGCATTTACAATATATAAGTGTTTTAATACTAACTATGCTCTTTCTAAAACTAAATAAGCGTTTCAACATGTTATAAATAGTATATGTTAAACATTTTCTGTGGACAGCAATGAATGTGGTGCAGGTACACTCCATACAGTAGTTATTGCATATAAGAGATGAGCAGTTTGGTTTTACACATATCTAAAAAATGGCATTTTATTGGTCTCCCGGCTGTCACGTGTTTTGGATAGCCAATAAGATAAATCAGAAGTTGCGCTAATTTGGTGAAAAAAGTCAAATCCGTACCACTCATTTCTATTGCATACACTTAAAACAAGCTAAAAAAAATGCATCTGTATAGCTATTTAGAAGGCATTAATATAACTGTTTTTCCCAAAATGGTTAAAAATCAAAGTAGAGTTCGCTGCTCTTCAAGGCTTTTTAAACAAAAAGTGTTATAATAAGGTTTTTTGTACAGACATTTCAATCAAACATGCCTACTTTCACGGAAGTTGCGTGGGGTTCCCGATTTCTCGGTTAACCCCCTGCACCCCAGGCAGAGTAGCCACGTCTCCCGCATTCCTGCCCACTTCTTAGGGAGAATTTTCACGGAAGGTCCCCAAGTAGCGATTGTGACTTATTGATGCGATTCTACAGGAATCAAGTTATTTGGTACCACCCCCTATTCAAATATGCGCTATTCATGGCAATTTACCATGAGGGGGTGGGGCATACCTCCCAACTGGGACTGTCCTGATGTCCCACCAACTGGCCGCAGTGTTCACGATGGAGGGGAAGTTGGGAGAAGAACAAACCATAGAGCAGCAGGTAGATTGAGGAAGAATAGATGCTGTGCGCATGCGCATGGCATCTGTTCACTGGTATAGGGAGAGCCTGGGGGCTGCCCAGCATCTCGGAGAGTGCTGGTCACGCCCCCACAGTGACGAAAATGGGGGGTGTCACAGGCTAAATCCAAGTTTCCCAAGGCTCCGCCGTTTTTACTTGAAGTCCTGTTGGATGCGCAAACTGCAGCGCACAAACTGTCCATTTTCAGGGAAGTTAAAAGTTGGGAGATAGATATCACGGCTTAATGATGATAAACGTCAGATCCCCTCATTGCCACCCACCTGCTTCTCCTCCCCAGTCATTTCCCAGGAAAAATTAAAAGTAGGTAAGGACTGTATGCTTTGAAAATATTCTGAAGAATATATTTAATGTTCTTTGTGTTTCACAGATGTCAGAAACGGTTGACTGAAAGAAACAAATGATGGCATTCCAAATTCTTATTTGCATTTCTCTGCCTAGAAGCTCTTGTTGCAGAAAGAAAGTTAGCTGTACAGATATTTGAAATATGAATGAGTTCTATGTCTGACTTTCTTGTGCTAATACAGTAGACTTGAATTTGTTCTTTTATCTTCATGAGAAGAGACTGATTTTTTCAGTAATCAATAAGCCTTTATTTCTCAACTACTGTATTGCTTTGTTGGTATAAGTGCCGTCCTATTATGGCTTCTTCTACACGAGGAGTCCTGAAGGCTATTTTCAATTTTCCAATAGGGAGATCCTTTATCTCTCCATCTCAGGTGAAGGACTCTGCTTTAAAGTTTGCTGGCAAGTACTGTACAATATAACTGAAGTGGAGATGACTGCAGCATGCCAAGTTAGTGTCACCAAGCAACACAGTCCACATTGCTCTGGAACCATAATTATAAAGACTAGATCCATCACTTAATAATGGACAAGTGGCTGTTATCAGGAATACTATAGCATAATAAAACATTTCAGGGATTATATGACTTGGGTTGTGCTAAATATTTTTTAAATTGAAACAAACAAAAAAGAAAAAAAAAGTCTAATTGGCAGTGCACCTGGACCAGAATTTTGATCAAATATAACTTTTATTAGTACTAGTTAAAATACTTCTGTTGGTAAAGAGACATATCTTAAGCGAAATATAAATGCTTAACAAAAACATAATATACATACACTAACAAAACAACCATATAAGTGCACTAGATACGTAAAATAAAATAGAAATACATATATATTTTATTGCAAAAAAACAAAAGAAGTCTAAAATACACAAATTACTATGAACCACTGGTAATTGTGTTTATTTTATTTATCTAGTAGTAATATTCTTGTATAGTGGCTGATACCTGTATTAGTAGTGTTATCTCTATTATATAATGGTTAATTAATACCCGTATTTGTAGTACCATCTTCATTAAATATCTCAAATGGTCTGAAAGCAGGATGGCTGTGAAATGTTCCTATCTAGCTTGTTATTATCAAGGATACTATCCTTGCCATTCTAGTGACTGTGTGTGTGTGTATCAATGTGTTGCTGATGTTAGCATGTGAGTGGTTATTAATGTATCCAAATGTTGTTACTCTTTTGTCACATCATTCAATAAGATTTGCCATACCTATAATAGCTTTTCAAATAATAAAGGTAGAGATACAGTGCTGCAACTTTATTTGTGGTGTCTGTGTTTTACTCCCAAATGACACACAAATGCACTAATTGTTTGATAATATCAAGATAACCTGGAAGTAACTATTTGTTCATATATTATTATTCAGTCAAATATATGTCTATCGTTCAGCAACAATTCACACATTAATTATTATCAGGATAATGAATAACCCTATTGTATTCAATTAAAGCTGTTGTTCAAACCAATATCTCTCTGTACTCAGGAATGCTTCAACGTGCATTTCTTATGTTATTAAAATAGTATCTTTATTCGTGCTAATTTTAAATTAGATAAACTTCCATCTATCAAATACTGGTATCTTGGTTGTGGATCGAGCTTGCAGTAATCACAGTCTCTATCGCTACATATCAAGGAACTATTAGTAGCTACATAGTAGTCATATTCAAATATAGGAACATATTTACACATTCACTGAGCTCTCTTTAATTGTGATCACTGATGTTTATTAATAATTTTAAAGTTATACACTAAGACATGCATACATTAGCCAACTGTACAGTAGAGGCTCTGGTTAGCAGCGGTCACTGCCGCTCAATAACATCACGCTGTCAGCCAGACTGCTGTCAGTTAGCTTAATCATATGCACACATAGGCTGGCTGTATGCTAAATGCTATAGTTAGCTATGGTCACTGCCGCTTAATAACATCACGTTGTCAGCCAGACTGCTATCAAGCACACATAAGCCGGCTGCACCATGGAGGCTATGTTTAGCCGTGGTCACTGCTGCTCAATATCATCACATTGTCAGAAGGACTCTCGTTATTAAATCATATATATCTGCTGTATCAAATCTATAAAAATAGATCCTAGTTACTGTCGGGTAAACATATTGTATATTACAACACTTTCTTTTACAGAGTGGTGTAAGATCAAATTCAAATACACTACACAAGACATCAACCTTTATTCCTAGTCCACATATCTGTCCGCAAATTAAGGTTTACATTGACTTAGTCTCCAAGGATTTGGATGCTTTTTATACCACAATGAATAAGAATAAGTACTCAATTTAAATTCAGCCAAACAAAAGGCAATTAAGGAAATTGAGGAATGGGAAGACATAATAAATCAAACTTTCTGATAAGGGAGGGAATGTGGTCCTTTGGAGGAAAGAGGATTATGTTAAGGAAATACATAACCAACTTAATGATGCAAAATGTTACAAAAGATTGATCTTTAATCCTACAGCAACATCCTGCAAAGAATATGAAAACATGTTATATATGGCATATTCAAAAGGTACCATTTCCAAAACTGACTATGAATATGTGAGAGTATCCAATCACAAAATTGCAACAATACATGCATTACCCAAAGTGCACAAGAATAAAACACAACCGCCTGGAAAACCAATTGTCTCAGTGATTGGGAGTTTAATAGAAAAAGCTGGTACCTTTGTAGATTTTCACCTTAGGAAATATGCTTTAGAACTCCCATCCTATGTGAGAGACACTTTGGACATATTGAGTAAGATCCAGGATATTGTTCTTAAACCAGGTACTATTCTGTACACCTGCATCATTGAATCATTATATACTAGAATCAATCATGATGTAGGAATCAATGCTGCAAAATATTTTCTTCAGATGGGAATATGGAACGATTGTGGAGACTTCATCATCTAACTGTTGAAATTTATTTTGATGAAGAATTATTTAATATTCTATGAAAAGTTCTACCTGCAAACCTGAGGTACAGCTATGGGCACAACTTGTGCACCAACATATGCCAATATGTACCTTGGGTGGTCATAGAGGGAACACGTTTTTTGTTCTAAAAATTATATGTACACTGAACATGTAACACCATGGTTTAGGTACATAGACAATGTCCTCCTCATATGGGAAGGTGAAAAAAGCCTGTTAAAGGAACTCATTGGGAGATTGAACCTAAATGATTATAATATCAAGCTGAAATCAGAGATAAGTACCACAAGTATCACATTTTTGGATCTAACAATGAAAATCACAAATTATGGTAGAATTGCTACTGATATAAATCGCAACCAAACAGCCACCAATAGTATCCTTCATTATAAAAGTTCCCATCTCCCAACAACATTGAAAGTTATCCCTAGGGGTGAATTTTTGAGAACTAAGAGGAATTGTTTTGAACCAGAAACATATCATATGAGAGCAAAACTACGACAGAGATTAAAACAACATGGTTACAGTAACAAAGTAGTTAATGAAGGATACAAAAAAGCTGCTAACACCAAGAGAGAATCCCTTATTAAACCTACTCATAGGTGTGGAATTCCAAAGGAGAACTCCAAAGTACGATTTGTTAGTAGTTATTGCAAACAATGGAAGGAAATACAGGAAATCATCATAAACATCTGAATGTTTTACTATGGATGAAGATCTACATAGAGCCTTGAAGAACAAAATCGATATGAGTTGGAGGTGATCTCCATATCTAAGGGACAAATTTGCACATAGCCAATACAAGAAAAAGAAATTGTAGAATCCCTTAATAAAAGGCAGATATAAATGGAGACTGCAAAGCATGTGATTACATGATAAAGAAAAATGAATACGTGCAACACTCAAGGGGCTATTTACTGTCTTACATGTGCATGCCAGAAAACTTATATAGGCATGACATCTAGACAATTGAAAAGAAGTATTCTAGAACATGTCTAATATAAGAAACGCTGGAATGGACAAACAATAATTCAAACAACTCACGAGTGTAGCTAGACACTTTCTTCAGAAGCATGAAGGAAACCCTAAACAATTAGAGGCTTATGGAATTTACAAAATTCATAAAGAACCTTAGAGGTGGGGACATAGAGTAAAAAAGGAACTTTTGAAACAAGAATCAAAATATATCTTCCTATTCAACAGTTTAGAACCAAATGAACTTAATGAAAATATCCAATGTACAGCATTTTTGGAATAATGAGTTGTATGTCAGTCTATACTTCATTTGGGGAATTCAGATATCATATCTTATTAGACCTGAATTATAATGGGGGTATCCACTTAGTGATATACAAATGAGAGCATGATTGCGACACTGCAATCATGCTGTCGTTTGTATAGCTAGTGATGTGCCTAGACTGTGTCGAAGCTGGATTAGTGGCTGAGATGGAATCAGCGTAAAAATTAGTGTGCATGACGCCATCTTACGAATGGCAGCTAGACTCCATTTTAGAAACAAGAATCTGCAAGTCGCCATTTTGGGACCAGCGCCATTTTAAGTTACAACTCACGAGCTAAGTACAGATGGAAAATGTTTTTGACAACCTGTTTAGAAGCCATGACAGGCCCATTCTGGGGACAACCTTGCATAGAGAAATACCAAAACAACTAGAAAAACAGCCTCCTGAGAAAAGTAAATAGAACAGACTACTGTGAGTGTTTTACATACAAAATTGGGAATCCCTGTATATAGACAAGTATAGTTGTGGCAATTGTAATATAACCCAGAAATTGATCTACACAATTTAATTTGTCTGAATCCTAAACAGGTTTTAGTTTCACTCTCAGACAGAATGGCCCCAGCTTCACAGCTGGAGGTCTCCACCTTGTTTGAGAAGTGAAGCTAACTGCCTGTAACACATTTGCATTGCAGTTTGAAACTGTTAGTCAGGAATGAGATATGTGTATATATATATATATATATATATGTTAAATCCATCATAAATAGAATCTCATGCATAAACACTACACATTACACACAGTAGTGAATGCACAATATCCTGCATGTGAATGCTGTATATTAGCTGCATGCGTGCACATCTGCCCCCAATCAGATAAACCTAACTAGCGTCTTTTCCCATATCCCTAATACTTACATAATGCACACTCACATAAAAGGTTCCATAGCTATAAAGTAAAAGATCCAAGTTTTATTCATTTATTACAAATGCTGTGAAATAAAGACTATTTTGGTATTTAAGGTTTAATACGTGATAAGTAAGCCGTGTTTGATATTATGCTGATCCGCACTTTATCCACAGCTTTCCGGTATCATCGGTGTGAAGATCGGAACATGCGTTCGCAACTTGTGGACCGTAAAGATATAAAGAATCAAAATGTACTTTGTAAAACCAACAGTCTAGATTTGCATGAGGTGGGAAAATGAAGGCAACCAGATGTTGGAGGCTGGACTGTGGCCATTTGAATCAACCTATTAAATGCCCTGTAACAAATGCACCCGCACTGGGAACCAATGGGATCAGCAACAAACTCCTCTATTGTGTTGTCTATTTCCGGGGGGTATAAATATGTGTGCTCTGACCCTGGTTTTCTAGTCTTCTTGCTAATTGCTGATTGACGGAGGTTTCTTGCTGATGCAGTATCTGGTCCAAAGTGCGTGTTTATGTATGACTGTATCTTGGGTCTGTATAATTCTTTGCGCTAAATTGTACTTAGATCACAGCGTATAACTGACTGTACTTTACTTGAATAATACTTTGTGCTTTGGAACACATGTTCAAGGTCTAAAGTCTTTATTTTACTGTATGACTGCTTACGCAAATAGCGTCAATTTTAGAGGTTTATAGGCAGGGTTTAGAAGGTATAGGTAGGTGCGTATAGAGGTTGAAATCCAGTATCCTTCGATGGGGGCTCATAGAGAAGTCACGTACCTAATCACACGATATATACACGGATATCTATATCTCTGCAAAGGGTGGATAGTGGCCACAAGCAGTCTTACCTGCAACCATTCGATGCTGAGAGATCGCTACCCATTATCGTGTGACCAAGAGACGCTGACTAGAATCCAGGGACAAGAGAGGAAGAAGTTTGTTTTCCTTTGTTGATAGTATTTTGCGTTTAAAAGGGGTGTCGCAGTATTGCGCACGCGGCTAAGTCACATTTTTGCGCGCAATAGGGATGCACTTTTGCATACGCAGCTAAAGGTACGTCATACGGTTGTGTGGTAGTCGCATCTTTATGTATGCGACTAGTCGCACAATAGCGTATACGCATTTTCCGGTTGTGCTGCCACATGTTTAAACAAAGCCATTGAGTTTACATTATCATTTGTTGCTAATATCTGGGTTAACTAGTATTTTTCTGCGCAGGAAAAAAGTGTGTATCAGTGAGTATTTGTTTAGGGTGTAACACGGGACCTAAATGTTAATGGTATCGTAGGACCCTTAAGTGCTAGGCGCAGGAGTTGGCCTAGTGACTCGGTAGCAGCTTACCATTTACGTTACACAAAGCAGGTGTATGGGTTGTTATTTTTGTTAGGGTTCGGCCCCCAGAGTGATTATAGCGTTCAGTAATCAATGTAGGCTTATTTGAACAAAATAATTGAACCGCATAATTTTGGTTAGATTATGATTGTGAGTTGGTGGGAGGGTGGACAAAATCAACTAGAACACAAAGGGTACTTTGCTGCCCCCTAGCAGTTGAAAGATAGTCAAAAAGGGATTGCTGAGCGGAAGCGGCCTTTACTTCCGTAGGTGAGTGGAAGCGTCTAGAAGTCCTCCATAGGGTTTGTGGATACACCCTTTTTCAAAGGCGTCCACAGGTAAGTGAAAGTATCTTAATTGTCTTTCACCAGTTTAAATTTTTATTGAAAAATGTTGGAGCTGTCCCAAGATGGGAGCCACGCAAACAATAGAAATGTTAGACAGTGATGTGCTGCTAATGGAAGCGCCGCTTGGATCGGCCCGTCGTATTATGCATACTAAGTATTGTACTTATGCAATAAGGTATTGTGATGTATGGTTTAAAATAACGATGAAGAGTGTTAGACCGTTTCCCAGTATTGGTAGTTTTGATAAAGATGTATTGGATCACATCACTCTGATGCGTTCTCACGAGAAAAAAGTAAAATATTATGAATGTTTAAAATTGTGGCAGCATGAAGGGGATGCGTGGCTTAAAAATGTGCAAGCGACACAAACTAGCGTTGCGAGCGCATTGCAGAAGGTAATGCCAGTAGTTCACGCGCACCACCGCCACCTTATTTGGATGGAGGTGCAGATACAGTCATGAAAAAAACTCATAAAAATGTAACAAGCAACTTGTACCCTCTCTTAAGTAACCATAAAGAAAATGTTTATGATGTGGATGATGAGCCTATTGTTATGTCTGCCGTTTCTCATGCTGTGCACATGTTAGATGCAACACCACGACAAGCTCAAGTGGCGCCACCATCTCCATCTGTAACAGCACGGGAAGTGTTAAACTCCTCTGTGCCCGTGGAAGAAGTTGTTAATACTATACATTGCAGCAACAGATTAAACCCCCAGCCAGGTAATAAGGTCAAAGGTAGCACTGTGGCCGGTCTGCATCCCATTCGGACAATCACTGTTCCGAATGGGAATGTGGATGCGAACGGAGTTGTACCTACAAGGGATGTGGTAATGCATTGTCCTTGGACAAGAGCAGAGCTAAATTCCATCATAAATGATTTCCCCGATCCCAAAAAGGAATTAGCCAAATGTCAAAGATTTTTGAGTAATTTGGGTAGTTCTCATGAGCCCACCAATAAAGATTAATGGGTGGTGTTAAGGGCCTGTCTACCACGCAATATCGACGTGACAAAATATATCACGAATTGTGTATTGGATGGTGACATTCCCTTAACAGACCAAGTAAACCAAGGTAACATTACCCGTATTATAACTCAATTGGGTGTATATTTTCCAGTAGTAGTTAACTGGTACAAAATTTTCACCACAAAGCAAAAGGAGAGTGAATCTGCAGAAGATTATTGTGACCGGGCTCTGCAGGCTATCACCCAGTACACTGGGTTAGAGGATATTAAAGATAGTATTCACCACAGGGGAATGATTGTCACCATACTCATGGATGGCCTTAAAGAGAACATAAAAACCCGGGTTCAGACCTCACAGCCTGGCTATAGGGGAGTCACAATAGATACCCTCATAGAATCCGCCATAGAACATGATAAAAACATCTCAAAGAAGAGAGAGACACAGAGTGAGAAACTAATGGCTGTCAGTATTCAAGCTCTGGAAGGAATGACGGTAACATCACAGCCAGCAGACACACCTGCACCCACACCCACACCTGTACCTGAACAGTTATACGCCCCCACTAATCCTACACCACAGCAAACACAGCCTTATCCCACTTATCCTACATAACCACAAGTCCCATACTACCCACAGGCTCCATACCTCCCACAATATCCTTTTCCTCAATATCCTTACCCATACCCACCACCTTTCTCTCCTGCTCAACCCACACAATAATCCTTCCCACAGAAGTGTTTTAATTGCAACCAGCCAGGACACATAAGTAAGAGCTGCACGGCAAAGATGGTAGGACCCCCAAATCAGGGAGTACCTGGATATCCCCATAAGGGATATGCACAGAGACCAGCAAATGTCCAACAGGCACCAGCTCCAATTGTGGCCATTAATGCTTTATTGGAGAGTGGGAGCCAATGCTAGGAGTCGGGTAATACTTGTGGTCTGCAGATAGACAGGTTGACGGGAAGTACTAGGGAAAAACTAGTAATGGTAATTGATGTAACTGATACCCAATCTCTGTTCTGCTTTCTTCCCTGTGCCCTAACACCCTGACTGTCAGTATTTTTATTTTCCCACCTAGGGGGGAGGTGTACACTACACATGGACACGAGTGTCCCATGGGTTCATAGACAACCCCAGTATCTTCTCCCAGGCCTTATATGACTGTTTACAATCTTTTCAACCTGCCAATGGATCTGTTCTAATGTAAAATGTGGACGATTTATTGTTGTATTTAGGTCATGTTTAAATTATATTAAACTGTTGTGCGTTATCTCTCACACACAGGACACAAGGTCGCTAAGGACAATCGGCAGCCATGCCAGGCTAAGGTCAAATACTCTGAATACTGTCCAACCCAGGGGCCCAGGCAATATTTAGAGCAGTAGATATTGATAACAGAATTTAAATTCCAGGAATTTGTGTACAAATACAGTATCCCTAGAATAATTGAATATAGGAGGGATACTCATTTCACAAGTAATGTCTTTTATAACCTGTGTAAGGTGATGGGTATTAATATCAAGATCATCCCAGACCATCTGTCTACCTGTCCCCCTTTGAGATACTGTTTAACAGGCAGCCTCATGTGAAAATATGATAATGATGTTACTGTGCAGGGTCTCACAAAGATGAGTAAGAACAACTGAAATTGAAAATGTTCTTTTCCAACATGTCTGATGCAAACTGTAATTTTTTGTTATGATCCAAATTTTTTTTTTAGCTCAGGTTGTTTGACTGATCATTGGGAAGGTCTGAATCAGGTGTTGCTGAAGGTGGCCGAGAGAGATACCTGGGTCCATTCCACTCACTGTAGAAAGGTCAACCAACCGGTGGAGTTACAGGGCGGAGTTGAGGCAGATAACAGGAACCTGTCGATTGCGAGCCTGTTCCGGGAGGGTTAAAAGGTGCGGTGAGATACCTGAGCTAAAGAAATGTGTAGATCAGTGCTTCCAGCAATGGAGTGGTCTGCTTTGGTCATCCTAGTTCTTTCTTCCAGAGTTTCTGTCATGATGATCTGTCTGGGGATAACCAGTTTCTGTGATGGAGGACCGATAGAGGAGATGGGAGCTGATGGCAGCGCTGATGGATTGGAGTCAGGAGGAGGAGTGCTATGCCAAATCAGGGGAGTGTCTGACCAATCTTAGTACCATAATTGTTATGTTATTTGGGAAGACTGCTTCCAGAAATTATGACCCTTACACATGGTGAAATGGTTGGTATTCATAAAAACACTCCATCACCATATCTTCACACACAGTATGAACACAGAGACCAAAGAAATATGATACCTGGTGACGTGCATAAAGCCACTCAGTTAATTAGTGAGACAACTGGCTTTCAAGTTTTAGTCGCATTGGATCCCACCAGGATCGCTCGGGGTATGCTAAATTTTAGATATATCCAAGATCTTACTAAATTGATAGATAATATCACCGAGATGTATGATGACACCTTCAGGTAAACAGGTAGGGAATTGCAAGCGTACAAGAAAGAACTGGTGCAACACAGACTAGTGCTAAATTATTTAACAGCTGTCACTGGAGGGTATTGCGTAACTTTGGCCATCCAGTTTGGAGTAAAGTGCTGCACATATATTACTAATAACACCAGTGACCCCAAGGAGGTGATAGACCGGAAGATGGATGAAATTCTGCAGCTAAAATGGGAATTTCAGAAGAACCATAAAGCTTCAGTGGCTGAAGTAGAGGAAAAGGTAGAGGAATGGGTGTCATAGTTGAACACCGTGAAGTGGTTCTCAGGTCTAGGGGAGTGGGTCCAGGAAATGATCGCAGGCATAGGTAAACTCCTGATCCTTATATTGGTTGTCATCATAGTAATTGGCATATGTGTCAAATGTGTTCCTAATGTGATGAAGTGTGGAGCGAAATTATGATGGTGGTTAGTAGTACCATATGAATACTGAGGTAAATGTACAACTGCATTACAACCCTGAACTAGAAATACCATCATATAATGTATTATATTTAGATGTGCATAAAAAGTATTATCAAAATGTTATTTTAAAAACACCTCAAATAATTTAAGTCCCTAATTCCCCATCAAAACTTCCTTTATAGGACTGGTGCATCCCCACATCTTTCACATGATCTCCCAAGGTCCGCGGTGTGCATATAATGGTAGTTTTATGTCCCCTCCTAGAGACACATTATTGATGGATTAAGAACCACCTTGTGCCATCCCCTAATAACATTATGTAATATACAAAATGTATGCCTAAATTAATTTTAAATCAGAGTGTGATAGCATGTTGTTTGCTATCAAAGGGTTGTCCGTCGAAGCTGGATTAATGGCTGAGACGGAATCAGTGTAAAAATTAGCGTGCGTGACGCCATCTTGCGAATGGCAGCTAGACTCCATTTTAGAAACAAGAATCTGCAAGACGCCATTTTGCGACCAGCGCCATTTTAAGTTACAACTCACAAGCTAAGTACAGATGGCAATGTTTTTGATAAACTTTTTAGAAGCCATGACAGGCCCATTCTGGGGACCACCTTGCATAGAGAAATACCAAAACAACTAGAAAAACAGCCTCCTGAGAAAAGTAAATAGAATAGGCAATTCACAGAATACTGTGAGTATTTTACATACAAATTTGGAATCCATATATACAAGTATAGTTGTGGCAATTGTAATATAACCCAGACATTGATCTACACAATTGAATTTGTCTGAATCCTAAACAGGCTTTAGTTTCACTCTCAGACAGAATGGCCCCAGCTTCACAGCTGGGGGTCTCCACCTTGTTTGAGAAGTGAAGCTCACTGCCCATAACACATTTGCATTGCAGTCTGAAACTGTTAGTAAGGAACGAGATATGTGTATATAAATATATATATATATATATATATGTTAAATCCATCATAAATAGAATCTCATGCATAAACACCGCACATTACGCACAGTAGCGAATGAACATTATCCTGCATGTGAACGCTGTTTATTAGATGCATGCGTGCACATCTGCCCCAAATCAGATAAACCTAATTAGCGTCTTTTCCCGTATCCCTAATACTTACATAATGCACACTTACACAAAAGTTTCCATTGCTATAAAGTAAAAGATCCAAGTTTTATTCATTTATTACAAATGCTGTGAAATAAAGACTATTTTGGTATCTAAGGTTTAATACGTGATAAGTAAGCCGTGTTTGATATTATACTGATCCACTCTTTATCCACAGCTTTCCGGTATCATCGGTGTGAAGAACGGAACATGCGTTCGCAACTTATGGACCGTAAAGACATAAAGAACCAAAATGTACTTTGTAAAACCGACAGCCTAGATTTGCATGAGGTGGGAAAATGAAGGCAACCAGCTGTTGGAGGCTGGACTGTGGCCATTTGAATCAACCTATTAAATGCCCAGTAACAAATGCACCCGCACTGGGAACCAATGGGATCAGCAACAAACTCCTCTATTGTGTTGTCTATTTCCGGGGGGTATAAATATGTGTGCTCTGACCCTGGTTTTCTAGTCTTCTTGCTAATTGCTGATTGACGGAGGTTTCTTGCTGATGCAGTATCTGGTCCAGAGCGCGTGCGTATGTATGACTGTATCTTGGGTCTGTATAATTCTTTGCGCTAAATTGTACTTAGATCACAGTGTGTAACTGACTGTACTTTACTTGAATAATACTTTGTGCTTTGGAACACATGTTCAAGGTCTAAAGTCTTTATTTTACTGTATGACTGCGTACGCAAATAGCGTAAATTTTAGAGGTTTATAGGCAGGGTTTAGAAGGTATAGGTAGGTGCGTATAGAGGTTGAAATCCAGTATCCTTAACTGAATGTTCACTCGTTCAGTCCTGGCACATCCATCATCCCCACACATGCAGAACCTGACGAGATAGTCAGGTTGACCTGCATGTACAGGTGATGTCGGATGTCGGAAGCGACTCACGGGCATGCACATCGCGGGTCGCTTCCGTCCAAAACATGCCCAATGCATGCACGATTTGCAATCGATTGCACGATATCGACATCATTATCGTGCAATCGCTTGTTTGGATACCCCCCATAAGGATCATAGGCCCTCATTCAGAGCCATACGCAAACAGCAGTATGCTCGTTGCGTTCCGATGTTGACTAACCGCGCATGCGTCGGTGTAACACTGCGCATGTGCGTACGGCAGATTGCGAGCTTATTTTGTCTCGTTTGTAAAAAAGCGTACAGGAAGTGACATGTCAAATGTGATTGACAGAACAGGGCGTTTTTGGGTGTTGACGGGGTGGAGATGGAAAAACGCAGGCGTGTCGAGGCGTTTTTGGGGCGTACATACATTAGCAGATGCGAGCGTAAAATGTGTACGGACTGACTCATACGTCACTGGATGATCCTCTTTCCCTTCAAAATGCTCGCACAGCTTAGGGTCTGGATTACTCGACCACATTGGCGATGGCCTTCTCCTCCATCCCGGCACTCCACGATGTTGCAGCGATTAATCGCGGGTGGTCAGAACAGCAATTAGTGTTGGATTGAAAACCGGCTTGGTATGTGTTTTGAAAGCAGTTTTTTGGGTTAGCACAAAAGCGTACGCAGGTGGAAATCATAGCTGCTAATGTCATGATTACACAATCAATTTACGTACATTTGTGGGTGTTTCTTTTGGGCTCAATTTGTTGGTTAGGGCCTATTGTAACAATAATGTCATCATGTTTTTTTTGTTTTTACCTTTTTCTTTTGGCCTGTTGAATTTGCATCGTTATGTTAAATTTTAAACGTTCCTTAAAGAGCCCTTTTTTTTTTTTCATGTAAAATGTGGTTTTTGCCAGTTTTTGCCTTTTGGCCCAGGATTAAATGTAATCCATTTTGACAATAATGTGAGAATACAATGTCAGATTTTTAATTTATTTTTATTGCTCAAACAAAAACTAAAATAAATAACTGATTTTTGGCAAAGATTTTTTGCAGGGTTCATTCCCAAAGTTACAATAATTGGGCCAACATAAAAGATTTATGAAATGTAGAACACAAAATTAAAAACAATTCACAAGAAAGGAGAGGGATGTTTTGACCAGAAAGGAATATGAGCCAAGCACAGAAGGAGTGTGGGAAAAGTCGCCATTGCTGTCACCGTTTTTTCACCCATTTGGCTGGGGGAGGGAGGGCGCCAGACCGGGTCCGGGATGTCATCGGGCTGGCCTGTCCAGAGGCAGATGTTGTGGCCTCTGGACTAGGCACAGGGCTAGGCACATTTGGAGGATTGGCTGATGTTGTGCCAGAGGTGGAGGATCCTGATGTTCCGGCAGGAAGGGAGGTCGGCTCCACCATGTGCTGGCGAACGAGCTGCTCCAGGGCATTGGCGATGCGGATGTTGGCCCTGGTATTTTCCTCCAGGGCCTGACCAATGGTCACGTTGGCCGCAGCATTTTGCTCGAGGGCCTCAGCCACCCGTATGAGACTGGCGTCCATCCTCTGCAGAATCTCCGTATGGAAATCCGATTTGAAATTGAGTTCTGTGAGGAGGGCCACTGCCTGCGAGGGGGATTGCACTGGACTGGCTTCAGCAGGGTCCTCAGCCGGATGTACTGGTTCCTCCCCTGCAGAGCCAACAGAAATTCTGCGGCCAAGGCTCCCCTCTGGAGCAGACTCATCCGCCTGTGTCTCTGTTTTGAAAAATGAGAAAAGACTCACATTAGAATCTACATATTGGCACAATAACATTTCAGAGTTGGTGACATCACAAGATTTACCTGGGACAACATGAGGAGCTGCAAAGTCTGGCATGTCCGTATCCATGTTGGACACGCCAAACACCTCCACAGGCTGCACACACCCCTGTGCCAGCTCTTCTAAATCCGTCAACTCCAATGACACAGGGGTGGGACCCCCACCTGTCCCCCTTGCATGCCTAGCCCTGTCCGCCAGTTTTTGCTTTAGGCGATATTTGAAGTCGCCCCATCTGTGGGATAAAATTGGAACCATTATCCTTTTGTTTAAAATGGGGTTTGTTTATAGGGGGGGCAAGTGTTTACTTACCGCCGTTTGACATCCCGGGCTAGACGGACATAATCACCCACCCTATTGACAGCAACGGCTACCTCTTCCCACATTCTCCACTTCTGGCTTGTACTCATATTCCTGTCTGCCTGTGGCTGGATGTCCACACACTTCTGAATCAAAACCTCCATCTCCTTTCTTGTGAAATGTGGCTGCCTTTTCTTATTGGCAGCTTTGCCCGGAATACTGGACCCAGCAGCCTCTTCCATATCATCCTCCTCACCTATTTGTGTAAATATGCAGATTTCTCAACTTCACAACTTGCCCAATATTATGTTTCAAATTAATCATTGAGACAAAATGCATGAAAGACTTACCGCCTGACTGTTGTCCATTGTTTCCCTGGTCTGTAGCCATGTCTGAGCTCCAAACAAGAAATACACCAGAATTTAAATGTTGTTTCGTGACGTATTTATACATGCGTCCTTATTTTGCGGCCGCATCATTGATTGTGCGTTCCTATGATCCCTCCTTAATTTTTGCGGGAAACGAAACACTATTTATGGCTTGGTGTGTCTCGAGTCGAGGTGGCGTTTTTGGATTGTTGGAGGTTACCTTGGTTGGAGTTTCTTGTTTGCGGATTAAGGTGTTGGCGTTTGGAGTTTATTTTGTTTGCTAGATTTGCGTTTTTATTTTCCGGTCGCTTTTTTTTGGGATATTTTTTTGGCCTCGTTTCTTGATTTGGTAAGTTTTGTGAAGTCTAACTTTGGTTCAATTGGTGTCTCCTTCTATTTGTTATTGTTCTTAATTTTTTGACCCATAATTTCATCTCTTTTAAGTTTTTTTTTCTTTCGGCCCCAAAGACCTTTTGATTGGGAATCTTATATATTTGCTCTTGGTAAGTCAATTTTTTTACTTGTATTTGCGAACTAATTAGCGCATTTTTCTCTGTTTGTATAGTGACTTGTAATGGCGAACTAATTAGCGCATTTTTCTCTGTTTGTATAGTGACTTGTATTGGCGAACTAATTAGCGCATTTATCTTTGTTTGTATAGTGACTTGTATTGGCGAACTAATTAGCGCATTTTTCTCTGTTTGTATAGTGACTTGTATTTGCGAACTAATTAGCGCATTTTTCTTTGTTTGTATAGTGACTTGTATTGGCGAACTAATTAGCGCATTTTTCTGTTTGTATAGTGACTTGTATTGGCGAACTAATTAGCGCATTTTTAAATGCTTATTCATCCTGTAAAATTGTTTGTGTTTTCCCTTTAGCATTTTTGGCTTACATTTGACCCCAATTTGACGTACTGTGTGCAATGTCGTTTTGCTCGTTGCCCAAATGTGTGTTTCGCCTATTTTATGTTTTGTCTTGCACCAAATTTAGAAACATAAATGCACAGACTAAACTTTTTTTTATTAATATTGGGAATATTTTCAGTTTGGACGTATCATGACAATACCCCGGCATGTAAGCAGCAATGGATGGTATCATCAAGCTAAGTTGTTTTAATTTTCTTTTGGGGTGGGTAAAAAGCCTTACATTCAAATCTTGCCATTTCAGGTTGATCTGGGGCGGTTTGTTCTGGCCATGCTCCCGGAAGCCGACCAACCTCAATCTCGTCCCAGACGTAGGCATCGTAGGCGTGCAAGGCCCCAGATATTTTCAAACACGTGTCACCCTTTTTGGAATGCCCGATGATGAGGTTTTAAGACGCTACCGTCTTCCTCCCAAAATCATCATAGACACTCATTAATAGAGAGTGATCTTGAGCGGCAAATTGACAGTCCAACAGCAATACCACCACTTACGCAATTTATGGCGGTGTTACATTTCTGTGCCTCAGGATCGTTTCAAACAACGGTGGGAATAGTGGCGGGCATCTCACAATCCTCCTTTTCCAGGATCCTGAGGGCAGTGATGGAGGCCCATTTCAAGCACCTCCATCATTTTATTAAAATGCCTTTGGATATGGGTGCCCTTAGTGTGGCCAAGGCCAATTTTTACCAAATAGCTGGCTTCCCACACATCATAGAGGTTGTGGATGGTACTCACATGCCACTTCAGCCTCCAGCATGGCTGGAGGCCATATTTCGCAACCGTAAACACTATCACTCCCTGAATGTAATGGTGGTATGTGATGCCTCCCTCCAGATCCTGTCCCTGAATGCAAAATTACCAGGAAGTGCACATGACTCCTTCGTCATCCGGCAATCAGGGATATGGCACAAATTAACCAACCTACAAGCTGGTGATGCGTGGCTTCTGGGTAAGTGGAGACCTTTAGTACATAACAATGTTAAGCTGGATACACAGTGATCCTGATGTTGTCTATTCTTTTTCACAGGAGACAGTGGCTACCCTTGCATGCCCTGGCTGCTCACTCCTTATTTGGCTCCCACACCAGGCCCACAAAGTGAGTTTAATACCGCACTTACAGCCACCAGGCAAGTGTTGGAGCGCTGTATCAGATGCCTCCACCGCTCTGGTGGCGAGCTCATGTATTTGCCGGATATGGTTTCGAAAATTGTGGTCCTGTGTGGGATATTTCACAACATCGCCATAAGGAGTGGTGTCCCAATGCAGCCAGAGGATGCCTTACCTGAGGATGGCCCCCCCGAGGTTGGTCGGAGGTCAGTATGTGGGGGGGCCATACGCGATGATGTGGTGGCCCGATATTTTAGGTAATTATTGACAAAACAACAGTGTTTATACCCAATGTGTTACGGTTTGTTTGCATTCATCTTTTTTTAAATTAATTTTTGCCCCATCTTCTGTTTGTTTGTATAATCTTTGGCATTCCCACGATGACTACTTCCTGCTACCCTTCAAAAACCTTTATGTGGAAACTTGTGGAATATATTATGTCACCCATATTGCAACGCCATATTTGTTGAATCATGTGGGCATGGACCTTCGTCAACCAGTTCTTGATTTGTTGTGTGTTTGTTTCCTGTTTTTGGTATGTGGTGTATTTCTGATTATCACTGTGTGTTTTGTTTGTGAGTGACCACTTTGTTTTTTGATTTCTGTTGTGAATAAATATTTGGAGAGTGTAATTTGTTTCCTTTTTGGGCACGTTAGAAGCAAGTGTAACCAAACTCACAAACGTTAAATTTGCCTAAGGGGTAACCCAGTAATGAAGCAAGTTGAGCTAAAATGTAATATGTTTTCGGGGTACAAACCAACACACCAAGGAATCCTGTACAATCAATTGGCTTCGTAAGATCGGCCTAAGCAGATTGCCCACCAAATAGGAACCTGTAAAATGTTGTAAACTATAATGTTGCCCACCCCAAAAAAGGAAAATTACATTGGTACTGGTAGGTGTTTCTTGTGCCTGTTTGCATTCAAAATACAACACACAATCTGTAGTGAGATTAATTGGCAATCCTTGCTTGAAGAGTCTACTTATGTCAGTGTAAAGAATCTTGGATTTACACAAAACGCATGAGACAGAGCGTTAATTAAAACTGATTTATTTTTAAACAATTTGTAAAAAAAAACCAAAAAACTAATTCCTAAGGAGGACCGCCAGATGGTCAAGGCCCTGCAGCAGCCCAGTGACTTGCTCCCGCATACAGGCCACACACTGACAGATTTCTGTCCAACGCCTCTGTTCCTCTGTGGGTGACAAAAGTTTGGGGATTAATACATCAATAATGAAGCAACATTCAAAAACAACACAAAACAAGCAAACCAAAACTTAAAAGCTTGTGCCAAAAACCAACATTACACAGATAAAACCCAGCACCCAAAAATGTCGTATGCCAAAAATACAAGGGCCCAAAAAAAAGGCACACAGGTGTGATATGTGTATGGTGAAATCAGCAGGAACAGGTAAAGACAACCCCCAAAAATTCCAAAAGGCGACAGAAAGCCCACAAAAATGGGGACGACACATGATTACATACAAACAGTTTGTGTTGCACAAAAAAACAAACAAAAAACATACCGTTCTGCAAAACGCCAGAGCCAGAAGCCACTCCCTCGACCTCCTCGGAGGTGGCTACATTCCCCAAACCTAGGGGCAGGGTGTTTGCAGAATCCTGGGAGGGGGTATTTGGAGGAGGGGCGGTTGGAGGAGAGGGGGAATTGGGCTGGAGGGGAAGTAGCCCCGAAATCTCGGCCACAGGGTCTGGGGAGGAGGGGGTAATTGAGGAATTGGGGGTTGGCGAGAGTGGCCGTGACCGGCGTCTTGTCTGCCGATGACGCCGTAGTCTTTGCTGTGCCCCTAAAAGATGTAAAAAATATTGTGGTTAGTTTCAACATGAATCCCAAAAAAAACCAAAAAAAAAAACATGCACTTGCAGATATGAGTACAAGGAATAAATAGGACAGACATGAAAACATGCACATGCAGATATGAGTACAAGGAATAAATAGGACAGACATGAAAACATGCACATGCAGATATGAGTACAAGGAATAAATAGGACAGACATGAAAACATGCACATGCAGATATAAGTACAAGGAATAAATAGGACAGACATGAAAACATGCACATGCAGATATGAGTACAAGGAATAAATAGGACAGACATGAAAACATGCACATGCAGATATGAGTACAAGGAATAAATAGGACAGACATGAAAACATGCACACGCAGTTAGGGCCCACAAGATAAACTTGAAAACCACAGTCCATAAAACTTACTTTCCTCGATCTGCATGCGAAAGCATGCCAGCAAGCGGGGCGTCCGCCGGTGCAGGTCCGACCACCTGCGCTCCAGCTGGCCAATATGTCGGCGTGAGCCGAAGGAGCGCAGGCGGCGACGTACCACCGCATATGCGGAATGCTTTCTTTGATTTGTGATGGGTGGAGGCTGCCTGGTGATCCGCCTGTCCATCACCTCCGTGAGCACCAGCAGCTCGCGCCTGGTGAATGCGGCGGCTCTCATGATGGCAATGGTGTATTTTTCGAAAATTATTTTTAATAAAGCACCCAAAAAAAATTTGATTGGCTAATGTATTTGGGAAATTAACAGGACAAATTCTATTGGTTAGTGTATGAGTCATGTGTTCGACAGGGCCACAGATCTCTTGAGAGTTATGATAGGCTTGATGCAGTGACATGTGTAAGCAAATTAAAATAAAGAAATGAACCACAGAAAATTTGCAGGGATCCAAACAAATAGAACAATTGTTTAATTGGGGCTAACATGTCTTATGAACAATAAAAGCGAATGTTTAAGCCGTACGTATTCTGCGGGTAAACACAAACACGGACAAGATTAAAGTTTATTGCATTGTGTTGAAAAAAAATAAAAAATTAAGCTAATTGATACATTGATTGCCATGATACGATTGAGGGAGGTAGGCAGAATAAACTAGCAGGTAATCGGAATCTGACAGGCCCACTTCCGGTTTGTACTTGTGCGTGCGTTCCCTTCAAGCCATTTCGGGGATGTACACTCGCTATTTGGCACGCTCGTTAGTTAGAGGAGGGGTCGCCTGAGTTTGGGGCGGATTTTTAGCTGCGTTCGAAAATACGAGCGAGTGATTGAATTTAAATATTTTTTTACGTACGCCGAACGTACGTACGCCCACTTGCGAGTGGGTCTGAATCAGGGCCATAGTGTTTAATCCTTAGTACCCTCATATATTGAGATTAATCTGTCTTTTAATTGTATTATTTTTTATTTTTCTTTATCCACTTGTGCACGAATTCATATATAAAATCCTAAATTAGGAGAATATTATATGTAGGAGAAATAATACTCTGAGGACTCCATAATTATCTTGATAAAAGTTCAGCAAGGAACTGAAACATTGATATACAAAACGCCACATATCGTCTGTTCATTGAATTAATGCCGTGAGTGCCGCACCTTAGCAATTGGTATATATATATATATATATATATATATATATATATATTTATATATATATCTCATCTAGAAGTGTTTTTTGCTAATATACCTTCATAGATATTAGGGATGTGCAGGCTCGGATAGGTTCGAGTTTGCACGTTGAGTTCGGATTTTTCCCTCCAAAAAAAACGGAACTCAGAAAGAGGCAAAACGTCATCTTACATGGACGAACATCATCATTCCTGGATTTTTGTCCAGGAATGATGATGTTCGTCCATGTAAGATGACGTTTTGCCTCTTTCTGAGTTCCGTTTTTTTGGAGGGAAAAATCCGAACTCAACGTGCAAACTCGAACCTATCCGAGCCTGCACATCCCTAATAGATATATATCTTTTTCACCTTTTTTGACATAAAGAGCATTATTTGACATATATTTTTCAACTATTATCATGAGGTGGACAATGAATGACTAAACAAAGATGAACAATAAATACAGATTATAGTTATAGTATGGCTATATTTATAATTTTAACAAGCAGTCTCTAGATCATTATTTAGGATTTTTGTAAGTCACTGGAAATTTTACATATTCATATAAGTTTATTAATAAATATATAATTAGTATGGATTATACTATTATATGAGAATTTGTGAGAATGGAGATATAACAACACTCGGGTCTATTAATTTGGGTTATTTATGTTTATTCACTTTTTTCTCACTTTATTATATTAATATTAATTCTAATTTATTTATTTTTGTGTTCATCACTTAGGCACATATATTGATCTTACATCATCTTAACACTCTACATCGTCTTACTTTAACACTATGAGTAGCCCGACACTAGACTTCTATACATAATACATTACATAAAATAGATTTTTACTAATATGAAATAAAGGTGATCAAGGATATATGCATGTAATAATGCCAATATGTATAAACTCCACTTACTAATGTGTTTTGGTTATACAATTTAATAGATTGCACATTTGGGAAAATATTTTTTTTTAATTCCACAGCAGATAATATTGTATAAATAACTATGTATAATGGAATGAAAATGAAAATGTTTTAATTACTACACTACATTATAAGTTTCTGTCAAATGAAAACTATTGCTTTTCTGTTTGTCTGAGAAAGACTATATTTGGGGATAATGATAATCTCAGTTGAGACAGGATCTAAATAGTATAATAGATCATCACCATATGTCACAGGAGGAAAAAAACTATGATTGGATGTTTCAGGTAAAAATTATAGGTGCCAAGGGAGAATCAGGTTCAGGGCCTTGAAAAAGCTTAATTGATGTAATATATGTTTTTCCGACAGCAACTAGGATCTATGTTTATATACTTGATACGGCAGATATATGTGATTTAATAACAAGAGTCCGGCTGACAGTGTGGTGATATTGAGCAACAGTGACCGGGGCTAAATATAGCCACCAACGTGCGGCCGGCTTATGTGCGCTTGATAGCAGTCCGGCTGACAATGTGATGTTTTTAAGCGGCAGTGACCGTGGCTAACTATAGCGTTTAGCATCCAGCTGGCCTAAGTGTACATATAATTAGGCTACCTGATAGCAGTCTGGCTGACAGCGTGATGTTATTGAGCGGCAGTGACAGCGCCTAACCATAGCCTCTACCGTACAGTTGGCTAATGTATGCACGTGTCTCAGTCTATAACTTTAAATTAAATTATTAATGAACAGCAGTGACCACAATTAAAGAGAGCTCAGTAGATAATTAGTGTAAATATGTTCCTATGTTTGAATATGACTACTATGTAGCTACTAATAGTTCCTTGATATGCAGCGATAGTGACTGTGATTACTGCAAGCTCGATCCACATCCAAGATACCAGTATTTGATCGATTGGAAGTATTTCTTATTTAAATGTAGCATGAATAAAGATATTATTTTAATAACATAAGAAAGAGTACAGAGAGATACTGGTTTGAACAACAGCTTCAGATAAATAAAATAGGGTTATTCATTATCCTGATAATAATTAATGTGAGAAGGTAAGTGCTGCTGAACGATAGACATATATTTGACTGAATAATTATATATGAACAAATAGTTACTTCCAGGTTATCTTGATATTATCACACAATTAGTGCATTTGTGTGTAATTTGGGAGTAAAACACAGACACCATAAATAAAGTTGCAGCACTGTATCTCTACCTTTATTATTTGAAAAGCTATTATAGGTATGGCAAATCTTATTGAATGATGTGACAAAAGAGTAACAGCATTTGGATACATTAATAACCACCCACATGCTAAAATCAGCAACACATTTATATACACACACACAGTCACTAGAATGGCAAGGATAGTATCCTTCATAATAACAAGCTAGATATGAACATTTCACCGCCATCCTGCTTTCAGCCCATTTGAGATATTTAACGAAGATGGTACTACAAATACGGGTATTAACCATTATATAATAGACATAACACTACAAATACGGGTATCAGCCACTATACAAGATTATTACTACTAGATAAATAAAAAACACACAATTACCAGTGGTTCATAGTAATTAGTGTATTTTAGATTTATTTTATTTTTTTTTGCGATAAAAATATATATGTATTTGTATTCTCTTTTTTCACACATCTAGTGCACTTATATGTTTGTTTTGTTAGTGTATGTTCATTATGTTTCTGTTAAGCATTTATATTTCACTTACGATATAAGTCTCTTTGAACAATTGAAGTATTTTAACTAGTACTAATAAAAGTTATAGTTTATCAAAATTCTGGTCCAGGTGCACTGCCAATTAGACTTTTTTTTCTTTTTTTGTTTGTTTCAATTAAGAAAATATAAGGCACAACCCAAGTCATATAATCCCTGAAATGTTTTATTATGCTATAGTATTCCTGATAACAACCCCTTGTCCATTAATAAGTGATGGATCCTGCCTTTTACAATTATGGTTCCAGAGCAATGTGGACTACAGTATGTTGCTTGGTGACACTAACTTGGCATGCTGCAGTCATCTCCACTTCAGTTATATTGTACAGTACTTAGCAGAAAACTTTGAGGCAGAGTCCTTCACCTGAGATGGAGAGATAAAGGATCTCCCTATTGGAGAATTGAAAATAGCCTTCAGGACTCCTCGTGTAGAAGAAACCTTAATAAGACGGCACTTATACCAACAAAGCAATACAGTAGTTGAGAAATAAAGGCTTATTGATTACTGAAAAAAAAAATCAATCTCATGAAGATAAAAAAAACAACTTCAAGTCTACTGTATTAAGCACAAGAGAGTCAGGCATAGAACTCATCCATATTTCAAATAACTGTACAGAAAACTTTTTTTCTGCAACAGGTGCATTGCCAATTAGACGTCTTTTTCTTCATTTTTGTTTATATCTTGGTTCAAGTCTGGCGGTAGCAGAGGAGTAACGTGAAGCCATGGCACCCGGAGCATGCTGTTACTATGTGCCCTTTCCCTCTACTGAATTTTGCCAAAGTGGTCGTGGGCCACATCTGCCAACACAGGAGCTCAAACCTACCTACTGTTCTCTGGCTGTCAGGACACGCCATTGATAAAATAAAGGCAGGGAGGGGATGTATGCTTATGCAGTCCACTGCCAGCAGCAGCTGCAGAGACCAGTTGTCCAAAAGTAGTGACAGTCACAGTGGGAGATGCAGGTGGTGATATATATATAATCTCTATCCTACTCCCCCCAACTTGTGGCCACAATAACTCCCCACCCGCAATAACCCCCCTGCCCACAGCCACAATAATCCCCCCCACCCGCGGCCACAGTAATTTCGCTGCTCGTGGCCACAAGCATCCTTCCCGCTCACACCCACAGTAATTCCCCCTGCTCACAGCCACAATTATCCACCACCCCCAATCACAGCTACAAGCTTCACTCACGCTTGCCTCAAGCATCCTTCCCGCTCAATAATCCCTCCTGCTCGCAGCCACAACAATCCACCCCCCCGCTACAAGCTTTCCCCCCACAAGCATCCTTCCTGCCTGCAGCCACAGTAATTCTCCTCAGTGTCATGGGTGCAGCCTCCCCCGCCCAGAAACTGTGGTCCAGAGTGCATTCCTACCTGCTCCCCTGCGCAGTCCTCTGTGTCATGATCCAATGCAGGCAGGAGCAGAGGAGGAGGTGATCAGGGAGCCCTGCCTGCAGTGCACCTGGAGCCGGCACCCGGGACACTGTCTTTAATTAAACAACTCCTGGAGTCATACTCCAGCAGCTGCCAGCACCCTCTGTCCGGCGCCTGGAGCTCGCGCTCCTCTGGAACCGCCTTCCCTACGCCCCTGGGCAGTGGCACATCCCAGACAAATCTGAATTAAGTGATGTTATTTTGGGATCACTGGACCAATTTACAATTGTAACTTTGGATGTGTATTTAGGTTGTTTATCTTGTGCGGAGGATATCAGTTTGGTTTACTAAATTGAAACATGTAGTTTTATCAGAGGAGTGTAAAAAAGCAGCTTAACTAGGAACAGAGGGCCTGATTCAGAGCCGCTCGTAAGCGGCCGCTCGTTCGCTCCGAGCGATGTTCGCACATCTGCGCATGCGTATGGGTCGTAATGTGCATGCGCCAACCAGTCAGTGCGGTTGGAAAACATGTGTTCGCAAAATTGTGAGTGCCTGCTAATTTGAGTGACAGGATGAGGCATTTGTGGGTGGTAACAGGGGAAGGTGCTTGAAAACGGGGAGTGGAGATCTGAACGCAGGCGTGCCAAACGGTCAAAACGGGTGTTTTAAGGGTGTGCATAATTAACAAAGCAGCGTCATCGACCACGTCACTTGGTTGTTTCTTAGCCTGAACTGTTCGCATGATTGCGGTAGGAAAATCCAACCACAAGCACTACGAGCAGTTCAGACGCCTTTCGATGTACTCGATTAATCTAATAAATAGCGGAGATGACGTATGATGCGAGCGGCCAGGGGGCGTCTTTACAAAATAGCGAACGCATGTTTCGTTCACTCACTCAGACATAGAGGCATCAAAAGAATGCAAAGAGCGAGCGCTCAATTTAAATAGCCGGACCCTTTTTCTGAACGAGCGAGCGCAAATAGCGTCCGGCTCTGAATCAGGCCCAGAGTGTATAGTAAAGATAGTGTTCTTTAGTGTAAGTAAACTTGATTGTGGGAAACAACTGGCTCTGCCGATATGAAATTAAGGGATCTATTTACTAAGCCTTAGATGGAGATAAAGTGAACTGAGAAAGTACCAACCAACCAGCTCCTAACTGTCATTTTTCAAATTCAGCCTGTGACATGGCAGTTAAAAGCTGATTGGCTGGTACTTTATATCCATTCACTTTATCTCCATCCAAGGCTTAGTTATTAGATCCCTAAGTACCAGCCAACCAGATCCTAGCTGTCATTTTCAAACACAGCCTGTGGCATGGCAGTTAGGAGCTGATTTGCTGGTACTTTATCTCCATTCACTTTATCTCCATGCAAGGCTTAGTAAATAGACCCCTCAAAGACAAATAGATCAAGACTACATTTGACAGTAAAGTTCAGGCCTACATACTTCCTGCTAACAATATTTCTGGGACAACTGCAAGAAGAAGAGTTGTAATAAATTATTTTATCTAAGCTCAGTGGCTGTAGCGGATTATAATAGGGACAGTGAAAGAAACGCTGTCCACGCTATCTGATTTTTTTCTAAAACATAAAGCAATTTGAAGATTAAAGACTTAAAAGCTTAATCTAATGAGAACTTTACACTGATGGTCAGCATCGAGAATATGCTGTACACTGCAATCCTTAACAATGAACTTTTCCTAGCAAATTCACTTTTTAATACTACCACCTCCTGATCACTCAATATGGAAGAACATCAGTGCCAAATAGTCCTATTGATCTAGACTTCTATGAAGCACCTTCTCCGAGCAAGAATTAGAAAGAGTCCTGAAGGAATAACATTTAGGTACAGGTCCTTGCATTCAATTATTGCATTGCATAGTGCATTCGGAAATTTTTATTTACTTAATAAAATTTTGATAGTGTATTGTGCTTATTGTCCCTTCTTTTATATTTCTGTTGTATGTTTTATTCTTTATCAGGACACCTGAATACTTTTAAGTTGCTCAGTTGGATTTCAATAATTCATGTGATGCTTATTACAACATACAGTAGCAACAGGCTTATTTTGGGCAACAGAGTAAGGGGGCTCAAACTTTGGTGCAAGTGTGACATTGGTAAATGTGTCAGGGTCTTGCTGTGTTTTCCAATAAATTTGGGAAGATGTTCTTGCAGTTTATTGCTTGGCATATGAGGCTTGTTTAACATCAATAAGTGAAATAGAGTGAATGTAAAAGAATTATAGGAGTTGCAGTAAATAATGAGTCCTAAGATGTACAGGAAATGATGGCCCTGGGTCTATAGCAGGTTTAAATTGCGCATTGCATATATCCCCAAGTTTGCCTGAGCCAGCAGGTGAGTACCGTCTTTTGTAGTGTTTCCCATACCTGGTCCTCATGGCCCACTCACAGTCAGTGGCATAGCCATGAGGGGTGGTGCAGGGGAGCGAGAGCTCCGCCAGCTGAAGATCAGCACACAATCAGTGCCTATGATGGCCCCAGCTTTGCCCAGATCCCGGCAGCATTGCGGAAGTGATGTAATGATGTTGCGATGTTGCAGGTCAAAAATTGGAAGAGACGCAAATGTCAGCACTGCAGAGGACAGGAGGGGTCATCAGGAGTGGGCATGCATGAGGGGTATAGAGCATACTGTAATACAGATCAAACAGGTGAGGTGAGGAGATACTATACAGGATACATAGATGGGGGGAACACAATACAGATTGGGGGCAGAATATTGGACATACAATGAGAAGCACAGAATATGAAATACAAATGGGGGGGGGGGATTTGGGAGTCTGGTGAACCCTATTAGGAGCATGTGGAAAACACCTGGACCGGGTGAGCTGATTTTTCAATGTTTGCTCCCCCTCATGTCAAAAGCTGATTACACCACTGCTCACTGCACTCACTTCATGGGAAACACTGATCTAGTAAATAGTGAGGCAGTTTCAGTTTGTACATATCTGATTTGTTTTATAAAAGGTCAGAGAGCCCTATGGGTGGTGAAAATGGGTGCTAGGAATAAAATGAGTTACCACCACCAATAACACTGCTGACGATAAATTTTACATGTGCAGCTCGATGGAGGTTTGCCCAGTGAATCAGTAGTTTAACTATCACTATTAGCTCAGAGCCAATATTCTATGTCAGTGAAAATTCTACCTGTCACTATAGGCCTGATTCACTACTGTTTGTAACTGCGGTTACGGACGAAATCAGACGACTGTTGCATTGTGCGCATACATATGCATCACAGTACGCCCACGCAAGCTGGTCGCTGTGATCGGGACTATGATCTCAGTGACTATGCAGACTCATTGCAGAGTGATTGACAGGAAGTGCCATTTGTGGGTGGTGACCGGGACGGGGGGGGGATGTTGAAACGCGGGCATGCTAGTGTGTTTCAATGCTGTTACACGGGCATGCATAAATTAGCCACTGCAATGCCATACGCAGCCTCAGGTCTCATAACATGCGATGAAGTTAGCAATTTCTGGGTAAGGTCTGACCTTGTGCAAGTGTGCGTGAGGCTGCATGGTATTCAATTGTACCGATGTTTGTAATGTAAAGTGGGTGTTCCTGTGTAGTGCTGCGATGGCATAGCGATCGCAATGGATTAGCATACTATAGCAGTTGAACTGCGTGCGTAATCGCTATTGCAATCGCGGTTGTGATCCGTAGTGAATCAGGCCGTATGATAGGTAAAAATGTTGCTAAATATTATTCTTATTCTGAAGAGAAATATGAAAATCTAATAATTGGAAATGTATTGAAGCCTTGTAAATTCAACCTTTTATTCTAAAATATGAAATATTGTTGTGTCTATGGCATATTATAATAATGTATACTTGCAAACAATTATCTACTGCAGAAATGTGGAACTACAGTAGGTTAATAAAAAAATATTTTCTTGTGGAGTACTACCCACTTGCGAAGTGAGCTGACATTTTTTGCAATGGAGAAAGTCTGTGCCTTTCAAATTTTTCTAATGAACACCAAAACTTTGTGGGTGTTGATGGATGAGACCACATGTACTGTACCCATGCAGTACTTACACAGCATCAAAGGTTGAATCAGGTAGCAGATGACAGGGGTGAAGCAAGGTTTTCTGTCACTTGGGGCAAAGACTCACCTTGGCACCCACCTCCCTTAACCCATCCCAGGAGATAGTAGTCACCCTCTAAATATGTGGCCACCATGTAATACCTAGTAGGTACAGGCTGGTTCACCATCGGCTTTGCCTCTGTGTCTCTCCAGCCTTATCCCCTTATCTCTCTAGCCTTATCCCACCCTATAGTTCTCAGCCTCACCCACGCTCTGTGTCTCCCACATCCTCACTGTGTCTCTCAGGCCCATCCCCATGCATCTCTAATCCCCACACTGTGTCTCTCCAGTACATCCCCCTCTGTCTCTCCAGAACATCCTTTTGTCTTTTCAGCAAATCCCACACTATCTCCTCCCCATGTCTTTAGCACCATCCCCTCGTGTTTCTCTGCATCACCAGCCTCATTTGCCCTCATGTCATTACATTACAACCCCCAAAGCAAATCAAAATCAGCTGCTTAAATCTGTACGGCTATTTTATTCTATGTACTGCTCCCTGTAATGAAAAGGAAATTCTGTGATGTGACATTGTAGTGGTATTCGCTTAGTAGAGGCCAGCCACAATGGAGCACAGGATAGATCTATATCAGGTATTTAATCCATGGAAATTGGATTAAGTAGAAGTAGCTATATTAGATCCAGTTCAGTAGCGCATGCAGGGGGGTTTCTAAGTACCTAGAAACCCCCCTGCCTGGCCAATACATCCCCACAGTGCACAAATAGTCCTTGTTTTTTAAAGTGAGACAGAGGCCCTCATTCAGAGGCGGTCGGAGGATGCAAGCGGTCGCTCAGAAACTGGGCGGCCACTTGCATCCTGACCGCCCGCCTCTGTTTCGGTTGTTAGGCTGTGGGTTTACACCCTCAGCTCTAACGACCGCTAGGGTGATGGTCGCGATGGTCATAGACCATCGCGACCATCGGGGCTTACGACGAGACCCTAGGGTAGGGTCTCACTTGTCGTAAGCCCCGGAGAGCTTCTGGCTCTGTCAGAGCCAGAAGCTCTCCACTGACTTCATTAGTGATGTCAGTGGGGCCTCCCCCAAATGGCAGGCGTTCCCATAGGAACACCTCAGTTTGGGCTGCCACCCCCCCCGGCCCGCCTTCCAAACGGGGCGAGCTGTCAATCAACATCGACAGCTCGCCCCCTTTGGAAAGAGACCCGCTACGACCGGCGCTGTCGGTCGTAGCGGGTCTCACGCATGCGCACGAGGGAGCCGGCTCCCTCGTGCGCATGCGCACAGGCAAAACATTGAGGCAGCCGTGCAGTCGTAGACCGTACGGCCACCTCTGAATAAGGTCCAGAGAGCTTTGTCTCTGTCTCATCAGGCCGGTCTGTGAGCTCCGAATGGGCAGCTTCAGCTTGATAGCAGTCCGACTGACAACGTGATGTTATTAAGCGGCAGTTACCACGGATAACTATAGCGTTTAGCATCCAGCCGGCCTATGTGTGCATATAATTAGGCTACCTGACAGCAGTGTGGCTGACAGCGTGATGTTATTGAGCGCCAGTGACCGCGCCTGACCATAGCCTCTACCGTACAGTTGGCTAATGTATGCACGTGTTTCAGTTTATAACATTAAATTATTAATGAACAGCAGTGACCACAATAAAAGAGAGCTCAGTAGATAATTAGTGTAAATATGTTCCTATGTTTGAATATGACTACTATGTAGCTACTAATAGTTCCTTCATATGCAGAGAGAGCGACTGTGATTACTGCAAGCTCGATCATCATCCAAGATACCAGTATTTGATTGATGGAAGTATATCAATTTAAATATAGCATGAATAAAGATATCATTTTAATAACATAAGAAAGAGTACAGAGAGATATTGGTTTGAACAACAGCTTCAGATAAATAAAATAGGGTTATTCATTATCCTGATAATAATTATTATGTGAGAAGGTAAGTGCTGCTGAACGATAGACATATATTTGACTGAATAATTATATATGAACAAATAGTTACTTCCAGGTTATCTTGATATTATCACACAATTAGTGCATTTGTGTGTAATTCAGGAGTAAAACACAGACACCATAAATAAAGTTGTAGCACTGTAGCTCTACCTTTATTATTTGAAAAGCCATTAGAGGTATGGCAAATCTTATTGAATGATGTGACAAGTAACAACATTTGGGAACATTAATAACCACCCACATGCTAAAATCAGCAACACATTTATATACACACAGTCACTAGAATGGCAAGGATAGTATCCTTCATAATAACAAGCTAGATATGAACATTTCACGCCTTTCTGCTTTCAGCCCATTTGAGATATTTAACGAAGATGGTACTACAAATACGGGTATTAACCATTATATAATAGAGATAGTACTACTAATACGGGTATCAGCCACTATACAAGATTATTACTACTAGATAAATAAAAGACACACAATAACCAGTGGTTCATAGTAATTAGTGTATTTTAGATTCATTTTGTTTTTGCAATAAAAATATATATGTATTTGTATTCTCTTTTTTCACACATCTAGTGCACTTATATGGTTGTTTTGTTAGTGTATGTACATTATGTTTTTGTTAAGCATTTATTTTTCGCTTAAGATATGTCTCTTTGAACAACTGACGTATTTTAACTAGTACTGATAAAAGTTATAGTTTATCAAAATTCTGGTCCAGATGCACTGCCAATTAGACTTTTTTTTCTTTTTTGTTTGTATATATAGCACAATCCAAGTCATATAATCCCTGAAATGTTTTATTATGCTATAGTATTCCTGATAACAACCCCTTGTCCATTGTTAAGTGATGGATCCTGCCTTTACAATTATGGTTCCAGAGCAATGTGGACTACAGTATGTTGCTTGGTGACACTAACTTGGCATGGTGCAGTCATCTCCACTTCAGTTATATTGTACAGTACTGGGCAGCAAATTTTAAGCAGAGTCCTTCACCTGAGATGGAGAGATACAGGATCTCCCTATTGGAAAATTGAAAATAGCCTTCAGGACTCCTCGTGTAGAAGAAGCCTTAATAGGACGGCACTTGTACCAACAAAGCATTACAGTAGTTGAGAAATAAAGGCTTATTGATTACCGAAAAAAATCAATCATCTCATGAAGATAAGAAAACAACTTCAAGTCTACTGTATTAAGCACAAGAAAGTCAGGCATAGAACTCATTCATATTTCAAATAACTGTACAGAAAACTTTTTCTGCAACAAGAAAAAAAAGTTATATTTTATAAAAATTCTGGTGTAGGTGCATTGCCAATTAGACTTCTTTTTCTTCCTTTTTGTTTATATGTTGGTTCAAGTCTGGCGGTGGCAGAGGAGTAGCATGAAGCCATGGCACCCGGAGGATGCTATTGTTATGCGCCCCCTCCCTCTACTGAATTTTGCCAAAGTGGTCGTGGGCCACATCTGCCACAACAGGAGCTCAAACCTACCTACTGTTTTCTCTGGCTGTCAGTACACGCCATTGATAAAATAAAGGCAGGGAGGGGATGTATGTTTATGCAGTCCCCTGCAAGCAGCTGCTGCAGAGAGCGCTTGTCCAAAAGTAGTGACAGTCACAGGGGGAGAGGCAGGCAAGGACTGGAGGCAGATGGGGAGGCAGTGAGTAGGTGGGTGAGGACAGGAGGTAAGTGAGGACTAAGAGGCAGCTGAGGACGCAATTGGATAGACGGGAGTGGACTTGAGGCAGGTGGGCAGGTAGGCAGGAGAGGACTGGAGCCAGACAAGAAGCCAGTGAGGAGGTGTGCGGGTAAGTGGGAGAGGACTGGATGAGGGCAAGGAGGCATGCTGATAGGTAGGAAAGGACTGGATGGTGGCAGGAAGACAAGCACAGAGGCGTGCTGGTAGGCAGGAGAGGACTTCAGGCAGGCAACTAGGTAGAGAGTTGAACTTGTGAATGTAAAGTGAAAAAATAGTAACCGTGTCAATAATAAATTATTGTAATTATAATTAACTATTGGCAGCCCTACTTCCCTCTTACTTTCTCTCTCACTCCTCTTTACTGTCTTTCTCTGCTCCCCTTTTTTTCTCATTTTACTTTTTCCCCTTCTACCACCCTTGCAGCGCTTGCCACTCAATTCCACCAAAATTATATATATATATATATATATATATATCTCACTCCCCCCAACTTGCGGCCACAATAATACCCCCCGCCCGCAATAACCCCCCTGCCCGCGGCCACAGTAATTCTCCCCGCTCGCGGCCACAAGGTTCACCCCCGCTCGCAGCCAAAACCATCCTTCCTGCTCGCACCCACAGAAATCTCCCTGCTCACAGCCACAATAATCCACCACTCCCATTCATGGCTACAAGCTTCACCCACGCTTGCCACAAGCATGCTTCCCTCTTACAGCCACAATAATCTCACCTGCTCGCAGCCACAATAATCCACCCCCCCCCGCTTGTGGCTACACGCATCTTTCCCACTTGCAGCCACAGTAATTCTCCTCATTGTCGTGAGGGCAGCCTCCCCCACCCAGAAACTGAGGACAAGGGTGCATTCCTACCTGCACCCCTGTGCAGTACTCTATGTTAGGATACAATGCAGGCAGGAGCAGAGGAGGAGGCGATCATGGAACCCTGGCTGCAGTGCACCTGGAACCGGCACCCCGGACACTGTCTTCAATTAAACAACTGCTGGAGTCGTACTCCAGTAGCTGCCAGCACCCTCTGATCTGTCTGGTGCCTGTAGCTCGCGCTCTTCTGGAACTGCACTCCCTACACCCCTGGGGAGTGGCACATCCCAGACAATCTGAATTAAGTGATGCGATTTTGGGATAATTGGACCAATTTACAATTGTAACTTTGGATGTGTATGTAGGTTGTTTATCTTGCGCGTAGGATATCAGTTTTGTTTACTAAATTGAAACACGTAGTTTTATCAGAGGAGTGTAAAAAGGCCCTCATTCAGAGCCGTATGCTCTGAGCAGAGCGCACGCTCTGCATGAGGGCCGGGCTCCTTTTTCATGGAGCGTCCTCCTGGACGCTCGTATAGCTGTGGGTCACCACCCACAGGCTATACGAGCGTGCATTTTGATGGCCGCGATGGTCGTGACCATCGCGACCATCGAAATTGCGAGCCGGAGCCTGCGGTTGAGGTTTTCAACCGCAAGCTCCGGAGTGATTTTGGCTCTATCAGAGCCAAAATCACTCCCACTGACATCACTAGTGATGTCAGTGGGCCGGCTTCTGACGGGAGGCGTTCCCGTGGGAACGCCCCCGTCAGGGAGGCACGCCCCCGGCACGCCCACCAAAGGGGGCGTGCTGTCAATCAACATTGACAGCACGCCCCCTTTGATCGGACACAACGAGCGAAGGAAAGTCCTTCGCTCGTCGTGTCTGGCGCATGCGCACGACGGAGCTCCCTCCGTCGTGCGCATGCTCAGTGCAGACCATCGACCCACTTGCGAGCGTACAGCCGCTCGCGAGTGGGTCTGAATCAGGCCCAAAGTCAGCTTAATTAGGATCAGAGTGTATAGTAAAGATAGTGTTCTCTAGTGTAAGTGGTAAGTAAACTTGATTGTGGGAAGTAACTGGCTCTGCCAATATGAAATGAAGGCATATATTTACCAAGCCTTAGATGGAGATTAAGAGGTCTATTTACTAAGACTTGGATGGAGATAAAGTGAACTGAGAAAGTACCAGCCAACCAGCTCCTAACTGTCATTTTTCAAATTCAGCCTGCAACATGGCAGTTAAAAGCTGATTGGCTGGTATTTTATCGCCATTCACTTTTTATCCATCCAAGGCTTAGGTATTAGATCCCTAAGTACCAGCCAAGCAGATCCTAGCTGTCATTTTCAAAAACAGCTTGTGGCATGGATGTTAGGAGCTGATTGGCTGGTACTTTATCTCCATTCACTTTATCTCCATGCAAGGCTTAATAAATAGACCCCTCATAGACAAATAGATCAAGATTACATTTGACAGTATTCCCCCTGCATGCAAATCTAAGCTGTTAATTTTACAAAGTACATTTTAGTGTTTTAACTCTCTAGGTTGTGATCTTCTCACCGATGATACCGGAAAGCTGTTGAGAAAGAGTCGATCAGTACAACACCAAACCCTGTTTGCTTATCATGTACTAAACCTTAGATACCAAATAATCTTTTATTTCACAACATTAGCAATAAATGAATAAACCCTGGATATTACACTTTGAAGCTATGGAACCTTTTATGTGAGTGTGCAGTGTGTAAGTATTATGGGTCTGGGCAGGGGCGGATTGGGAAATGAAAGTGGCCCTGGAAAAAAACATGAAGAGGCCCTATGTGTGCGCACCGAAGGAGCACGCTGAAAAAGTGGGTGTGGCTTTGCATCAAGGGGTGTGGCTTTGTGACAAGGGGTGTGGCCTTGTGTGAAATGTTATGCAAGCAAGCTGGTCTCCTTGTTTTCATCTTGCTGTGGACATGTCCACCCCTCTGGGAGCTGATGTATATGCCCCCAGTCCCTCTCACCAGAGAATAAACACAGCATGTGAATAAGTATTTTCTTACCTATATGATTTCTTTGCAACTCTGAAGAAATTGATCCTCCCTGGACAGGCAGTGTCCTCAGTCAGTTTTCACTATTCATGCAGGAGATAAGATGGTCCGGAAGCCGCCTGTTAGCGTAGGAATAAAGCCAATGTCATCAACATGCAACATAGGTTCCCGCCAGTATCATCTCCCTGTATCTCACCAGCACCATCCCCCTGTCACTCTCCACTACCATCCACCTGGGTCTCTCCAATACATCCCACTGTCCAGCTGCACCTACTCTTTTCCCCCAGGGCCATCGTCTTTTTTTCCCAGCACCATCTCCTCTGTGCTCCCAGTGTCAACCCTCTCCCCACATCACAGCATCCTCCCGCAGCACAGCAAAACCCTCTCCCCACATCACAGCATCCTCCCGCAGCATAGCAAAACCATCTCCCCTCACAGCACTGCTCACAGCCCGCTCACAGCACAGCCTGCTCACAGCACAGCCTCCCTCATATGACATCTCCCCTCAGAGCATAACCCCTCATTACAGCCTATCACAGCACAGCCCCCCTCATCACAGGCCCCCTTTTCACAGCTCCTCACATATATATTATACACACATATACATTATCGTCAAATTATAAATAATATAATGTTTAATATACATTATTATAAAATTTAACCCTGATCTAAATTAGGTCGCAGCTCTGGCATGTGAAACCTAATGTGCACAGCGCCCACCTAAGCGTCCATAGCAAGCGCACACCGCAGTAATGGGTGAGAAAAGCACTGGGGTAAGTATAACAGGACAGGAGGTGGTGGGGGCAGAGAGGGTATGGGGACAGGAGGAGCTGCAGAGGAGGCAACTGTGGTGACCCAGCGTGTCTATTAATTTATACACACTCATACAGTCTACACATTCCCCTGTTTAGTATGAGACAAAGGAAATATTTTTCAAAGCAATTTACTGCAGCAAACCAATGCTTTCAATTTGGGATTTCACCAATTATACTTCATTTGTGACTACGGCAAAGAAGAGAGACACTCACCCGTTTCTGCAGCAGGTTACCTCTCTTCTCTGTCAGGGACAGACAGCTCTTACTGAGCCATATCAGTATCCACTAAGTTCTGCTAGTATGCAGCTCAGCCTTCTCCTCCTCGGCTCTTCTTCACCCAGGGATGCCATGGCCATGCGCGCACATAATGCGTGGCATGACGTTATCGCGTCATGTCGCGTGAATTCCCAGAAGTTATTCCTATTGGTTAGGGAGGCAGAGCTCCGAAACTACAAGTGGGTTAGACCTCATATGGCCCTTCCCTCTCCATGGATGCATGCGCTACTGGAGGCGGGGTTACTGACAGGCATCGGCAGACTGGAAGGCACAAGGTGAGTGACACGCTACTCGGGTGGGCTGCCTGTGAACCATGCAGGAAGGACCAGCGCGAGAGACGCACTACAGGGGGCGGGGCCGCTGACAAGCCATGGCTGTCAATCATACAAGGACTAGAGTGTGTGACGTGCTACTGGGGGTGGAGCAACAGGCAGCCCCACGGTCCCTTCGGCCCCACAGATCCGTCGGCCCACCGGGAAACATTCCGGTGACCTTAACGGCCAATCCACCCCTGGGTCTGGGAAAAGACGTTAGTTAATTTGTGGCAGATGCGTACGCATGAAGCTAATAAACTGTTCACATGCAGGAAATCATGCATTTGCTAATGTGCGTTATGTTAACAGCGCAACTGTGCATAATGTGTGGTGCTTATGCATGCGAGTCTATTTATGATGGATTTAATATATATATATATATATATATATATACACAAAGGAGTACAGCGGCACTCACAGGACTTGAAATAAATGAGACTCACGATTCCAAAGGATCAGCGTCCAACGTTTCAGTCGGTGTGACTTTTATCAAGAACAACTGTGAACAACAACACATCTTACCTAAATACCCAGTGAGATCCCATAATGTCCATGCCTGATTGCCCTGCCGCCCGCCTGTTGACCAACGTCATAGAGGCGGGACCGGCGCCGTGCTGACACGGCTGTCTGGAGCTCCAGGTGCCGCATAATGGTTACTGATGCAGCCCGGCTCTAATGGGTGGTCACGTGTCATCACGTGGCTCACACAAGCGTCGGATGTCTGTGCGGGTCACCATGGCAACCCAGTAACATGCAAGCGCTGTGTGGGATAAAGAAATATATGTATCTCCAGGCAGTGAATGACTGCAATGTAATAAAATGTAATAATAGGCGTGCTGCGCATAAATTTAGATGATGAGAGTTTAGACTGGTGTCTAATAGATGATAAAAAAGAAATGTTGCGAAATACACGGAGGTGCCGTGCAGGGAATATGGGCAGGACACAATATGGACAAGAAATAAATAATACATGATGAATAAGGAACCAATTATGTGCAGATACCAAACCCAAGTATGCAGCCTGTGCTGCATACACTAAAATGACATAGAAATTAAATCATAAAAAATAACAAATGAAAAATGAACAATTGAATACAAAAACATGAGCTGTGAAAAGGCAGGATAGGAAGCTAATGTCCCCATGAATGCAATATATAAAAAAACAAATGGATGGTAAGTAATGCTCTTAAGATCATGCTGCCTGCCACACTTATATGTGTGTACATGGTAAAATATATGAGACATTACAGTGTTAGATATATCAATATATAATGGCACATCAGTATGCATGCTGAACCACAGGCAGAAATGGAGACATCAGAAAACCTTATTAGACAAAACTAAAATTCAATGTAACTACTGTTGGAAGTCATCATCAATACAATGCAGAGCTGTTAAAGGTAACAGGTCAAGAAATAAATTGAAAGTATAACAAACATAGGGAAATGAGGGGAACAGCGGAATAGAAATGTGGATGAGAAGTCTCAAAATATAACCATGGATGTTGCCATCTTACAGTACCAGGTATTGCGAGGAGGTCTCCCGTCCAAGTACTAGCCTGGCCTACACTGCTTAGCTTCAAAGATCAGACGGTATAAGGCGCGTCCAGTATAGAATGACTGTAATCCAGGCATTTATTATCCAGAATATAGGTAAAGCCCTTAGGGCCTGAAGAGACAAAGAACATCCACCAGGAATGGAAATGGAAGGATGGAATGACAAAGGGAAAAGAAAGAAACAAAATGGGAAAGAAAAAAAACAAAGGCATAACACATAGGATAATAATATGATATCCTGTGAAATGATGGAAGGGTAAAATATACCCAGTGTGTGTAAATAATGTCCAGCTGTTCCAATAAGAAATAACCCACACTTTAGTAAAAACATGAGAATGACAGTTGCTCATTGAGTCCAAATGGGGAAACAGTGTTCATTTTGTGGATCCAAGAAGTTTCCAATTGGAGAAGTCTCTTCTCTCTATCACCCCCTCTCTTGTTTGGAGGGATATGGTCAATAATTTTGTACACTAAGGTAGATAAAGAGTGGCGTAAGGTCTTGAAATTACGTGCCACAGGTTGGTCCACATCTTTTCCTTCCAACGATTGTCTTATCGCAGTACAGTGTTGGGCCATTCAAATACGTGCTGTGCAGGTGGTTTTACCTATATAGACAAGTCCACAAGGGCAACGGATCATGTAGATGATATATTTTGTGGTACAAGACAGGACATGTTTGATTGGTATCCATTTTCCAGAATGTGGATGTACAACATCCGGACCTGTTTCCAAATAGCTACAAGTAGAACAGCCAGTACAACGGTAGCATCCTGGTTTTTTGGTTAGGAAATGTTCAGTATTTGAGGTCCCACAACTGACATCATTGTGGACCAACCAGTCCTTTAAATTTCTTCCGTGCTTATAGCCAATCATAATTTTGGAGTTGATTAAGGGTTTTATAGTATTATCCGTATTGGCAATTGGCCATAAGCGTTTAGAGGTACTGTTGATGAACTTACTGGCCACGTTATGTTGATTAACAAATACCATAGTCTTGGTGTTCCTGGATGTGTTGTCAGTTGGACTGGTGACTTGTTAAGTAGATGCTATAGCTCTCTGTTTGGCCCGAAGAAGATCCCTTTGTCTGTATCCTCGTTGTAAAAATTTGTCAATCATATTGTCAATTTCAATTATTGCCAGATCAGGGTCACGAGCCATTAGGATTACCAGTGACCCTGATCTAGCAATAATGGTATTTGTTAATCAACATAACGTGGCCAGTAAGTTCATCAACAGTACCTCTAAACGCTTATGGCCAATTGCCAATACGGATAATACTATAAAACCCTTAATCAACTCCAAAATTATGATTGGCTATAAGCACGGAAGAAATTTAAAGGACTGGTTGGTCCACAATGATGTCAGTTGTGGGACCTCAAATACTGAACATTTCCTATCCAAAAAAACCAGGATGCTACCGTTGTACTGGCTGTTCTACTTGTAGCTATTTGGAAACAGGTCCGGATGTTGTACATCCACATTCTGGAAAATGGATACCAATCAAACATGTCCTGTCTTGTACCACAAAATATATCATCTACATGATCCGTTGCCATTGTGGACTTGTCTATATAGGCAAAACCACCTGCACAGCACGTATTCGAATGGCCCAACACCGTACTGCGATAAGACAATCGTTGGAAGGAAAAGATGTGGACCAACCTGTGGCATGTCATTTCAAGACCTTACGCCACTCTTTATCCACCTTAGTGTACAAAATTATTGACCATATCCCTCCAAACAAGAGAGGGGGTGATAGAGAGAAGAGACTTCTCCAATTGGAAACTTCTTGGATCCACAAAATGAACACTGTTTCCCCATTTGGACTCAATGAGCAACTGTCATTCTCATGTTTTTACTAAAGTGTGGGTTATTTCTTATTGGAACAGCTGGACATTATTTACACACACACTGGGTATATTTTACCCTTCCATCATTTCACAGGATATCATATTATTATCCTGTGTTATGCCTTTGTTTTTTTTCTTTCCCATTTTTTTTCTTTCTTTTCCCTTTGTCATTCCATCCTTCCATTCCTGGTGGATGTTCTTTGTCTCATCAGGCCCTAAGTGCTTTACCTATATTCTTGATAATAAATGCCTGATTACAGTCATTCTATACTGGACATGCCTTATACCGTCTGATCTTTGAAGCTAAGCAGTGTAGGCCAGGCTAGTACTTGGACGGGAGACCTCCTCGGAATACCTGGTACTGTAAGATGGCAACATCCATGGTTATATTTTGAGAATTCACATCCACATTTCTATTCTGCTGTTCCCCTCATTTCCCTATGTTGGTTATACTTTCAATTTATTTCTTGACCTGTTACCTTTAACAGCTCTGCATTGTATTGATGATGACTTCCAACAGTAGTTACATTGAATTTTAGTTTTGTCTAATAAGGTTTTCTGATGTCTCCATTGCTGCCCGTGATTCAGCATGCATACTGATGTGCCATTATATATTGATATATCTAACACTGTAATGTCTCATATATTTTACCATGTACACACATATAAGTGTGGCAGGCAGCATGATCTTAAGAGCATCACTTACCATCCATTTGTTATTTTATATATTGCATTCATGGGGACATTAGCTTCCTATCCTGCCTTTTCACAGCTCATGTTTTTGTATTCAATTGTTCATTTTTCATTTGTTATTTTTATGATTTAATTTCTATGTCATTTTAGTGTATGCAGCACAGGCTGCATACTTGGGTTTGGTATCTGCACATAATTGTTTCCTTATTCATCATGTATTATTTATTTGTTGTCCATATTGTGTGATGCCCATATTCCCTGCACGGCACCTCCGTGTATTTCGCAACATTTCTTTTTTATCATCTATTAGACACCAGTCTATACTCTCATCATCTAAATTTATGCGCAGCACGCCTATTATTACATTTTGTTACATTGCATTCATTCACTGCCTGGAGATACATATATTTCTTTATCCCACACAGCGCTTGCATGTTACTGGGTTGCCATGGTGACCCACACAGACATCCAACGCTTGCGTGAGCCATGTGATGACACGTGACCACCCATTAGAGCCGGGTTGCCTCAGTAACCATTATGCAGCACCTGGAGCTCCAGACAGCCGTGTCAGCATGGCGGCGCCGGTCCCGCCTCTATGACGTCTGTCAACAGGCGGGCGGCAGGGCAATCAGGCATGGACATTATGGGATCTCACTGGGTATTTAGGTAAGATGTGTTGTTGTTCACAGTTGTTCTTGATAAAAGTCACACCGACTGAAACGTTGGATGCTGATCCTTTGAAATCATGAGTCTCATTTATTTCAAGTCCTGTGAGTGCCGCTGTTCTCCTTTGTATATTTGGTTCATGTACCATTAGAGGGCACCCAGGCAGGTACTGATTATATCGTGGAGTGCCGGCGTTATCACTATATATATATATATATATATATATATATATACACACATATATATCATCCCTTACTAACATTTTTAAACTGCAATGCAATGTGTTATGGGCAGTGAGCTTCACTCTCAAACAGGGTGGAGACCCCCTGCCGATTGCTGGTGCCATCCTGTCTGAGAGTGAGTTTAAAAGCTTTCTTCTGCCTAATTAGGATACCTGTGTCAGTTCTTTTCAAGCAGATTTCTTACCATTGTTCATTCAGTCAAATTCAAGTGTCTGGGCCATATTAAAATTGCCACAGCTATACCTGTCCACATGTGGGGTCTTTCCATTTACATGCAAAAACACCCACAGTTCCTGGTGTATTGTCTTTTCTAATTTCTTTTCTCAGGAAGCTGTTTTTTCTAGTTGTTTTGGTATTTTTCTATGCAAGGTTGTCCCCAGAATGGGCCTGTCATGGCTTCTAAAAGGATTACCAAAAACATTGCCATCTGTACTTAGCTCGTGAGTTGTAACTTAAAATATCGCTGGATGGCCATTCGCAAATTGGCGTCGCGCAGATTCTTATTTTTAAGATGGAGTCTGGTTTCCATTCGCAAGATGGCGTCACTCCAAGCTAATTTACACTGATTCTGTCTCAGCCACTAAACCAGCTTTGACAGTCCACCCTTTGATAGCAAACAACATGCTATCATACTCTGATTTTAAAATAAATTTTAGGCTTGCATATGGGGTATTATTTTAATGTTATTTTATGGGATGGCACAAGGTGCTTTCAATCCATCTATAATGGGTCTCTAGGAGGGAACATAAAACTACCATTATACGCACACCGCGGATCTTGGGAGATCATGGGAAAGATGTGGGGATGCACAAGTCCTATAAAGGAAGTTTTGGAGGGGAATAAAGACTTATAATAATTTAAGATGTTTAAATGAGAAAAAAAATAAAATTTTAATAATACATTTTACACATTTCTAAATATAATACATTATATGATGGTATTTCCTAGTTCAGTGTTGTAATGCAGTTCTACATTTACCTCAGTATTCATATGGGCACTACTAACCACCATCATAATTTCGTTCTTCCGATTTACTTTATTTTTACATTTTCCACACTTGACACATATGCCAATTACTATGATGACAACCAGTATAAGGATCAGGAGTTTGCCTATGCTGGCGATCATTTCCTGGACCCACTCCCCTAGACCTGAGGACCACTTCGCTGGGTTCAACCATGAAACCCATTTCTCTACCTTCTCCTCTACTTCAGCCACTGAAGCATTATGATTCTTTCGACATTCCCATTTTAGCTGCAGAATTTCATCCATCTTCCGGTCTATCACCTCCTTGGGGTCGCTGGTATCATTGGTGACATAGGTGCAACACTTCACTCCAAATTGGGTGGCCAAAGTTACGCAGTACCCTCCCGTGACAGCAGTTAAATAATTTAACACTAGCCTGTGTTGCACCAGTTCTATCTTATATGCTTGCAATTCCCTACCTGTATACCTGAAGGTGTCATCATACATCTTGGTGATATTATCTATCAATTTAGCAAGGTCCTGAATACATCCAAAATTGAATGTACCCCGAGCGATCCTGGAGGGATCCAGTGCTACTAAAACTTGAAATCCAGTTGTCTCACTAATTAACTGAGTGGCTTTATGCATGTCACCAGGTATCATATTTCTTTTGACTCTGTGTTCATACTGCGTGAGAAAATATGGTGATGGTGTGTTTTTATGAATACCAAGCATTTCAACATGTGTGAGGGTCATAACCTCTGGGACTACTCTTCCCAGGTAACACAAACCTTTGGAACTCAGGGAGAGCCACTTATACGCTTTTCTTCCACATATAAAATATACATTATCAGGGAGAACATAAGGAATAGTATGCATAATTATCATTAAACACATTTCCCTTGCAAATAATCCTATCTCAGGTTCTCATTTGGGACATGTAAGCTTTTGGTTGTATTATCTTAGCACAATATCCATTTGGTACCTTACCAATAATTTCTTTGGTGGAACTTAATGTATACCGATACCTAAAGTTTCTCCCATTAGATCTAATTGAGCGTAACAGATCATGATTCATAGGCTTATTATCAGCTCTCAGTGAGAAGGTCATCATCTGATTATTCCCCGTCACTTCCCAACTCCCTGGTTTATTGGGGTTGGTTATGTTTAAACACAAAAGTAATCTATCTACTTGGAATTGATAGAGTTTGAAATGAGGTGGTTTGGATGAGAGGAATTTTCCATCCAGCATTTTCCCTTTTTGCAATTCTAAAATTTACGTAATATTCAGCGGAAATGGCACTAACCCTACATTATGCTGACCCTGTGGCACGTGTGAGCACACCCAACAATCAGTCTGATTTAATACTTTGCCTACCATGCTATGATAATCCTCTAAAGGATACCCACTCCAGTACGGGTTATATATAGGCTGGCACCGTTGGATACAGTTCTCATCAACTAGGGACCCACAAAGCTCACAAATACAGGAATCTTTAGACGATAAACCTCCACACCGTCCCCGAGTATCCGGAATAGCAGCTCTCTTAACAATTACAGTACTAAGATTAGTCAGACACTCCCTTGATTGGCATAGCACTCCTCCTCCTGACTCCACTCCATCAGCACTGCCATCAGCTCCCATCTCCTCTATCGGTCCCCCGTCACAGAAACCGGAAATTCCCGGACCAACCAGAATGGTGAAAACTCTGTAAGAGAATATGAAAATGAACACAGCAGGCCACAACAAAGATCTGCAAATTTCTTTTAGTTCAGGTATCTCACTACAACCTTTTAATCCTCCCTGAACAAGCTCGCGATTGACAGGTCTACGTTATCAGCCTTGTCTCCGCCTTGTTTCTCCACCAGTTGGTTGACCTTTTTGCAGTGAGTGGAATGGACCCAGGTATCTCTCGGCCACCTTCAGCAACACCTGATACGGACCTTCCCACCGATCTACCGGACAACCTGAGCGTAAGAAATATTGGATCATAACAAATTCTCCAGGTTTGACATAATGACAATTTGCTTCTGGCATATCAGGTGACAACAATTTCAGTTTCTGCTGCTGCTGTTTTAACTGCTTAATCATTGATATAAGATACTGTACAGTTGCCTCGTTGTTACCTTTCGAATCTTCCTGCGGACTTATAATCAAATGAGGTTGTCTACCAAACAGTATTTCAAAGGGGGACAGATTTAGAGGGGGCCTGGGGGTGGTCCTGGTGCTACTATTACTCATCAACTTACACATGCTTCTGGATGACCACACCTGTGAAATGAGTATCCCTATACTCTAGGGATACTGTATCTGCATACAACCTTCTGTACAATTAAACCCTGTTATTAATAGCTACTGCTCTAGGTAGTGTCTCAGCCCCTGGTTTTGGACAGTTTCCCAAGTACTTGACCTTAGCCTGCCAAGGCTGCAATTTGTCCTTAGCAACCTTGTGTCCTGTGTGTGAGAGATGAAGCACAACAGTTTAGTATCATTTAAACATGGTATAAATGAAACAGAACATAACAATAAATCGTCCACATATTGAATTAGAACAGACCCATTGGCAGGTTGAAAAGATTGTAAATAGTCATATAAGGCCTGGGAGAAGATACTGGGGTTGTCTATGAACCCATGGGACACTCGTGTCCATGTGTAGTGTACACCTCCCCATATGTGAAAGCAAAAAGATACTGACAGTCAGGGTGTTAGGTCACAGGGAAGAAAGCAGAACAGAGATTGGGTATCAGTTACATCAATTACCATTACCGGTTTTCCCTAGTACTTCCCGTCAACCTGTCTATCTGTAGACCACAGGTATGACCCGACTTCTAGCGTTGGCTCCCACTCTCCAATAAAGCATTAACGGCCACAATTGGAGCTGGTGCCTGTTGGAGGTTTCCTTTATTTTGTGTATAACCCTTATGAGGATATCCAGGGACTCCCTGGTTTGGATGTCCTACCCTTTTTGCCGTACAGTTTTTACTTACATGTCCTAGCTGGTTGCAGTTATAACACTTTCATGGATTGGATGAAGAAAAGGATTGTTGGGTAGGTTGAGCAGGAGAGAAAGGTGGTGAGTATGGGCAAGGATATGGAGGAAAAGGATATTGTGGGGTGTATGAAGTTTGTGGGAAGTATGAGACCTGTGGTTGTGTATGATAAGTGGGGTAGGGCTGTATTTGCTGTGGTGTGGGATTAGTGGGTGCAGGTGTGTCGGTTGGCTGTGATGTTACCGTCATTCCTTCTAGAGCTTGAATACTGACAGCCATTAGTTTCTCGCTCTAGGTCTCTCTTTTTAGAGATGTTTTTGTCATGTTCTATGGTGGATTCTATGAGGGTATCTATTGTGACTCCCCTCCAGCCATGCTGTAAGGTCTGAACCCGGGTCTTTAGGTTCTCTTTAAGGCCATCCATGAGTATGGTGACAATCATTCCCCTGTGGTGAGTGCTATCTTTAATATCTTCTAACCCAGTGTACTGGGTGATAGCCTGCAGAGCCCAGTCACAATAATCTTCTGCAGATTCACTCTCTTTTTAGACATTATTCAGTACATCTTTATCAAAACTACCAATTCTGGGAAACGGCCTAACACTCTTCATCGTTATCTTAAACCATACATCACAATACCTTATTGCATAAGCACCATACATAGTATGCATAATACGACAGGCCGATCCAAGCGGCACTTCCATTAGCTGCACATCATTGTCTAACATTTCTATTGTTTGCGTGGCTCCCATCTTGGGACAACTACTACGTTTTTCTATAAAGATTTAAACTGGTGAAAGACAGTCAAGATACTTTCACTTACCTGCGGACGCCTCTAAAAGAGGGTGTATCCACGAACCCTATGAAGGAACTCTAGACACCTCCACTCACCTATGGAAGAAAGCTGCTTCCATGCAGAAATCCCTTTTTGATTACTTTCCAACTGCTAGGGGGCAATAAATACCCTTTGTTTTCCAGTTGATTTCATCCACTCTCTCACCAGTTCACAATCACAGTTTATCCCAAAACTATGCGGTTCAATTATAGTGCTCAAATAAGCCTAACAGATCACACACACTGATTACTGAATACTATTATCACACTGGGAGCCAAACCCTAACAAAAATAAAAACCTACACACATGCCTTGTATAAAGTAAATGGTAAGCTGCTACCGAGTTACTAGGCCAACTCCTGCGCCCAGCACTTAAGGGTTCTATGATACCCTTAACATTTAGGTCCCGTGTTACACCCTAAACATATACTCACAGTTCCACACTTTTTTCCTGCACAGAAAAAAAACGTTAACCCAGTTATTGCCAACAATTGATAATGTAAACTCATCGGCTTTGTTTAAACACGTGGTAGAACAACCGGAAATACATACACGCTATTGTGCGACTAGTCGCCTACAAAATAATGCGACTACTACACAACCATATGACTTACCCTTAGCTGCATACGCAAAAGTGCGTCTCTCCTGTGCGCAAAAATGCGACTCAGTCGTGTACGCAATACTGCGGCACCCTTTTTAGCATGAAATTCTATCAACAAAGGAAAACAAACTTTTTCCTTTCTTGTCCCTGGATTCTAGTCAGCGTACCTTGACTCACACGATAATGGGTAGCGATTTCTCAGCATCAAGTGGTTGCAGGTAAACTGCGTGTGGCCACACTCCACCCTTTGGTGAGAGATCGATAACCGTATGTTTATCGTGTGAATAGGTATGTGACCTCACTCAACGAGCCCCCATCTAAGGATACTGAATTTAAACCTCTGTACGCTCCTGCCTATACCTTCTAAAACCTGCCTATACCTTCTAAAATTGACGCTATTTGCGTACGCACTACATGGGAAACACTGATCTAGTAAATAGTGAGCCAGTTTCAGTTTGTACATATCTGATTTATTTTATAAAAGGTCAGAGAGCCCTATGGGTGGTGAAAAGGTGTGCTAGGCATGCTTAAATTAGCCACTGCAATGCCATACGCAGCCTGAGGTCTCATGGCGTGCGATGAGTTAGCAATTTCTGAGTAAAGTCTGACCTTGTGCAAGTGTGCGTGAGGCTGCATGGTATTCAATTGTACCGATGTTTGTAATGTAAAGTGGGTGTTCCTGTGTAGTGCTGCGATGGCATAGCGATCGCAATGGATTAGCATACTATAGCAGTTGAACTGCGTGCGTAATCGCTATTGCAATTGCAGTTGTGGTCCGTAGTGAATCAGGCCATATGATAGGTAATGAAAGGACTCACAATAATGTCATAGAGTTGACCAAAGTAGTGAAAAGAGTGAATAGAGAAATCTTGGTTATGATAACCCAGATAAGGTTGGCGAAATATGTAGAAAACATTTAATGGACAATACAACATGAAACATGTATAATAAAAAACACTAGATATTATGATGTTAATTGTATCCAATGGAAAATGTCAAAACAGATTTAGTAATACCCTAATTGGACTGTAACAGCAAATTAGAAAGATAGAAAATAAGGGGTACCAGATTCAAAACCAGGCTCTGCTGCTTCTTTCACACTTCAAAGAGTGGAGGAATAGGAGTGAGAGATCTCCTAGTATTGTAACCCCTAGATTAAATAGTCAACAATGGTCCATGTTATAGCCAGATCACTACTGCTTGCTGTCATTCCACAATGGTATTGGACAACAGTGGATTGAAATAGTAGGTAAAGATGTGGGCCACCGGGAACATAAATGAGTAAATAATCATGGAAATATATAACCTGAATTCAGGTAAAAGATATCCAATAAAGAAATGTTGATAATTATTTCCCTTATTCTGAAGAGAAATGTAAAAATCTAATAAATGGAAATGTATTTAAGCCTTGTAAATTCAAACTTTTATTCCATAATATGAAATATTGTTGTGTCTATGGCATATTATAATAATGTATACTTGTAAACAATTATCTACTGCAGAAATGTGGAACTACAGTAGGTTAATAAAAAAATATTTTTTTAGCCACTTGCCAAATGAGCTGACATTATTTGTAATGGAGAAAGTCTGTGCCTTTTAAATTTTTCTAATGAACACCAAAACTGAGACCACATGTACTGTACCCATGCAGTACTTACACAGCATGAAAGGTTGAATCAGGCAGCAGATAACAGGGGTGAAGCTAGGTTTTCTGTCACTTGGGGCAAAAGACTCATCTTGGCACCCACCTCCCTTGCCCCATCCCGGGAGATAGTAGTCACCCTCTAAATATGTGACCACCATGTAATACCTAGTAGGTACAGGCTGGTTCACCATCGGCTTTGCCTCTGTGTCTCTCCAGCCCTATCCCCTTATCTCTCTAGCCTTATCCCACCCTATATCTCTCAGCCTCACCCACGCTCTGTGTCTCCCACATCCTCATCATCACTGTGTCTCTCAGGCCCATATCCATGCATCTCTCATCCCCACCCTGTGTCTCTCCAGCACATCCTCCTTTGTCTCTCCAGAATATCCCTTTGTCTTTTCAGCAAATCCCACACTGTCTCCCCCCATGTCTTTAGCACCATCCCCTCATGTTTCTCTGCATCGCCAGCCTCATCTACCCCCATGTCATTGCATTACAACCCCCAAAACAAATCAAAATCAGCTGCTTATTTTATTCTATGTACTGCTCCTTGTAATGAAAAGGAAATTCTGTGATGTGACATTGTAGTGGTATTCGCTCAGTAGAGGCCAGCCACAATGGAGCACAAGATATATCTATATCAGGTATTTAATCCATGGAAATTGGATTAAGTAGAAGTAGCTCTATTAGATCCAGTTCAGTAGTGCATGCAGGGGGGATATCTAAGTACCTAGAAACCCCCCTGCCAGGCCAATACATCCCCGCAGTGCACAAATATTCCTTGTTTTTTAAAGTGAGACAGAGAGCTTTGTCTCTGTCTCATCAGGCCGGTCTGTGAGCTCCGAATGGGCAGCTTCAGCTTGATAGCAGTCCGGCTGACAACGTGATGTTATTAAGCGGCAGTTACCATGGATAACTATAGCATTTAGCATCCAGCCGGCCTATGTGTGCATATAATTAGGCTACCTGACAGCAGTGTGGCTGACAGCGTGATGTTATTGAGCGGCAGTGACCGCGCCTAACCATAGCCTCTACCGTACCGTTGGCTAATGTATGCACGTGTTTCAGTCTATAACATTAAATTATTAATGAACAGCAGTGACCACAATTAAAGAGAGCTCAGTAGATAATTAGTGTAAATATGTTCCTATGTTTGAATATGACTACTATGTAGCTACTAATAGTTCCTTGATATGCAGCGATAGTGACTGTGATTACTGCAAGCTCGATCCACATCCAAGATACCAGTATTTGATTGATGGAAGTACAGTCAGGTCCATAAATATTGGGACATTGACAGAATTTTCAGATTTTGGCCTCTATTCACCACCACAATGGCTTTGAAATGAAACAAACAAGATGTGATTTAACTGCAGACTTTCAGATTTAATTTGAGGGTAATTACATCCAAATCAGGTGAACGGTGTAGGAATTACAACGGTTTCTATATGTGCCTCACACCTTTTAAGGGGCCAAAAGTAATGGGACAAACTAAACAATCCTAAATCTAACTTTCACTTTTTAATACTTTGTTGCAAATCCTTTGCAGGCAATTACAGCCTGAAGTCTGGAACGCATAGACATCACCAGACGCTGGGTTTCATCCCTGGTGATGCTCTGCCAGACCTCTACTGCAAATGTCTTCAGTTCCTGCTTGTTCTTGGGGCATTTTCCCTTCAGTTTTGTCTTCATCAAGTGAAATGCATGCTCAATCGGATTCAGGTCAGGGGATTGACTTGGCCATTGCATAACATTCCACTTATTAGCCTTAAAAAACTCTTTGGTTGCTTTTGCAGTATGCTTCGGGTCATTGTCCATCTGCACTGTGAAGCGCCGTCCAATGAGTTCTGAAGCATTTGACTGAATATGAGCATATAATATTGCCCAAAACACTTCAGAATTCATTCTGCTGCTTTTGTCAGCAGTCACATCATCAATAAATACAAGGGAACCAGTTCCATTGGCAGCCATACATGCCCACGCTATGACACTACCACCACCATGCTTCACTGATGAGGTGGTATGTTTTGGATCATGAGCAGTTCCTTTCCTTCTCCGTACTCTTCTCTTCCAATCACTCTTGTACAAGTTGATCTTTGTCTCTTCTGTCCATAGGATGCTGTTCCAGAACTGTAATGGCTTTTTTAGATGTTGTTTGGAAAACTCTAATCTGGTCTTCCTGTTTTTGTGGCTCACCAATGGTTTGCATCTTGTGGTGAACCCTCTATATTCACTCTTGTGAAGTCTTCTCTTGATTGTTGACTTTGACACATATACATCTACCTCCTGGAGAGTATTCTTGATTTGGCCAACTGTTGTGAAGGGTTTTTTCTTCACCAGGGAAATAATTCTTCTGTCATCCACCACAGTTGTTATCCGTGGTCTTCCGGGTCTTTTGGTGTTGCTGAGCTCTCCGGTGCGTTGCTTCTTTTTAAGAATGTTCCAAACAGTTGGTTTAGCCACACCTAATGTTTTTGCTATCTCTCTGATGGATTTGTTTTGATTTTTCAGCCTAATGATGGCTTGCTTCACTGATAGTGACAGCTCTTTGGATCTCATATTGAGAGTCGACATCAAATGATTCCAAATGCAAATGTCACACCTAGAATCAACTCCAGACCTTTTACCTGCTTAATTGATAATGAAATAATGAGGGAATAGCCTACACCTGTCCATGAAATAGCTTTTGAGTTGACAGTCCCATTACTTTTGGCCCCTTAAAAAGTGGGAGGCACATATTGAAACCATTGTAATTCCTACACCGTTCACCCGATTTGGATGTAATTACCCTCAAATTAAATCTGAAAGTCTGCAGTTAAAGAACATCTTGTTTGTTTAATTTCAAAACCATTGTGGTGGTGAATAGAGGCCAAAATCTGAAAATTCTGTCAATGTCACAATATTTCTGGACCTGACTGTATATCAGTTTAAATATAGCATGAATAAAGATATCATTTTAATATCATAAGAAAGAGTACAGAGAGATATTGGTTTGAACAACAGCTTCAAATAAATAAAATAGGGTTATTCATTATCCTGATAATAATTAATGTGAGAAGTGAAGTGTTGCTGAACGATAGACATATATTTGACTGAATAATGATATATGAACAAATAGTTACTTCCAGGTTATCTTGATATTATCACACAATTAGTGTATTTGTATGTAATTTGGGAGTAAAACACAGACACCATAAATAAAGTTGCAGCACTGTATCTCTACCTTTATTATTTGAAAAGCTATTATAGGTATGGCAAATCTTATTGAATGATGTGACAAAAGAGTAACAACATTTGGATACATTAATAACCACCCACATGCTAAAATCAGCAACACATTTATATTCACACAGTCACTAGAATGGCAAGGATAGTATCCTTGATAATAACAAGCTAGATATGAACATTTCACCGCCTTTCTGCTTTCAGCCCATTTGAGATATTTAGCGAAGATGGTACTACAAATATGGGTATTAACCATTATAGAATAGAGATAGTACTACTAATACAGGTATCAGCCACTCTACAAGATTATTACTACTAAATAAAAGACACACAATTACCAGTAGTTCATAGTAATTAGTATATTTTAGATTTATTTTGATTTTTGCAATAAAAATAAACATGTATTTGTATTCTATTTTTTCACACATCTAGTGCACTTATACAGATTTGCCCAGCTATTTTGTTGCTCATGGCGTGGCCTGAGTCGCGCCATGGACTTGTGGCATGGTGTGCAGGCCTCTGAGTCGTGCCATGGACGACTCAGAGAGAGAGGGCTCTGTATTTCAAACTGTGCGCACAAAACGCAAACATGCGACAACGTAGATGCGGTCTCAGCCTTACACACTATAGTGACATCTCTTGGACTGTGTCTGAGAGTGGTTTCTGTCTGTGAGAGAGCTCTCTGTGCTCAAAGCTGACTGTGCGTTTGAAGCGCAAAATAGCGTTTCATCGCAAACTTGTGACAATGGTGATGCTGTTCCAACCTTGCACACTATAGTGATTTCTCATGTCCAGTAAGTACGGTAGTAGTGGGATCTGTATGAGAGAGAGCTCTCTGTATTACACGGTTGGCGCTATGGTGGCTGTCAGCCATCTGCGATGGATTAGAAATGGAGGGGGTACAATGGGATCTGTGGCGCCAAGCCATACGCCATGTAGTGCTATGCCATGGCTTATGGAAAATCATCACTGAGCGCCATCTTGTTTTGCTCAACGTCCATCTTAGTTTCAGTCGCAAAATTGCTGTGTTTAATATCCCGCTGCCTCGGTATGCCCCGTCCTTCACTCATCCCCATAGACGCTTATTTGTGTATCGAGTAACTATCACACACACCGATCGTTTCCTAGCCTCCTGCTGCCACTCATAGTCTCCCGTGAGGGACCGTCCTGTCCCCGCCGCCATCTTGTTTTGCTCAGCGGGCATCTTAGTTTCAGTCGCAAAATTGCTGTGTTTAATATCCCACTGCCTCGGTATGCCCCGTCCTTCACCCATCCCTGTAGACGCTTATTTGTGTATCGAGTAACTATCACACACACTGATCATTTCCTAGCCTCCCGCTGCCCCTCACAGTCTCCCGTGAGTGACCATCCTGTCCCCGCCACCATGTTGTTTTGCTCAGCGGCCATCTTAGTTTCAGTCGCAAAATTGCTGTGTTTAATATCCCGCTGCCTCGGTATGCCCCGTCCCCGTAGTCGCTTATTTGCACATATTATACCTACAGTACTGTATCATTGCATTATTGCACAACTTTGCACATTTAACTTTTACACTAATGGTTCTAATGGTACTGTACACACTAAGTTTTGATTTATGTTATAAAAATAGCACATTTGGCGCTCTACTTTACAGTACTGTACTGCATATCAGTTCAGATATTCACACATTTTATTACTGATGAGCTGACACCTATCGTACAGTACAGTACTGTACAGTATATAATTAGGGAGTGTTTTTTTAGACACCTGTATTATTTATCATATTTATTATCTTGTGCCTCTATACAATCTCACAATATTGGTTATTGCTTTAACATTTGGCGCTGTAATCTCCTATATTTACCTGTATATACTGTATAACACACGCACAGTGTTAGGATACAGTGAAAAGAGATACTGTAAGGTACTTTACAAACCAATTAGCTCCCAAATGTAATTATTCAAATGCAACGTTGAAAAATTACAGTTGGGAACTGATTGGTTGGTGCAGTACTGTACAGGACTTACAAGTACCATATCTCTTTTCACTGTCTTCTAACACTGCTTAGTACTGTGTACAGTACTGTACCGTACAGTATGTACTATATTTGATTGAAGGTACGGTATATTTACTGTTGAAAAAAAACACTGAAAACAACTTTTAAACTCAAACTGAAAGTAAAGTACAGTACTGTCTTTATCCGGCATTTGAAGCACAAGTTTTTTTGATGCTCCCACTTTGAACCCTTTTTGGCACAGACAAACAAATGACTGGGCATACAGTACAGTAGCACTTTTAGCCATTGATTTGCAGATGGACACAAGCATTTATTCTGTGTGAAAGGGTCAACATACCGGTACTGTACAGTACTGTACATCGAAATTACCAGGTCTCTGACCCAGGTTAAATGTAAGGTCAAAGTGACCCTTTCACACAGTAAAAATCTGTTCATCAGCAAATTACTGCACCAAGTACAGTAAAGTGCTTTACTGTAAATGCTACAGTACTGTAATTTGCTTTTCTGTGTGATAGGGTTATTACTGGAGTTGTATAGAGTACAGTAGCAGCACATTCTTGAAAGTGCAGTATGAGTACTGTAATTGTTTAGAGTGTTGTAATGTGAAACATTTACTGTATACAGTACATGTTTTTCAACTATTTTACTTAACATTGTATTTAGTGTCTTTATACTTGTGTATTTCAGAGTGCACCGAACAGTCAAAATGGTGAAGAGCAAAGGTTTTTACAATGGAAACGAATCTTGCCCACTTCCAATGACCGAAAGGCTGAGTGCACTAGTCCCACAACGGTCTACAAGCAAACCTTCCAAGAAGAAAACAGGTAAGGAAAATTTACAGGTACCTCTTCTAGTCAAGGCAAGGAAGAATGCAAAGCCCAAGAACAACTCTTTGCAAGTGGACATCGGAGAAAATGGACCAGGGAATGTGGAGCAACCCATGAACATCCAGAACCAGGAGGAAACACCAGTGATTTATGGACCCGAAGAATTGGACACCTTTGAGCCTCTTGTTGAAGATGTATCCCACTCACCAACTTGTCAAAAACTGTCATTCCAAGAAGATAATGCATGCACATGTAGCTGTGCTAGGATGGTGAGAGACCTCGTGGGAAAAGTTGGTCATCTGGAAGCGAAAATTGACAACTTGAAAGAAGAGCTGAAGGAAGGGCTGAAGGACACCATTGCAGAAGCAATGAAAGAAGCAATCCGGCAAAGTAAAGAAGAATGGCAAGAGGCCGCTACCCAGAGTACCAGGAAGAGACATGACCAGGCAATCCAGTATGAAATGGTCACACCAGATGAATTTGAGCCTGAGGATAACGATGACGATTTCAACTTAGAGATTGACCCATCCTTCCACTTGCTAGATATGGACAATACAGTGGCATCAGAGCACTTGGACATGACACCAGTGCCATCATGCAGCCTGCCTCAGTGGGAGAGTACACCAGTGGCATCATATCGCCTGCCTGAACGGTCAGATGAAGAATCGAGGATCAACAATGCAAGCATGCCTGTACTTTCACCACGAACGCCTGTCATGTCGAGCACCCCAGCATCACTTACTGTATTTGGAACATCCTTACCAGATATACCGCTGACTGTAATCAACGTTGACAAGGACAATGAAATTTACAGAGCTGTCAATTGTGAGATGCATCGATATGCGCAAGCAATATTTCAAGAACACGTGCCCTACGACCTGTATTGCAATTGGACCAAGCGGGTGAACTTTGATGGAAGTCGGAAGAAAGTGCCAATCCCCAACAATTTAAGAGAAGATATCCTCTCAAGATGCCGGACAAGATTCAGGATTGGAAAAGAAGAACTTACCCGGATAAAGGACATGTTGAATGGGGTGCTGCGCATGCCAAGGAAACATGCATGGAGGACAGTCATGCATACAAGTACAGATCTTCAATCAACAAACACGACTTGAAGGGACTTGTCAGAAGACAGGAAGACCTGGCGCCGCCGCTGGCCAGGATGTGGCAGCGGCAGAAGAAAGAAGCTGAGGACAGGAGAGGACTAAAGAGGTGGAAAGCAAAAGAGCTAAAGAAGTTCCCCCCAAAAGCCTCTTCCACCATAACAGATAGGCCCTATGTGAGGCCAACGGAACATTAAACTAGGAGTGTGCATCGGCCACTTGTCGTGTTTTGTGTTTTGGTTTTGGATCTGGATCTTTCTTCGTGTTTTGGATCTGGATTGGTTTTGCCAAAACCACCCTTCCGTGTTTTGGGTTCTGGGTTTTGGATCTGTATTTTTTTGAAAAAAAGCATAAAAACAGCTAAAATCACAGAATTTGTAGGTTTTTCTGCTCCTATGCTATTATTAACCTCAATAACCTTAATTTCCACTCATTTCCAGTCTATTCTGAACACCTCACACCTCACAATAGTGTTTTTATATCCAAAAGGTTGCACCGAGGTAGCTGGATGACTATGCTAAGCGGCACGAGTGGGCGGCACAAACACGTGACCCATCTAGGCGTGATACTGCAGTGGCAGACAGGATGGCAGTTTGAAAAGCTAGGCCCCAAACTGTACATAATGCAAAGAAAAAAAAGAGGTGCAAGATGGAATTGTCCTTGGGCCCTCCCACCCACCCTTATGTTGTATAAACAGGACATGCACACTTTAACAAAGCAATCATTTCAGCGCCAGGGTCTGCCACACAACTGTGGCTGAAATGATTGGTTCGTTTGGGCCCCCACAAAACAAGCTGGCAATTAATCTGTCCCTGCACAAACTGGCTCTACGGAGGCAAGATGTCATCCTCATCCTCCTCATCCACCGATTCCTCACCCTCTTCAGTGTGTACATCCTCATCCTCACAAAGTATTAACTCGTCCCCACTTGAATCCACCACCACAGGTCCCTCTGTACGTTCTGGAGGCTGGTCTCCCTGGAAGAGCTGATAATTCATTTTGATGAACATCATCTTCTCCACATTCTGTGGAAGCAACATCCTACGCCTTTCGCTGACAAGGTTCCCGGCTGCACTAAACACTCTTTCGGAGTACACACTGGAGGGGGGGCAACTCAGGTAAAATAGAGCCAGTTTGTACAGGGGCCTCCAAATTGCCTCTTTTTCCTGACAGTACAGGTATGGACTGTCTGACATGCCTACTTGGATGCTGTCACCGATATAATCCTCCACAATTCTGTCAATGGTGACAGTATCATATGCAGTGACAGTAGACATGTCAGAAATTGTTGCCAGGTCTTCAGTCCGGACCAGATGTCCAAACTTGGTCCTGCCTGCCCTGCATCACCGCCAGCGGGTTGCTTAGGATACCTACGTTTTTTCCTGGCAGCCCCAGTTGCGGGAGAAAATGAAGAAGGAGCTGTTGACGTGTCACGTTCCGCTTCAGCTGACAGTGTGTTCACCAGCAGGTCTTTGCACCTCTGCAGGCTTGTGTCGGCCAGAAAGAGAGACACCACATAGGCTTTAAACCTAGGATCGAGCACGGTGGCCAAAATGTAGTGGTCTGATTTCAACAGATTGACCACCCTGGAATCCTGGCAAAGCGAATGAAGGGCTTCATCCACAAGTCCCACATGCCGAGCGGAATCGCTCTGTCTTAGCTCCTCCTTCACTTTCTCCAGCTGCTTCTGCAAAAGCCTGATGAGGGGAATGACCTGACTCAAGCTGGCAGTTTCTGAACTGACTTCACGTGTGGCAAGTTTCGAAGGGCTGGAGAACCTTGCACAACACGGAAATCATTCTCCACTGCGCTTGAGTCAGGTGCATACCCCCTCCTTTGCCTATGTCATAGGTGGATGTATAGGCTTGAATGGCCTTTTGCTGCTCCTCCATCCTCTGAAGCATATAGAGGGTTGAGTTCCACCACGTCACAACCTCTTGCTTCAGGTGATGGTGGGGCAGGTTCAAGGGTGTTTGCTGGCGCTCCAGTCTTCGGCACACAGTCGCTGAATGGCGAAAGTGGCCAGAAATTTTTCGGGCCACCCAAAGCGTCTCCTGCACGCCCCTGTCGCTTTTCAGAAAATTCTGCACCACCAAGTTTATTGTGTGAGCAAAACATGGGACGTGCTGGAATTTGCCCAGATGTAATGCCCGCACAATATTGGTGGCGTTGTCAGATATCACAAATCCCCTGGAGAGTCTAAGTGGGGTAAGCCACTGGGCGATGATTTCCCTCAGTTTCTCTAAGAGGTTGTTGGCGGTGTGCCTCTTACTGAAACCGGGGATACACAGCGTAGCCTGCCTTGGAATGAGCTGGCGTTTCTGAGATGCTGCTACTGGTGACGCTGCTGCTGTTGCTGCGTAAGTTGATACATCTTCCCAGTGGGCTGTCACAGTCATATAGTCCTTAGTCTGCCCTGTTCCACTTGTCCACATGTCCGTGGTTAAGTGGACATTGGGTACAACGGCATTTTTCAGGACACTGTGGACACTTTTTCTGACGTTTCTGTACAGTCTCGGTATCGCCTGCCTAGTGAAGTGGAATCTAGACGGGATTTGGAACCGGGGACACACTACCTCCATCAATTGTCTAAATCCCACTGCACTAATGGTGGATACCGGACGCACATCTAACACCAACATAGCAGTCAAGGCCTCAGTTATACGTTTTGCTTCAGGATGACTGCTGTCGTACTTCATCCTCCTCGCTAAGGACTGTTGGAGGGTCAATTGTTTAGTAAAAGTAGTGGTGTTCCTACTTCCTCTCTGGGATGATGAACGACTCCCAGCAGCAGCAACAGCAGCAGTGGCAGCAGGAGGCATAGCAATCCAGGATCCTCCGGAGGAATCCCCGATAGGAGAGTCAGTCATGCCAGTGACATGGCCTGCAGGACTACTTCCGATCCTGACTAAGGAGGAAATTGACGAGGAGGGAGTTGACGGTGTGGTTTGCAGGTGCTTGGATACAACAGGACAACGGGATTTAGGTGTCCCTGGACTGCTTACGGTCTTAGCCAAAGTTTCTGAACTTGACAGTAACTTATTATGAACGCGCTGCAGGTGCCGTATAAGGGAGGATGTTCCTAGGTGGTTAACGTCCCTACCCCTACTTATTCCACCTTTACATAAGGTACATATGGCAAGACAGTTGTTGTCCGGATTTGGATAGAAATATTGCCAGACCAAAGAGGTGGAATGTTTGGTCTTCTGCCCAGGCATGACCGTGATGGGCTTTTTCATCCCACGGACAACAACTGTCTCCCCCGGAGCCTGATTTAAACAAACCACATCACCATCAGAATCCTCCTCGCCAACTTCCTCCTCAGCGCCAGCTACACCAGTATCCTCATCCTGTTGTACTTCAACAGTGACATCTTCAATTTGCATATCAGCAAGTGGACTGTGGGTGCTCCTTTCAGCACTTGCAGGGGGCGTGCAAATGGTGGAAAGAGCCACCTCTTCCCGTCCAGTGCTAGGAAGGTCAGGCATCGCAACCACCACCACACTTGGACTCTCCTTGGGGATTTGTGATATCTTCTTAGAAAGCACAGTTCTTTGCTGTGCTTTTGCCAGCTTAACTCTTGATTTTTTTAGTGGGAGGAGGGCTTCCATCATCATGTGAAGCTGAACCACTAGTCATGAACATACTAGGGATCGACCTTAGCCATTCCTTGCCACTCCGTGTCGTAAATGGCATATAGGCAAGTTTACGTTTCTCTTCAGCTGATTTAAATGTTTTTTTCAAGGTCATTTTCCTGAACTTTGTCATTTGGGATTGTATGTGCCCTCTATTATGACATTGGGCATCGGCCTTGGCAGACGACGTTGATGGCATGTTATCGTCTATGTCATGACTAGTGGCAGCAGCTTCAGCACTAGGAGGAAGTGGCTCTTGATCTTTCTCTATTTTATTTTTATTGGAGAAAGTTTGGTCCTCCATTTATGTTATATCGATTTGATATATACGTGCGGCTAAACACAGAAAATATTTTTTTATTTTTGCTGGAGAGTAGTGCACTTTGTGGGTTACACCAGCCTTTAAGAAATGAGCAAGCCGGCTCTTTACTTATGGGACAGAGGCGCACGCTTGGCGCTGCTCCTTTGTTGATGCACGTGCGGCTACTGCGCACACAATTCACAAACACAGAAAATAAATTTTTTTTGGTTTGGACTGGAGTGTACTTTGGGGGTTACAGCACCCTTTAACGGTCAAGCCAGCCGGCCCTTTACTTATGACACAGGCGCACGCTTGGCACTACTTTGTTGATGCTCGTGCGGCTACTGCGCACACAATTCACAAACACAGAAGATATTTTTTTTTTTGGTTTGGACTGGAGTGTACTTTGGGGGTTACAGCACCCTTTAACGGTCAAGCCAGCCGGCCCTTTACTTATGACACAGGCGCACGCTTGGCACTACTTTGTTGATGCACGTGCGGCTACTGCGCACACAATTCACAAACACAGAAAATAGGGTTTTTTTTGGTTTGGACTGGAGTGTACTTTGGGGGTTACAGCACCCTTTAATGGTCAAGCCAGTCGGCCCTTTACTTATGACACAGGCGCACGCTTGGCACTACTTTGTTGATGCACGTGCGGCTACTGCGCACACAATTCACAAACACAGAAAATATATTTTTTTTTTGGTTTGGACTGGAGTGTACTTTGGGGGTTACAGCACCCTTTAACGGTCAAGCCTGCCGGCCCTTTACTTATGACACAGGCGCAAGCTTGGCACTACTTTGTTGATGCACGTGCGGCTTCTGCGCACACAATTCACAAACACAGAAAATAGGGTTTTTTTTGGTTTGGACTGGAGTGTACTATGGGGGTTACAGCAGCCTTTAACGGTCAAGCCAGCCGGCCCTTTACTTATGACACAGGCGCACGCTTGGCACTACTTTGTTGATGCACGTGCGGCTACTGCGCACACAATTCACAAACACAGAAAATTATTTTTTTTTTGGTTTGGACTGGAGTGTACTTTGGGGGTTACAGCACCCTTTAACAGTCAAGCCAGCCGGCCCTTTACTTATGACACAGGCGCACGCTTGGCACTACTTTGTTGATGCACGTGCGGCTACTGCGCACACAATTCACAAACACAGAAAATAGTTTTTTTTTTGGTTTGGACTGGAGTGTACTTTGGGGGTTACAGCACCCTTTAACAGTCAAGCCAGCCGGCCCTTTACTTATGACACAGGCGCACGCTTGGCACTACTTTGTTGATGCACGTGCGGCTACTGCGCACACAATTCACAAACACAGAAAATATATTTTTTTTGGTTTGGAGTGTACTTTGGGGGTTACAGCACCCTTTAACGGTCAAGCCAGCTGGCCCTTTACTTATGACACAGGCGCACGCTTGGCACTACTTTGTTGATGCACGTGCGGCTACTGCGCACGCAATTCACAAACACACAAAAAATATAATTTTTTTAGCACTTGGGGGGAGCACCCCTGATGGACAGAGCACCCCCTGGACAACACTACAGCACCCCTTTAGGACTGGGACACTGCACAGGACTTTGGAGTGGACACAGCCCCTATGGAGAACTGACTGCACAACACAGTCCAGCCAGCCCCTAAGGACTTTGAAGTAGTGGACACAGCCCCTATTAACAACAGCAGCACAGAACAACACAGCCAGCCCCTATGGACTTTGAAGTAGTGGACAACAGCAGCACAGCGCAGCATAGCACAGCACAACACTACTCTGCACTACACTACACTACACAGCCCAGCCAGCCCTAACTCCCACCCTCCCTCTTCACTGTCCACAGCCAAGTGAGAAAATGGCGCCGACGCGGGTACCTTATATAGGATCCAAAACCTGCGAGACTCGGAAGGCGGGATGATGACGTTTTGCCTCGATTTCAGATCCTAGTCAGGCGGGAAAAGTCGAGCCTGACTCGGATCTGCCTCGGATCGGGGGGTGCTCGGGGGGGGTTCGGATTTCAGAAATCCGAACCCGCTCACCCCTACATTAAACCCAACCTACAGTAGACCAACAGGTCTGAAGAGAGGAAGACCCATGTGAAGAGAGAAGCAGAGGACAGGAGAGGACTACAGGGGTGGAAAGCATAAGAGCTAAAGAGGTTCCCCCCCTCAAAGCCTCTTCCACCATAACAGGTACCGGTAGGCCCTCTGTGAGGCCAACTGTACTGTACATTAATATTGTAGTTTGTTAGGCTGGTGAGATACAGTAGGGCTGATATTAATGTTACAGTAGATTAGTGTGACACACTATTAGAGCAGGAAAGGGCCTTGCATGGCATATTCTCTCTCCTACAGGGACCTCTGTGTGGGATTGAGCGGGATGAAGAAAAAGAGTATCTCCGGTGAGTACTGTATGTACTGTACCTGTGTGTCTGTCTTTTACTGTCTGTTCGTCTCTGCCTATCCTCCTTTCTTCAGGGCGTACAGTGGACCTTGCACTCCAATGCAAGGTAGAGTCTGCACCTGGTATAGGTGAAACTCTGGATCTGAGGCCAAAAGTGCCAGTGATGATTTTAACTTAAAAGCCTAATCTTTTTGTGTAGTCCTCGGTCCAGTAGGGCGTATCGGTCGGCATTGAGAAAGGACTGTTCTCACGTCATCTCCTTCCTCCTAGGTACTGTACAGTATTCATGTCCGTGTCCAGCTTAGAACTCCAGGACGTGCCAGTGGCAGAAGAAAGAAGCAGGGGACAGTAGAGGACTACGGGGGTGGAAAGCTAAAGAAGTTCCCCCCCCCCTCAGTACAGCATGTTACTGTAGGCTAAATAAAAATTTTCATTAATTTATAAAATTGGTGTTTGTACTGTATGTAATTCAGTCTTTAAGTGCGCCTAAGACCCAACATGTGCATCTGTCATTAAAAAGGTACAAAAAGTCAATAACACACAGATGCAGGGGCGTATCTTCCTATTGGCCAGGATTTCACTCACCAGGGGCGAGCCGGCCGATAGGGGTTGCCGCCCACAGTCATAAACTGTACAGTATCCCTGTTGCCCATCCCAGTGATTTCACAACTGCCCGGCACTTACAGTAGTATACAGTACAGTAGACATACAGCACTGTACACACTGAGGGCCGTTTTCAATTTAGGGTTCTATTTACTTTTTTTTAGCCGATCTCGTCTTTACACTCCAAGGGGTCTATTTACTGTACTAAGCAGTGTTAGGAGACAGAGTGAAAAGTGATACAAAAGTGATAAGGTGTCAGTCAATCAGCTCCCAACTGTCATTTTTCAAACACAGCCTGTGAGATGACAGTTGGGAGCAGATTGGTTGGCACTTTTTCACCCATTGGAGCGAAAAGACGTGATCGGATAAAAAAAGTTTCGATGATTACGTCATTTCGCCAGGCGTAAAATTATCGCTGTATTCAATTTGAAAGCTTTTCCGCCTACCGTAGGCGGGAAGTCAATGCAATGTACAGTAAGACAGTATGTTAAAAAGTTTCGCCTACTGTATGAATAGCAGGCGGAAAAAATTGGTGAATTGGGGTGCAACGTTGCGGGAAGCCTTCAACGTGCAGCCTTAAGACAGTCCCCTAAAGGTACTGTAAACTACGTAATTTAAAAAAAAAAAAAATAGTCAGAACACCCCAAAAATTCACTTTCATTTTGGGGGCGAAAGAAAAAAAATTTTGGGGAAAAAGTTAAACATTTAGGGGTAGAAGTTACTGTACTGTATGTTGCCCATAGCAACCAATCAGATTCTACTTCTCATTTATCTACAGTAGCACCTTCTAGAAGATAATACATGGAATCTGATTGGGCAACATCACTTCTTAATAGAACTCCCATCTTAGTAAATTTACCCCCTAATATATAAAATGTACTGAGTTTAGTGAGGGTTGGATAACAATACTGAACAAAAGTAGCCAAGAATTAAAAAAAAAAAGCGCTACATGGGTATACCGTAGATCTGGGCATGCGCCTGAGATACGATGACGTACAGTATTGTAGGACACACTCAAGCCAGGTGCAACCTTGGTATTGCAGGCGGCTGTAGTGTAATGGTAAATAAACAAAACAAACCAATACATTACGTCGCTTGTACAACCCTTTTGCGGGTTCGAAACTTGAAAGGTTACACCTTTTATTTTTTATTATTATTACACAGTCAAGGTTACACTTTTTTGTCATAAAGTACTGTGGCATAGAAATACCAGAATTTCTGGATAATGTATTAGTGAAGATTTAAAACAAAATAAAATTACCGTATACAGTATATATTTTAAACGTCTCGAACCAGCGGGACAAGAAAATGGTAGATGCAGTAGGGCTAGGCATTAGCCCCCTAGACAACTGCATCTACTGTACTGAACGGTAGTTCCTAGAGTCATGAAATCTCTACAATGTCTACCGTAAGTCCGGGACAGGGTCGACAGTATTGTACTTACTATAATACAGACAACTGGGCATGCGCAGAGCTATGAGACTCAAAACGTCACAGTGTAGCGCGCAACTACAGTAGCAATGTGGTATACAGTATGGCATACCGTATGGAGCAACAAACTACAGTACTGTAGCTGGGCACATCTACAATACATACAGTATAATATATTGAGTTTTGTAAGGGTTGGATAACAATACTGAACTACAGTACTATAGTGAACATTTAAAAAAATAAATAAATTATCAAGGTCTCGAACAGAAGGAGAGAAGTGTAAGCAAGATGGATCACCTAACCCCTTGCTCACAAGTCTCTCCTAGTAAGAATTGCATCTGTTCTCTACAGTACTTTATGTGACATCTACAGTACCGTACGAGGAAGTAATCAGGCGCCTGAAGCGTAGAAGGTAAAAAATCTAACTTCTACATTGCAGACATCTGTACAACCCGGTTCCGGGTTCGAAACCTGGAAGGTTAAACTTTTTTTTTTTTTTTTTTTATTATTATTAGACAGTCATGGTTACACTTTTTATTTTTAATATTATTATTACACAGGCAGTGTGTAATACGGAGATCCCACTTTCACTGTGTGTGAATCATGACCCACTACTGTATGATCTTCCATACTGTACGCCATGGCATAGCGCTACAAGGGTATGGCTATGGCGCAGCACCACTGGCAATGCATTGCAACCCCGCCACTGGGCACGCACCAGAGATCCTATTTGTACCGTAATCCCTCAGAACTGGCTATAAGTCACCACAGCGCCAACTGTGAAGACATTGACGCAATTTTGCGGTTTAAACACAGAGTCAGTTTGTAATGCAGAGACCTCACTCTCAAACAGAGTCAACTATCAGTTACTGAACTCATTAAATCACTAAAGTTTCCAAGTCTGGGACAGCATCGACACTGACGCAAGTTTGTGCTCTAGAGCACAGTCAGTTTGTAATACAGAGACTTCCCTCCCAAACAAAGCCCACTACTGTAGCACTTTCTGAAGTCATGAAATGAGTATTGTGTATACTGTAAGTCTCGGACAGTGCAGAATGGCACAAGTGTGAAAATTCAACAGTACTGTAGCAATACAGACAACTGGGCATGCGCCATGGCATAGCACTACTTGGTTTATGGCTTGGTTCCACTGGGCATGCGGACACATTCCATTGTCATTATAACCCCTCCACTGGCATGCGCTGACATTAACGCAATTTTGCGGTTTAAACGCAGAGTCAGTTTGTAATACAGAGCCCACTCTCTTTAACAGAGACCACTACCAGTTGATGGTCATAAAAAATCACTATAATGTCCAAGTCTGGGTCAGCGCCGGCATTTACGCAAGTTTGCGTTCTAAGGTATAGTACTGTATGTACAGTAATAAAAATCCAAATTTCGCTGTTTGACTCCCGAAGCAATGGGCATGCGCTCCACATGTACTGTATTGAATACTGAATATTTTAAGTGAAGATTTTAAAAATAATAAAAAAATATATATTTCCAAGGTCTCGAACCCATGGAACAAGAAGAGGGGAGAAGCAGTGAGACTAGGCATTAGACCGCTAGGCCACACGCTTCACCCATTACTAGAGTTCTGTACTTTGTAAAGTAATGAAACCACTACAATGTCTAAGTCTGGGACAGTGCCGACAGTATTTACATTTGTGCAAGTACTGTATGATTTCAACTGCACAGTCAGTGGGTAATACAGAGCTTAATGATTTCAAACTTTATTAGACATTCTTCTACCACTTTATTATACCGTACATTCCTGATTCCATGTGGAAAACGCTGTAATACTGTATAGTGTACCGAATCACCGCTTCTGTCAACCAATCATCGGGCGGGGATACAGAACATACCGTACAGTACATTGTAAATCACACGCATGCGCTATGTAGTTTAGGAAAAGTGACACCTGGTGGGCAAAATGTTGTATCACACGTAATGAAATCAGACGCATGCGCTATGTAGTTTAGGAAAAGTGACATCTGGTGGGCTAAAAGTTGTATTACACGTAATGACTTTTTTCATTACTAAACTTTCTTTGTGGCGCGACTCATGGCATGGTGTGTGGCACGCCATGCGTGCATGAGAGATAACGCTGTGATGCCACGTGATAGCTGGGCACATCTGTATGGTTGTTTTGTTAGTGTATTGTTGAAGCTGGATAATTGGCTGAGACAAGATCAGTTTAAAATTGAATTGCAGCGACGCCATCTTGCGACTGGCCGCAAGACGCCATCTTGCGAATGGCCTCCCAAGCGCCATTTTAGATAAACTCACATTTAAGTACATATGGCGATATTAGCACCCTGCGATTGCATCTTTCCTCATTTCCCATACACACAGTTATACGCACAATTGCGCTGTTAACTAGTCGCATATTAGCGAATGCACAAGACCCCGAATGAAAACACTGTTTAGTAGCTAAATGCGTGCGCATCCGCACCAAGTTAATTAGCATCTTCATATCAAACCCGCATACTCACACATTACATATTCACACACAAGGTTCCATAAGCTTTAAGGTATAAGATTTAAGTTGCTCATTTAGTATAAATGCTATGAAATAAAGATCGTTTGGTAACTAAGGTTTTATACATGCTAAGTGAGCAGTGTTTGGTTTGTACTGATGCGTACTCTTTCCACAGTATTCTGGTGATATCGGTGGGGAGATCGCATTATGCATTCTCGAGTTATGGACCGCAGAGACTTCAAGCAACAAAATGTATATAATATAAATAACTGTTAGGATGTTGCATGGGGCGGGAGGGCAGAGACCCCCAGTTGTTGGAGGCTGGGTTGAGTCTATTTGAATCAGCCTGTTAAACGCTCTGTAGCAGATGCTTCCCCCTTGAGGACCAATAGCATCAGCAACAAACGTCTCTATTGTTTTGTCTATTCCTGGGGGGTATAAATATGTGTGCTCCAACATTGGGTTTTAGTCTTCGTGCCGAGAGCTGATGGACGAGGGGTTTCTTGCTGATGCCTAACATCTGGCCCGGAAGCGCTGCGTATGTATACTGTACTTGGGGTCTGTATAATTCCTTTGCGTCTATTTGTGTCTGGATCAATAGCGTGTAACTGACTGTACTTTTTACTTGAATAATACTTTGTGCTTCGGAACCACACGTTCCAAGTCTGGAATCTCTTATTTACTGTATGACTGCGTATGCAAATTAGCGTCATCTTTAGAAGGTATAGGCAGGATATTAGAAGGTATAGGCAGGATAATAGAAGGTATAGGAAGGAGTGTATAGAGGGTCTGATCCAGTATTGTTAGTTGGGGGCTCGTAGTGAAGTCACTTACCTGCTCACATGGTACATACGGCTATTGATATTTCAGCAAAGGGTGGAGTTGCCACATGCAGGGTTTTCCTGCAATCGCTTTGTGCTGAAAGATCGCTATCCATCTCCGTGTGAATCAAGGAAGCTGACTAGAATCCAGGGACAAGAGAGGAAAAAGTTTGTTTTCCTCTGTTGATAGAACATTATGTTTAAAGGGGTGCCGCAGTACTGAGTACGCAGCTGAGTCACAGGTTTGCGCATGGCAAAGTCGCACTTTTGTGTATGCAGCTAAAAGGTTTTCATATGATTGTGTGGTAGTCGCATTATTGTGTATGCGACTGATCGCACAATAGCGTATACGTACTTCCGGTTGTGCTGCCACGTGTTTTAGATAAAGGCGTTGAGGTTTACGTTTTTCAATTATTATCAATATCTGGGTTAACGTGTATTTTTCTGCGCAGGAATAACTGTGTAACAGTGAGTGTTTGTTGGTAGGGGTAACTTGTTCCCTACAGTTAAAGGTACCGTATGACCTTCAAGGGCTAAGTGCTAGTCGCTTGGTAAGCAGCTTTACCATTCTACACACAGTAGCAGGTGTACATGTTGTCTTTGTTGTAGAGAGGTGCGTGGAAGTGGCCAACATACAAACTTCCATAGGTGTGGAAGTTGCCTTACTAAATCTTATCCGGGTGTGAAAGTTGCCTTTTTAAATATTATCCAGGTGTGTGGGCGCCGCCGATTTAAATTGTCCACAGGTAAGTGAAAGTATCTTGATTGTCTTTCACCAGTTTAAATCTTCATTGAAAAGTGTAGGATTTTTGTCTCAGAATGGGAGCCGCGCAAACAGTAGAGATGTTAGACAATGATGTGCTGCTAATGGAGGCGCCGATCGGATCGGTTCGTCGTATTATGCATACTAAGTACGGTACTTATGCGATAAGGTATTGTGTTAAACTGACGATGAAGAGTGTTGGACCGTTTCCCAGAATTGGTAGTTTTGATAAAAATGTATTAGATAATGTCCGGGATCACATCAGTGTGATGCGCTCCCGAGAGAAAAAGGTTAAATATTATGAATGTTTAAAACTGTGGCAGCATGAAGGGGATGCGTGGCTTAAAAATGTGCAAACGACGCAAACTAGCATTGCGAGCACATTGCCAGAGAATACATCCGCGACGCTAAATTGCAATACGGATGAGCCGCAAAATGGCGCACACGTGCAGGCAAGGTAGCATTGTGGAGAGAATTGCCAGCAGTTCACGCTCACCCCCCACCCACCTTGTGTGGATGGAGGTGCAAGTGCAGTTGCCAAAAATACCCATAAAAATGTAACAAGCAATTTGTACCCTCTCTTAAGCAACCATAAGGAAAATGTTTATGATGTGGATGATGAGCCTATTGTAATGTCTGCCATTTCCCATGCTGTGCAAATGATAGATGCTGCATCACCACAATCACAAGTGGTGCTGCCATCTCCATCAGTAACAACAAGGGAAGTGTTAACACCCTCTGCACCCATAGAGGAAGTTGTTCATACCATACGTAGCAGCAACAGATTAAACCCCCAGCCAGGTAACCAGGTCAAAGGTAGCAGCGCTACCGGTCTGCATCCCATTCGGACAATAACCGTTCCAAATGGAAATGCAGACGTAAATGGTGTAGTGCCCACGAGGGAAGTGGTAATGCATTGTCCCTGGACAAGAGCGGAACAAAATTCCATCATAAATGATTTCCCTGATCCCAAAAAGGAACTAGCCAAATGTCAAAGATTTTTGAGAAATTTGGGTAGTTCACATGAGCCCACTAACAAAGATTGGCGGGTGGTGTTAAGGGCCTGCCTACCACGCAATACCGACATGACAAAATTTATCACAGATTGTGTATTGGATGGAGACGTTCCCTTAACCGACCAAGTAAACCAAGGTAACATTTCCCGCATTGTAACTCAATTGGGTATATATTTTCCGGTAGTAGTTAACTGAAATAAAATTTTCACCATTAAGCAAAAGGAGAGTGAAACTGCAGAAGATTATTGCAATTGGGCTCTGAGGCTATCACCCTGTACACTGGGATAGAGGATATTAAAGATAGCACTCACCACAGGGGAACGATAGTTACAGTAATCATGGACGGTCTTAAAGAGAGTTTAAAAACTCGGGTTCAGACCTCACAGCCTGGCTGGCAGGAACTCACAATAGATGCCCTCATAGAAACCGCCATCGAACATGATAAAAACATCTCAAAGAAGAGAGAAGCCCAGAGTGAAAAACTTATGGCTGTCAGTATCCAAGCTCTGGAGGGAATGACGGTAACATCACAGCCAACAGACACACTTACACATGTATGTGCCCTCACTAACCCCACGCAACAACAAACACAACTCTATCCCACTAACCCGATACAGCCACAGGTCCCATACTACTCACAAACTTCTTATCCCCCACAATACCCTTACCCTCCCTATCCTTACCCATATCAACCACCTTTATCCTCTGCTGATACCTCACAACAACACATGTCTTCACCCGACACACGAACATGTTTTAACTGTAAACAAACAGGACACTTAAGTAGAAACTGTACAGCAAAAAGAGTAGGAACCCCAAGTCAAGGAAGACCTGGATATCCCCATAAGGGATATGAACAGAGACCTGCAAATGTCCAACAGGCCAGGCACCAGCTCCAATTGTGGCTGTAAATGCTTTATTGGAGAATGGTAGCCAACGCTAGGGGTCAGGTCATACCTGTAGTCTACAGATAGTCAGGTTAACGGGAAGTACTAGGGAAGAACAGGTCATGATGGTTGATGTAGCTGGTACTGAATATCCTTTTCTTGTAGACACAGGGGCGACCAGGTCAGTGATAAAATCTTCCGTTAATTTACAGGTGACCAACGAGACAGTACCAACAATGGGTGTAACAGGTAAAGTGGAACATTATCCTTTAACAAAGTCCACAGAGGTTACTATTGGGCCATTGCATACCAGGCATTCTTTCCTCCTTGCTGCTGCGGCTCCTACTAACCTGCTGGGAAGAGACTTGTTAAGTAAGATGGGATGTGTTATATACCGCACCCCTGATGGTGTATTTTTAGATATCCCAGAGAGAGTTGCACATGAGGTGCGGGATTTGTTGGACACTCCCCAAAGGATAATGTATCACTCTACAAGTTTAAATGAAAATCCATCCAAGGTAGATGAAATGTTGTCCCAAATTCCAGATTCCCTTTGGACTAAGGATGGACAGGACACTGGATTAATGGCAAACGTAAGCACTGTAATGGTAAATTTAAAAGGCGGTAGGCAAGCTCCAAAAATTCCTCAGTACCCACTAAAACAGGAAGTAGAATTAGGGGTTTTTCCTATAATTTAGCGATTATTGCAACAGGGAATTTTAGTTCGTACAGCTAGTATAGCCAACAGTCCCATTTTTCCAGAGAAAAAGAGTGGTGGGAGGGGTTATAGGCTGGTACAAGACCTTCGAGGTGTTAATAAGGTGATAGAGTGCCAATTCCCTGTAGTGCCAAATCCAGCTGTCATTCTGATGCAGATCCCACCAAATGCAACCCATTTCACTGTCATTGACCTCTGTTCTGCTTTCTTCTCTGTGCCTCTCCACCCTGACTGTCAGTATCTATTTGCATTTACATACAGAGGTATACAATACACATGGACACGATTACCCCAAGATTTCATAGACAGCCCCAGTATCTTCTCCCAGGCATTGCACGACTGTTTACAATCTTTCCAACCTGCCAATGGATCTGTTCTAATTCAATATGTGGACGATTTATTGCTATGTTCTGACTCGTTTATGTCATGGTTGAATGATACTAAACTTTTGTTACTTCATCTCTCGCATACAGGACACAAGGTGGCTAAGGACAAACTACAGCTGTGCCAATCCAGAGTAAAATATTTGGGACACTACCTAACCCAGGGTTTACGACATCTCACAATGGATAGAATCTAGGCCATACAAAACATGACACTGCCGCAAAATCAACAGCAAATTCGTACCTTCTTGGGAATGTGTGGATACTGTAGAATGTGGATCCCAGCTTTTTTCTATTTTGGCCTTACCTTTACAGGAATTAGTCTCTTCCTCAAAGCCCGATCGTGTCGTACACACAGAGGAATCAGAGCAGGCTTTCCTTAATCTTAAGGATAGTGTGACAAAAGCTCCTGCATTGGGAATACCTGATTACGAAAAACCTTTCGATTTGTATTGTACGGAAGCCGATGGTTCTGCTGCAGGTGTCCTTACACAAAAACATGGTGATGCCAGTATGCCCGTAGCATACTACAGTGCCCAATTGGACACTGTAGCAAGATCACTCCCCACCTGTTTCAGAAGTGTAGCAGCTACCGCTCTATTGGTGAGTAAAAGTGAGGATGTAGTATTGGGTCATGATATGATTGTCTACACTCCCCATGCTGTATCTGCTCTGTTGAACTCAGCTCAAACCAGACACGTCTCTTCGGCTAGGTTTACCAAATGGGAACTAGCTCTAATCGCACCCGCAAACATTACTGTTAAACTTTGCAGCACGCTGAATCCAGCAACGTATTTACCATATGTACAACATGATGTACAAAGGGTGGAAGGAGGCGAGTTGCTGGTGGGAGGTGAGTTCAGCAGACATAATGATACGCACAATTGTATGATATATCTGAATCAGACCTTTACTGCAAGACCTGACATACATGACACACCTTTAGAGAATGTGGATGTGACTTTTTATACGGATGGGAGTTGTCATAGACAAACAGACACAGGTGAATTATGTACAGGTTATGCTGTAGTAAATGACACAGACATCATAGAAGCTAAGCCTCTTGGTTCTCCTCAGTCAGCCCAGGTGGCAGAGTTAGTAGCACTAACTAGAGCGTGTGAACTGGCAGCAGGCAAATCTGCTAACATTTACACTGACTCGAGGTACGTGTTCGGGGTGGTGCACGATTTTGGGGCTCTATGGCGTCTGAGAAATTTTATGACAGCAGCAGGCACACCAGTTGCACATTCCCGACACATAAAACATCTTTTAGAAGCATTCCAACTGCCCAAAGCGGTGGCAGTAATTAAATTTAAAGCCCATACATGTGAGGATGATCCGGTGTCACTAGGCAACAACAGGGCCGATGAAGCTGCAAAATGGGCAGCAGGGTTGAAAATGATTTCTCCAACTGAAAAAATTATGTCTTTCCAAACAATTGATATGCTGAAATTAATTGAGATGCAAAATTTGTGTTCAATTCAGGAAAAATCCATTTGGAAGTCCAAGGGATGTGGGCAAGAGTCCTCCGGGCTCTGGAGGGATGGACAAGGTAAGCCAGTAGCCCCCAAGACATATTACCCCAGCCTGGCTGAGGCAGCACATGGTCTGACTCATCTGGGTAAACAAGGTATGTGCAAGTTGGTGAGGGCATACTGGTGCGCACCAGGTTTTTCTTCACAAGCAGAAAAGATAGCAATGTCCTGTCTGACCTGCTTGAGTAAGAACATAGGGAAAGCGATCCCTACCGAACCATCCCACATTCCACTGACTGATGGACCTTTCCAGGTGATACAAATTGATTTCATCCAATTACCACCCTGCAGGAACCTTAAGTATGTATTAGTGTGCACAGACATATTTTCTAACTGGGTTGAGGCCTACCCAGCGGCCACTAATACTGCTGCATTTACTGCCAAGAAAATAGTTCAGGAATTTGTATGCAGGTACGGTATCCCTAAAATCATTGAGAGTGACAGGTGTACTCATTTCACAGGTGATGTTTTTCAAAATATGTGTAAACTGATGGGTATTAATAGCCAACTTCATATCCCTTACCGACCGCAAGCCAGTGCTAAGGTAGAGAGGATGAACGGGGCTATTAAAAATAAGTTAAGTAAAATCATGGCAGAGACTGGACTAGGGTGGCCATAAGCGTTACCTTTGGTCCTACATAGCATAAGGACCACTCCTAGACCTCCTCTGAATCTGTCCCCATTTGAAATGTTGTTCGGTAGACAACCTCTTTTGATTATAAGTCCACAGGAAGACCTGAAGGGTAACAACGAGGTAACTGTAAAGTATCTCATATCAATGAGTAAGCAGTTAAAGCAACAGCAGCAGAAACTGAAATTGTTGTCTAATGATATGCCTGAAACTAACTGTCATGATGTTGAACCAGGAGAATATGTAATGATCAGAAATTTCTTGCGTTCAGGTTGTTTGACTGATCGGTGGGAAGGTCTGTACCAGGTGCTGCTGACAAGTACTACATCTTTGAAGGTGGCCGAGAGAGATACCTGGGTCCATTCCACTCACTGCAAAAAGGTCAATCAACCGGTGGAGAAACAAGTCGGAGACAAAGCTGATAGAGTTGACCTGTCGCTCGCGAGCTTGTTCCGGGAGGATTGAAAAGGTTGTAGTGAGATACCTGAACTAAAAGAAACTTGAAGGTTTTGTTGTGACAATGGACGGGCCTGCTGTGTTAATTTTCATATTCTCTTTTAGAGTGTTCACCATCTTGGTCGGTTCGGGAATATCCAGTTTCTGTGATGGGAGACCAATTGAGGAAATGGGAGCTGATGGTAGTGCTGATGGAATGGAGTCAGGAGGAGTGCAATGCCAATCAGGGGAGTGTCTGACCAATCTTAGTACTGTTATTGTTAAAAGACCTGTCATTCTGGATACTCGGGGACAGTGTGGAGGTTAATCATCTGAAGATTCCTGTATTTGTGAGCTATGTGGGTCCCTAGTTGATGAGAACTGTATCCAACGGTGCCAACCTAAATATAACCCATACTGGGGTGGGTATCCTTTAGAGGATTATCATAGCATGGTAGGCAAAGTGTTAAATCAAACTGATTGCTGGGTGTGTTCACATGTGCCACAGGGACAGCATAATGTAGGGTTGGTGCCATTTCTGCTTAATATCACGGAAATTTTAGAATTACAGTAAGGGAAAACATTGGATGGAAAATTCCTCTCATCCAAACAACCTCATTTCAAACTTTATCAATTCCAAGTAGATAGGTCACTTTTGTGTTTAAACATAACCAACCCCAATAAACCCGGGAGTTGGGAAGTGACAGGGAATAATCAGACGATGACTTTCTCACAAAGAGCTGATAATGAGTCCATAAACCATGATCTGTTATGCTCAATTAAATCTGGTGGGAAACATTTTAGGTATAGGTATACATTGAGTTCCACCAAAGTAATTATTGGTAAGGTGCCAAATGGTTATTGTGCTAAAATAATACAGCCAGAAACTTGCTAATACCAGATGGAAGACCCAGAAATAGGATTGTTTACATGGGAAATGTGCTTAATGATAATGATGCATGCCATTCCTTATGTTCTCCCTGATAATGTATATTTCATATGTGGAAGAAAAGCGTATAAATGGCTCTCCCCGAGTTCCGAAGGTTTGTGTTACCTGGGAAGAGTAGTCCCAGAAGTTATGACCCTCACACATGTTGAAATGCTTGGTATACATAAAAACACACCGTCACCATATCTTCACACACAATATGAACACAGAGGCAAAAGAAATATGATACCTGGTGATGTGCATAAAGCCACTCAGTTAATCAGTGAGACAACTGGTTTTCAAGTTTTAGTCACACTGGGTCCCACCAGGATTGCTCGGGGTACATTAAATTTTAGATATATTCAGGAACTTCCTAAATTGATAGATAATATCACCGAGATGTACGATGACACATTCAGGTAAACAGGTAGGGAATTGCAAGCGTACAAGAAAGAACTTGTGCAACACAGGCTAGTGTTGAATTATTTAACTGCTGTTACTGGAGGGTATTGCGTAACGTTAGCCACCCAGTTCGGAGTAAAATGTTGCACTTATGTCACCAATGATACTAGCGACCCCAAGGAGGAGATAGACCGAAAGATGGATGAAATTCTGCAGCTAAAATGGGAGTTTCGTAAGAACCATAACGCTTCAGTGGCTGAAGTAGGGGAAAAGATAGAAGGATGGGTTTCATGGCTGAACCCAGTAAAATGGTTCTCAGGTCTAGGGGAATGGGTCCAGGAAGTGATCGCTAGCATAGGCAAATTCTTAATCCTTATATGATTGTCATCATAATAATTGGCATATGTGTCCGGTGTGTTCCTATTGTGTTGAAGTGTGGAAAATGTAAAAACAGAGTAAAACGACAGAATGAAACTATGATGGTGGTCAATAATATCAATATGAATACCGAGGTAAATATAGAACTGCATTATAACCCTGAACTAGGAAATACCATCATTTAATGTATTATATTTAGACATGCATAGAATGTATTATTGAAATGTTATTTTTAAAACACCTCAGATAATGTAAAGTCTAAATTCCCCTTCAAGACTCAGAGACACATTATTGATGGATTAAGAACCACCTTGTGCCATCCCATAATAACACTAAATACTATTTAATGCGAATGGCCTTCCAAGCGCCATTTTAGATAAACTCACATTTAAGTACATATGGCTCTATTACTATTAAGCACCCTGCGATTGCATCTTTCCTCATTTCCCATACACAGTGATACGCACAATTACGCTGTTAACTAGTCGCATATTAGTGAATGCACAAGACCCCGAATGAAAACACCGTTTAGTAGCTAAATGCGCACGCATCCGCACCAAGTTAACTAGCGTCTTCATATCAAACCCCGCATACTCACAAATTACATATTCACACACAAGGTTCCATAAGCTTTAAGGTATAAGATTTAAGTTGTTCATTTAGTATAAATGCTATGAAATAAAGATTGTTTGGTAACTAAGGTTTTATACATGCTAAGTAAGCAGTGTTTGGTTTGTACTGATGCGTACTCTTTCCACAGTATTCCGGTGATATCGGTGGGGAGATCGCATCATGCATTCTCGAGTTATGGACCGCAGAGACTTCAAGCAACAAAATGTATATGATATAAATAACTGTTAGGATGTTGCATGGGGTGGGAGGGCAGAGACCCCCAGTTGTTGGAGGCTGGGTTGAGTCTATTTGAATCAGCCTGTTAAACGCTCTGTAACAGATGCTTCCCCCTTGAGGACCAATAGCATCAGCAAACAAACGTCTCTATTGTTTTGTCTATTCCTGGGGGGTATAAATATGTGTGCTCCAACACTGGGTTTTAGTCTTCGTGCCGAGAGCTGATAGACGAGGGGTTTCTTGCTGATGCCTAACATCTGGTCCGGAAGCACTGCGTATGTATACTGTACTTGGGGTCTGTATAATTCCTTTGCATCTAATTGTGTCGGGATCAATAGCGTGTAACTGACTGTACTTTTTACTTGAATAATACTTTGTGCTTCGGAACCACACGTTCCAAGTCTGGAGTCTCTTATTTACTGTATGACTGCGTACGCAAATTAGCGTCATCTTTAGAAGGTATAGACAGGATATTAGAAGGTATAGGAAGGAGTGTATAGAGGTTCTGATCCAGTATCGTTAGTATGTACATTATGTTTTTGTTAAGCATTTATATTTCTCTTAAGATATAAGTCTCTTTGAACAATTGAAATATTTTAACTAGTACTAATAAAAGTTATAGTTTATCAAAATTCTGGTCCAGGTGCACTGCCAATTAGAGTTCTTTTTCTTTTTTTTGTTTGTTTCAATTAAGGAAATATAAGGCACAACCCAAGTCATATAATCCCTGAAATGCTTTATTATGCTATACTATTCCTGATAACAACCCCTTGTCCATTAATAAGTGATGGATCCTGCCTTTTACAATTATGGTTCCAGAGCAATGTGGACTACAGTATGTTGCTTGGTGACACTAACTTGGCATGGTGCAGTCATCTCCACTTCAGTTATATTGTACAGTACTTAGCAGCAAATTTTAAGGCAGAGTCCTTCACCTGAGATGAAGAGATACAGGGTCTCCCTTTTGGAAAATTGAAAATAGCCTTCAGGACTCCTCGTGTAGAAGAAGCCTTAATAAGACGGCACTTATACCAACAAAGCAATACAGTGATTGAGAAATAAAGGCTTATTGATTACTGAAAAAAAAAAATCAATCTCATCTCATGAAGATAAAAATACAACTTCAAGTCTACTGTATTAAGCACAAGAGAGTCAGGCATAGAACTCATCCATAATTCAAATAACTGTACAGAAAACTTTTTTTCTGCAACAAGAAAAAAAAATTATATTTTATAAAAATTCTGGTCCAGGTGCATTGCCAATTATACGTCTTATTCTGCATTTTTGTTTATATCTTGGTTCAAGTCTGGCGGTGGCAGAGGATTAGCGTGAAGCCATAGTGCCCGGAGCATGCTATTGCTACGCGCCCCCTTCCTCTACTGAATTTTGCCAAAGTGGTCGAGGGCCACATCTGCCAAAACAGGAGCTCAAAAACATAGTTACTGTTCTCTGGCTGTCAGTACACGCCATTGATAAAATAAAGGCAGGGAGGGGATGTATGTTTATGCAGTCCACTGCCAGCAGCAGCTGCAGAGAGCACTTGTCCAAAAGTAATGACAGTCACGGGGAGAGGCAGGCAAGGACTGGAGGCAGATGGGGAGGCGGTGAGTAGGTGGGTGAGGACAGGGGGTAGGTGAGGACTAGAGGCAGGTGAGGAGGCAAGTGGATAGACAGGAGTGGACTTGAGGCAGGCGGGCAGGTAGGCAGGAGAGGACTGGAGTCAGGCAAGAAGCCAGTGAGGAGATGTGCGGGTAAGCAGGAGAGGACTGCATGGGGGCAAGGAGGCATGCTGGTAGGTAGGAAAGGAGTGGATGGTGGCAGGAAGACAAGCACGGAGGTGTGCTGGTTGGCAGGAGAGGACTTCAGGTAGGCAACTAGGTGGAGAGTTGAACTTGTGAATATAAAGAGAAAAAATAGTAACCGTGTCAATAATAATTATTGTAATTATAATAAACTATTGGCAGCCCTACTTCCCTCTTACTTTCTCTCACTCCTTTTTACTGTCTCTCTGCTCCCTTTTTTTCTCATTTTACTTTTCCCCTTATACCTACCTTGCAGCGCTTGCCACTCAATGCCACTAATATATATATATACTGTAGTGTATATATAAATAAAATCTATCTCACTCCCCCCAACTTGCGGCCGCAATAACCCCCCCTGCCCACGCCACAGTAATTCCCCCTGCTCGCGGCCACAAGCTTCACCCCCGCTCATGGTCAAAAGCATCCTTCCAACTCGCGCCCACAGTAATCACCCCCACTCACAGCTACAAGCTTCACCCACGCTTGCCACAAGCATGCTTCCCACTCACAGCCACAATAATCCATCACCCCCGCTCGCGGCTACAAGCTTCCCCCCACTCACGGCCACAAGCATCCTTCCCACTTGCAGCCACAGTAATTCTCCTCAGCATCATGAGTGCAGCCTCCCCCACACAGAAACTAAGGTCCAGGGTGCATTCCTACCTGCTCCCCTGCGCAGTCCTCTGTGTCAGGATCCAATGCAGGCAAGAGCAGAGGCGATCGGGGAGCCCTGGCTGCTTTGCACCTGGAGCCGGCACCCGGGACACTGTCTTCAATTAAACAACTGCGTACTCCAGCAGCTGCCAGTACCCTCTGATCTGTCTGGCACCTGGAGCTCGTGATCCACTGGAACCGCCCTCCTTATGCCCCTGGGTGGTGGCACATCCCAGACAATCTGATTTAAGTGATGCGATTTTGGGATCACTGGACCAATTTACAATTGTAACTTTGGATGTGTATTTAGGATGTTTATCTTGTGCGGAGGATATCAGTTTAGTTTACTAAATTGAAACATTTAGTTTTATCAGAGGAGTGTAAAAAAGCAGCTTAATTAGGAAGAGAGTGTATAGTAAAGATAGTGGGTCTCATTCAGACCCGCTCACGAGCGCTGGACGCTCGCAAGTGGGTCGATGTTACCCCAATGCGCATGCGCACGACGGAGGGAGCTCCGTCATGCGCATGCGTGAGACCCGGACAGCGACAGCCAAGCTGTCGCTCCGGATCTTGCACCAAAGGGGGCGTGCTGTCGATGGTTACTGACAGCACGTCCCCTTTGGTGGGCATGCCGGGGGCGTGACTGCCAGACGGAGGCATTCCCATGGGAACGCCTACCGTCTGGGTCCGGCCCCACTGACATCACTAGTGATGTCAGTGGGAGTGATTTTGGCTCTGATAGAGCCAAAATCACTCAAGGGCTTGCGTCCACGAGACCCTACCGCAGGGTCTCATAGCAAGCCCGATGGTCATCATCATGGACGCTCACATAAGCTGTGGGTGGTAACCCACAGCTATGCGAGCGTCCAAAAGGCCGCTCCACATTTAAATAGGATGGCCCTGATTCAGAGCGAGCGCTCTGGTCAGAGCGTCTGGCTCTGAATCAGGGCCAGTGTTCTTTAATGTAAGTGGTAAGTAAACTTGATTGTGGGAAACAACTGTTTCTGCCAATATGAAATTAAGGGATTTATTTACTAAGCCTTAGATGGAGATTAAGAGGTCTATTTACTAAGCCTTGGATGGAGATAAAGTGAACTGAGATAAAATACCAACCAACCAGCTCCTGTCAATTTTCAAATTCAGCCTGTGACATGGCAGTTAAAAGCTGATTGGCTGGTACTTTATCGCCGTTCACTTTATCTCCATCCAAGGCTTAGGTATTAGATCCCTAAGTACCAGCCAACCACATCCTAGCTGTCATTTTCAAACACAGCTTGTGGCATGGCAGTAATGTACTTTATCTCCATTCACTTTATCTCCATGTAAGGCTTAGTAAATAGAACCCTCATAGACAAATAGATCAAGACTACATTTGACAGTAAAGTTCAGGCCTACATACTTCCTGCTAACAATATTTCTGGGACAACTGCAAGAAGAAGAGTTGTAATAAATTATTTTATCTAAGCTCAGTGGCTGTAGCGGATTATAATAGGGACAGTGAAAGAAATGCTGTCCACTCTGATTTTTTTCTAAAACATAAAGCAATTTGAAGATTAAATACTTAAAAGCTTAATCGAATGAGAACTTTACACTATTGGTCTACATCGAGAATATGCTGTACACTGCAATCCTTAACAATGAACTTTTCCTAGCAAATTCACTTTTTAACACTACCACTTCCTGATCACTCAATATGGAAGAACATCAGTGCCAAATAGTCCTATTGATCTAGACTTCTATGAAGCACCTTCTCCGAGCAAGAATTAGAAAGAGTCCTGAAGGAATAACCTTTAGGTACAGGTCCTTGCATTCAATTATTGCATTGCATAGTGCATTCAGAAATGTTTATTTACTTAATAAAATATTTTGATAGTGTATTGTGCTTTATTGTCCCTTCTTCTATATTTCTTTTGTATGTTTTATTCTTTAACAGGACACCTGAATACCTTTAAGTTGCTCAGTTGGATTTCAATAATTAATTTTATGCTTCTCACAACATACAGTAGCAACAGGTTTATTTTGGGCAACAGTTCTGGTCCCAGAGTAAGGGGGCTCAAACTTTGGTGCAAGTGTGACATTGGTAAATGTGTCAGGGTCTTGCTGTGTTTTCCAATGAATTTGGGAAGATGTTCTTGCAGTTTATTGCTTGGCATATGAGGCTTGTTTAACATCAATAAGTGAATAGAGTGAATGTTAAAGAATTATAAAAAGTTTCAGTAAATAATGAGTCCTTAAATGTCCGGGAAATGATGGCCCTGGGCCTATAGCAGGTTTAATTTGCGCATTGCATATATCCCCAAGTTTGCCTGAGCCAGCAGGTGAGTACTGTCTTTTGCAATGTTTCTCATACCTGGTCCTCATGGCCCACTCACAGTCAGTGGCATAGCTATTAGGGGTGCAGGGGAGCAAGAGCTCCCCCAGCTGAAGATCAGCACACAATCAGTGTCTATGATGGCCCCAGCTTTGCCCAGATCCCGGCAGCATTGCGGAAGTGATATAATGATGTTGCGACACCACAGGTCAAAAATTGGAAGAGACGCAAATGTCAGCACTGCAGAGGACAGGAGGGGCCATCAGGAGTGGGCATGCATAAGGGGTATAGAGCATACTGTAATACAGATCAAACAGGTGAGGAAATACTATACAGGATACATAGAGGGGGGATAACTATACAGATTGGTGCACAATATTGGACATACAATGAGGAGAGGCACAGAACATGACATACAGATATGGGGGGGGGGGATTTGGGAGTCTGGTGAACCATATTAGGAGCATGGGGGAAACACCTGGACTGGATGAGCTGATTTTTGAATGTTTGCTCCCCCTCATGTTTAAAGCTGATTACACCACTGCTCTCTGCACTCAGGGTCTGATTCAGAGCCGGACGCTTTTAAAGAGCACTCGCTCTGAATCAGGGCATTTTTTATTTTTTCTGTGCGGCCTCCTGGCCACCCACAGCTATTGCGAGCGGCCAGATGATGGTCAAGACCATCGCGACCATCGATGCTTGCAACGAGACCCTTGTTGTAGGGTCTCGTTTCCGCAAGCCCCAGTGAGCTTTCGGCTCTATTAGAGCCGGAAGCTCACCCACTGACATCACTCGTGATATCAGTGGGTTCGCGCCCAAACGGCAGACGTTCCTACGGGAACGCCTCCGTTTGGCCAGCCACGCCCCCAGCCCACCTCCAAAACGGGGCCAGCTGTCAATCAAAATCGATAGCTGCCCCCTTTTGGTGCGAGACCCGGAGTGACGGAGCGCCCGACGCTAGCCGGGTCTCACGCATGCGCACATCGGAGCCGGCGTGCGCATGCGCAGTTGCAAACATCTGCCCGCTTGCAAGCGCATAGCGCTTGCGAGCGGGTCTGAATAAGGCCCTCACTTCATGGGAAACACTGATCTAGTAAATAGTGAGGCAGTTTCAGTTTGTACATATCTGATTTATTTTATAAAAGGTCAGAGAGCCCTATGGGTGGTGAGAATGGGTGCTAGGCATAAAATGAGTTACCACCACCAATAACATTGCTGACGATAAGTTTTACATGTGCAGCTCGATGGAGGTTTGCCCAGTGAAGCAGTAGTTTAGCTATCACTATTAGCTCAGAGTCAATATTCTAGGTCAGTGAACATTCTTCCTGTCACTATAGGCCTGATTCACTACCGTTCGCAACTGTGATTACGCATGAAATCAGACGATTGTTGCATTGTGCGCATGCATATGCATCGCAGTGCGCCTGCGCAAGCCGGTCGCTGCGATCGGGACTATGATCTCAGTGACTATGCAGAGCCATTGCAGACTGATTGACAGGAAGTGCCATTTGTGGGGGGTGAGGGTGGGGTGGTCGGCGAAACGCAGGCGTTACAGGGGCATGCATAAATTAGCCACTGCAATGCCATACACAGCCTGAGGTCTCATAGCATGCGATGAAGTTAGCAATTTCTGAGTAAGGTCTGACCTTGTGCAAGTGTGCGTGAGGCTGCTTGGTATTCAATTGTACCGATGTTTGTGGGCATCCCTGTCATGTACTGCGCGGGATAGCGATCGCAATGGATTAGCATACTGTCGCAGTTTAACTGCGTGCGTAATCGCTATTGCAATTGCAGTTGTGATCCGTAGTGAATCAGGACCTATGATAGGTAAAAATGTTCATAAATATTTCCCTTATTCTGAAGAGAAATGTGAAAATCTAATAATTGGAAATGTATTGAAGCCTTGTAAATTCAACCTTTTATTCCAAAATATTAAATATTGTTGTGTCTATGGCATATTATAATAATGTATACTTGCAAACAATTATCTACTGCAGAAATGTGGAACTACAGTACGTTAATAAAAAAATATTTTCTTGTTGAGTACTACCCACTTGCCAAATGAGCTGACATTCTTTGCAATGGAGAAATTCTGTGCCTTTTAAATTTTTCTAATGAACACCAACTTTGTGGGTGTTGATGGATGAGACCACATGTACTGTACCCATGCAGTACTTACACAGCATCAAAGGTTGAATCAGGCAGCAGATAACAGGGGTGAAGCTAGGTTTTCTGTCACTTGGTGCTCATCAAGACTCATCTTGGCACCCACCTCCCTTGCCCCATCCCTGGAGATAGTAGTCAACCTCTAAATATATGACCACCATAGTAAGTACAGGCCAGTTCACCATCAGCTTTGCCTCTGTGTCTCTCCAGCCTTATCCCCTTATCTCTCTAGCCTTATCCCACCCTATAGTTCTCAGCCTTACCCACGCTCTGTGTCTCCCACATCCTCACTGTGTCTCTCAGGCCCATCCCCATGCATCTCTAATCCCCACACTGTGTCTCTCCAGCACATCCCCCTCTGTCTCTCCAGAACATCCTTTTGTCTTTTCAGCAAATCCCACACTATCTCCCCCCCATGTCTTTAGCACCATCCCCTCATGTTTCTCTGCATCACCAGCCTTATCTGCCCCCATGTCATTGCATTACAACCCCCAAAGCAAATCAAAATCAGCTGTTTAAATCTGTACGGCTATTTTATTCTATGTACTGCTCCCTGTAATGAAAAGGAAATTCTGTGATGTGACATTGTAGTGGTATTTGCTCAGTAGAGGCCAACCACAATGGAGCGCAGGATAGATCTATATCAGGAATTTAATCCAAGGAGATTGGATTAAGTAGAGGTAGCTATATTAGATCCAGTTCAGTAGCGCATGCAGGGGGGGGGGTTCTGAGTACAAATATTCCTTGTTTTTTAAAGTGAGACAGAGAGCTTTGCCTCTGTCTCATCAGGCCGGTCTGTGAGCTCCGAATGGGCAGCTCCCGCGTAGCTATGGAGATGGCTGTGAGCACAAGGGAGCTGCTGCGGCTGCATCTCGTCCCTGACAGCTCCCATGTGCCTTTGAATCCCAGTGATGTTACTCACTGCACTCCTCCACATCTGCTCAAGTCCGGACAGCATGTAATTTAGCACTGCCACAAATATGTGTGTAATCTGCAGTACAAGGTGCCTGTATGTAATGTGCACTGCAAGGTGTCTGTGTGTAATGTGCAGTGCAAGTGTCTGTGTGTAATGTGCACTGCAAGCGTCTGTGTGCAGGGCCGGACTGGCCATCTGGCTGTTCTGGCAAATGCCAGAAGGGCCGATGCCAAGATGGGCCGGTCCGGCTACTGAAATGCCCGGCCGAAAATCCCTCCCAAAATGGCCGCAATGTAATGCTCAGAGGGAGAGGTGGCTCTAGTGTCCGTTTGGGAAGCACATGCTCAGCTGGAGGTGGAGCTATTGCATTCCTGGGTGCTGCACATCACAGTGCACACCCCCCAAACCCCCCACGATCACTAGAGTGCCAACACCCCCCCCCCAATCACAGCAACCACCCCAGCGGGTAACCCCCTCACGAGCACAACCTCGCCCCCCCTCGCGGGTGACCCCACATGTGATCACAATAGCCCCCCCACCCCCCTCTCGCGGGTAACCCCGCCCCCCCTCGGGTTCCCCCCACAATCACAACCACGCCCCCCACGCGGGTACCCCACACGATCAAAACAGGGCCCTGCGTGGGTGCACCCCCCCCGCGATCTTGAGAGTGTCTACCCACATGAAATCACCGGAGCAGAGCACCAGAGCACCACTGTCCCCGTCCGGATAAAACAGCAGCACCACAGGTAAGTGCTGATGCTAGAACCCCTTACAGTGCTATATAAGTGAATGTATGTATATATATATATATATATATATGTGTGTGTGTATATATGTTATGTGTATAGGTGTGTGTATGTATGTGTATATATATATATATATATATATATGCATATAGATGGGTGTATATATATATAGGTGTGTATGTATATAGGTATGTGTATATTAGGGGTGAGCGGGTTCGGATTTCTGAAATCCGAACCCCCCCGAGCCCCCCCGATCCGAGTCCGATCCGAATCAGGCTCGACTTTTCCCGCCTGACTCGGATCTGAAATCGAGGCAAAACGTCATCATCCTGCCTTCCGAGCCTCGCGGGTTTTGGATCCTATATAAGGTACCCGCGTCGGCGCCATTTTCTCACTCGGCTGTGGACAGTGAAGAGGGAGGGTGGGAGTTAGGGCTGTGTAGTGTAGTGTAGTGTAGTGCTGCTGTTGTCCACTACTTCAAGGTCCATAGGGGCTGGCTGTATTGTGCTGTGCTGCTGTTGTTAATAGGGGTTGTGTCCACTACTTCAAAGTCCATAGGGGCTGGCTGGACTGTGTTGTGCAGTCAGTTCTCCATAGGGGCTGTGTCCACTCCAAAGTCCTGTGCAGTGTCCCAGTCCTAAAGGGGTGCTGTAGTGTTGTCCAGGGGGTGCTCTGTCCATCAGGGGTGCTCCCCCCAAGTGCTAAAAAAATAATATATTTTCTGTGTTTGTGAATTGTGTGCGCAGTAGCCGCACGTGCATCAACAAAGTAGTGCCAAGCGTGCGCCTGTGTCATAAGTAAAGGGCCGGCTGGCTTGACCGTTAAAGGGTGCTGTAACCCCCATAGTACACTCCAGTCCAAACCAAAAAAAAAATTATTTTCTGTGTTTGTGAATTGTGTGCGCAGTAGCCGCACGTGCATCAACAAAGTAGTGCCAAGCGTGCGCCTGTGTCATAAGTAAAGGGCCGGCTGGCTTGACCGTTAAGGGTGCTGTAACCCCCGAAAGTACACTCCAGTCCAAACCAAAAAAAAAATTATTTTCTGTGTTTGTGAATTGTGTGCGCAGTAGCCGCACGTGCATCAACAAAGTAGTGCCAAGCGTGCGCCTGTGTCATAAGTAAAGGGCCGGCTGGTTTGACCGTTAAAGGGTGCTGTAACCCCCAAAGTACACTCCAGTCCAAACCAAAAAAAAAAATATTTTCTGTTTGTGAATTGTGTGCGCAGTAGCCGCACGTGCATCAACAAAGTAGTGCCAAGCGTGCGCCTGTGTCATAAGTAAAGGGCCGGCTGGCTTGACCATTAAAGGGTGCTGTAACCCCCAAAGTACACTCCAGTCCAAACCAAAAAAAAAAATATTTTCTGTGTTTGTGAATTGTGTGCGCAGTAGACGCACGTGCATCAACAAAGTAGTGCCAAGCGTGCGCCTGTGTCATAAGTAAAGGGCCGGCTGGCTTGACCGTTAAAGGGTTCTGTAACCCCCAAAGTACACTCCAAAACAAAAAAATATATATTTTCTGTGTTTGTGACTTGTGTGCACTGTGGCTGCACGTGCATCAACAAAGGAGCAGCGCCAAGCGTGCGCCTATGTCCCATAAGTAAAGAGCCAGCTGGCTCATTTCTTAAAGGGTGGTGTAACCCACAAAGTGCACTACTCTCCAGCAAAAATAAAAAAATATTTTCTGTGTTTGTGTGCGCTTTAGTCGCACGTATATATCAATATAACATAAATGGAGGACCAAACTTTCTCCGATAAAAATAAAATAGGGAAAGATCAAGAACCACTTCTTCCTAGTGCTGTTGCTGCTGCTGGGAGATGTTCATCATCCCAGAGAGGAAGTAGGAACATTACTACTTTTACTAAACAATTGACCCTCCAACAGTCCCTAGCGATGAGGATGAAGTACGACAGCAGTCATCCTGAAGCAAAACGTATAACTGAGGCCTTGACTGCTATGTTGGTGTTAGACGTGCGTCCGGTATCCGCCATTAGTGCAGTGGGATTTAGACAATTGATGGAGGTAGTGTGTCCTCGGTTCCAAATCCCGTCTAGATTCCACCTGCATCCTCAAAGCAGCAGCGACAAGCGTGCGTCTGTCTGTTAAAGGGTGGTGTAACCCTCAAAGTGCGCTCCACAAACAATAAAAATATTCTTTTTTTTTTTCTGTCTTTGTGAATTGTGTGGGCTGTAGCCGCACTTGCATCCTCAAAGCAGCAGCGACAAGCGTGCGTCTGTCTGTTAAAGGATTACATCGGTGACAGCATCCAAGTAGGCATGTCAGACAGTCCGTACCTGTACTGGCAGGAAAAAGAAGCAATTTGGAGGTCCCTGTACAAACTGGCTCTATTTTACCTGAGTTGCCCCCCCTCCAGTGTGTACTCCGAAAGAGTGTTTAGTGCAGCCGGGAACCTTGTCAGCGAAAGGCGTAGTAGGTTGCTTCCACAAAATGTGGAGAAGATGATGTTCATAAAATGAATTATCAACTCTTCCAGGGAGACCAGCCTCCAGAACATACAGAGGGACCTGTGGTTCCAGCAGGGACGAATTAATACTTTGTGAGGATGAGGATGTACACACTGAAGAGGGTGAGGAATCGGTGGATGAGGAGGATGAGGATGACATCTTGCCTCCGTAGAGCCAGTTTGTGCAGGGACAGATTAATTGCCAGCTTGTTTTGTGGGGGCCCAAACGAACCAATCATTTCAGCCACAGTTGTGTGGCAGACCCTGGCGCTGAAATGATTGGTTTGTTAAAGTGTGCATGTCCTGTTTATACAACATAAGGGTGGCTGGGTGGGCCCAAGGACAATTCCATCTTGCACCTCTTTTTTTCTTTGCATTATGTACTGTTTGGGGCCTAGTTTTTCAAACTGCCATCCTGTCTGCCACTGCAGTTTCACGCCTAGATGGGTCACGTGTTTGTGCCGCCCACTCGTGTCGCTTAGCATAGTCATCCAGCTACCTCGGTGCAACCTTTTGGACATAAAAACACTATTGTGAGGTGTGAGGTGTTCAGAATAGACTGGAAATGAGTGGAAATTAAGGTTATTGAGGTTAATAGCATAGGAGCAGAAAAACCTACAAATTCTGTGATTTTAGCTGTTTTTATGCTTTTTTTCAAAAAAATACAGATCCAAAACACAAAACCCAGAACCCAAAACATGGAAGGGTGGTTTTGGCAAAACCAATCCAGATCCTAAACACGAAGAAAGATCCAGATCCAAAACCAAAACACAAAACACGAAAAGTGGCCGGTGCACACCCCTAGTGTATATATATATAAAGTCAGAAATCCACTGCATTCGCCACTCCCAGATTTGGGGTGCAGACCTGCACTCGCCATTCCCAGGACTGGGGTGCAAGTGGCCTGTGACCACATTGCTTAAATAAATAAAATCAGAAAACCCAGCACTCACCATGTTTAAACACTCACAATGATGTATAAATAAGTAAATAAATAATGGGGATTTGGTTCATGGATTGATCAATGCATTTAAGCCCGCAGCCCACATCACGGGACCCCACTTTCTGCAGGTCCTACACTATCCGTCACACTGATGGAAACCTGGTAGCTGCTATCAATCCATGAACCTAATCCCCATTATTTATTTACTTATTTATACATCATTGTGAGTGTTTAAACATGGTGAGTGCTGGGTTTTCTGATATATATACATATATATATATATATATATATATATATATATATATATAGAGGTGTGTATGTATATGTAGCGTTCCCGCTAGGCTGTTTTAGTGGGGCGCGGCGCCCTGCCCTCCTTCTGGAAGGCAAAATGTTCCCTGCCCTAACAGCCTGTGGGAGCCATCTTCACCTGCGGGTCGCAGTGTCCCGTGGGTGAAGAAATGTGCGGTGACCCGGTCACCGCCGGAGAATAGACGCCGGGCGCATGCGCCTGGCATCTATTCTCACTGTCTGCAGGGCTTGGGGGCTGCCCGGCATGTCCGTAAGTGCTGGGCACGTCCCCTAGAGTGACGAAAAGGGGACGCGTCTTATAGACACGCCCCCTTTTCAATGACCACGCCCCCTTCTCGGGCGCGCGCAAGATCGTGCCCTCTCTAGCTCCGGCGCCCTGCCTCGCGCCGGAGCTAGAATGAACACTATATATGTATACAAGTATGTGTGTGTCGCGACCGGATGTGAGGGGTCCGTTTGCCGGAGGTGGGCAGACCATATGGTCTAATCAAGCACAGTCACAGGTATTTAAGGTCTGTTGTATTGTATGTTGTTTATCTGTGTGTTCCTGAAGACGGGTTCTCCGTATCCCGAAACGTTGAAGTAAAACACGTTATTTCGCCCCAGTGTAAAGTCTCCTGAGTGCCGCTTTGTTTGCTGTGGATTATATATATATGTGTATATATAGTGTATATATATATATATATATATATATATATATATATTAGGGGTGTGCACCGGCCACTTTTCGTGTTTTGTGTTTTGGTTTTGGATCTGGATCTTTCTTCGTGTTTTGGATCTGGATTGGTTTTGCCAAAACCACCCTTCCGTGTTTTGGGTTCTGGGTTTTGGATCTGTATTTTTTTGAAAAAAAGCATAAAAACAGCTAAAATCACAGAATTTGTGGGTTTTTCTGCTCCTATGCTATTATTAACCTCAATAACCATAATTTCCAGTCTATTCTGAACACCTCACACCTCACAATAGTGTTTTTATGTCCAAAAGGTTGCACCGTGGTAGCTGGATGACTATGCTAAGAGATACGAGTGGGCGGCACAAACACGTGGTCCATCTAGGAGTGGCACTGCAGTGGCAGACAGGATGGCAGTTTGAAAAACTAGGCCCCAGACTATACATAATGCAAAGAAAAAAAAGAGGTGCAAGATGGAATTGTCCTTGGGGCCTCCCACCCACCCTTATGTTGTATAAACAGGACATGCACACTTTAACAAACCAAACATTTCAGCGCCAGGGTCTGCCACACGACTGTGGCTGAAATGATTGGTTCGTTTGGGCCCCCACAAAACAAGCTGGCAATTAATCTGTCCCTGCACAAACTGGCTCTACGGAGGCAAGATGTCGTCCTCATCCTCCTCATCCACCGATTCCTCACCCTCTTCAGTGTTGTGTACATCCTCATCCTCACAGAGTATTAATTCGTCCCCGCTGGAATCCACAACCACAGGTCCCTCTGTACGTTCTGGATGCTGGTCTCCCTGGAAGAGTTGATAATTCATTTTATGAACATCATCTTCTCCACATTTTGTGGAAGCAACCTACTACACCTTTCGCTGACAAGGTTCCCGGCTGCACTAAACACTCTTTCGGTGTACACACAGGAGGGGGGGCAACTCAGGTAAAATAGAGCCAGTTTGTACAGGGACCTCCAAATTGCTTCTTTTTCCTGCCAGTACAGGTACGGACTGTCTGACATGCCTACTTGGATGCTGTCACCGATGTAATCCTTTAACAGACAGACGCACGCTTGTCGCTGCTGCTTTGAGGATGCAAGTGCGGCTACTGCCCACACAATTCACAAAGACAGAAAAAAAAAGAACAATATTTTTATTGTTTGTGTAGCACACTTTGAGGGTGTCACCACCCTTTAACAGACAGACGCACGCTTGTCGCTGCTGCTTTAAGGATGCTGGTGCGGCTACAGCCCACACATTTCACAGACAGAAAAAAAAAGAACAATATTTTTATTGTTTGTGTAGCACACTTTGAGGGTGTCACCACCCTTTAACAGACAGACGCACGCTTGTCGCTGCTGCTTTAAGGATGCAGGTGCGGCTACAGCCCACACATTTCACAAAGACAGAAAAAAAAAGAACAATATTTTTATTGTTTGTGTAGCACACTTTGAGGGTGTCACCACCCTTTAACAGACAGACGCACGCTTGTCGCTGCTGCTTTAAGGATGCAGGTGCGGCTACAGCCCACACATTTCACAAAGACAGAAAAAAAAAGAAGAATATTTTTATTGTTTGTGGAGCGCACTTTGAATACAAAAATACAAAAATGTATTTTTGACATTGTATTTATTACATATATGATGTATTGCATTTTTGTTAGTCATGTCATGTCACATTGCATTGACGTATTGTTGTTTTGCTCTTGCAGACCGGGGAGACTTTTCCGGCAACAAGCGGGTTGCCATGACAACCCGTCATTGCCGTGATCTCATCATCCTGGGATGTCCCGGAACACGTGACGCGCCCTCTCCCCGGTCTGCAGCAAACAAGTGTGATCCTTTACCTATTTAAGGTAAGAACTCTGATGTACACTTGTTTTATGTCACACTGTATGTGCCTTGATAAAAAAGCCTGAAGGCTTTGAAACGTCGGCTATAATACAGCTTATCTTATATCACCAATCTTGGAGTGCCGCAGTTTTTTGTTTCTCTCTCTCTCTCTCTCTCTCTCTCTCTCTCTATATATATATATATATGTCACTAGTGTCCACACTCACTCACTCCATCGTATTCAGTTAGCTGTGGTGCCACATCAATGCCCTATTGCCTATGGATTGATATAGTGTCCAGAAAGAAGTGCACTCACCAGTCTTGAAGTAAATAAGGTCTTCTTTTAATGCAATAAGATCAAACACAGTCGGCCATCAACGTTTCGATCCTCACATGGACGTTGTTCCGATGGCCGACTGTGTTGTTCTTTCTGGACACTATATACACACACACACACACAATAATGTCCTGTCCTCCAATGCAACGCACCCGGTGCCTCTCCTATATGGATATATATATATTGTGCATTGGACGTTTCAGGGCACAATCCCTTTTTTGTGCCCTGAAACCTTGACCATATCTCAGTGTCCTGGAGATTTTTTTTTCCTTGAAGTTATTAGACCCAGAGTGCCGTTCAGTGCACTATATATATATATATATAATCATGCAGTCGTTGTCTGTCTGTGATGTGCCTACACTGAACGAGCAGTCAGTCAGTGTAGGCACATCAATCATCTGCAAACATGCTGAACCTGACGTTATCGTCAGTTTGTACACCATATATACCTGATAACAGATGTCTAAACGACCAGCGGGAGTGCGCATCGCTAGTCGTTTTAGAAACTTTTTTTAAACGTTGTGCAAACGATTTTCAAATAATTATTGAACGATTGAATGGTAATGATATAGTTATCTTTCAATCGCTCAATTTAATCATCTAGTGGATGTGTGCTTTAAGGGGCATTACTGTATGGCATACTGTAATTTGAATTGGGGGTAGTATCGTGTGGTCACGCCCTTTTCCAGCGATTCTACACCCTTTTTTTTTCCACGCTCTTTTCCTCCTTGAGCTGTGGAGGTGGGCATCCAATGCTCTTTATGTACACAGAGCAGCAAGATATTTACTTTCGGCTCTACTTTGGGGGCACAGATTTGTCCTCCTCCGTGTTCAGCTCCCCTGCCCTAAAAAAATCCTACAATGATCACTATCTAATCCTCTACAACTGCTAAGCTAGGGCTTGGTCAATTGAGAAAATGCCTTTCCTTATCCTTGTGTGTGACCTACACCAATGTGGTGCCAGCTTTATCTAACAGAACCAACCAAATACCAAATGTCTGACTATGGCACATGTATGAATCCCCTGCAGGATGAGCTCTGCTGTATGTATTTTAATACAGAGAATGATATATACTTGTATGTTGTTACTTATTGATGATGTTATTAATTATATTTATTTATAAAAGTATAGACTAATAAGTAGGAGGAGTCAGAAATAGTGAGGGGAGGAGTCTACGCCTGGGGCCAGATGCTGACGCCAAGGTGGGCCTGTGTGTTTTTTAAATGCCAGGGCCTATTTTTAGTCCCAGTCCGGCCCTGTCTGTGTGTAATGTGCAGTGCAAGTGTCTGTGCGCAATGTGCACTGCAAGTGTCTGTGCGTAATGTGCACTGCAAGTGTCCGTGCGCAATGTGCACTGCAAGTGTCCGTGCGTGCAATGTGCAGTGCAAGTGTCTGTGCGCAATGTGCAGTGCAAGTGTCTGTGCGCAATGTGCAGTGCAAGTGTCTGTGCGCAATGTGCAGTGCAAGTGTCTGTGCGTAATGTGCAGTGCAAGTGTCTGTGCGTAATGTGCAGTGCAAGTGTCTGTGCGTAATGTGCAGTGCAAGTGTCTGTGCGTAATGTGCACTGCAAGTGTCTGTGCGTGTAATGTGCAGTGCAAGTGTCTGTGCGTGTAATGTGCAGTGCAAGTGTCTGTGCGTAATGTGCACTGCAAGTGTCTGTGCGTAATGTGCACTGCAAGTGTCTGTGCGCAATGTGCAGTGCAAGTGTCCGTGCGCAATGTGCAGTGCAAGTGTCCGTGCGTAGTGTGCAGTGCAAGTGTCCGTGCGTAGTGTGCACTGCAAGTGTCCGTGCGTAGTGTGCACTGCAAGTGTCCGTGCGCAGTGTGCACTGCAAGTGTCCGTGCGCAGTGTGCACTGCAAGTGTCCGTGCGCAGTGTGCACTGCAAGTGTCCGTGCGCAATGTGCACTGCAAGTGTCCGTGCGCAATGTGCACTGCAAGTGTCCGTGCGCAATGTGCACTGCAAGTGTCTGTGCGCAATGTGCACTGCAAGTGTCCGTGCGCAATGTGCACTGCAAGTGTCCGTGCGCAATGTGCACTGCAAGTGTCCGTGCGCAATGTGCACTGCAAGTGTCTGTGAGTAATGTGCACTGCAAGTGTCTGTGCGCAATGTGCACTGCAAGTGTCTGTGCGCAATGTGCACTGCAAGTGTCTGTGCGCAATGTGCACTGCAAGTGTCTGTGCGCAATGTGCACTGCAAGTGTCTGTGCGCAATGTGCACTGCAAGTGTCTGTGCGTGTAATGTGCAGTGCAAGTGTCTGTGCGCAATGTGCAGTGCAAGTGTCTGTGAGTAATGTGCAGTGCAAGTGTCTGTGCGCAATGTGCAGTGCAAGTGTCTGTGCACAATGTGCAGTGCAAGTGTCTGTGCACAATGTGCACTGCAAGTGTCTGTGCGCAATGTGCACTGCAAGTGTATGTGCGTAATGTGCACTGCAAGTGTCTGTGCGTGTAATGTGCAGTGCAAGTGTCTGTGCGTAATGTGCACTGCAAGTGTCTGTGCGTGTAATGTGCAGTGCAAGTGTCTGTGCGTGTAATGTGCAGTGCAAGTGTCTGTGCGTAATGTGCACTGCAAGTGTCTGTGCGCAATGTGCAGTGCAAGTGTCTGTGCGTAATGTGCACTGCAAGTGTCTGTGCGTGTAATGTGCAGTGCAAGTGTCTGTGCGTGTAATGTGCAGTGCAAGTGTCCGTGCGTAGTGTGCAGTGCAAGTGTCCGTGCGTAGTGTGCACTGCAAGTGTCCGTGCGCAGTGTGCACTGCAAGTGTCCGTGCGCAATGTGCAGTGCAAGTGTCTGTGCGTGTAATGTGCAGTGCAAGTGTCTGTGCGTGTAATGTGCAGTGCAAGTGTCTGTGCGTGTAATGTGCACTGCAAGTGTCTGTGCGCAATGTGCAGTGCAAGTGTCTGTGCGTAATGTGCACTGCAAGTGTCTGTGCGTGTAATGTGCAGTGCAAGTGTCTGTGCGTGTAATGTGCAGTGCAAGTGTCTGTGCGTGTAATGTGCAGTGCAAGTGTCCGTGCGTAGTGTGCACTGCAAGTGTCCGTGCGCAGTGTGCACTGCAAGTGTCCGTGCGCAGTGTGCACTGCAAGTGTCCGTGCGCAATGTGCACTGCAAGTGTCCGTGCGCAATGTGCACTGCAAGTGTCCGTGCGCAATGTGCACTGCAAGTGTCCGTGCGCAATGTGCACTGCAAGTGTCCGTGCGCAATGTGCACTGCAAGTGTCCGTGCGCAATGTGCACTGCAAGTGTCCGTGCGCAATGTGCACTGCAAGTGTCTGTGCGCAATGTGCACTGCAAGTGTCTGTGCGTAATGTGCACTGCAAGTGTCTGTGCGCAATGTGCACTGCAAGTGTCTGTGCGCAATGTGCACTGCAAGTGTCTGTGCGTGTAATGTGCAGTGCAAGTGTCTGTGCGCAATGTGCAGTGCAAGTGTCAGTGAGTAATGAGCAGTGCAAGTGTCTGTGCGCAATGTGCAGTGCAAGTGTCTGTGCGTAATGTGCACTGCAAGTGTCTGTGCACAATGTGCACTGCAAGTGTCTGTGCGCAATGTGCACTGCAAGTGTCTGTGCGTAATGTGCACTGCAAGTGTCTGTGCGTGTAATGTGCAGTGCAAGTGTCTGTGCGTGTAATGTGCAGTGCAAGTGTCTGTGCGTAATGTGCACTGCAAGTGTCTGTGCGCAATGTGCAGTGCAAGTGTCTGTGCGTAATGTGCACTGCAAGTGTCTGTGCGTGTAATGTGCAGTGCAAGTGTCTGTGCGTGTAATGTGCAGTGCAAGTGTCTGTGCGTAATGTGCACTGCAAGTGTCTGTGCGCAATGTGCAGTGCAAGTGTCTGTGCGCAATGTGCAGTGCAAGTGTCTGTGCGTAATGTGCAGTGCAAGTGTCTGTGCGTAATGTGCAGTGCAAGTGTCTGTGCGTAATGTGCAGTGCAAGTGTCTGTGCGTAATGTGCAGTGCAAGTGTCTGTGCGTAATGTGCAGTGCAAGTGTCTGTGCGTAATGTGCAGTGCAAGTGTCTGTGCGTAATGTGCACTGCAAGTGTCTGTGTGCAATGTGCAGTGCAAGTGTCTGTGCGCAATGTGCAGTGCAAGTGTCTGTGCGTAATGTGCAGTGCAAGTGTCTGTGCGTAATGTGCACTGCAAGTGTCTGTGCGCAATGTGCAGTGCAAGTGTCTGTGCGCAATGTGCAGTGCAAGTGTCTGTGCGTAATGTGCAGTGCAAGTGTCTGTGCGTAATGTGCAGTGCAAGAGTCTGTGCGTTGGAGGGGGGGGGAGGGGAGAGCCCAAATTGGGACTACAACTATACTTACACAATACATTGTAAAAATGTAACTATCCATAAGTGAGAACGCATGTGGGTTGCAATGTTAAATATATAGATCTCTTGTATACACATACATATGCAGAAACCCCCCTTACAAATCCTGTGTTTGCCCCTGCAGTTTACTGTACACTGAATACTTTAGTGCGGGCACAAAGAGAGACTCGTCAACCACATCAGGTCTTTCTAAGATAAATACTTTCCAAAAGGTTTTATTTTACAAAAACGTTAATTATATAAAAATACAGAGCTTGCATATACAGCCCTGTAGTTCCTTCAAATACAAATAATCATATGTATTGTTATACTAATGCGAGTCAGCTGAATACATTGTTAAGTAATTTAAAGAGCTTGCTCTAGCTGTGCAAAACCTACAATAAGCATAATGTTGGCAAAGTATATTTATACCTAATATTACTTCTTTATCCCCCATATTACAGACCTTATAAAACATGGACTTAATTAAAGCGTACTTGCCTAACCTCTTGGAATGTTTGGGAGATAGGGACTGGCTGGTAAATCTTAGCCTGAGAGGTAAAAAAAACAATCTTTGCCCTTGAGTTTCCACCCATCCTTAAAAAGCAGTTTTCAGAATAGAACACAGGGACTAATTAGCAAAAGGCGAAAAGCTGTTTTGCTCAGGAGAAAGGATCTCTTTTTCTGACTAAAGGGCATGTTTATGCAATTTGTAACAACTTTTATTTGATTTATGAGTTTAAAATATAAAAAAGTATTGAATAGCCAAACTAAGGAAGCAATGCACGAGTTACATATATGTGTGTTCACACATGTATAGCGGACTGTGCCTAAATTAATGTGATCAAAAACTGATACAATGCTATGATCTTGCTATACAGACGATGGTAGACAATTGTATATTAGGGAAGCAATCGGGAAGCCGACTGCCTAAATACCGGCAGCCGGCTTCCCGACTGTCATATCACGGCAAAGGTGAAATGCCGGGCGTCTAGATGTAGATGCCCGCATTTCCCCGACGCCGGGAGACCGGCGCCCGGCATCCCGATCGTAGTGATGCCATGCGCCGCGAGCGGACAGCCGCGGGGGGGAGGGTTAGGTTTAGGGCTCCCGGGGGGACTTAGGGTTAGGCACCCCCTCGGGGACTTAGGTTTAGGCAGCGGGGAAGGGGGTGGTTAGGGTTAGGCACTTAGAGGGGGGATTAGGGTTAGGCACTTGGGGGGGAATTAGGGTTAGGCACCCCTAAGGAGGGTTAGGGTTAGGTGGGTTAGGTTGGGTTAGTAGATACTCACCTATCCACGATCGGGATTTTCAGCGCTGTCGGCCTTCTGCTGCTCGGAACTCTGCTGATGTCGGCCTGCCGCTGACGGGTATTTCATACCCATTCTGTATATTAAATGGTGGATATTTATTAGGAATATAATGGGATAGTAATGGATGGGGTATGAATAGGTATCCATATACAAGGGGAAAAGATTGGTTGGTCGAAGAAGGAGGAGAAGGGGAAAATAGGAAGAGGGAGAGGGAATGGGTGGGTGTTCAAGTAATTCTGAAAATTCTGTATTAGCATGCAATATATGCACCTGTCTCTATGGTAACCAGCCAGGGGGTGGGCGTCCCTTACCCCCTGTGTAAGTGAAAACCCGAGGTCCGGTAGTGTCAATGGATAGGACGGATAATATTAGTCTTTGCTAAAGTCAAAATTAATGTCCTTGGTGAGGCCTCACCTATTCGCTGTCTTCCGTTTTCTTCAGTCCTGGTCCGTCTTCTTCTTCAGTCTTCGTCCACTCCTCACTGCACCGATGGTTGGGGCTGTATTCTGGTGGTTGCTGCTGAGGCTTCCACTGGCTTGGTCTCCCGCAGTGAGAGAGTCTCCCGTCGGGACTCGCGATCTCGCTGGCCGGGACGGGGATCTGCAAATTCGTGGAACTGCGTGCTCAACTCACCTATGCTATCAGTGGTTGTGCAACCCCTACAGTGTATACTGGGTCTGATTCAGCAAGGATCGCTATTCTGCTAGAATGCATGCACCGCAGTTGCTAATATTAGCGGTCAAATGCAAATGTTTGCAATAACATTGTGATCACAGCTTACCATAAGGACATCCACTTCCCCTTACACACATCCGTATACTTGGGCAACATAGCGAAATAATCGGTAACATGGCAGGTCAGACCTCACTCAGGAATTGCTAACTTCAGAAGTTGTGATGCGGTGGAACTCAACCCTCTATATGCTTCGGAGGATGGAAAGGAGCAAAAGGCCATTCAAGCCTATACATCCACCTATAACATAGGCAAAGGAGGGGGTATGCACCTGACGCAAGCGCAGTGGAGAATGATTTCCGTGTTATGCAAGGTTCTCCAGTCCCTTGAACTTGCCACACGTGAAGTCAGTTCAGACACTGACAGCTTGAGTCAGTCATTCCCCTCATCAGGCTTTTGTAAAAGCAGCTGGAGAAAGTGAAGGAGGAGCCAAGATGGAGCGATTCCGCTCGGCATGTGAGACTTGTGGATGAAGCCCTTCATTCGCTTTGCCAGGATTCGAAGGTTGTCAATCTGTTGAAATCAGACCACTACATTTTGGCCACCATGCTCGATCCCAGGTTTAAAGCCTACGTGGTGTATCTCTTTCCGGCCGACACAAGCCTACCAAGGTGCAAAGACCTGCTGGTGAAAACACTGTCAGCTGAAGTGGATTGTGACATGTAACAGCTCCATCATTTTCTCCCGCAACTGGAGCTGCCAGGAAACAAATTAGGTATCCTAAGCAACCTGCAGGTGGTGATGCAGGGCAGACAGGACCAAGTTTGGACATCTGGTCCAGACTGAAGGGCCTGGCAACAATTTCTGACATGTCTACTGTCACTACATATGATACTGTCACCATTGACAGAATGGTGGAGGATTACATCTGTGACAGCATCCAAGTAGGCATGTCAGACAGTCCGTAACTGTACTGGCAGGAAAAAGAGGCAATTTGGAGGCCCCTGTACAAACTGGCTCTATTTTACCTAAGTTGTCCCCCCTCCAGTGTGTACTCCGAAAGAGTGTTTAGTGCAGCCGGGAACCTTGTCAGCGAAAGGCGTAGGAGATTGCTTCCACAAAATGTGGAGAAGATGATGTTCATCAAAATGAATGATCAATTCTTCCAGGGAGACCAGCCTCCAGAATGTACAGAGGGACCTGTGGTGGTGGATTCCAGCAGGGACAAATTAATACTCTGAGGATGAGGATGTACAAAACACTGAAGAGGTGAGGAATCGGTGGATGAGGACGACATCTTGCCTCCGTAGAGGTAGTTTGTACAGTGACAGATTAATTGCCAGCTTGTTTTGTGGGGGCCCAAACGAACCAATCATTTCAGCCACAGTCGTGTGGCAGACCCTGGCAATGAAATGATCGGTTTGTTAAAGTGTGCATGTCCTGTTTATAAAACAAAGGGTGGGTGGACAATTCCATCTTGCACCTCTTTTTTTTCTTTGCATTATGTACTGTTTAGGGCCTAGTTTTTCAAACTGCCATCCTGTCTGCCACTGCAGTGTCACTCCTAGATGGGCCTCGTGTTTGTTCCGCCCACTCGTGTCGCTTAGCATAGTATTCCAGCTACCTCGGTGCAACCTTTTGGACTAAAAACAATATTGTGAGGTGTGAGGTGTTCAGAATAGACTGGAAATGAGTGGAAATTAATGTTATTTAGGTTAATAATAGCATAGGAGCAGACCAACCCACAAATTCTGTGATTTTAGCTGTTTTTATGCTTTTTTAAAAAAAATACAGATCCAAAACACAAAACCCAGAACCCAAAACACGGAAGGGTGGTTTTAGCAAAACCAATCCAGATCCAAAACACGAAGAAAGATCCAGATCCAAAACACGAAAAGTGGCCGGTGCACACCCCTAATTGATATATTCTGAAAAATATTTTTTAACCTACAGTTCTTGATTTTACTCCTGTAGCCAACACTTGCATTTGCAACATTTATATCCTACACTTCTATAAATGACCCCTACTATATACTGGAATCCTATAGTCAACACTTTTATCCCAGCTCTTATATCCTACTCCTCTTACATCCTTCACTTGTATACATGATCCCTATTGGAGACACCTCTTACTCCCACTCTTATTTCCTACACTTCTATACTGGAAGCCTATAATAATATTAATAATAATAATAATAATAATAATAATAATAATAATAATCACTTCTAAAACACACTCTTATATCCTATTTTTTTATATTGTACTTCTGTAAATTTAACTGCAGCAAGACTGCCACAGCCATATTCCCCTCCGGTTGTGCAGCAAACCTGGGCCAGTACAGAGTGAACAGATGCAGTAGAAGGAACCAAGAGGGCAGTCCTGCTGGTACAGGTGCTGGCTGAAGAATAAAGGTTCATTTTCCACAATATCAATCCTTCCGGGTTGGCTGGAAACAGGCAAAAAAATTTATCAGCCTGCGCTTGCTGGGAAACTCAAATTTCATTGAGTACTCCCAGACTTCCAACAGGTCTTTCATTGATCCTATACTAACGCTATGTACTCTATGTACTAGCGCTTGCTACATTTTAAAGCAGGGACTCTTTTTGTAACTCAACCCCCCTCCCCCCCACCCCACCTAGGAAGTAGTCACCATCCCGGTGGCAGGGATGCCGCCTCTCAGAATACCGATGCTGGAATCTCGACAGTAATCAGATTACTGGTAACAGAATCCTGTCCAATGGCATCCCACTGGTAAGTATTTGGGTTAAGGAGTTTTAGGTTTAGAGGTTAGGCTGTCGGGGGGGATTAAGGTTAAGCTGCGGGGGAGAGGTAGGGTTAGGCTGTGGGGGGGAGGGTTAAGGGCTAAGCTACTTACCCTCAGGTGTTGGTATTCTGACCGCCAGCATCCTGACCATCAGAATCCAGTACCCAACCCCACCCCCAGTTTTATCTGGAAAGGTTGATTATTTACTAGGTGACTGTTATTCCTCTTACTACTGCCCAGGATCTACCCCAATTTGTCTCATGTTTAAAAAGTCACCTAACCATATAAAAATGGAGAAATCAAAGCTGCCGTATTGAGTTGAGGTCGCAAACACTAAAATATTAGCAGAAACAATAACAATATGCTATCAATAAGTCAAAATATGCCTGCCTTCTGGCAATAGGGTCACCTTCAGACTCCGGAAGCAGGCAATTCTAACCATAGTTTTTAAAATTCATAAAGCAACCCTAGGATATCAGACATTACACAAGTTAGTTTTACAAGCAGGAGCTCAGAGTTATAGTAGATTAGTGCAACATCATAAACTTGATAAGCTGAAAGGAAGTTCCTGCCCCCAACAATCCATAAACTTGCTCTTGCTCATAAATCCATATTGTTCACAAAATTAGAATTCTGACTTGCATAACAATAAACAGCTTTTTAATCACTGCACTTGAGGTGAAAATGATTTAATGGTGTTCCAGCAGAGCAAGTTGATAGCACAAGAAACTATAATTACACATTTCTAAATCTCATGGCAAAACCTGGTAAACCTTATAAAAACAATTTAGAATTTCTTTTTTTTTTAGCATTTTGAGAGATAATGAGTGGCAAAAGAAACTGCATTATATCTCTGCTTCTGTATGTGCTACATTAAATGTAATCTATAGAGGCTGCTGTTGGCTGCAGGAAGAAAATACTTTCTCTTACATTGTTCATTTTTGAATATATGAACTGAAAACTGCTGTTTAAGTAATTTTTTAGACATTCACCCGAAAAGTGATTCTATCCAGAGATGGGCAGATTAAGATAATTAAAGGTCTGCAGATGAAGTTCTCATGTGCCCTCAAGAACTATAATTTCCTTAAATGTTCTTTTTACAGATGTGATAACTTTTAATGCACCACAACTTTCAATTACTTTATACTGCCAGATATCTTAATTGTCATACTTTATTTGCTAAAGCGATGGCAGTAAATCATATAGAGTAAGGCCGAAAGGTTCATAAAGTAATAAGGAACTATTACATCAAGACTCCACTATCCCTTAAATGGTTACAACTAACCTTTGCTCTATCACTTAAAGGCCCCATACATAAGGCGGTCGTTTCACAAATTTCCTGATCCTACCAGAACTGCTGATCCTCTGGTCAGAAATGCCGATCGGCGACCTTCGCTGATCCTTTTGGGAATCAGTGAAATTCTTCATGTTACAAATTCCCCAATTTGATGATCAGAATCACTGCTTTAATTAGTGGGATGGGTACTGGCCTCTCCAGGCTTCTTTGAGTCAGTAACTTTTCTCCAGCTGCTCCCCCAACTATACCCACCAACAGCTATTGGGGGTTGTAAGCTGATCCTCTCCCCTTGACATCAACCTCACTGCTTCACAGCCACTTGACACCGCGCTGTGGATGCTAACTTACATATATCTGTTACAGCTGAGGGTTTCAGCAGCGTTTGAGCCTGTCCCCTCACTCAGGCTATTACCTCAAAATTTGCTCCTCCTTTTTCCTCACCAGATGTAAGGGAGCCAACAGGATGCTTCCTGTCCAGTCATTCACTTCACCACAAACTGTCACTCTCCTTGCCTCAGTGATATTTATAGCTTCTCATGGGTTGCCATGGAAACCTTCACATCACTCCACTGCTAACCGCATGATAGACTACTGCCTAATCTGGCGCATGAGGCGTAGTCCAGGCATCTTTACACCATGTAACAGTATACATGTACATATGGCCCATAAAAGAGTACAATAAAAAGTCTATGGTGGTTTAAAGTAAAATGCAGCTGGGTGGCATAACATAGAAATGAAAGGTGATGGCAAGTTCAGCAGAGTACCTCAAGAATATTGTACTTGAATCGCTCTGTCTTTATGAAATGATGCGCGTGCCTCTGCACAGCAACGCAGGAAGTGCACACCAAATGATTGAAGCGCCTTATTTAGTCCTGTATTGAAGATTAAAAAAAATAAAAAAATATTTTATATATATATATATATATATATATATATATATATATATAAACTTGATTTGTAGATCGCTATTGACGAGTCCTGCATTCCCACATCCACATAGTCGGAAGCCAATTAGGATAAAGTTCAAGCTTCATTGCCTAATGGATCACGTCATCTATTTGTTTACTTGTCCATGCGGTTTGGCCTATGTGGGCCTAACTACCCGAATATTCTGGGAGAGAATGGCGAATCATCGCAGCTCGATTAGACAAGCAATTACTTTGGGTAATTCAGATAAGCAAGTTGCTGTACATTTTTTACAGACAGGACACCAGGTGGTGGCTCTAAAACGCTGTATGATTGATTGGGTCCCCAAACCACTAAGGGGTGGAGACCGTGAGTTGAGCCTCCGTAAACTGGAGGCAAAGTGGATCTTTGCTCTGGACACTGTGGCCCCTAAAGGCCTGAATGAGTACAATCCCCTAAATGTTTTTTTTTTCAAATAAAGGTATTGCCTTTGACAGACTGAATAGAGAAGGAACCTTTTCTCTGTTTTTTTAAGTTTTTGATATGAGGTTTTTGGGTATAATATATTTAACAATATATGGGGAAGAAAAATAGATAAAAATTTCTTAAACAGCAAAAAAAATTATAAAAATGTCTTTAAAAAATAAGTGTTTAAAGGAATAAGTGTTTAGAGATGAAATAATGTACAAAAACTTTACAAAAAGGTTTTATGTGGTATAATTATGTTTATGTGCACAGATAATTTTGATTGTTGTGACTGAGCCTCCCTGGACAGCCCCTCCCCCATGCAGCCTGTGATAGGTTGTGTATTTTGTATACAACTTTAATGTCAGTTGCATAACAAAGTTGAGATGAGACCCCAGGGCACTGATTTGGGACATCAGTGCTTAACGCTGAACTGGTATGTACTTGTTTCGCATTGTATATGGGCCATAGTGCCTGATTCTATGTTTGTTCATGTTGGTATTGTTCCTTATTGTGGCACGGATCAGGCGGACAGATCGTGGAGGTGACTTCCGGTTTCGGACCCTGCGTTCCAGGAGGTGGAACACATGTGACTTCCGGTGCGGATGCATACCACCATCATGCACGTGGCAATGGCAGCTATTTAGGGAGACTCAGGTAAGACACTTGTTTGATGCTGTTCTCTAGACAGTTATGCTGAAGCTGTGATGTTTTGATATTTGGATGCTTGTCTTGATAAAGGTCAGCTTTTGACCAAAATGTCGACATGACATAAATGGGTATGTATTGTGACACAGTTAGGTTAGGGGGTCCCTCTCCTGGGTAGAGGACTCCTTCCTTTCACACACAGCAGCTGGGAAACAGTACGCCAGACTGGATGCAAGTACAAGCTGGTCGGCGCCAGTCTTTATTGTGCAATGTCAGAAATAACACAAAGAAAACATAAACGTAAATCCTAGCCCTGTCGGGCACTAACTTCACAGGTAGTTCCCTCACTACCAGAACCTGGCAGGGCCTAATGCCCTCACCAGCAACAAAAGCACAGCACAACACTTACAGTTAGGTTTTCAAGTGTCTCTGAGCAAACTCCCTGTCTGCTCTCCCAGGTGAGACAATCAGCCCTAAACAAACTAGGCTTATATTGGCCACTCTCAGGTGGAAAACTAACAAGCCTGTTACCAGGCTGCGAGAACCAAAACCTGGAGTGGCCATGGGTGGAGCCCTCCTTCTCCTCTCACCCACAAACCCCAGGTCCCAAACCGGCTTTTCAAAAAAGCCGAAACTCAAGCCTGCTACACTGCAGACTTTCTCCTGGGGGTTTAAAACACAAAAGACTGGAATCTGGGACAAATGTACCTGTCACAGACCACTTTACCAGTGATCCTATCACATATCCCCCCCCCTTTGTTTCGACCTGTGGGGCGGAACAACTGAAGCCCCCAAACAATGAACGCGTGACAACGCGTCAGCATTGGCCAGCTAGCTTCCTGGCCTGTGTTCCACTGAAAATTTAAAAGTTTGTAACACCAAGAACCATCTTGTAATTCTCGCATTACTGTCCTTATTTTCAGACATCCACTTCAGAGGGGCATGGTCAGTGATCAATTTGAACTTTCTTCTGACCAAGTAGTACCTGAGAGCCTCTAACGCCCACTTTATGGCCAACGCCTCCTTCTCCACTGTGGCATAGTTTCTCTCATGTACATTCAACTTTCTGCTAAGATAGAAAATAGGGTGTTCCTCACCCTCCTTGTTCTGGGACAGGACCACTCCTATACCTACTTCTGATGCATCGGTTTGTACTATGAATTCCCTTTCAAAATTAGGAGTCATCAGGACTGGTTGGGAACACAACGCTACTTTCAACTCCTGAAAAGCTTTCTCTGCCTCAGGACTCCATTCTACCATGACTTTTTGTTTGCCTTTGGTCAGGTCAGTCAGTGGGACTGCCATGGTGGCAAAGTTGGGTATAAACCTCCTGTAGTACCCTGTAATGCCCAAGAAGGCTCTCACCTGCTTCTTATTCAGAGACCGTGGCCAGTTTTGTATGGCATCAACTTTATTGAGCTGAGGTTTTATCAGGCCTCTGCCAATGGTGTATCCCAGATATTTTACTTCCTCCATGCCTAGACAACACTTTTTTGGGTTGGCTATCAAACCTGCCTTATAGATGGATTCCAACACTGCTTGTACCCTGGGTAAGTGAGACTGCCAATCAGGACTATGAACGACCACGTCATCCAGATAAGCAGCCGCATACCGTCTATGGGGCCTTAGAATCCTGTCCATCATTCTTTGGAAGGTAGCAGGTGCCCCATGTAGCCCGAAGGGCAACATCTTGTACTGAAACAAGCCCTCTGGCGCTGAAAAAGCTGTCTTTTGTTTGGCGCTCTCGGTTAACGGTACTTGCCAATACCGTTTGGTTAGGTCAAGAGTGGTTAAATACCTTGCCGTCCCTAATCTCTCAATCAGTTCATCCACTCTTGGCACCGGGTAGGCATCGAATTTTGAAACACTGTTCAACTTTCGGAAGTCATTGCAGAAACACACACTCCCGTCGGGCTTTGGAATCAACACAATGGGACTTGACCATTCACTATGTGATTCTTCAATAACCCCTAACTCTAGCATATTTTTAATTTCTTTCGACACCGATTCTCTTTGTGCTTCTGGTAACCTATAGGGCTTTAGATTAACTTTAACCCCTGGGTCAGTGATGATGTCATGTTTAATGACCAAGGTTTTCCCAGGTAAGTTAGAGAACAGCACTCTATTTCTAATCAGAAACTCCTTGACCTCTTGTTGTTGAATTGCCAACAGGGTTTTTGCCACTGTCACTTCGGGAACTAAGGGCCCTGGACTTACTGGAGGGTCTCGGACGGCCGACAGTACCGTTCTATCTTTCCAGGGCTGTAACAGATTTATATGGTATATCTGTTCTGGCTTTCTTTTCCCCGGCTGGTAAACTTTGTAATTGACCTGCCCCACTCTTTCTAAGATTTCAAAGGGCCCTTGCCATTTAGCAAAAAGTTTATTTTCCACAGTGGGAACCAATACTAACACTCTGTCCCCAGGAGCAAAGCTGCGTAACCGAGCATTGCGGTTGTATACCCTCTGCTGTGCCTGTTGAGCCTGTTCCAGGTGCTCTCTCACTATCGGCACTACCGCAGCAATTCTCTCCTGCATTTGAGAAACATACTCAATCACTGTTTTGTAAGGACTAGACTGCCCCTCCCATGTCTCTTTGGCAATGTCTAGTAACCCCCTTGGGTGTCTCCCATACAACAAGTCGAAGGGTGAAAACCCGGTGGAGGACTGGGGAACTTCTCTTATGGCCAACAATAAATACGGCAATAAGTAGTCCCAATCCCTACCATCGTTGTCGACCACTTTCCTAAGCATGTGTTTTAACATCTTGTTAAACCTCTCGACCAGCCCATTGGTTTGGGGGTGATAAACCGAAGTTCTTAACTGTTCGATTTTGAACAGGCGGCATAACTCTTTCATGACTTTGGACATAAACGGTGTACCCTGGTCAGTTAGTATCTCCTTAGGTATACCCAGCCTGCTAAAGACATGAACTAGTTCTCTGGCAATGGTCTTGGTTGACGTATTGTGCAACGGGATCGCTTCCGGGTACCTGGTAGCGTAATCCATTAGGACAAGAATATACTGGTGTCCCCTGGCAGACTTCATTAAGGGTCCAACCAAATCCATTGCTATTCTTTCAAACGGCACCTCTATAATAGGCAATGGAACTAGTGGACCCTTAAAATGTGGCCTGGGAGCATGATACTGACACTCAGGGCAGGATGCGCAAAAGTCAGACACCTTTTTATGAAGCCCGGGCCAGAAAAACCTCTGCATTATTCGCTCAGTGGTTTTCTCTACCCCTAGATGGCCTGCCGTTATATGACCATGGGCCAGATCCAACACTGTTCTTCTGTAGGCTTTGGGAACTATTAGTTGTTCCACAATATCTTCCCCCTTCTTAGTCACCTGATATAACAAATCCTGACACATTGCCATGTGTGGATAGGACAAAGTACTATCAGGGTCTACGGGTTTACTATCAACTACTTTTACATTCTCCCTGGCTTTTACCAAAGTAGGGTCATTCAACTGCTCCACGGCAAAGACCTCTCTTCTGACCTCTAAATCAGGCAGACGATCACTTGGCCCAACAACACTTCCCACCTCAATGGGAGGCACATCAGTTGGCGGGCCACCGTCACGTTCCGCATTCTCTAGTTCACCAACCATAGTAGAAAAAGGGAATAACTCTGACTCAGAAGAAACTCCCTCCTCCACTACATCAACAACCTTCTCAAATGGATCGGGGTTGTTCACCTCTGGAACAAAACGGCTTTCCCACAACTTCCAGAAGTGAGCAAAGTCTCTCCCCAATATTGCATCGTACACCAGACCATGCACCAAACCCACAGAAACTATAGCAGAGCCACATGGTGTCTCGATGTTCACCTCGGCCGTAACATAATATCGAGTATCCCCATGTATGCAGGTCACACCCACAGTTTTCCCTGTATGCCTCAAGGGGTTCACCAGCTCAGCTTTTATAAGTGTCACCAAGCTACCAGAGTCTAACAGTGCCTCTACTCGGTTGCCATCTACAGTGAGTACACACATGTGCTTATCAGTCTCAGCCTGCCGGTCAGCCGTACAGGCTGTCTGTGCAAAGAAAGACCCCCTGCGGTAGACATGAGCAGTATCACATTGCATAGGTTCAGTTGTAAGTGAACAATTAGCGGCAATATGGCCGATGCCACCACATCGGAAACACTGAGTCATATTAATGTCTAGTCGTTTACGGGGCAAGAACCTTCCTGGCCTGGCAGGCCTGTCTCCAGGTTCTACACCCTCAGTCTTAGGTACATTCCACCGCCCAGCACCCTTCTCCCCTGGAACAATCTTACCAGTGTCTGTGGGAGTTCGCCGGTGCGCCATCGGGGCTTGGTGGGGCATACTCATCAGCTCCTCAGCCGCCACGTACCTCTCCACCAGCTCGACCAACTGGTCCGCGGACATAGGGTCTGCATGGCTCACCCACTTGCGCAGAGTCACAGGTAATGATCGCAGGTACCGGTCCATCACAACCCTTTCCACGATCTGTGGTCCTGTCAGTGTCTCAGGCTGTAGCCATTTTGAGGACAGATGGACGAGGTCATGCATCTGTGAACATGGAGGCTTGTCCCTATGGAACTCCCAGTGGTGGACCCGTTGGGCACGAACAAAGGTGGTGACTCCCAAGCGAGTTAGGATCTCCTGTTTTAGTTTTTTATAGTCCTTGGCATCAGCCAGGCATAAAGTCGAAATATGCTTTTTGTGGCTCCCCAGACAAAAAAGGTGCCACCAGACTTGCCCACTGCTCCTTGGGCCAACTCTCCCTTTCGGCCGTTCTTTCAAATGCGGCGAGATAGGCCTCCACATCATCGCCCGAAGTCATCTTTTGAAGGAAGTGACTGGCTCGTACGGAGTGAGTGGGGGTGGGAGGACCAGTAATAACATCTCTGGGCCGGGCGACCAGGTGCTGTACCACCTCTCTTATGGCCTGGCTGTTTTCTGCTAAGGCCTGGCGGGTTTCCTCAATGGAGACCTGTTGAAGTCTGTTAGTCTCCTGCTGAGCTGCTGTAACTTCCTGCTGAGCCCTGGTAGATTCCTGCTGAGCTGCTGTAGCTTGGAGCAAGGCCTTAATAATGTCCTCCATTTTGTCCTGGGGTGTAGGTTGGAAGCTGAACCTTGCCTCTCTGAGCATTGGCAGAAGCCTCCTCTATGGGATTCCAAGGACACTGTTATTTCCACACTCACAAATTGGGTGTCTGTCCCTTTAATTTTTAAATGGAAAGTTTTCCTCTTGCTGCAACTTTAGTGTGTGTGGTTGCCCGCGTTCTCCACCATATTGTGACACAGTTAGGTTAGGGGGTCCCTCTCCTGGGTAGAGGACTCCTTCCTTTCACACACAGAAGCTGGGAAACAGTACGTCAGACTGGATGCAAGTACAAGCTGGTCGGCGCCAGTCTTTATTGTGCAATGTCAGAAATAACACAAAGAAAACATAAACGTAAATCCTAGCCCTGTCGGGTCACTAACTTCACAGGTAGTTCCCTCACTACCAGAACCTGGCAGGGCCTAATGCCCTCATCAGCAACAAAAGCACAGCACAACACTTACAGTTAGGTTTTCAAGTGTCTCTGAGCAAACTCCCTGTCTGCTCTCCCAGGTGAGACAATCAGCCCAAAACAAACTAGGCTTATATTGGCCACTCTCAGGTGGAAAACTAACAAGCCTGTTACCAGGCTGCGAGAACCAAAACCTGGAGTGGCCGTGGGTGGAGCCCTCCCTCTCCTCTCACCCACAACCCCCAGGTCCCAAACCGGCTTTTCAAAAAGCCGAAACTCAAGCCTGCTACACTGCAGACTTTCTCTTGGGGGTTTAAAACACAAAAGACAGGAATCTGGGACAAATGTACCTGCCACAGACTACTTTACCAATGATCCTATCACAGTAAGCATTAAAATAATTTGTTGCGGATACCTGCTCTGGTGAGTGCCCCTTTTATTATATATATCTGGACCCGTGACTGGTTCTAATGGGAAGCACCCCACTATTTCATTGCCTAAAGAGGATGTGAGTGCGGACTTATGTGGATAATTATATATATATATACTGTATATATATATTAGGGGTGAGCGGGTTCGGATTTCTGAAATCCGAGCCCCCCCGATCCGAGGCAGATCCGAGTCAGGCTCGACTTTTCCCGCCTGACTCGGATTCTGAAATCGAGGCAAAACGTCATCATCCCGCCTTCCGAGTCTCGCGGGTTTTGGATCCTATATAAGGTACCCGCGTCGGTGCCATTTTCTCACTTGGCTGTGGACAGTGAAGAGGGAGGGTGGGAGTTAGGGCTGGCTGGGCTGTGTAGTGTAGTGTAGTGCAGAGTAGTGTTGTGCTGTGCTGTGCTGCTGTTGTCCATAGGGGCTGTGTCCACTACTTCAAAGTCCATAGGGGCTGGCTGTGTTGTGCTGTGCTGCTGTTGTTAATAGGGGCTGTGTCCACTACTCCAAAGTCCATAGGGGCTGGCTGGACTGTGTTGTGCAGTCAGTTGTCCATAGGGGCTGTGTCCACTCCAAAGTCCTGTGCAGTGTCCAAGTCCTAAAGGGGTGCTCTGTCCGTCAGGGGTGCTCCCCCTAAGTGCTAAAAAAAAAAAAAAATTTCTGTGTTTGTGAATTGTGTGCGCAGTAGCTGCACGTGCATCAACAAAGTAGTGCCAAGCGTGCACCTGTGTCATAAGTAAAGGGCCGGCTGGCTTGACCGTTTAAGGGTGCTGTAACCCCCAAAGTACACTCCAGTCCAAACCAAATAAAAAAATATTTTCTGTGTTTGTGAATTGTGTGCGCAGTAGCCGCACGTGCATCAACAAAGTAGTGCCAAGCGTGCGCCTGTGTCATAAGTAAAGGGCCGGCTGGTTTGACCGTTAAAGGGTGCTGTAACCCCCAAAGTACACTCCAAACCAAATAACAAAATATTTCTGTGTTTGTGAATTGTGTGCGCAGTAGCCGCACGTGAATCAACAAAGTAGTGCCAAGCGTGCACCTGTGTCATAAGTCAAGGGCCGGTTTGGACATCTGGTCCGGACTGAAGGACGTGCCAAAAATTTCTGACTTGTCTACTGTCACTGCATATGATACTGTCCTCAAAGCAGCAGCGACAAGCGTGCGTCTGTCTGTTAAAGGGTGGTGTAACCCTCAAAGTGCGCTCCACAAACAATAAAAAAATTATTCTTTTTTTTTCTATCTTTGTGAAATGTGTGGGCTGTAGCCGCACCTGCATCCTTAAAGCTGCAGCGACAAGTGTGCGTCTGTCTGTTAAAGGATTACATCGGTGACAGCATCCAAGTAGGCATGTCAGACAGTCCGTACCTGTACTGGCAGGAAAAAGAAGCAATTTGGGGGTCCCTGTACAAACTGGCTCTATTTTATCTGAGTTGCCCCCCCTCCAGTGTGTACTCCGAAAGAGTGTGTAGTGCAGCCGGGAACCTTGTCAGCGAAAGGCGTAGGAGGTTGCTTCCACAAAATGTGGAGAAGATGATGTTCATAAAATGAATTATCAACTCTTCCAGGAAGACCAGCCTCCAGAACGTACAGAGGGACCTGTGGTTGTGGATTCCAGCAGGGACGAATTAATACTCTGTGAGGATGAGGATGTACACAACACTGAAGAGGGTGAGGAATCGGTGGATGAGGAGGATGAGGACGACATCTTGCCTCCGTAGAGCCAGTTTGTGCAGGGACAGATTAATTGCCAGCTTGTTTTGTGGGGGCCCAAACGAACCAATCATTTCAGCCACAGTCGTGTGGCAGACCCTGGCACTGAAATGATTGGTTTGTTAAAGTGTGCATGTCCTGTTTATACAACATAAGGGTGGGTGGGAGGGCCCAAGGACAATTCCATCTTGCACCTCTTTTTTTTCTTTGAATTATGTACTGTTTGGGGCCTAGTTTTTCAAACTGCCATCCTGTATGCCACTGCAGTGTCACTCCTAGATGGACCACGTGTTTGTGCCGCCCACTCGTATCTCTTAGCATAGTCATCCAGCTACCTCGGTGCAACCTTTTGGATATAAAAACACTATTGTGAGGTGTGAGGTGTTCAGAATAGACTGGAAATGAGTGGAAATTAAGGTTATTGAGGTTAATAATAGCATAGGAGCAGAAAAACCCACAAATTCTGTGATTTTAGCTGTTTTTATGCTTTTTAAAAAAAAAAATACAGATCCAAAACACAAAACCCAGAACCCAAAACACGGAAGGGTGGTTTTGGCAAAACCAATCCAGATCCAAAACACGAAGAAAGATCCAGATCCAAAACCAAAACACGAAAAGTGGCCGGTGCACACCCCTAATACATGTGTGTGTGTGTATATATATATATATATATATATATATATATACACACACACACACACACACAATTATTACACTTTCAAGGCTCCTAACACCAAGGCGCCAGCTGTGTTAAGTGCTCACCTTACCCACACGAGCCAGCCATAGCAGCAGTCACACCTGTTGTGTGTGTTATGTTAAGCGTGCATCTTTACACCAAGTAATGTGTACAATATAATGTCAATAGCAGTTTAGAATCTAATGCAGCTGGGTGGCATAACAGAGATGAAGGGATCAGGAAAGTGCAGAGCAATCCACAAAGTTAAGCAGAGTACAGTACTTTGATTATTAAACCTGAAATGATCTCTCTTTATAAAAAAAAAAACTACCTGTGCATCTTTAGTCCAGGCATACAGTATATTGTACAGTATGGATGGCCCGTAATGAGTACAATTGTCATGGTTCTGTTATTCTGTAGATCTGGCACTGGGCCCAGGGTATTAATTGAGGAGTGCAGGAATTGGGCAGGCTTCAAGATACCATGACTTATACAGGTACTGGCAGGCTAGAGACACTAGGAATCACGGACAGAGCAATGCAAGAATACTAGAATTGTAACAGGAAGGAACCTAAGCCACCATGCAGACTCTCACCTAATGGTCCGAGGACTAATCAGGCCAGAGAACTACTCCTGTGACAAAAATAACCTGAACTCAAAACAGTATAGTACTGACAGTCTGGACCTGGGAACCAAGCCAGGAATCGGAGTTTTATGTAACCAGAGAAGCACTAATTATACTATATCCCTGGTACAGCTCTGACACAAGATCTGAACCATAATCCAGAAAGGGAACTCAGGAAAGAGAGACACTTTCTTCAGGCACATACAGGACCTCATTCAGACCCGTTTGTAAGTGGGTCGATGTTTGGCTGTGCGCATGCGCAGTGGCCGCACTGTGCGTGCGCAAGCCCCGGAGCGAGAGAGAAATTCTCTCGCTCTGGGGCTCACTACAAAAGGGGCTGCTGTTGATGTTGATCGACAGCTCGCCCCATTTTGTAGGCGTGGCGGGGGGGTGGTTTCAGAAACTGAGGCGTTCCCAAGCGAACGCTTACCGTTTGTGGGCGGCCCCACTGACATCACCAGTGGTGTCAGTGGGAGCGCTTCTAGCTCTATTAGAGCCGAAAGCTCTCTGGGGCTTGCGGCACATGAGACCCTACCTCAAGGGTCTCGTCGCAAGTCCCGATGGTCGTGATGGTCTAGACCATCGCGACCATCAACCTGGTCACTCGCTAAGGCTGTGGGTGGTACTGGTAACCCACAGACTAGCGAGCGGCCAGGAGGCCGGAAGATTTTTTACATGCAGCCGCCCTCATTCAGAGCGAGCGCTCGCATTTTGCGAGCGGCTCTGAAAGAGGTCCACATTTCAGAACACCTCAAAGCTAAAAGACTGTGACCCGATCATGCCCTCCAGACCCTGGAACCCTAATGCTGACTGTCAGCCTAAGACAAGAGCACACTGTACAGCAGGGGTTCCCAACCACGGTCCTCAAGGCACACTAACAGTCCATACTTGAGCACAAGTGACTTAATTAGTACCTCAGTTATATTAATTTAACCATCTGTGCACAATCATGGATATCACTAAAACCAGCACTGTTAGTGTGCCTTGAGGACCGAGGTTGGGAATCACTGCTATACAGGATAACCAAAATAGTGAACCTAGATTATGCAGTAACCCACTATAGCCTCAGAGTGTAGTGATGCTTGCAACACAGTCCAGATGATGCCCTCACAATGCAGAGTGGAATCCACGCAGGTGATGAGATGTGTGGCAACAGCAGATGGTATACACCGCAGGTACACTGGCAGAACTGGAGCTGGAGTTGGAAGCGATCTGTGTGCAGCCTGGGAGCTGCAGCGCTGATAGATGGTACACAGCGGTAGATGGAATGGACAGAACAGCAAGCGGTCTATGTGCGGCATGGAAGCCGCGGCACTGAGAGGGTATACAGTGGCGATGGTAAACAGTCCCGGTGGTTATGTGTATGCAGCATGGGAGCCACAGCGCTGAGAGGCAAACAGCGATGATACAAGTGGATAATGGTTGAGTTTCAGCAAGGAGAGTATCCACAGGAGAAAGGTCTGGATACACAGGAGAAACTGAGCCTGGAACGATACTCAGGATGGAACTCAGGGCCTGATTCAGAGCCGCTCACGCTGACAGAGCACTCGCTCTGAATCAGGGCCGGGCTTTTTTTTGGAGCGGCCTCTTGGCCACTCGCATAGCTGTGGGTGACCACCCACAGCTATTGCGAGTGGCCAGGATGATGGTCGCGATGGTCAAGACCATCGTGACCATCGGGCTTGCGATGAGACCCTTGTGGTAGGGTCTCATTTATCGCAAGCCCCAGAGAGCTTTCGGCTCTAACAGAGCCGGTGGCTCTCCACTGACATCACAAGTGATGTCAGTGGGGCCACCCCCAAACGGCAGGCGTTCTCATGGGAATGCCTCCATTTGGGCAGCCACCCCCCCGGCCCGCCCACCAAACGGGGCGGGTTGTCACTCAACATCAACAGCTCGCCCCCTTTGGTGCGAGACCGGGAGCGACAGAGAGCCCATCGCTAGCCTGGTCTCGCGCATGGGCACGACGGAGCCGGCTCTGTGGGCCACCATCGACCTGGTTGCGAGCGCTCAGTGCTGCGACCGGGTCTGAATCAGGCCCTCAGTTGCTCAGGCAATGAGTCTTTCCTAGGCCTGGAAATATATAGGGAGTGGTAACAGGTAATTGTTCAGGCTTACCAGGTGAGCGGTAATCACTGGGATAGTCTGTTGGAGGTTTTAGACATAGCAATGAATAAATGTTTAACCCTGTATGGGCGGCTAAGACCGCAATTCGTGACAAAAATACAATGTCTATAGCAGTTTAGAGTAAAATGCAGCTGGGTAGCATAACATAGAGATGAAAGGTGGTGTCAAGTTCGGGAGCAATGTATTAAGGGGGCGATTCAGAACCGGATGTTCTCTTGCAGCTGTCAGGGGCCGGGTATGCAAATTCCGCGATCACACTGTCTGGCTTAAGGACGCCCTCTATGTTTTAGAGAGCGATGGCAGAGTGAGCGCGTGCCGGTGTATTGACGCCCAATTGTATTTTACTTAGCACACGTCATTTCCAGGAAGTGTATGATTAATTAGTAACATCGAGAACCATTGGAGCTGCACGCAGCACTTAAGGTACAGCCTACCCCGCCGCAAGCACTGTGATCATGCTGCGATCATAGCAGGCAGAAATACAACCAAGTGACGTGTACAATGACGCCTCCATGCTAATTATGGATGCCCATTAAACTCTGTTTTGCAACCCTGACACACTTGCGTTCGCACTACCACTCCCCTGTTCACAAGCACCTTTCCCTATTACCGCCCACAAATGACGCTATCTGTCACTCAAAGTAGCGCTCAGTCTGTGTGAAACGAGTGCACGATTCCCGATCACAATGACTGGCTTGCTCACGCGCACTGACTTATACGCATGCGCAGACGGGCAACAATTGCCCTTAGCGAGCATTTTCGTGGCTTGGCATCTGGGTCTGAATCAGGCCCTAAGTTTGGTAGAGTACCTTAAGAATATTGAATGTGAATTGCTCTGTCTTTATGAAATGCTGCGCGTCGTCTTCACACCAATGAAGATATGTATTCTTATAAATCACAGGACTCACACACCAAATGATTTAATCATTTATTACACTACCAACTGCAGCTCTGGATTCATGACAAAAAGGCTGTTCAGTACTACTGTATAGTGTAATAGTGTAACGAATGGCAGTTTCCGTCAGGAAATCAACAGGCGGCGCTACAGAAGCTTCATTGGCTATTTGACGCATGCGCAGTGCAGTTTAGGAAAAGCGATATTTGGTGGACAGAAAGTTGTATTACACTCTCCAGCTTTTCCAGCACCTCAGTACTTTACGTTGTGACAACACTGCAGCATGATGTGACTTAGAACGCCAAGCAGTGGCATGGCAGGGCATGAATAGCAGAGCGCGCTACATGGCGTATGGAGCAAAGATGTAGTAGGACACATCTGTATATTTGCTGTTCAAGATAAGCATTAAAAGTGCAATAGAGATGTGCGGGTCTGGATTTCTGAAATCTGAACATACCCAAATTTAGGGGTTAGGAGTACAACCGGGTCAAGGTTCGGATTTAGTTTTGTGTCCCAGTTCAGATCTGTTGGCGGTTCGGAACTTGGATTTAAAAATCGAATGCAGGTTTTGGATTCGGACATTTTAACTATTTTTATAGATTTTTATTGATTTTTCATAGATTTTTATCCGAATCCACCAAAACCACACACTTAAGGATGGTTTTGCAAAACCAAAACAAGAGGATGAATCCAGATCCAAAACCAAAATATGGGGGTCTGTACACATCTCTAAAGTGCAAAAATTTACACGCACCTTTTGCATTTTTGGCTTGCCATTTGTAGTTTTTGAAGTCTGCATTTGCTATTCACAATTAATGTATTATTATAAAAAAAAATTTAAACACTATGTAAATAATACATTTTATTAATGAAAAGTATTTGAGCATGCTTTTAAATCAAACAGTGAAAACCTCAGCAAAATTTGATGAGATTTTGGATATTTTTATAATGATTTGACAAACTACAATAGCTTGGGAAATGTATTGTGGAAGGATTGAGGACCTGATTTAGACCCGTTCGCTAAGGCGCAATCACTTGCTGCCGGGCAATTGCTGCTCAGTGCGCATGCATATAATTCGCAGTGCGCAAGCCTATCTCAGCGATGGGGAAGCGTGCGCTTGTAGCACACAGACTGCCCGCTACTTTGAGTGACAGATAGTGCCGTTTGTGGGTGGTAACAGGGGAAGGTGCTTGTAAACGGGGGAGTGTTGTTGCAGACGCAGGCGTGTCAGGCTGACAAAATGCCATTTAAAGGGCGTGCATAATTAGCAAAGTAGTGTCATTGTACAAGTCACCTGCATGTATTTCAGCCAGCACTGATCGCAGTGCTTGTGGCGGGGTAAGGCTACCTCAAGGGCTGCGAACAGCTCTGATGGCTCTCGATGTTACTGGTTAATCCAACAATTCCAGGAGATGATGTGTGTTGCGAGGGGAAGGGGGGTGTTTTTATACACTAGCGAGCGCACTGTGCCATAGCTCACTAAGACATAGAGTTCGCCCTTACGCCACGCAGTGCGAGTGTTTAATTGAAATATCCAGATCCTTTTTGCCAGCGAGCGGCCGCATCTTGCTAGCAGGTCTGAATCAGGTCCTGAGCATCTCTACATCTGATCCTTATCAATATCTCTGAGTTTTGTGTGCCAGACCCTCTAATTTGGAACATAGGGCCTGAATTAGAGGTGGTCGATAATCACATCACGGCTGCATCTTTGTACGCAGCGGTACTGAGAATTTACGCCACTGTAATGTGCACTGAAATTATCAATATGCCTCTTGCATACAGATACGCACCATCAGTCGCACATCGTTCACACCATCAATATTCTGAGCAACTGCATGATTGTTCAGAATGTCCATCGGAACAAAACCACCAGGGCCAGTGAAACTGTGTAAAGAGACACAGTCGCTGGCTGCAACACACCCACAAAATACTCACAACATGTTTGACTAGCCACCCCTCCCTTTACCTTCTACAAATACACACTGTCAATCACTCCTTCCTGGAGGCAGCTGTCGGGCTTCCACAATGGGGGGCGTGTCGTGGCAAAAGGGGGCATGTCCCGGTAATGATGAGTATTTGGGGGCAGAGCATGAGGCATGACAACGTGATCGTGTCACCGTGGCCCCGCACCCTCTTCACAATGCCAATATTAATGGTATTGTGAAGCAGTGGGTGGAGCCACGATGACACAATTCAGCGCAAATCACAGCAATCAGTAAAGTAAGCTGAGTAGTTTGCGCATGTGTTCAATTTATCAAGAAGATAACAAGCTGTTAATGCTTCTTGGCTTTTCTTTTCCGAGTGACATCTTGTATTTCATGACACAAAAGACTTCAAAAGACACTGCAATGGGTTTATGCATTTCTGCCAACATGTGAGAGCTTTTGTTTTTATCTATATGCATGAGACTGTTGTATAAACAACATTTCACTATTGGCTGCCATTATATTTCATGTCATTTCTGAGATTATCTGATAATCCAGCAGTTTCTCTGGGGTTAATTTCTTCAGTCCTGCAAACATCAGACTGCTACTTATGAAGCATACAAAGAAACTACTACAGGCTAATTTACTGTATTTTTTTTTAAATGTGAGTATATTGGCTTTTTTATATTTGTTCCACCTAGGATTACCAATATACACTATATTTGTTGTTCTTATTTGTATTCCATACTATGGGACGTATTCCATTAGTGGTAAAAAATCGTAATCCGTGAAAAAGTATCGCGGATGACATAATTTTGCCAGGCTGGAACTTTACGCCGTATTAAATTGCAAAGACTTTTCGCGTATGCGGAAAGCCAATGCAATGTAATAGGCGGAAAAGTTTCGCCTATGAATAGCAGGTGGAAAAAAAATGCAGAATTGCGGTTTTGGGGTGCAAAGGTGCGGAAACCACTCAGATCCCTTGCGACAGCCCCCCAAAGGATAACTGCATAAAAAAAACTAAAAAAAAGGAGGAACACCCCAAAAAATGACTTTGAAAATGGGGGGTGAAAAAGTACAAAGTGGGGATCACACATAAAAAGTAGCTAAATAGAGTTTTGGGGGGTCTGCAAGTATGGGATAGGTGTTTTTTTGATTGCAGGTGCTTGCTGAAGGTGTGTGTTTGACATCACTTAAAACTTAACTTTAGTGAATTTAAACCATGCTTGTACCCATTTTCAAGTACCCCAAATTTGACAGGACTACTTATTTTCTACCCCCAAAAAAACTGCTTAATGGTATTCTTCACCACTTGTTCAAAGACGCTATATAGAGGCAATTGAAAGCACTTAACTACCCCAAATAGCTTCAGGGGTGCTAATCGTGGACATCTATACTGATCCCCAATGTTAGTGCATATTTTGAGGGGTATTAGGCTGATTTCCCCATCTCTGACAGCACTTTTCACCTGTTTGAGTTTCGCCGGGATGCGTTTTCGCGTCATTTGGAATTGAATACGGCGAATAGCGCGAACTAAAACTTATCACTTCCAAAACCTGATGTAGGCGAAAAATCCGGCAGGCGGAAAAGTATCGCTGGTGCAAAACTAATTGAATACGGCCCTCTGTTTGATCTCCATGGAGCTTCACATTCTCTTCTAGATGTAGTCATCATTGGAATAAAATATGAAGTTTCATATTTAAGGACAATATTATATGGTAGATCTTAAGTTCAATATACATTCACTTCTAGCCCTCTAGCCAATAAAGTTTGTACCTTCCTAATTTAGAAAATCATAATTTCTTTGGAAATATTCAGTCATATATCTCTGCCTCAGGTAGAGATCCCGGTAATTTCGTACTTGTACCTGAATTTTGCATTTTATTTGCATTTAATCCGCATACAGTACAAATTTGCTTATAGTGTACTAAGGGCCAGATTCAGCAAGGATCGCAGCTGCTAATAAGCATGCAATTTGCATGCGTGAACCAGTCGCTGTGAACAGAACTGCGATCGCAGTGGTGATGTAGACCCATCGCAGAGTGATTGACAGGAGCGCTGTTTGTGGGTGGTAACGGGGGGATGGTCGGATGAACGCAGGCGTGCCAGTGCATTTTAATGGTGTTGCAGGAGCTTGCATAAATAAGCCAGTGCAATACCATACGCAACCTGAGGCCTCATAGCGTGCGCAGAAGTTAGCAATTCCTGAGTGAGGTCTGACCTGCCTTATCTCTGTGTATGGGTCTGATGTTACTCGATGTTACTGATTATTTTGCTGTGTTGCCCTTGTATACGGATGTGAGTAAGGGGAAGTGGGCATCCTTATGTTAGGATGAGAATGCAATCATTTGCATATCACCGCTGATATTGGCAACTGCGTTGCGTGCGTATAAGCAGAATAGCGATCTTTGCTGAATCAGGCCCTAAACACACTAGATCAGTGCTTTTGTCACAAAGAAATTGATATAAAGTCCCAGATTAATCATAATGATAGTGATACATGGCATGAGGCTTGGTGTGGGTCCTTCATATCAGACGTGTGTTTTGCCTTATTACCCAAATTAGCAACTGAGCCACACAAAGAAGCTAGAGAACAATTTTGCCCGGTGTGGTTCCTTAATATGAGTAGATTACAACAGATGATTTCACATTTTTAAAATTCAGTATTGCAAAGGAAATAGTGAGCAGAGCTCCGGGGGATGTTCTCCGGGGATTGTATATTGGACCCAGGGATGGTTTAAGATAGGAGGGGGTACATGTGCAGCCTCCATGTGGGCCCCCTCCTCTCCAGTCTGTGCACTGGGTGATCTGTATTATAAAGGTAAAATTGTTTATATTGCTCGTTTGTATCCTGAAGAAAATTCTGTGAGCATTGAAACGTCGATTTCCAGCTATTGCGGTGTGTGTGATTATTACTAGTCGTCATAAGTGCCACCTGTTATAAGTATATTAGTTTTTTACCCCTTGTTTAGGAGGTAAAAAAAGAGGGCATTGGGAGCAATATTCTTTATTCAGCAGCGGAGTGCCGGCTTGTCACACTTTATTATATATATATATATATATATATATATATATATATTCTAGGATAAAGAATAAGGAGCACACAATGTAAAATTGTATCAACTTTCTGTAATAGAATAGGCATACAATCAAGTACATTTCAATAAAAAACAATCTGTTTGAGTCACCAGTTCAACGAACCCCATCACTTTCACTCCAAGATGATGGAATTTAGATGATGCATTAGCTAAAAGCCGTGCCTCGGGTGTTGCTGTTTCTCCTGGGATAAAGTTCACTGACTCCTAAAACACATAACAGGGACTGCCGCTTATCTCCTCCAGCACACTAATTCAGCGTGCGTTCAAAGCCTCACACTAGTTGGCTGATTGGAATAAGCCAGGTCCAGTATTGTCCAGTATCGCCAAATGCGTTTCATCACTATTGGACTTCATAATTTGGATGTATATATATGTCAAAGTGAAATTATTGGATATGATCACTTTACAATTATTATCTGACAATATAGTCGTCTATGGTCTGATGACATATTACTAGGACGCTACTTTGCGTCTGTGCAATCCAATGCGCACAAATGCATATTCACATACTTACACATGGACGCTCATCTGTATATATTCACATACATACACAGATGCACATATGCGAATGCATACATATAAAATGGTTCCTACACATTATAGATAATAATCAGAGTTATTAAAGGTATTTGTTAGCTAATAATTATGGTGGAAGATATACTTAAAAAAAATCTAAGGTTCAGAATACAGTGGAAATGTCATGTTTGGTATCATACTAAATCCCTGTTTATTTGCAGACATCCGTTTCTATCGGCAAAGAAGTCGCATCATGCGTCCGCTAGTTATGGATGATAGGGAGTTATTGAATAGAATGTTATTACTTGAATGCAGTGTTGTAGCCAGTTTTAACCAGTTCTTCGGCGGGAATCTATGCAATGTGACTGTTGGAAGACTAAGCCATACCCCTGATGACACCGTATGAACTGACCAATGAGCAGATTGACCAGAAGCAAGATCCAATGAGAACCTGTCAATTTGTCCCTTTATTAACTCTGAAACTTGTAAGGTATATAAGCTGTGTCCTGACCTCAATGTACACACATCTTCTTGCGACCGCAGACTTCTGGATTGATGACTGTATACTGGGACCAGTGCGCACGCGTATGTATCGGGCTGTAGTATTTTCATTGCTTTTAACTCTAATTATTAAATCTTACATTGTGTTATCCCTGTTACATAAATAACTTTTTGTGCTTTGGAACCACAGATTGGACTGGAAATTAATTCTTTCTTAAGCGACTTGCAGCACTAAATAGTGACTTATAGGAATCAATAGATGGGGGCTCATTGTCTCTCTTGTCCCTGGTTTCTAATCAGCGCTCCTTAGATTACACAAAAACGGATATTCGGTTTCACAACATAAAGTGCTACACAGGCTTTGAACAGATTGTGTTCTTACCCGTGTATGACGCATCCACCCTTTCTTGAGCAGTCGAAATCCATACAATATGCATGATCTCTGGTAACGTGATACCAGTCGCGAGCCCCCATCTGTTGATTCCCATAGATGACTATATCGTCAGATAATAATTGCAAAGCGATCATATCCAATTATTTGCCTTTGACAGTATCACTTCTACCCAGAGAAATGAAGCATTGCACATGTTTTCCCATTTCTACAAAGTTAGTCTTGGAAGGTGTTAGAATTATTACTGAGAGGCGATTGTTAAAATACAGTGATAAGGATAAGGAACTATAGATGTAACTTACTGGAAATTACAACTGTAATATTATTACACATTGCAACTCCTGTTGCTGGAGCTCACAGCTCAGATGGGGCTTGAACTTGCTGTGGACTCTTTTGGTTGTATAATATTCACTAGGATGCTCTCTGTATTGTGTATACAGGAGGTCATCTGTAGTGTATTGGGGTAACTAGGATGCCATCTGTATTGTATGGCAGACTAAGATTTTCTCTGTATGCTCTTAATTTTATACCATAGGGGAGCCCTCATTTTAAGTGCCTTGTGCCCTTTGAATCTTCATCCAGCTCTGTATTAAAGTATAATGTGCTAATGTAATACATAAGTGCATTACAAGTTTTATGCTGTAAATCCTTTAGATTTTTTTTTTCAATTTTGTTGATTCAATGTAGAAAGATGTGGGAACATTTCAGAAAGTAGAACTGTATAGATCTACATAGCATAATTTAAAATATCTCATGCACATAGGTCAAACAACCTTTGAGTATAATAAATTTATGTAAATTAGTAAAATTTTCAGAGATCACAGGTGTCATTTACTCTTTAATGTAGGCTGCTATTTTGGGATAAATTATATATCTCCTTTTCTGTCTTTGCTTTAGGCATGATGACGTTGCTTGTCCCAGTTTAACAAAGTTTAGTGAAATTAAGTCACAGATTTAAGTCTCAGATATGTTACTGAAATTAAACTTGAAATAATAATATTGGTAACTCCAAACTATTTGCCAAAACTTGAAACAGAATCCCTACAGAAGCCCCGAGAGGGTCTTCTGTCTTTGCATTACTTCTTTGTTGTATATCTGGTCATTATATGTATTTTACGGATGTACCTAATTTTTTTTCTTTTTAATATACAGTATAGAAATAGACATACACAGAGGGAGGAAAACCCCCTTTGCCAGGCACTCATATCATGACCACAATAGCAGTAGCGTATAATACAAATTTACTACAAAATGTATAAGGAATGGAATAGGACTGCTGTTTTCCTACCAAGTCTGCTGTGTGTGGATCTAAGTGATCAATCTGTCCACTGAACGAGAGAGACCAAAGAGCAGCTGCCAGCAAGAACATATGGTGGTCAAGTCAGGCTATGTGAGCCTGGAGCCAGTGTCCAGACTTGCAAGAGGCAGGGAGGACCATAAAACTGACACTTGTTTCTGTAAAGCTATGGTAGTCAAGCCAGGCCAGTGGGCCTTGAAGCTGTGAAGGCCAGGAGGCTGTGTCCATACCTGCAGGAGGCAAGGAGAACAGATAGACTTTGTATAACTTTGTGGCAGCCAAGCTTCCAATAAACAGCAATAAACCTCAGAGAAAGGGGACTCCAAAATCATGTCCTCAAACCCAGCCAATAAACTACATGTACATCTGGAAAAAATGGATGCAACCTAAGCAACAAGGATCTCAGAGAAACCCATATCGACTTAAAGTCAAATTGACCTAAAATAGATCTGGAAGATATGTCTGACATCATCAGACAAACCACACAAACCAGGCATTCAGAAATTACAAGCACAACACCCAATTGATAAAAAAGGAAAAAAGGGGGGGATGACCAGGCATGAGGTGAAACCTAAAAATAATGACTGGAATTCCAATAGTCAATCAGGCTCTCTTGTAGGAAAAATAAAAATCACTAAGAAGCCCCTGCAGGTGATATAGCAGTTGGCACCCAAAGCCTATTTCATAGAACCTGAAGATATTCTGCAATCAATTTCACCAGCTGGACATAATGCTTAAAGCAACCCTACTTCCAATGCAACTTCTGCATAGAGAAACCCACAATGGATATGGTAGCACCAAGTCAAAGGAAGTGAGTGCTAAACTCTAAAGGGTGACAGGCCTAAAGACAGCACATAGCACCTCTTGACTGCACCAAATTAGTATTTCATACCATCAAGGCTCAATAATGCCCTATAATTGACTTCTAGATAAGCATGCACCAAAGATGCCGGTAAGATGCAGATGTCAGTGGAAGCAGGGCGTGAATAGAGACCACATCCCAGTTGGTCATTCTTGGAGCATGGGTGGCATGGTGGCAGCCAATGTGCCAGTCACATCATGAGTTGGCAAGGTAAAAGGCACCCATGGTGGAAACCCAAACAACATCAGCATCCAGGTATTAGCAGCATCCACTTTCAAATAAGGAACCTGGGAACCAGCACTTACCAGATCCTCATATGCAGCAAGGTACACAGGGTAATCAATAATGGCATCATTTCAGCCATGTCTAGGACCCCAATGGCAGTAGTCAGCTGTCCCAGAGGAATGGAATATGTGGAAACCACAGTGCTACCGACCTCCTAGACTGATCTAAGGACACTGCTGAGGACCCTGTAAGGCCTGGCACAGTGACCCCTGCTATAGGCCAGGTGTCACAACATCTGCTATAGGCCAGGCCCAACAGCACACCATGCTAGGGCATGGGCAAAACCAAACCAATTCCATGGGACATATTGGCCTGAGGCTGCACTAGGACTGTAAGTACACAGATGGTCGGGCCAGTAACAGAAAATGCAGAGCAAACTAACAGGTAACAAAATGCCAATCTGTCCATATTGCTCCACAGCCAGAACAACATACAACACTCTGGCCACACTTCAAGCAGACAGGAAAGGCCCTGCAGGTGAAGGAACCAGAATACTAGGAGGCCCTGAGGGGACTGGGTGTGCTAAAGCAGCAGCTGAGACCTCATCTTGTGAAACAGTCCTAGTAAGCATGAAATCTTTGGCCACAGCCACGACCCCTACCACATAAACAGACTCCTAGGTTGTGACAGAAACCAAGCAAGGCATGGCTACATCCATGAACCCAATGGACCCTCAAGTCTCAGGCTGTGGCCATAACCCCTGCTGATAGAATGATCCAAATAACTTCAGGGCCAGAGTTTCAAAAATGACCCTGGAACCTGCAGGCAGCATAGATGTAGTCCAAACACATGTATCCACCACTCACCAGGCTGTTTACTGCAGGACACTTGCCACTACATGTAGAGAGGACATATGGCAGGTGTGGCCTCAGTAGCAGGATGCAGCAAAATTAAGTGAGATGAAGTTGAATCTGTGACCCCAGTGTTTGTACCAGCAGACAGCACACCTTGGGCTGTAGCTCCGACCCTAGCCAAAGCAGTCCCCAAATGTCCATCAGGCTGGGTCCTCGACCTTATTGGTTAGCAGGTGTTGGTGACCATCATCATCATGAGTATTTGCATCAGACCTCAGGCACCTGCAACTGATCTGGCTACTGACAGTTGAATATGTGTCTCCATGCAGGTCTGCCTTAATTTGCAATTATGCCAACATAGTGTACAAGTGAAACTGAACTAATCAATACAGAATATCCATATGAAAAATCGTTCAATACAGGTATGGCAGAATAAGTACTGGTCAAGACACACCAATGCAAAGTAAAAACAGCTTTACTACAAGATACAAAAATACAATATTTAATAATTAAATATAAAAAAATTATTATAATAATGCACTTGATAGTAAATAATCCAGGTCACATACAGTATATGCCATAGGAATTCTAGTAAATGCTGGTAGATAATAATATAATACGAGCCATTAGTATAGTTAGTTCCAATGATTTCAATGCATATACTGTAAACAGAAAGAGACTCCTATGACTCGAAGTGTGTTTGTGGAACTACATGTCCCAAGAGTATGTAAACAGTCACAGACCCAATAAATAAAGGAAGCTGATGATATTACCAGAAGGTTCAGCTAGAGTAACGAGACCCCAGGTCCAACATGTAGTGGGGTTAACCACTGGGTGAGCTGATCTTTTAGGTTGGCGCTCACCATCACAGAACTTCCAGCCGAGATGAATGAGTGGTGCAGTCAGTGCTGTTATACAATAAGCTCCAGGCGCACACCGGGGAAAGTCTTCAGAGTAAAACAAGTGGCTCACATATCCAATAACGGCGTGATGCAGGTCCTCTGACTAGTTTCACCCCTAAATACAGGCTATTTCTTTTACTGCTTAATTAGCACCAAGTATACTGTTTTTTCTTAATTATGCCAATATGTCCTTACTGTACTTAGTCTGTGTTTGCATGTTTATTCCCACATTCCACCTCTCCAAGCGTAGGGAGGCGCAAGTACTAAATCTGCATACAGAACAAATCTGTGTATTTTACAGTAACAGGCCACACCACAACCTCAGATGTGAACTCATAGATTAAGTTTCCATGTCTTCACACAAGGTAAAAAGAGCAGAAATTGGACTTGTAACCTATGCACTTGAAGGAAATTAACAATGCTATCACAATTATAAGGCAACCCTCTCCTAATGACAAATTCCTGTTATTGCTGAATGAAGTGGCTGTTGAAAGGCTCTGAGACGAAGCAATTGTGACATGTACATTAATACAAAATGAAGCCATTACAATCCAAGCTTGTTATTATCACTGAGGATTAAACATTCTCAGACACTTTAATGCATATGTGTATTAAGGCAAACATTGGTGACAAGTCTTTGTTCTGTTTTTTAATCGCATTGTACTAGAAACTTTATGTGATTGCTTTTGGAGAGGCTTGAGATACAAAAGAGATAAGATTAGGATTAAATGGTGCAGCAGCTGATTTGACCAAAGTTTACATTGGGAGAAAATGGGACATAAATAGAACACTCACTGTAAATCTGTTACTATAATGATTCAGTTTGAGATGGTCAGGAGCATTCCAGATGTACTGTACTGTAAAGTGAAATATATGTGCAGTATACACCAATCAGCCATAACATTAAAACTACCTGCCTGATATTGTGTAGGTTCCCCTCATGCCACCAAAACAGCTCTGACCTGTCGAGGCTTGGACTCCACAAGACCACTAAAGGTGTCCTGCTGTATCTGGAACCAAGATGTTAGCAGCAGATCCTTTAAGTCCTGTAAGTTGTGAAATGGGGCCTCCATGGATCAGGTTTGTTTTTCCATCATCTACTACAGATGCTCGACTGTAATGAGATTTGGGAAATTTGGAAGCCAAGTCAACATCTTCAACACTTTGTCACGTTCCTCAAACAATTCCTTAACAATTCTTGCAGTGTGTGTGGGCGTAGTATGCTGCTGAAAGTGGCCACTGCCATCAGGGAGTACTGTTGCCATGTGATATACATGGTCTGCAACAATGTTTAGTTCTGTATGTGTCAAACTAATATCCACATGAATGCCAGCATGCAAGGTTCCCCTGCAGAACATTGCACAGAGCATCACTCTGCCCTGCCAGCTTGCCTTATTCCCATAATGCATCCTGGTTCCATCTCTTTCCCAGGTAAATAACGCACACATACTTGGCTATCCACATTATGTAAAAGAAAATGTGACTCAACAGACCAGGCCATGACCCTGTCACTGGTTCACCAGTTTTCTTTCTTTGGACCACTTTTGGTAGGTACTACCACTAACCAATTGACTTGACATTTAGCTGTCAATCAAGAAGGGACAGGCTGAGAGAGACTTGTGAGCTGAAATCTTGTGAGATCTAGAGAGAACTCCCAAAAAGCTTTGCTGAAAGGAGCATGTGAAGAGATGTGAGAGACATTTTGTGTTGGAGACAGCAGATGTAGCTGAGGAACAGACAAGCAGCAGGCTAGTTTGAATTACAGAGCAGTGTGCTAAAAAGTTTCCCCTGGGAATAAGTCAGAAATTGAGGTGTTAGCTGCACAAAGGCACTGGTGATGAGTCTAAATACTATATCATAGAAGTTGTCTGAGCCTATGCAGCAGTGTGGCACTATAAGCCTCAGCCAGCATCAGGACATAAAAGCACAGGGTGATTGAAGTGTGGAACACCAGTATGAAGATATCTTTGTTCCAGAACTGTAATTAAGACTGCAACAGACAAAAAGGGGTGTTGTTGTTAACCCCAGAAATTTGGAGACAGTGAAGGCAAGATTAAGGATTAGCCATTATGTCTGATGCAGATAATAACTGTCAGAACCTTACTGTGATTTGAAGAATAGCAAAACTCAGACTGTATCAAAGTGCCATTTAACTATAAGAAATAATAGTGTGCAGAAGCAGTATACAACCTTCACCTGCAAACCAAAGAGAGTCCAGCATGTAAATTCTGCTGCCTACTCAAGCAGTAACTCATTTAAGGAAACATTGTGACTGTTAAATATGGACAATTCTGTGGAAACACAGATCCCATACTGCCCGGAATGTCATTTGTCTCAACACCAGAGGATTAAATCACAACACGATTGCTATCACGTAGAGAGTGTTAGTCAGTGCAACTATTGTGCCAATATAGGAACTTCACTTTTAGGAGCAATAAGCTTTCTGTGGGATCTGCTGTATTTCACCTGTTCTTTAACCACTTAACTGACGACTGCTTTTTCCAAAAACCACTCAGAAATTGATGTTTTTTTTTTTTTACTGAATTAGGTCAAGAACATCTTTTTGAAACGTATCCAGCACAATTTTAAATATAAAAAAAAAATGTTAAAACACCGCATACCATAAAAATTGCAATTTTGGCCGATTTGTTCAACTATCTATAGAAACCATTGAATGTTTGAGGCCACAGCCACAGATGTTTCCTTAACATCGGTTCACGAACCATCAATGGTCCCACACCTCTGTTGGACCTTTCTGCACCCCGCCGCTGGATATATATATACACACACACACACACATACATACATATATATATATATATATATACATACAGTATATATATATATATATATATATATGCAAACATTTATATATATATATATTTTTATATACATGCATACATTTAAATCTACATATATATATATATATATATATATATTAGGGGTGAGCGGGTTCGGATTTCTGAAATCCGAACCCCCCCGAGCTCCCCCGATCCGAGGCCAATCCGAGTCAGGCTCGACTTTTTCCGCCTGACTCGGATCTGAAATCGAGGCAAAAGATCATCATCCCACCTTCCGGGTCTCGTGGGTTTGTATCCTATATAAGGTACCCGCGTTGGCGCCATTTTCTCACTCGGCTGTGGACAGTGAAGAGGGAGGGTGGGAGTTAGGGCTGGCTGGGCTGTGTAGTGTAGTGTAGTGCAGAGTAGTGTTGTGCTGTGCTGCGCTGTGCTGCTGTTGTCCATAGGGGCTGTGTCCACTACTTCAAAGTCCATAGGGGCTGGCTGTGTTGTGCTGTGCTGCTGTTGTCCATAGGGGCTGTGTCCACTACTTCAAAGTCCATAGGGGCTGGCTGTGTTGTGCTGTGCTGCTGTTGTCCATAGGGGCTGTGTCCACTACTTCAAAGTCCATAGGGGTTGGCTGGACTGTGTTGTGCAGTCAGTTGTCCATAGGGGCTGTGTCCACTCCAAAGTCCTGTGCAGTGTCCCAGTCCTAAAGGGGTGCTGTAGTGTTGTCCAGGGGGTGCTCGGTCCGTCAGGGGTGCTCCCCCCAAGTGCAAAAAAAATATATATTTTTTCTGTGTTTGTGAATTGTGTGCGCAGTAGCTGCACGTGCATCAACAAAGTAGTGCCAAGCGTGCGCCTGTGTCATAAGTAAAGGGCCGGCTGGCTTGACCGTTAAAGGGTGCTGTAACCCCCAAAGTACACTCCAAACCAAATAAAAAAATATTTTCTGTGTTTGTGAAATGTGTACGCAGTAGCCGCATGTGCATCAACAAAGTAATGCCAAGCGTGCGCCTGTGTCATAAGTAAAGGGCCTGCTGGCTTGTCCGTTAAAGGGTGCTGTAACCCCCAAAGTACACTCCAAACCAAATAAAAAATATTTTCTGTGTTTGTGAATTGTGTGCGCAGTAGCCGCATGTGCATCAACAAAGTAGTGCCAAGCGTGCGCCTGTGTCATAAGTAAAGGGCCAGCTGGCTTGACCATTAAAGGGTGCTGTAACCCCCAAAGTACACTCCAAACCAAATAAAAAAATATTTTCTGTGTTTGTGAATTGTGTGCGCAGTAGCCGCACGTGCATCAACAAAGTAGTGCCAAGCGTGCGCCTGTGTCATAAGTAAAGGGCCAGCTGGCTTGACAGTTAAAGGGTGCTGTAACCCCCAAAGTACACTCCAAACCAAATAAAAATATATATTCTGTGTTTGTGAATTGTGTGCGCAGTAGCCTCAGTGCCAAGCGTGCGCTTGTGTCCCATAAATAAAGGGCCGGCTGGATTGACCGCTAAAGGGTGCTGTAACCCCCAAAGGGCACTCTAAACAAAATCATTTTTTTTTTTTTGTGTGTTTGTGAATTGTGGGCGCAGTAGCCGCACGTGCGTCAACAAAGTAATGCCAAGCTTGCGCCTGTGTCCCATAAATAAAGGGCCGGCTGGATTGACCGCTAAAGGGTGCTGTAACCCCCAAAGGGCACTCCAAATAAAAAAAATAATTTTTTCTGTGTTTGTGAATTGTGTGCACTGTGGCTGCACTTGCATCAACGAAGGAGCAGTGCCAAGTGTGCGCCTGTGTCCCATAAGTAAAAGGCTGGCTGGCTTGTCCATTAAAGGGTGCAGTAACCCCCAAAGGGCACTCCAAACAAAATAAAAAAAAAAATATTTTTTTTTGTGTTTGTGAATTGTGTGCGCAGTAGCCGCACGTGCATCAACAAAGTAGTGCCAAGCGTGCGCCTGTGTCCCATAAATAAAGGACCGGCTGGATTGACTGCTAAAGGGTGCTGTAACCCCCAAAGGGCACTCCAAACAAAATAAAAAATATTTTTTTCTGTGTTTGTGAATTGTGTGCACTGTGGCTGCACGTGCATCAACGAAGGAGCAGCGCCAAGCGTGCGCCTGTGTCCCATAAGTAAAAGGCCGGCTAGCTTGTCCATTCAAGGGTGCTGTGACCCCCAAAGGGCACTCCAAACAAAATAAAAAAATATTTTCTGTGTTTGTGAATTATGTGGGCTGTAGCTGCATGTGCATCAACAAAGGAGCAGTGCCAAGCGTGCGCCTGTGTCCCATAAGTAAAGGGCCGGCTGGCTCATTTCTTAAAGGGTGGTGTAACCCACAAAGTGCACTATTCTCCAACAAAAATAAAATAATATTTTCTGTGTTTGTGTGCGCCTTAGCCGCATGTATATATCAATATAACATAAATGGAGGACCAAACTTTCTCCGATAAAAATAAAATAGAGAAAGATCAAGAACCACTTCCTCCTAGTGCTGAAGCTGCTGCCACTAGTCATGACATAGATGATAACATTCCATCAACGTCGTCTGCCAAGGCCGATGCCCAATGTCATAGTAGAGGCCACATACAATCCCAAATGACAAAGTTCAGGAAAATGACCTTGAAAAAAACATTTAAATCATCTGATGAGAAACGTAAACTTGCCAATATGCCATTTACGACACGTAGTTTCAAGGAGCGGCTAAGGTCTTTCCCTATGTTCATGACTAGTGGTTCAGCTTCACATGACGATGGAAGCCCTCCTCCCGCTAAAAAAATCAAACAAGTTAAGCTGGCAAAAGCACAGCAAAGAACTGTGCGTTCTAAGAAGATATCACAAATCCCCAAGGAGAGTCCAAGTGTGGTGGCGGTTGTGATGCCTGACCTTCCCAGCACTGGACGGGAAGAGGTGGCTCTTTCCACAATTTGCACGCCCCCTGCAAGTGCTGAAAGGAGCACCCACAGTCCACTTGCTGATATGCAAATTGAAGATGTCACTGTTGAAGTACAACAGGATGAGGATACTGGTGTAGCTGGCACTGAGGAGTAAGTTGGCGAAGAGGATTCTGATGGTGATGTGGTTTGTTTAAATCAGGCTCCAGGGGAGACAGTTGTTGTCCGTGGGATGAAAAAGCCCATCACGGTCATGCCTGGGCAGAAGACCAAACATTCCACCTCTTTGGTCTGGCAATATTTCTATCCAAATCCGGACAACAACTGTCTTGCCATATGTACCATATGTAAAGGTGAAATAAGTAGGGGTAGGGACGTTAACCACCTAGGAACATCCTCCCTTATATGGCACCTGCAGCGCGTTCATAAAAAGTTACTGTCAAGTTCAGAAACTTTGGCTAAGACCATAAGCAGTCCAGGGACACCTAAATCCCTTTTTCCCGTTTTATCCAAGGAATCGGTGGATGAGGAGGATGAGGACGACATCTTGCCTCCGTAGAGCCAGTTTGTGCAGAGACACATTAATTGCCAGCTTGTTTTGTGGGGGCCCAAACGAACCAATCATTTCAGCCACAGTCATGTGACAGACCCTGGCGCTGAAATGATTGGTTTGTTAAAGTGTGCATGTCCTATTTATACAACATAAGGGTGGGTGGGAGGGCCCAAGGACAATTCCATCTTGCACCTCTTTTTTTCTTTGCAGTATGTACTGTTTGGGGCCTAGTTTTTCAAACTGCCATCCTGTCTGCCACTGCAGTGTCACTCCTAGATGGGCCACGTGTTTGTGCCGCCCACTCGTGTCGCTTAGCATAGTCATCCAGCTACCTCGGTGCAATCTTTTGGCAATAAAAACAATATTATGAGGTGTGAGGTGTTCAGAATAGACTGGAAATGAGTGGAAATGAAGGTTATTGAGGTTAATAATTGCATAGGAGCAGAAAAACCCACAAATTCTGTGATTTAAGCTGTTTTTATGCTTTTTTTCAAAAAACAGATCCAAAACAGAAAACCCAGAACCCAAAACACAGAAGGGTGGTTTTGGCAAAACCAATCAAGATCCAAAACACGAAGAAAGATCCAGATCCAAAACCAAAACACGAAAAGTGGCCGGTGCACACCCCTAATATATATATATATATATATATATATATATATATATATATACATGTGTATGTGTGTGTATATATATATATATATATATATATATATGTATATATATTAGAAAAAATGGTGAAGGAACGGCGCCCTCTGTGTACCAGTTATTTTTAGATTGCAACAACACTGTTCATATAGAGTCCACATAATCTTTATCCTGACGGGATCTCCGTGTATAATGTCCCAGGTGTGTATCTCAAAAGAAGATAATAAAAACCAACACAGTGTAACCTGATAAAGAATCTTAATATTATATAGTATCTTAATATTATATAGTATATAAGACTATGCTATTGCACAGAAGTGATATGATCATGCCACAACCATAATTGGTGTCAAGAAAAATATTATGTGAAAACCAGCAAACACCAGCACCCAAATAAATGTGAGCCTTGTACCGGATGCTACTTTTCACACAGCAATGTAAAATAGGGTCTCTTCTCCTTAAGCACAACTCAGCTCCAAGGTAGATATGTAAATATAAAAGAGAGAGCCTCAAGATCGTGTGATACATTTTTAAACACACACAGTATTTAATTAGGAACACAATAAAGACTCGTACAATTTAAATATTAAAAACAGGCTTATCTGTCCAAAGTGTTGTGGAGGTAATTTACAGGTGGTCCAATCACCCACTCAATGCGTTTCGTCCCGCTGTAGTCTCTGGGGACTTCTTCAGGAGTAGATTTGACAGTAGAGATACTCTCATATAAATGAATGTATTTATACCCTTGTCTATTAGGTTAATTACCTGCTGCAGGTGTTTAATCGCGTCTTTTACTACATGTCTACGCATGCGCGAGAGTGCTCAACTCTCGCGTTGTTAATATTGGGATCGTGCTGTCTCAAGAAGGGGACTACTAGTATAAATGTCCAAATATAACATCAGCCGCGCAGCCTTGTTCTGAGCAGCTTAGTAGGAGACAATGTCTTTTGCCTCTAGGGTTAGTGTAATTTTCTTAGCCTTACGGCTCTGACAAAACATGACCGGCGTCCATGTTTAAGTAGTCCACGGGGGACGCCATTTTTGGACTGGCTTCTATTTGTAATAGAAGGATAGTGAACACTAGCGTGATCTCCTGGAGCAGGCTGAGAGTCTTAGAGGACTTAAACTTAAAGTGACAGGTGCAGTATACATTCATACAGGACTAATACTTATAAGAACATGAAAAATAATTAAATACATATATACATACATACTAGTAGAATTGTATTCAGCTGGATTTTGTTATGGGACTGATTGGTAGAAATGGGCTAGGGAGTTCTATAGAAGAGGTTTTACCAAGTGGAAGTTGGGCCCTTGTTTGATAGAAGTTAGGTAAGCTGTTTTGTAGAAAGGGGTCATTGTGTAGTGGAAAAGTAGAAGGACCAGCAGTGCTTGCTGGAAGTGGAGGAGGAAACAGTTGCCTAATTTCTCAAAAAGGTCCTTTAGGCTCCCTGAATATTTGGAAGAAAAGCTAATCTCCTGGGTTCCTGCTGAAACTCCTGAACTCCAGTTCTCTGCATAAACAATGGGTGTATATGAAAAATGAGGATTCTCCTCATGACACAAGTGAGTCAGCACAAGGCTTGCATTAGAATGAAGTAATTTTGCTCTTTAATATATCTTTTTTAGTAATTTATTAGACATCCAAAACATATTTGTTATAGTTTGAAACAGAGATTTTTGATAGTTAAAAAAATGTGAGCTTATTTATTAAACCCTATTAGTTTGATACAATGTTTATTCCAGTGTTTGGGATTATTTGCTTTGCTGTATTTATTCAAGCCATTATCACAAGCAATTTAACCCCATGCCTCTACATGGAAGACTTCAATACTTATAAAGCAGTGCAGCAGTCAAAAAGTTTTTCCAGAACAACAGTTTCAGATTATATAATTATTTTAAAGTATATCTCTATTTCTGACTGAATTATACAACAAACGCAAAAACTGCACTGAAGCCTATGAAAATTGAATAGCAACACTATCTGCTGCATTGGATACAAATTTGAGTGTGACAACTGATCACTAAGTGGTGAGTAGGTCTGAGAGAAGAGATGTTATTACATACTGTGGTATACAAACATGCTTTGACCACCATCTACTGTATCTCTCACTTTGACCAATGTCTGTCTATGGGACCGGTTGCAGGCCAGTCTCTGCTAATCAGCCACTGTATTTGACAGCATTTCACCACAAAGTCTACCTCTCCCTCTTGCACTGTCCAGTTCTCTCTCTCCTGCTTTCTGTCTTAGCTCCTCTTACACTGGGTCATTGATTATGTCTTCCATTTGTCCCCCTCCCCTCCCTTTAGACTATAAGCTCTACGAGCAGGGCCCTCCTCCCTCCTGTTCTCATTATCTACTTCTCTTGCTCACTAGCTGAACTCTTACACCTCCTCCTTGGGCTCTCTGCCCCTGGACTCAACTTCTGAAAACAACCTAGCACTGTTATTTCTGCTTACGCTAATAGGTACAGGTTTCAGCTTACGCTAAATATTTACATTGCACCCCTTGCATCAGTGGCTGTGTTGAGATTTGTAGTGTTATTTATTACATGTCTACTATGTTATCCTGTACTGTCTTATTGTTATTATTGCTTGGCCCAACAGATCAGCAGCATTCATCCCTGCCAGGTAATGCTGCAGATCAGCCAGGGAGACTGTGGGACTGATGCACAGACACAAAGTGGATTCCATTTTGGTTCAGGTCCCCACCATCATATAAGGTACATTCATGGAGCATCCTAGCTGTTCTTCCTATTTTTATTTAATACAATATAAGCCACATAGGGTATTTCTTGTCCATTCCATGTACTTTAAGATGTTTATTTGGAAGGGAGGGAATATTTTCCACCACCCCTATACAACAGGCTATAGGGTTTTCCCAAACCGAATCCTGGCAGATCCCACTCTACTTTGAAGAGACTCAGAGGCAACACAAAGAGAATAGCTATTTAGAAGAAGCAAGTATAGTATATCATGACCGTGTCACCTTGTCATCTATTTTATCTAACTACCCATAATACTGATGAGAAGGTGTTACATTATATTTTTGGTTATATGTACACTGAAATATTCTGAAATTTTTTTATTAAACACTCAAGAGCGCCATTTTTTTCAGAATTTATATATTTGGATCATGGAACACTATTCTAAATGGGGGTCCTTGGAGTGCACATTTCTTTCAACATTATATATATATATATATATATATATATATATCCAGTGAGTACTCAAAAAGAGTGTTCAGCACAGCTGGGAACCTTGTCAACTTCCTCAAAATGTGGAAAAGATGATGTCCATCAAAATTAACTACAAATTCTGCGCCAAGTACATCCAAAAATTACAGAGACACCTGCAATAGTGAATTCTAGTGGGGACAAATTATTATAGTGCGAAGATGATATATACACTGATAAGGGTGAGGAATTGTATGATAATGGCGACAACATCTTGCCTCTGTAAAGCTAGTTTGTGCATGTAGAGAGCATTGCCCTTAATGTCAGATTGTTTTGTGGGGGCCCAAACACACCAATCGCTTCATGATTGAGGATATTGTTGATGAAGGTGTTGGTGGTGAAGATGGGAGGTACTTGGATCTAGCAGAGAGAAGGGATGCTGGACTGATTGTTGGTATTTTTTTAGTCAAAAAATTTTTGAAAAAATGTTTTTGATGGATGCGCTGAAGTTGATGTAACAGGGAGGAGGTACCCAGATGGTTAAGGTTCTTACCTCTACTTACACTGGCTTTAAACATGGTACAGATGGCTTGACAATTGTTTTCCGGATTTGGTTCAAAATAATTCCACACATAAGAAGTGGATTTTTTTGCCTTGTGCCCAGGCATGACAATGGGTTTTTCCTTATCATGGTCAACAACTGTTTCTTACACTGGTGCCTGATTTACACAAACAACATCCTCATCATCAACATCCTTATTGGTGTCAGCTACACAAATATCCTGCTCATCCTGGTGCACTTCCACATCAGCATCCTCAATTTCTATGTCAGAATTTTCACTTGTGCTTACATCATCATAAGAGGCAGAACCACCAGTCATAAATGAAGGCCGAGGCATTAGCGTTTCTTTTTCACTTTGTTTGGTTAAAGGCATATTGACAATTTTATATCTTTCTGCAACTAACTTTTCCTTTACCACTGTAATAGATTGCTTATTTGATTTTAGATGCCCTGACCTAAACCCTGTATGCTCTTGGACATCAGTCAGTAGATGATGTAAACGGACTAGTATTGTCATGACTGGTGGCACTGGCAGCAGCTCCAGCACTAATATGTGGCTCCTGCTGCCCTCTCAACTGTTCGTTCTTCATATCAACAAACACGAACAAAGTGGGGTACAGCATATATGTCAATTTGTATCAATTTTAAATATTTCACTGTGGAATCAAAGACATACAGTGTCACAATATTTTTTAAGAATACACTGCGCTTCCACTTACAGTGTGACAATACGTGTTGAATATTACACTGCGGTTCCACTTATAGAGTCACAATATTTTTTATGAATACACTGCGTTTCCACTCAGTGTCACAATATTTTTTATGAATACACTGAGCTGCAGCTTACAGTGACTCACAATATGTGTTGAATATTACACTGCGTTTCCACTTAGTGTCACAATATTTTTTTCACATTGATCCGCCCTTTTACCCTCTCTAATAAGAGCTATAAACATTTATTTAAGATGTTTTTATTGATTTTTAACATGTTTTTGTCTTAATATGAGGATTGCTTACACATAAAAATCAGTGCTCGTTTATATAATTTACAGTCTGAATCAAAAACAACTGAGCTGCTTACACACATCACAAGTGCAGGAAAGTTTTTATAATTGTGATATTCAGAACCTGTCATCATTCTGGTGTCAACATTCTAAATGTCAATATTATGACCAGATCCCATACAACTACCGCTATGCATTTTAACCTTTATAGGTTGGGAAAAAGTAGTGATCTGGGGATACTGCTCTAACTGCTAAGCACCACAAAAAGAATGACATGGTGTCACAAGTTAACAGATACTAGTATAACATATGTATTACTATAATTGTATACATTTTGGGAATATTTCTCGTTATAGTTTAATAACGTTACTATCAAATCAGTTTACTATGGCCAACAGGACCCATTTCTTTTCTCCACAATTGCTATCCTGACCATGAAGATTTTCTTAGTACTACTTTCTATTCTTAGTACTTATAAAGGCACTGATAACATTGTATATGGACCACACTACATTAGTATCCAGTTATAAATGTGTCATTTTTCCATGTTTGCTAAATGACACTGGGAAGAATAAAACTTTTATGGGTGATTCAAAATAGTGTAATACACATTACGTGTATGTGCCTCTCTATGAATTACTATGGATAGTAACTCAGAGTATAGCCATAAAGGACCCTCTGGCTACAAGAAGTTGACAAATGTGGCCTAAAATAAAAGTGATGCTGCAAACTAAACACATGTAAAAGAGAGCCCAGTGACAAATGACTGAGGAAAAAGACACACACACGAGGGGAAATATTAAAGATGTCCCCTCAGGAAATCAGCAAGGTCACTTTGCTCTGGTTGCTCTGTTTGACAGTTTTATGTCCACGTAATAAAGAGCACATCTCCATCAGCTTGCAGGGTCTGGGAATGGAACTGTGTGACTTCTCCTATCTCAGGTTTAATTAACCAGCTTTTTGCTAGAGTTTGTCTCTTCTTCACAGTTCCAATTTAGACTTTGGGTGGATCCTGAGATAATGACAATACTCCCATATTTACAGTGACACTTTTTTGAATCTTCTGGCTTCATGCATCATGTAGTGCTCATCTTTTACGTACATTTTAATTTTTTTGACTGTTTCTCTGATACAGCTGGTGGCTCTATGGTGCTTTTCTCTGTCCTTTATATTCATGTATTTCTACACTTGTACAGAGCACAGCTTTAGCAAAATGTGTGAGGAAGCCATTTTTGGAAATGTTGATATTGTTCGTTGTTTTGTCAGTGTCTATGGAATAAATTTGACCATGGAATATTCTCCATAAACTGTAAGCTGACCATCTGCTTAGGCTCAATCACATGCAGTATTAACGTTACAGCAACTCTCAACTCGACCTAGATATAAACACATAGATGATTTTGTTTGGCAATAAATATAAAATAATAATTTATATAAAAATGTGCAACAACCAAAGTATTCCAAAAAGCAAAGGGCACTCTAGTTCAACATAAAAAAATAATATACAGTAGCTACGACAATCACATTTTATTTGATATATATATTAAAAAATGCTTCAAAGCCTCCCAGACTAACTTCTGAGTAAAATATACATAATGTGAAATTAAAAAATAAACAAAGTTTAACAGGACAACATACAACACAAAGATTTAAAAATACAATTCAGTTATCAAATATCAGTTGTGTGAAGCAAATCACTAATTATCACAATTGGGTCCTAATGTGTTAGCAGTACAAATACACAATCATTTTATCTGAACTGGGTGATAACACAAGGAGCAAATCCAACAATATGATAGAATAATGATCAGTGTAACACAAATGGTGATATACTAAGTAGTAGTTATTAGTACAGTAGATAAAATCTCTTCTACTACTATGTAATTTTTGATGCAAAGGCAACAGAGATTGAATTCTATTGTAATGAACTTCAGGAGCGAAATATACTATAGAATGTATTATTTCACCAAATTAATGTAGCTGTAACACAATTGTGTGTAGTTTATATGGAACACATATGAATGCTTTTAAAGTATTGTGTACTTTAAATCAGGCAAATGTCACTGGTTGTAAAGGTAGTGAGATACACAGGCTGATTTGCTAATTCCACAGTCATTCATATTAATGATACAGTATATGTGGCTGCATGACAAATATATAAAAAAGACCCTCAGATCCCATGCTGCTGACTCACAATTGTCTATTGAAGATCATGAAAGATGATGTTTGTCCATGAAAGATGACATTTTGCCTCTTTCTGAGATATGATTTTTGGCAGGAAAAGTCCAAATTTGTCAAGTAAATACAAACTAATCCGAGCCTGTACATCTCTAATGTGAACTGATATAAGTTATCATCAAACATGATAACCTCATCCTAGAATAATGTAACAAAGACATCAATTCTCTACTCTTAAACTTAAGATATACAAAATAGGAGAGAATAGATTACCTTTGAAAACTATACGAGAGAACTGAAGAGCATTGAGAGAAACATACTTGAGAAGAAATATACAAAATCTGATCAGGATATGAAAGATTGATCCACGGAACAGGTCTCTAGATGGTATAAGAGATTATTTGGTCAGAGGTCAGCAAATATACAGGGATCTGCCTAATACTCTTCATCAGGAATAGATTCATCCAATCTTGATGATCTAGAAGAAGTGGGAAGCAATCAGGCCAAAGGGAGATCCCAAAATCTCATAGAAAGGGACAACTGAGGAAATTATAAAGGATGATTGCACGATGGTTGTTAATTTGACAACTAAAAATACTTACCAACCAACACATTGAACGGGATGCAGTTTATTTACCTGCATCTGGAATTCTGACACTGGAAGCCCAACTCTGTACTAAAGATTTAGGGTGTGGGAAGGAGGGGTTAGAGTTAGGCATCAGCAGGGAGGGTTAGGGTTAAACACCACTCTAACATCAGTATTTAGTCCACATGCAATACATCCAGAGACATTACATACCGATTCTCATTGAACAACTTAGAAAAGGTCTGTCTATTTTCCAACCCACCATATGAATAGTTTTATGTGGAAAAAAAAGAACTTAAATTATTTGGTTGGAATCATCTATGGGCTACACATTTTACCAGGAAAAATGACACCAGCAGTACATTGATGGTCACATCAATTGATATTACAGGACAAGAACAATCGATATTTAGAGATATTGAGAATGACAATGAACATTGAGAATCCCTCCTAACCGAGGATGAACATTTAGCCATTGACATTTTAGAGGAATTGCATTTTGAATAACTCTCCAATTCTGAAAAAATAAGACACAAAGGCCCATATGTAAAATTAAATCTGTGTTGTTTTCACCAGAACATGCCAGTAAAGAAGCCAGTTTCTTCATGAACCAAGGATCTAAGGATTTTGCCAATCTATATCAAAGGAGACATCGTAAAGTAACCACACCATCTATACTTTGAGTAAAAAACAATATCAAGTTCTGGACGAGTTCAAACATTAAAACGATGGGATCATCAAGCCTTCCTACAATGGGGGCAACATCGTCTTATGCCCAAAGTAAGAGTAGTTATGTTAGACCATGCAACAGTTTAAGGAAACTACTTATTATCAACCACCTTAAATTATTATCATGCACAATAAAAAAATATTATTGACAGGGCACTGGATCAAGGTACCATTAGCAGAAATGGCCAGTTTCCTATGATCACCACATCCAACTATTTGGATACTCTACCTATTACCAAAGATAGACAAAAGCAAACAACAACCCCCAGATAGACCTATTGTAATTGGTAACAACAGGCTGACAGAACAGGAAAGTGTGTTTTTGAATACACATTTGAGAAAGTTTGCTGTTAATTTATCATTTTACCTACAGGATACTGCAGATATTTTGAGAAAACTATATGACATTAATCTGGACATTAATTTGAACATTAATTGCTGGATCATATGTGACATAAAATCATTATGTATGAGCATGGCACACAAATCAGGAGCGGGACATGATAGTTGATACCCAACGGATGGGACATTCCATTTCTGAAATTGTGCGGACATTCAACATTATTCGATCTACGTTGTCACACGTGTCACAGAAACACCTCATAGAAGGCATTATCACCCACCATGGATAGCAAATGGTCAAAAACAGGTGCTTATTGATTGTGACCAGCAGCTTCAGGCCTGAATTGTCCGTGGTAACAGACAAGCGACACTGGCTCAAATCACATCCACATTCAATGCAGGAGGTACCAGATTCATATTCAGCAGGTCAGTGCAGTGTTCTTTAGCTTTCATAGGATATGGGAGCAGAAGATCCAACACATTGCCTCTGTTAACACTACAACACTGGACACAGCACTTGACCTGAGCTTTTGACACTGTAATAATAATACAGATGAAGCCAGATACAGATGAATCTGTAATAATACAGATGAAGCCAGTGGATTTTCGTGGACAGAGGTCCCTATTGGGGAGACATTAAGTTTCTCGGAAAGTGAAATTGAATCTGTATTATTTAAGGAAAGATTGGTGGACAACATGGGAGATACTTCACCAGAAGAAATCCTAAATAATTTGTTAAAATATAAAAAGAAAGAAATTGACTATTTACTACATGGGATAACATTATCAGAGTACCTAAGGGAGAAAAAAATCCCAAGGGGCTTTCGTGTCCGCAACTCCCCTACTATAGGGAGACTGAATAAGGAATTTGTGAGGCGGTGGATAGCTGTCCTCAACAAGTGCTCCTTAGATTTAATGACTTTGGTTGTTGAGGAGTCAGCTAGAGAACTTGCCCTTGTGAAGCAAAAAATTACTGATTACATGCACTCCAATAAGTCTCACCTACAAGGTGATTGGGGTAAATGTGAATTGGATAAATTACATCAACAAGTGGAGAATTATAAAAAAGAACTGATCCTCTTCAAAAAATGAAAATTTGAAGTTGTTAACAAAGATTACGAAGAAAGGAGAGTATATCGTTGGTTGTCAGGGGGGACAGACACAAAGGTACGACATGTACAACAACGACGCTTTCATGGACAGAGGGATAGAATGGACAACTATTCATCTAGTGATTTACCCTCGACCTCTGGTGATGAAACCCCTGGTAACAAGGCACGGGTTCCATATCAAAAACCCCCTTTAGGAGTGAGGACCCGCGCAGGTCGCGGAAGGGAAGGAGACACAAAAGAAGGGGAGGACAGAGGTGCCATAAAAGGAACCAAAGGCAGGGAACGGAGGAGATGAATCTTATCTACAATCTATCTAGCAGGGATCTAACATGTGCCGAAATTAGGGTATTAAACAAAGGGTTAGGATATATACCAACTAATAAATTAAGCTCACTCAATTGGAAAATTGATCAACAGCATTTAAATAGACAATTGAAGTTAAGAGGATTTTTTGACAGTAAAAATTTGAGTACAAATCCTAAAAAAGAAGAACCCTTTAAAACAAGATCTAATTTTGAACCCTCCCTTAACAACATCGGCATTAATAGTTTCATGAAAGCTCTAGATGTACGTGTTTCTGGTACCCTGAAGGAGGACACTCCCCATAGAAACAATCTTACCAAGGAGGAATGGGATGCTTTGAGACACCTTAGTGCGTATAAGGACATTGTTGTAAGACCAGCGGACAAAGGGGGAGGGGTTGTTATACTGGATGTGGATAGGTATAGCCAGGAGATTTACAAACAAGTTTCTGAAGAATCAGTTTATGAAAAACTTAGGAAGGATCCAACTGATGCCTTCAAAATCGAGTTAGATAATTTACTCATTGCATCAGTGAATGGAGGTACCATCACCAAGGAGACATACAACTTCCGGAATACTGATTTTCCAAGGATACCGCTCCTTTATTCGCTACCCAAGATCCACAAAAGTCCCTCTGATCCCCCTGGACGCCCTATAGTGTCGGCGAGAGGTTCTCTATATAGTAATGTCTCACAATTTCTAGATCATTTTTTGCAGCCCTGTGTCCAAGCGGGTGATACTTACCTTAAAGATACAACAGACTTATTGTTAAGCTTATCCAGATTGGGTGAAGTACCCTCCAGAACATGGCTCTGTACTTTGGACATCTCCAGCCTTTATACCAACATCCCCCATATAGGGGGTTTGGAGGCTGTGAGGGATTTAATTACTGACAATGAGCTATATCAAGGTCCCCGCGTTGACTTTTTTCTAACACTGCTGGATATGACTTTGAGAAGAAATTATTTCTACTTTGATGGATACTATTACATCCAAAAAAGCGGCTGTGCCATGGGGTCGCATGTCGCTCCGACATATGCTAATGCATACATGGCAAAGGTAGAGAAAAATTTCTTCTTCAACAGGGATGTGCGTGACAGAGTCTTGTTTTATAAGAGATATATAGATGATGTGATTCTCTTTTGGAAAGGGGAATGTACTGAGCTTATGGACATAATTGAAGGGATCAATGCATTGGACCACCCTATCAAATTCACCTATAACATGAGCCTTGAGGAAATCAATTTCCTGGATGTTACAATCAAAGTGTCTGACAACGTTCTCTCTACAAGGGTCTATTCGAAACCAACCGATAGGAACACCTTATTGAGAGCCGATAGTTTCCACCCAGCCTCAACAATCAGCAGTTTGCCCTTTTCGCAGCTATTAAGGGTAAAAAGAATTACAAGTGATCCCTCAATATTAGATAGTGAATTAGATAAAATGTTGAACAAATTTAGAGCTAGAGGATATGCTGAAAAAGTACTACAATCTGCTCGAAGAAAGGTTGATACAATATCTAGAGAAGAGACACTTAAACATAAGGATAAGGACCAATCGGAGGATGTTCTGAATTGGGTATATACCTACAGCACGGCACATGGAACCATTAGGAAGGCCTGCAAGGAACTCTGGCCGATAGTACAGAATGACCGGGACTTAACAGTGTTTAGAAAGACAAGGATTAGGCCATGCTATAGAAGAGGGAAGAACATTAAAGACTGGGTGGTTCGTTCCGATGTAACAGAACTGAATAAGTCATCTCAAGTAGTGTGTAGACCTACCAATGGGTGCTTTAAATGCTTAGGATGTACGACATGTGGCTATATGCTGACGGGAAAATGTTTTTATCATCCACAGTCAGGACAAAAGTATGAGATAAGGCACCGACTGACCTGTACCAGCACTTTTGTCGTTTATCTTATTAAATGTCCCTGTGGACTCTGCTATGTAGGGAACACCATGCGTTCTTTTAAGGAACGCATGGCCCTACATAGGTCAGCTATTAGATCAGCACTCAGCGGGAAGGGGTCTGAACAACCTGTTGCCAAGCATTTTTTGGAAGCTAGGCACAACCTCTCAAGTTTGAAATATATGGTAATTGATCAGGCCTTGGATGATGGAAGGAGGGGTGATAGGAATAAAAGGTTGTTAATGTTAGAATCCAAGTGGATTCATAATTTAGATACTGTCAGACCCAAAGGTCTTAATGATCAGCTTAACTATGGTATTTTTCGTTAAGATTTAGCTCTGACATTATTTAACACCCTATATTTACTATTTATCCCAGTAATAAACTTAGTGATACTATCAAGTGGTTAATTTTTTGATATATTGAATCTCCTTAATACAGGTACCGTTAGTTTTATTATGTTTTTTGTTTTGTATGTTTTGTATATTATACACGATTGTTTGTTTAGTACATGATACACGATGTATGATTATTATATTTGTATCTTCACATGGTGTTTTTTTCTCCCTGGCAGGCGTCGGGTCTCTATGGCAACGATGACGTCACCGGTGTGCTGACACGCTTCCGGCGTGACCGGAAGTGATGCACACGGGACGGGACGCGACCAACGGGACCCGGCGTGAGTCTAAGGAGGACAATGGGTATTTAAGGTAAGATGGTACACTTATTTTGTTTATGTATGTGCAGCCTGACGACGGGCAATAAAGCCCGAAACGTTGCAGCAATGATTGTGTGATCTACATTTTTTTGAGACCGTCGAGTGCAGCGCCTGGTTGAATATATATATATATAATCAACATGTGTGCTAATGACAAATAAAGTCCAAAATGGACAAACAGAACATGTACCGTATATACTCGAGTATAAGCAGAGTTTCTCAGCACATTTTTTGTGCTGAAAAAGTACCCCCTCGGCTTACACTCGAGTGAAGTGTAGCGCTGACCGGATGGAGTTCGGTCAGCGCTACACAGCACAAACACACAGCCGCCGGAGCCGGCAGCTGCGTGTTTGCTGTAATCAGCAGCCGCTGAGAGTCTGTCAGACTCTCACCGGCTGCTGCTGTTCCCACTGCGGGAGCCAACTTCCGACTCCGGCAGTGGGTAATGGGAGAGACGTCATGAGTAATGATGTCTCTCCCATGCAAAGCAGCCGGAGGAGCTGTTAGCGGCGGGACCAGGAGCAGGGGTTTCAGGTAAGTGATTTTTTTTTTTTTATTCTTATTACTTTTCTCTCTACTGGGGGGGGACTACAGGGGGCAATTACTACAGGGGGCACTACCAGGGGGCAATTACTACAGGGGGCACTAAAAGGGGTTATTACCACTGGGCGAACTACAAGGGGGGGATTACTACAGGGGGCACCAAAAGGGGGGATTACCACTGGGGGTACTACCAGGGGGGGATTACTATAGGGGGCACTAAAAGGGGTTATTACCACTGGGGGAACTACCAGGGGGGTATTACTACAGGGGGCACTACCAGTGGGGATTACTACAGGGAGCACTACCAGGGGGGATTACTACAGGGGGCACTAAAAGGGGGGATTACCACTGGGGGAACTAAAAGGGGGGATTACCACTGGGGGCACTACCATGGGGGGATTACTACTGGAGGCACTGAAAGGGGGGATTACCACTGGGGGCACTACTAGGAAGGATTACTACCGGGGGCACAACCAGGGGGAATTACTACTGGGGGCACTACCAGCTGCTGCCATTTCCCACCCTAGGCTTATACTCGAGTCAATAAGTTTTTCCAGTTTTTTGTGGTAAAAGTAGGTACCTCGGCTTATATTCGGGTCGACTTATACTCGAGTATATACCGTAAGTCCAAATACTCAGTCCCACTTAATGATACCATTGTCTTATAAACACTTGATGAGAGTCACATTCAAGCAGGATCCAAATTCAACCAGGATCCACTGTACTATGATCCACAGCTTTCTTCTATAAAGAATCCTGAGATCCCACAGGTGTTTAAATCTGAAAAAAATACATAGTGCATACAAATTTTATTTATAAAACATCCACTAAAAACACTTGTCTCAAGGTGTGACTCATACATATAATATTTTCATTTTTGGTGTATCACCATATCCACACTGTCCTATCGGGTGCACGCTCATTCTCAATATATCTGACCCACTATTTCCTTCTGTGTGTAACTAGTCATGAATGCAGTCCCAGTTTAAGGCACTTTAGCAGTCCATTCTCATATCCTACCACAGTGGAAAGCAAGGTTCAGAGCAGCGTTCAAACAGTCAACAAACCAAGTCCCAACATGTTTCATCAGAAACTGCATCAAAGGGCTAGTTCTGGTGATGTATTGCTTTAGCTAAAAAGCTCTGACAAAGAATGAAAACTTAGTCCTCTTCAGCTGCAGTTCCTACCCTCTTAGATGAGGGGGGCAGCCACCACTAAAAATGGTAGGGAGGGTGCAATTACTCACCTGCTCCTCCTGGCCAGGTCCCGGTGCCTGCGCAATTGATCTGTCAGGCACTGGGATCAGCGCATGTGCACTAGCATCAGAGAGCCACTGGCATCCAAAGGGCTGCATTGTCTGCAGCCAGTTAGGGCTGGCTGAAAGGCAGAGTAGCGGCTTCCTCCTGGAAGCTGCTCTCTGCTAATAGCAGCCTGGATTGGCAGTCCCAGGGGGAGAAAACACCTCCCCCAGGGGTTGCCTGTTGTGTTGTGTATGTGACTGGCAGGTGGTGCTAGGAAGCCACTGCCAGTCACACAGTGTAGCTAGTGCAGTCACTGACTACACTGAGGTGGTGGATTTTACCAGTACTGGGGGGGGGGGGGCAGGCTACAGCCTCGCAGCCCCTAGGCACAATCCACCACTGGTCCTCTTAGTCAGCAGCTATTGCCATGTCCAGCAATTAACAAAACTGAATGTTAAAACTCTCATTTAAGACAATTGTTTGATCTCGATTTAAAACGTTGTGGTCCTGCTTCACTGTTTCTGGGTCCTATCACAATTTATGCTTTTGAGCTCCCCACAGGCCTCCCAACATAGCATCAGACCATCCCATATGCCCTACACATACACCCTGACAAGTCACACTCTTATTTTCAGTACTGATAATGCTTGTAAATACATTTCCTTGATTTCAAATAGCCAAAAGGCACAGTGCTGGTGCAGAGAGAGGGGTAAGGGCAGGCAACAGTTGGGACAGTGCTGGGGGTGTGGTTAGGTTGCAGCTTGGGCAGTGCTGGGGGCAGTACATTTTATATTTTATTGGTAATTCTTCTTTAAATTCCATGCTATTTAGTGGAATCCTTAAAGAATTTATAATAAATTATTTTGTTGGGAACATGAGTAAGTAAGGTTAAGGGGCTTAAGTCAAACACTATAAAATATTCCTACTAATTGTCAGAATTAATTGCTAAAAAAAAAAAAAACAATTCTCTGCAGTGCTACAGTCAAAATGATGCAATAGAATATAGAGTTTTGCATGACAAGTCATGTTAAGAAAGTACATTCACATGATTAAAGACATGACAAGATCTCAAACTTTTGCAATGATACTTATTTAATCACAAAGACGACTTGTACTTTTTTTTATCTAAAGTGAGCTTCAGCACAGACATAATAGGTAGAGATACTGTAAAATTAAAGAGTTTTATGATAAAGCAAGACATGCAGAGCATTATACCTGATGTCTTGGTGGGTGAATGAGAATGTTGACAAGGTTGGCTCATTAGAGGCAAATGGTGTGCTAATGAGGGGCACTGACAGGGCTACAATCCATAGTCATTAAAAATAAACACACTTTCAGAATCAAGTAGTGTTTGAATTAACATCAGAGGGACTCCATTGGGTACACGGTTTGTTTGATGAGAAGGAGGGAGTAGACAAAAGCAATTTTCTTTAATGGACCTGTGTACAGTTAAATATATCATTTTGACTGAATTTTATAAAACTATACCTCACCCTAATTTATTTACAAATAGAACAGAAATTGCAATATTGTGTTATACAGTACAGTATGAAGGGTATCTCCATTTTCCTATTCTTATAGCCTTCAACATAATACTGTAGGTCATACACCTATACTATTACTAATGTTTAATACTGCACTAAATCACTAATAGCTAAAGCTGCATCTGTGGTATAATCAATAAGGTTCACAGTTACCATAATACCATGGTCAAAAAGAACACAATATTGCATGCAGCCCATTACATTTTTTTTTTTTAAATATTAAACTGTATAGTATGTGACTTTCCACAGGTAGGTTTCATTTTAGAGAGTAGCTGTCACCATAAAAGACCACCAGTAATCTGCAACCAGAGGCATAACTAGGGTGGGGTGAGCGGGTCATGTGACCTGGGCTCCATGGCAGGCCCAGCAGAGGGGCGCACTGCCATCCAGGGCAGTACCAACTGGTGCTGCACATCCCAGCTCCACTGGGCAAATTCATGGGCCCCCATTTTGGCATCATGCCACGCTACATCGCTGAGAAGCAGAGGAACTGCTGTGTGAAGAGGAGCAACATCCAGAAGAGAATAAAGTAAGTAACTGGGCTGGAGCTGGAGGGATGTTAAGGTCTGGAGTGACACAGAGAGCCACATAGAGACACAGGCGGCCTTGTAGTGACACAGGGGGCTGGAGAGACATGGGATCTTCAGAGATACAGGGGGGCCTGGAGTGACAGATGAGTTTGGAGAGACACTTTTGGCCCTGGAGTAACACAGGAAGGCCTGGAAATACACAGGGGTGCTAGAAAGACACAGAAGGGCCTGGAAAGATACAACATGGGTCTGGAGTGACACAGGAGAGCCTGGAGCAACACAGGGAAGCCTGGAGTGACATGGAGGCTTGGATTGATGCATGGGATAATGGAGAGACACAGAGGGTGGCCTGGAGAGATTAATGGGGGCCTGGAGAGATACAGGGGAACCTTTAGTAGGGGCTTGGAGTAACACAGGAGGGGCAATAGAGACACAAAGTGACATGGGGCCTAGAAAGACAGAGGGGTCACATGGGGGGCCTGGAGTGACACAGTGAGGAGCTGGAGTGATACAGGGTGACCTGGAGTGACACATGGGGGCTGGAGTGATACAGGGGAGCATGGAGAGACAAAGAGGGGTGATGTGGGGCCTAAAGTGACATAAGGGGCCTTAAGAGATACAGGGGGCCTGAAGTGACACAGGGGATCCTGGAGTAACACAGATAGATTACATAAAAGACCTGCAGATACACAGGCAAGCCTGGAAAGATACAGTGGGTAACACAGCAGGGGGCATGAAGAGATGCATGGGGGGCTGAAATTACATAGGGGTGCCTAGAGTGACATGTATGGAGGCTAGAAAGACACAGGGGTGACATGGGGGGGGCTTGGAGTGAAACAGGGGACCTGGAGTTACACAGGGGAGCATGGAGTGACACAAGGGGTGCAACAGGGAAGGCCTGGCGCATCACTGGGAGCCTGGAGAGACACAGGGAGAGCCTGAAGATAAACAGGGTGGCATGGAGTGACATAGAGGAGCCTACAGAGATACAGTAGGGGATAGTGCTGGAAAGGCTCAGAGATGACTGGAGACACTGGGTAGATGATGTGTGTATAGCATACTTACCTAATCTCCCAGAGTGGACAGGATTCTCCTGAATCTTTGGTGCTGTTCCTAGGTACTTGGGAGAGCATTCAAGTCTGCCAAGTACCACCCATTTTCTGAGTAAATTGGGCGGACCAGGCAATAAATGATGTGATTTATGCTGAATTGTGTCATAATAGCCACGCCCTTTTCTTTACAATGTCAGTAATCTCGGTATTGTAAAGCAGGGGGCAGGACCACAATGCTGTGATCGTGTTGTCACACTCCCACACTGCCATCTTTGTCATGCCACACCCCCAACATGCCCCTTGCTGTGCCAAACTGGCTGCCTCTTCCTAGAGGGGGCAGCCAGAATGTCATCATCTATGATATATAGTAAATTGTAATCTAGATAACAAAGGAAGGTGCCCCAGACTGTTATTTTGCCTAGGGCCCAATGGGGTCTTAATCTGGCTCTTTCTGTCTGACTATCTGAGTCAGTCATGTTAAGGAGGATGGTGAGCCATACTTATAACACTCTTAGTTGCCTCTGTCCATTTTCCATGGTCCTAGCCTAGCTGTAAGGCATATTTAATTTGTAAAAAGCCACCCTGGGGCCTCCCCTTGGCTTCAATAGTTAAAAAACAAAAAAAATCCCTCAGGCCTTGCTTAATTAGTTTAAAAAAAGTAACAGGCAACAATAAAAGTTTATGTTTTTGGAAAACAATGAAGTGGATAGTGAGCGCCAATAGTGCTTTATAAATAAATATGAATAAATTATATAAGAATAGTATTAAACACAGATATTCTTTTGTGGATTCGGCACCAGTAACAAAAGTCAAAGCCACAGTGACAATACCACCTTTGGTAAAAATTTGCGAGAAGCCCAACACTGATAATCGGGCGTCCGCTCTTTGTCAACAGAACGTAGTACTGGTGATATACTACCTAATAATTTTAAAACAAATGGAGGGTTTGCCTAGGGCCCAATGGGGTCTTAATCTGGCTCAATGAGCGACAAACTCTGCTAATAAAATGTGCAAATTTAAATTATGTGCAAATAGTCACATAAAGTGCTTAGAAGTGCATAAAGTGCTAAACAGTGTTATTCTGAATTAAAATAACCATGCAATAAATGTCAATAAATATGAATTAAAATCATCAAAATTTAATACAGAGATTTAAAACAAGCAAGGTAAACAATGAGTTCAATAAGCAATTAAAAAATAGTTAACATTTAAAAGGAGAAGGTAAGCATCATCGCATGATATATAGGCATTAAAAAAGGGTAATAGCTTATCTGAGTCCAGATTCAGTAATTATAAGGGCAAGAGATAAGGTACCCAACGCGTTTCATCAGTAGACTTCTTCCTGGAAGTCTACTGATGAAACGCGTTTGTTATCTTATCTCAAATAGTCACTTTATGTGACTATTTGCACATAATTTAAATTTGCACATTTTATTAGCAGTTTGTCATTCATAGTCAACCCTCCATTTGTTTTAAGAATAGTATTAATTAATAAAATGGCAGTGTGTGTAAAAAGAATATGTAAACATTTATGAAAGTGCCAAGTGTAAAAATCAACCTTTAAATTGATGGTGTTCAGATAATGCTAGGTGCACTTTATTACAAACCGCTTCAAAAATGTATCCACCGTTACCCAATGCATATCCCTTTGAAGAAGTATTATCTAGATGAAACGCATTGGGGGCTTCATCCACTTACTCTTCATGAACTTTTACCACCCTTTTAAGATAAGCCTTTTACCATCCATTTTAATCCTGTGTCCTTTTTAGGTTATGAACTGGACTCACTTTATTATGAATTTGGTCTCATGCTTGTTTTTTTATCTATTTAATGTGTTCATTTTAGCACTAGTGGGTGCTGATTGTATTTTTAGTCTGTCTTATTAAAATTACAATTATTTTTAGAATATATTGTATAGTGGTTCACTGCACTATTTAGTTTATAGATGGTAGGTGCAATAAGCACTGGTAGAGTACTAATCCTCTAAGTTAGAGGTTTTATTTTTTTTTTCTTGGGTATTTGCAGGTTGCAATTTTTGAAATTACACATAGCATTGTCTAAACACCATCAATTTAAAGGTTAATTTTTGCACTTGGCACTTTCATAAATGTTTACATATTCTTTTTACACACACTGCCATTTTATTAATTAATTCTATTATTTTATCATTTATTCATATTTATTTATTTATTTATAAAGAACTATTGGTGCTCACTATCAACTTCATTGTTTTCAATATTCACATTGTAGATTGCCACTACTACACCCCTGTTGATTGAGCTGACACCCACATAATTGGGGAGGGCACTATACTTAATGTTGTTTGATAATTACTACCACAACATAGGTCTCAACACAAATTATATTGTATTTAGCACTGAAATCATTCTCAAATACACATATTGTTTTATATTTTATTATGTAAGTAATGTTATAATAATTAACCAGTTTATGTATCTAGATAAGATGTCTATTATTCTTTTATATAATAATTTTTTTAGGGAGTGCTGTTTTTCATTTTGCCCTGGGCGCCAAAAACCCTAGATATGCCTCTGTCTGCAACTCACTTTACATCACAATGATAAAGCACATAAGAAGCTACCATAGAACCATAAGTCAAATTGTTTAGCAAATGTTAAAGTCAAATGAAAAACATTTTTTAAAGGGGAACATCCCATTGCACTTGTCCCCACCTTGATGGAGTGAAAGCTTAGCCCACCTCACATCTTGCTGGGAGACCTCATGATTCCATCAACAGAGATGAAAGAATAAATCTTCTTTAGTGCAAGTGCATAAGCTGGTAGATTCTCAGAGGATAGACTCTTTAGAGAAAAGATCTATTTTTCATCATATTCAAATATATCTAATTCACTGGTGATCCCATGGCTGTGACTACTAATTTTTAACAACAGTCTCGCCTGTCAGCAATAGTTTTTTCGATCTAAATGTGAAAACATTGTCACTTACAGTGCACTGCTCACTGCATTCATCACTTAGTGCCTGATTCATTATGGATCACAATTGCTACCGCGTACGCAGATTGGTTGATGGTGTGTACTGCGCAAGCGTATGCATCTCAGTGCGCTCTGCGTTAACCTACACAGATACAAAGCCATCGCAGACAGAGGGACGGGACGTCAGTATTTGGGGGTGATGACGGGGAGTCGTCAGAGAAACACAAATGTGCCAGTCTGTTTGAACGCCTTTGCATACGCATCCATAGATTAGCCACTGCAATGGCAAACGCAGCTCGTGTATTCACTGCATGCGACGAAGTTAGCAATTTCTGAGTAAGGTCAGACCTGCTGTAATGGTGCGTGAGGTGACGATGTTACTCGATGTTCCTGATGTATATGCAGGAATGACAGGTATTACGGATGTGCAAAAGCGGTATTGGGCATCTCTATGCTGGCTTTGGGCGTCTCTACACTAGCTTTGCGATTGCAGTCATTAGCATTTTTTCGCAGCAGGCCTGCATGCGTAATCGCAACTGCGAATGCAATAGCGATTCGTAATGACTCAGGCCCTTAGTTCAATGCTCATGGTATTTTTACATTTAGTAAACAGATACCAAAGATGTTGAGTAATGAAGTACAATGATGGTACGAATGTACTTTTGTTTGGTATTTGGTACAAACAATATAAATAAATAATTCTAAGTTTATACAAAATATTTAATATTAGTCACTTAGTTTGTATTTGTAGTTTTACATATTTGATCAAGAAGTGTAATGTAATAACTTTTTTTAAATTTCATAATTAATTATAAGAACAAAATAGGCATATAGTAATACAGTAGATTGTTACACGTGGAAGCATTGTTCCTCCCAGTGGCGTAAATTCATCCCAGACGCCCAGAGGCAAGTTATAATTTGGTGCCATCCCCCCCCCCCCATCACAGCCACTGACACTGTAATGTAGCAATTTGCATGCAGACAGGCTATAGATAGCGGAAGGCAGCAGCTGATGGTCTGATACAGAGCTCTCCACTAGTGTATGGTGGCTTCTCAGGTGCCGGAAAGAGGTGCCATGTATTGGGCGGCCGTGACAGAACAAACCGGGTACATAGTTACAGCCCTAAGTGGGGTGAATATGTTGTGGACAATGGAGTGGGTGCCCCCTTCAGAGCTGGAGCCCGGTGGCAGGTGCCTCCATTGTCTCCCATAGTTCTGCCCCTGGTTGCTCCATAAAATATAGATGCCCAGGGATCAGACCATAGGGGTGGAGAACGTCTTGACCCCCAGATTGTCTTCTAGGAGCCATAACTTGAATATCTAAGCAGCTATAGACTTCATTATTGGAATCATAATGAAGAAGCAAAATAAAATTGATTGGCATCCTCGAGTTGATCTTCTATTGTGTTTATCTGGCATCTGAAACCTTTTTTCCCAGAGGGAGGTGGGTTTTGTTAGCTACTTTACCAGCTTGTTTGTACATGAAAATAGTCAAATCATTTGCAAAAGTGATTTCAACACTGACGAAAACAATAAAAGACAATTCAAAGGAATTAAAAATAGATTTCTGATTTGGAAGAAAAAAAACCCAGCATATTTTCTTCCCCAGTCTCTTGTTTTTCCTATTTTCATTTACTTCTTTTCCAGTAATAGATTGTAGAAACCAGTGTAGCCTTTGCACTCTTTTCACCTCCCGTTACAGCTGTCAAATTCTTCTCTTCAGAATAGTCAGGGTAACTAGTTTCCGAAACTGTAGGCTGAAATGAAAACCCTCGAGATTCACAGGGGATGTTCATCTCAACGCTCTCCAAAGAGTAAGAGAAGGGCAAGAAAAGCAAAGTGTTACAAATTAGGCTCAACAATCAGTGTAGGTCACACCGCATGGAGAATTGACACAAACTGGAACATTTTATTTGCCTCTATGAGTGGGCTGTAGTTATTTTGTACCTTAGCTGGTTATTATACAGTACTATAGTATTACTGTTTTCCCATTCAGCCAAATCTTTTTCCTCCTGCATTTAAAGATGCACAAACTCAGCTTGTCTGTATGCCTCCTGTGTGCTTTCAATGAAAGCCCTATGAAATATGGATTACATATTCCTCAGAACTGTTGTGACTTTCAGACAAGTAAACTCCTCAAACCTTAAATATGAAAGCTAGGTTTAAATAAAATCTATTAACCATGTTTGGAATTATTGAACAAAGGCAAAAAATTCAGATTAAATATAAAGTACTAGTCAGTGTACTTGAATTGTCAATTATGTTTTAATGGCAAGAGCATTACCCATAGACACCCGCTATCAGTACTTTCATGGCTTGAGACATTATGGGGCTGATTCAGATTTGGGAGCAAATAAAAAAAAGGGGGGGAGGGTAACTTTGCGTCTTTGTAAAATTATGTTGCACTACAGGTGGGGCAAATGTAAAGTGTCAGAGAGATTTAGATCTGGAGGCGTGTCCTACATCAAATCTAAATTGCAGTGTCATGCAAAAGCAGCCAGTATTTACCTCACATGCAAAAATAAATAAATAAATTAAAGTAACAGCTAAACTCATGTAATTTGGACATGGTTGGACAATCCAGAACCAAACTGGGACTTGGTTCGACTCGGAACCCCAAAGTGATTTCTAACTTGGACTCGGTTTGACTAGGAACCTCTAAATTCAGTTGTTGGGCAACCGGACCCGCACATCTCTAAAATAAATGTATTTAAATTTCTTGTATTGCAACATGGTTTGCCCAGGTGCAAAGTTACTCCTTTTTTCGTTTGGTGAAAACTCAGAATCAGCCCTCCCTGTGAGAAACCAGAGCAATAAAAAAAAATAAAAAATGCCTTATCTGCTATCCCATTTTTTAGTGCTTTTATTAAAATCATAGATCTAAAACTATGAATGCTTAAAATAAAGCTGCTCAGTATATGCAAAATCAGACAGTTTTCCCTGCATGCAAAAATTAAAAATACAAATTTAAATTTGCTCCTTTACGTGACTGGAGTTGTATTAAACCTTGGAGAGAGAAAATCTGGAAATAGATAAAGTACCAACCAATCAGCTTGTTACTGACATTTTACAGACTGTGAACCTGATTCAGACCTGCTCGCTAAGCTGCGGCCGCTAGCACTGACTGATAGTCACCCACATGCGCATGCATATAATTCGCAATGTGCGTGCGCAAGCCCATCTTAGCGATGGGCAATCGTGCGCTCGTAGTACACAGGCTGCCCACTACTTTGAGTGACAGAATGTGCCATTTGTGGGTGGTAACAGGGGAAGGTGCTTGTGAATGGAGGAGTGGATGTTTGAACGCAGGCGTGTCTGGCCATCAGAATGGAGTTTCATGGGTGTGCATAATTAGCCAAGTAGCACCACTGAACACGTCACTTGGTTGTTTTTTAGCTTGAACTACTCACAGTGCTTGCCGGAGGGTAGAGTCAACCACAAGCGCTGCGGTCGCTTCCGATGGTGTATTAACACACTTCCTTGAGATGACGTGTGCTAGTGGGCGTCAAAATACACGCTAATGGGCGTCTCCATTGACAAAGTGATCGCTCGCCAATACATAGTGGGCGTGCTTATGCCTTGCCGAGCAAACGGATGCCTTGACGTCACTTTTTGCTAAATTTAAATACGCTGGGAGCGAGCAGACGCATTTAGCGAACGGGTCTGAATGAGCTCCAGTGTTTGAAAAATTACAATTAGAAGAGGATTGGTTGGTACTTTATCTTTCTCCACTTTATTTCTCTCCAATGTTTGATACATCTCTAACTTTGTGTTATGAATCCAGGATTAGATTCACCACTGAGTAGCTATAGTCAGGGATGTAGTGAGGGTGGTTCCAGTGGAGCATGAGCTCCGGGTGCCGAAATGGACAGAGGGTGCCATTCATGGTCCCAAATTCATGGGGCGCTGCAAAGTATGATGGCCGCCTGTTAGTTTTATCTCAGTTTGTTTGCTCTATATCCTAAATAAGATATGGATCTGAGATCTGTTTCTACATTTCATGCTCCCTCAAGATGCCCAGATTGTCTCCCCTCTGGCTCTACCTCCTCTGTGATCATCTTCTGTCACCTCCCCTGCCAGATTGATTAAATTCACTTCTCACCTCTTTAATTCCCTTCCCTCTCTACCCTGTGATCGGCTCTTTGTCCCTGCCCACTCCTTTCTCATTGGCTTCTGTCACCACCCCTCTCTTATCGACTCTTTGTCCCTCCCCTCTCCTCTCCTTATTGGCTTCTATCACCACCTATCTCTGTTCGAGTCTTTGTCCCCCACACTCCTTTCTTATTGGCCCCTCTCTGATCGACTCTTTGCCCCTCCCCTCTCCTTTCTTATTGGCTTCTGACACCACCCCTGTCCTCTCTTTTTCTTATTGGCTTCTGTGGCTGTCCCTCTCTGATTGGCTTTGCCCCCCGCTCTCTTTTTTTATTGGCTTCTGTCACCTCCCCTCTCTGATCAGCATTTTCCTCTCCTCTCTCCTCTTTTATCCTCTCCCTTCTTCTCTCCTCATTCATTCATTGTACTTCAATGGACTTAAAAGTGATACATCTGAGGTAAAATCCTAAACTACAAATATAAGGTATGAGTTTAAAAAAGTCACTGCATTGGTATGCTATTTAAAGTAATAAGGTGCTCCCAGGCATGACCACACAGTGTTATTTGAAAGATCTTTTAAAAAATATTAGGAGACCTGAAATAATAATAATGGTGGTAGACAGAACACGATTAGTAGTACTCACATTAATATAGATACAATGTATATTTGCAAAGTAGGAGCATAGCTGAGAAGGGAGCTTACCATAGGTGTCCCCACTCCAGGGAAAGCTGCTTGGGGCAGTAATTGCAGTAATAAGCTGTGTACCCTGTGGAATCTCACTCTAGCACATGTATTCTATCAATTTAAGTTAAATGATCAGAACATATAATACAATCTCCTCTATTGACTAATAACAATGATTCAAAGGAGAAAAAAGTTGGATCCTAGGTGCTATACATAAATAAAGCAGTGCCAAAGCAGTTACCACTTAATGTCAGATAGTGCATCACCAAAGCATTCCATTCCCCGAATGGTACTGCAATGCCCCAGCGTGATACTGCCACTGTTTGCTGTTTTTCTCTTCACATCAGTATTTCCCCGCAAACTGGCCATACCGCACTGACACAGTTCTGTACAGGGAGGGGGGAAGGGGGGGCGGTATGACTTGCACTTTTTCCGGGTGCTATGGTTTCTTGCTACTCCTCTGGCTATAGTGCTGAGGATTATGTAGTTATGACTGTTGGGGTACTCCTAAGAATGAAGTCCAGCAACAGCCTTGAGGGCTGGTAATGTTAACAAGATTCGGCTTTGGACGAGTAGCAGCCTTGGGGGCCAGTGGTGTTTGGCTTGGTGCAGCCATGGCCTAGTAGCAACCTTGAGGGCTTGTAGCACTTGGAAAGGTGTGGCCTTTGGGCCATGTAGCAGCCTTGAGGGCTGGTACAGCTTGGCAAGGTGCCAAACTTGTGATTCCAAAATTGTGTCACAAACTGAGGAGCTGATTCAGACCCGCTCGCTAAAAGGCATCCCACGCGTAGCTGGCCAATTGTTGCTTTCTGTGCATGGGTACGCATCGCAATGCACGTGCGTGAACCACTGCGAAAGATTGGGAAGCGTTTGCTCATTGCGCATAGACAGCCCAGCAAAATGAGTGACAGGAGAAGCTGTTTGTGGGTGGTAACAGGGGCAGGCCACTGGAAATGGGGCAGTGGAGATGCAAACACAGGAGTGCCTGACCATCTTAACGCCATTGCAGAAGCGTGCATAATTAACAGGCAGAGTCATTGTACACGTCACCTGGTTGTATTGCACACTGAGGTGATTGCAGTGCTTCCGGCAGGGTATAGTCAACCTCAAGCACTGAGATTGCTTCCGATGATGCTTGATGTACTAATGGTTTAATGCACTTCCAGGAGATGATGTGCGCAAGTGGGCAACTTATGAATGGCTGGTTGCCGTCTGCATACACACAGTGATCACACGCCAATACATAGTGGGTTAGCTAATGTCTTGCCATGTGATTGCCTGCCTTGCTAGGCATGCGCTGGATTTGCATACGCTGGGTGAGAGCAAACACATCTCGCGAGTGGGTCTGAATGAGCTCCTGAGTCCCTCAGTCGGAAACAATATCAACAGGCAAGCCATGGAGTCTGAAAATGTGTAAAACAAACAAAGGAGATAACATTTTAGCAGAAGGTAGTTTGGTGAGTGGAACGAAATAAACCATCTTGCTAAAATGGTCCACAATAGTCCGAGGAAGATGGAAAGTCCATGGCGATATGGGTCCAGGGCTTAGAAGGAGTAGGAAGAGGAAGCAGGAGACCAGGAGGAGTGGTGCGAGGAGATTTGTTTCGAGCACAAGTGTCGCAGGCTAACACAAACTCCCGAACATCTTGAACCATGGATTGCCACTAAATTGAGCGAGCTAGAAACTAGGCTGTTTTAGAGATACCCGGATGGACAATATCTTTGGAAGAATGAAAGTCCAAAAGAACCGCATTCCGGAATCTCTCAGGAACAAACAACAACCCTTGTGGCTTCTCAGCTGGAGCTTCAGATTGACAGGAACAGATGGGATCTGCAAAACTCCTTGTCAGGACAGTGAAAGGCTGAACAGGTTGGAAACTTTGAGATAATGCATCCGCTTTGAGGTTCTTGGAGCTGGGCCAGAACAAAATTATGTAATTGAAGCGGGTGAAGAACAATGCCCACCATGCCTGTCTGGCATTCAACCTCTTAGCGGTCTCAATATATGACAAGTTCTTATTGTCAGTGAGCACCGTGATCACATGGTTTGCTCCTTCCAGCCAATGCCTTCAATCCTCAAATGCCCACTTGATGGCCAAGAGTTCATGATTCCCCACATCATAGTTTCTCTTGGTTGAGGCAAACTTCCGGGAGAAGAAGGCGCAGGGCTGTAATTTATTATCTCCAGGACCCCTCTGTGATAGAATAGCACCCATGCCTACCTTGGAGGCATCTACCTTGATAATGGAGAGTAATGTGGTATCTGCGCTAGTTATATGAAGGATATGGGGTATTAGGGACACAAACAGATATCTGGTGGGAATACAGGGGGTAGTAGTGGCTGCCACAGATCACTGTGATCCCTTTCTTGATCACTGATAGATAAATGTAGAAATGTTTGGTAGATCTTATAGGGCGCACACGGGAATTTGAGAGGATGGGAAAAGGATAGATGGTATGAACATTACTATAAAAGAATATATGTCTGTGCTGTGTATACCGGATAAAAATGAATAGAGTGTCGGACTGGGTTCTATTCATACATTTATTACCTAAAAGCATTAATACATTCAAGATATGTGTAATAGTTGTGATGTGAACTGTGCGTATTATATGGCTAGGTTCTCCAAAAAATAATGATCAATTGTATAATGGTGTTCCAAAATATACATAAAAATAAAAATTAAAAAAGTGTGTAAATGGAGATATGGGAAGTATGTGACAAATGGTAGAAACAAATATATACAATGAGTATCAGAAATAGTTCCTAAAATATATTCTGCACATGGATATAATCAGCAACAATGGCTCCATATGCCGTTAGTATTGATAACAGTGTCTCTTTTCACAGATGACTCTTTCTTGTAGAAATAACACAATTCTTCAACAGGTGAAAAGCCAATATATACCAATATAGAATGTTTGTTTAAGTCCTGTGGGTGCGCGCACCTCCTGCCTCAATCCGTGCGAGGATGTTATGTATACTCCTGTGTGGATGCCAGGCAGCTGCCGGCGTGATAATCTTGTTTATGCTGGCTTGCATCTGCTGGGGCCTCGTTCCAGTCGCGGGCAATATGAAAATTGCCTCTATGCCGGCGCTTTAGTCTGTAACTCTTCTAATGGTTAGACTCTGTCTGTATGTGATAGTTCATCTGCGAACTCCGGATAGTATGAACACACAGCCTGGTCACGCAAAGCAGAGCTCTTGCTTACATGGCCAGGTGTGCACGATGTCCCAGTGTGTGTTTCTATTTCCGGGTTCTCTGATAGATGTGGATTCCTGTGTGTTACCAACGCGTTTCTCCCAGTATGGGCTTCGTCAGGGACAGTAAAGAATGTGTCCATAATATGGGTCTTCCTCTTTAAATAGCGTTCTCAATAGTTTGTTTAATTGAAAAATATTTAGAAAATAAAAGTAATTAAAACATCTTTTTGCATTTTGTCTGTGTCACAGTGTCAAAAATGTTGTTAATCTGTATCTTTTGTGTATAATGTTTAAAAAAAATTTGTATTAGAAACATATGTATATTGGAATGGCATGAAATAAATAGATATATAATTGTATGTAGTATGGGTCCAGAGAAATATGAAATAAAAAATAAGAATGGATATGGTAAAACTAAATGGTTGAAATATATATATGAAATAATAAAAATAAATGGTGGGCCAGTTATATGTAAAAAGAGGGAATGCATACATATAAAAATTGTAAAAAATAAGTAAATATATAAAATAGAATGAATATAAAAGTTTTTAAATGTATAATAAATATATAGCCATCAAGAGCTTAGGATAGACATTTATTTGATAGGATCGTTTTTGGGTCTGTGAATTTAAGTATAATATCCCAATGCTATACAAGTATATATCTAATGAATAAGTAAGTTCCTTCTCTTCTTTATTTCATATATTTTATTGTTTATCGATCCCCCTGTTTGAAAGCATGGTCCAGTATTCTCTTTCCATGATCTGTTTTGTTCCTATTTAATAAATGTCGGTCTCTTCAATAATGACTCATTGGGGTTATAATATAGTTATGATGTAGTTATAAGATCGCAGTTCCTTTGATCTTTCTATATTTTCCGTAACGCTGGGTCTTTCCACCCAGAGTCAATAGATCACTTGCGGAACTCAGTGCAGTAATCCTCCGCAGCTCTCTGTCCCTGTTTTAAGGATCTAAGACTAGACTCCACCAAAGCTGCCTTATCCAGATCATCATAGAGGAGACCTAAGGCGGAGAAGAATGCATCCACAGTTTGAAGTGCACTGTGTATGGAAGGAAGACCAAAGGCCCAGGTCTGGGGATCACCTTGAAGCAACGAGATTATAATACCAACTCGTTGGGTTTTGGAGCCAGGTGACCCCAGTCGTAGTCTAAAAAATAGCTCTCTTTAAAATTAAGTCCTTGCATTTGCCAGAAAATCGATCTGGCAAATTTAATTTAGGCTCCTGAGGACCTGCTGAAGCGGAGGCAGCTTACGATTCCTCGATTTGAAGAGAAAGTTCATGAACTTTCTGGATCAGGGCCTGGATCTGTGTTGCGAGGATTTGAGCTGGATTCTGTATTGGTTCCATGATCACAAACCTCAAACACTGCGATATTCCTAATATTTTTAAGGCCGGTGATAATGTTATGAGTCTAGATTTAGATTCACCACTGACTAGCTATAGTGCTGAGAATTATGTAGTTATGACTGTCGCCGTACCCCTAAGAATGAAGTCAAGCAATAGCCTTGAGGGTTGGTAATGTTAACAAGATTTGACTTTGGCTGAGTAGCAGCCTTGGTGGCTTGTGTTGCTTGGCTTGGTGCAGCCTTGGCCTAGTAGCAGCCTTGAGGGCTATTAGCGCTTGGCAAGGAGTGGCCTTTGGGCCATGTAGCAACCTTAAAAGCTGGTGTGCTTGGCAAGGTGCAGCCTTTGAGCCATGTATCAGCCTTGAGGGCTGGTAGTGCTTGGCAAGGTGCAGCCTTTGAGATGAGTAGCAGGACGCAGAGTTGCATCGGCAAAAAGATGCAGAAATGCGACTTGTGCCGCCAAGTTGACACAAGCAGCAGGAGACACTGGAGTGCAGCGTGTGCTGCCGAGATGATACAAACAGCAGGAGACACTGGAGTACGACTTGTGCTGCCAGGATGACACAAGCGGCAGGAGACACTGGAGTGCAGCTTGTGCCACCAAGATGACACTAGCGGCAGGACGCTGGATTGCGTAGGCAGGAGATGCTGGATTGTGGCCTGTGCCACTGGGATGACACAAGTGGCAGGAGACACTGGAGTGTGACTTGTGCCGCCGAGATGACACAAATGGCAGGAGACACTCGAGACAAGTGAGATACAAGACTTGACAGGATGCAAACACCAGAACTGGAAACCCGTGAAATGCTATCACTGGCATCCGTGCAACGCATCAACAGGAAAGAAATAGAAGGAGTAACCAATCTGGTCCCGGCAGACATATGGCTAGAGGGAGTACTTTCATGTATTGACAGTACGACGACTCAGACTTCCAGCAACAGGCCTAAGGGAACTGTTGGGAGCACCGTTGTCCAACAAGATGCAGTGGCAGCTTGTGACACTTTGCTCCTAACTATAAATAGGTCCTGACCCACAGAACCAACTGAGATTGTCTGTGGATTTTTTGGGATATTATGTCCAAGAATATGCCACCTCCTTGATAGAGTAGACCGTGGGCAACTGAAAATCCCACCCAGATTTTCTATTTTCTATTTTATACATTTCAGGTTAGTATTTTATACATTTCAGGGTTGATGTTTTGCCCATTGATCAATGATACTGTATTTAGTCTATAGGGAAAACATTCTATCAAATCAATCTAAATACATGCAGAAAGGGTAATACAGTATAAAGTAACATACTATTAAGAGCCAACATATGTTTAGAGGTGGATAAAGTAGTAAGGTCAAATGCTAAAATTATTGTTCTAAAGGAAAAAAACTTTAATTAGTTTGCATGAAGGAGCAATGGAAAGTGGTTTAATAAGTGTAATAACAATAGGTTAGGGCAGTGATTCCCAAGCTGGGTACCGTGGCACCCTGGTGTGCTACAGGTCACTTGTAGGTGTGCCACAGGTTCAGGATCAAAACAAAGGGCCTGATTCAGACCCACTCGCAAGCGGCTGTCCGCTCGCAAGTGGGTCGATGTTGTGCACTGCGCATGCGCACGACGGCGGGAGCTCCGTCGTGCACATGCGCCAGACGCGACGAGCGAAGGACTTTCCTTCGCTCGTTGTGTCTGATCAAAGGGGGCGTGCTGTCGATGTTGATTGACAGCACGCCCCCTTTGGTGGGCGTGCCGGGGGCGTGCCTCCCTGACGGGGGCATTCCCAAGGGAACGCCTACCGTCAGAAGCCGGCCCACTGACATCACTAGTGATGTCAGTGGGAGTGATTTTGGCTCTGATAGAGCCAAAATCACTCCGGGCCTTGCGGTTGAAAAACTCAACCGCAGGCTCCGGCTCGCAGTGGCGATGGTCGCGATGGTCAAGACCATTGCGGCCATCAAACTGCACGCTCGTATAGGCTGTGGGTGGTGACCCACAGCTATACGAGCGTCCAGGAGGATGCTCCATAATTATGGAGGGCGGCCCTAATTCAGAGCGTGCGCTCTGCTCAGAGCGTACGGCTCTGAATGAGGGCCAAAGTGTTTATGGTCAATGTGTCAATGTGATCAGTGCTGGTGGCTGACAATCATAAAATATGTGGACAAACAGAAGTGCAACCCTGTCTACCGCTACATAGCTGTTTTAATTTCTCAGTAAGAACTGTTTGGCCTAGTTGCTCTGCAGAACAAATGCTGACACTCTACTTTACCATCATTCAAAAATGTTTAGGAAGCACTGGGTTAGGGAAATAGATTCAGGAAATAATAATGGACAGAGGGAAATGGTGTGCCAGTGAGTGTAGATATCAGAACAAAAGGAAACTTTGCTAGCTATAACCACTTTTAAAAGTGTATGCTGTTAAAATTGCAATCCACATTTTATTTAGCTTAGAATTGTATAAAATATGCTAGACTTTAGTTGCCGGTAACACAATTCTAGGAGTCGGACTGATTTACAGGCAATGTTTATGTGTCACAACTGTCTTTACATCATAGCTGCCACTCACTGTATCCTTCATAGTGCCAACCCACTGATGCTGTGTAGTAGGCTATTGCAGATACCCACCGCAACAGAGAGACAAGAGTGACTAGTTTTATTCTCAGTTGCTCGTTAAAGTTTCAAAACCTTTCTGTGGCAACTGTCAATCCTCCAACTCCTGCACACTGCTTCACTCACCGTTACTTCTTATTCTCTGCAGCACACTTACTTTAACCCACAGTTCCCCACTAGCACTATTCAACTCCCCTGTACACTTCCTACATCCTCTGAACTCTCCAGAACTTTCTAGACTTTTAACTTTATTCCAACCCTGTTTGCGTTGGCAACTGCCTAACTGCTTAAAACAGGGTATTATATATTTACACACATACTTAGTTCAAAACCACTATTATCATGTAACAAAAGAACCCACATTGCATTAATAGCCTCCACAAATAATATATACATTATACCTATACATTATACCACCACTGCCACATAACACTATGGGGAATATGTACTAAGCCCTGGAGAGAAATAAAGTGGAGAGAGATTTAAGTACCAACCAATCAGCAACTAACTGCCACTTTACAGGCTGTGTTTGAAAAATGACAGTTAGGAGTTGAGTGGTTGGTGCTTTATCTCTCTCTACTTTCTTTCTCTCAACGGCTGAGTACATCTACCCCTACATCTTCTGTACCCAGATCCTACATAACACTCAGAAAACACATGGTCTAGCAAAGCAATAATGTGGTCAGCTTCCTTCAGTCAGGATCCTACTCCAATAGTCCCCACAATGTGGATGCAGCATTGCCACCCTTGATGATAGGCACACAGTTAGGATGGAACTTTTGTAAGGCTAAAAGGGTGTCTCTTGGTTTGGAGATTGCATGTAATAAACCATCTGTTACTAAAACAGATCTTTTGTTAGGAGTTAACAAATTTATACCCAATAATGACATATTTTTTTCCTTATTGCTTTAGTTATTGGCCTCATCACTAATACATATATTAGTGATGATTACATATATATATATATATATATATATATACGACAGGCTCAATCCACGGCACTCGACCATCTGGGGTGCCCTTGGTATGTGACCACACCATCTACATAAAAAATATCATGCAAACTCAGCACTCACATGCTTTTCAAACTGCAACTCCTTTGAACATAGGGAATGTTGGTTCCAAAATATTGCAATAATTTGTTAAGCTGGCCACCGCTTCACGGTCATTCCCATCTAGCCCGTCCCTACACTGATTCTCAGACAAATGAACTTGATCTGCCATCTTGGCCTCAAGCTTGCATATACCTCCCAACATTTCAAAATTGCTAAGGGGACAGAGGGCCGAACAGGGGGTGTGACTTATGGGAAGGGGTGGGGCCTATGAAAAAATTTGCGGAGTCTCGCAGCTTTCACCATTTTCATCAAGCATTTTATGCCTATACACAGTAGGTAAACTGTAAGCTTACGAGCAGGGCCATCATGCCTCTTTGTCTGTTATTACCTAGAATTGTTTTATTATTGTTTGTTGCGCAACAGAATATGATGGCACTAAAGGCCTGATTCAGCAAGGATCGCTATTGCAATAGCGTACGCAGATAACCGATTGTTGCATACTGCGTATGCGCGTATGCACCGCACAGCGCGTGCGTGGCAGCAGCATTGGGGGGGGGACAAGTTTAGGAGATTATGTCCCTATATCCTGACGGTCTGAATGAAATAGTAGATCTAGAGCTTTTATAGTTATATATGTATTGGCTACTGGAGGGGAAGGGGTTATTAATGACTGGCTGTATGTTTTTTCTTTTTCCTTTTTCTTTATTTGCTAGTCCTTTGTCATTTTATGTTTTATGGTTTATCCAAAAGCTCTCAGTAGCTATGACATTGGGGTTCTATTGGTTCCTGATGAATGTGTGTGGATTAGGGGTGTGCACTGGCCACTTTTCGTGTTTGCATTTTGGATCTGGATCTTTCTTCGTGTTTTGGATCTGGTTTGGTTTTGCCAAAACCACCCTTCCGTGTTTTGGGTTCTGGGTTTTGTGTTTTGGATCTGTATTTTTTTTAAAAAAGCATAAAAACAGCTAAAATCACAGAATGTGTTGTTTTTTCTGCTCCTATGCTATTATTAACCTCAATTACCTTCATTTCCACTCATTTCCAGTCTATTCTGAACACCTCACACCTCACAATAGTGTTTTTATGTCCAAAAGGTTGCACCAAGGTAGCTGGATGACTATGCTAAGCGACACGAGTGGGCGGCACAAACACGTGGCCCATCTAGGAGTGACACTGCAGTGGCAGACAGGATGGCAGTTTGAAAAACTAGGCCCCAAACAGTACAAAATGCAAAGAAAAAAAAGAGTTGTCCTTGTATCCTCCTACCCACCCTTATGTTGTATAAACAGGACATGCACACTTTAACAAACCAATCATTTCAGCGCCAGGGTTTGCCACATGACTGTGGCTGAAATGATTGGTTCGTTTGGGCCCCCACAAAACAAGCTGGCAATTAATCTGTCCATGCACAAACTGGCTCTACGGAGGCAAGATGTCGTCCTCATCCTCCTCATTCACCGATTCCTCACCCTCTTCAGTGTTGTGTACATCCTCATACTCACAGAGTATTAACTTGTCCCCACTGGAATCCACCACGACAGGTCCCTCTGTACGTTCTGGAGGCTGGTCTCCCTGGAAGAGTTGATAATTCATTTTTATGAACATCATCTTCTCCACATTTTGTGGAAGCAACCTCCTACGCCTTTCGCTGACAAGGTTCCCGGCTGCACTAAACACTCTTTCGGAGTACACACTGGAGGGGGGGCAACTCAGGTAAAATGGAGCCAGTTTGTACAGGGGCCTCCAAATTGCCTCTTTTTCGTGAGCGGGTCTGAATCAGGCCCACAGTGCACACAATTCACAAACACAGAAAATATTTTTTTATTTTGTTTGGAGTGCACTTGGGGGGTTACACCACCCTTTAACAGATGAGCCAGCCGGCCCTTTACTTATGACAGACAGATGCACGCTTGGCGCTACTTTGTTGATGCACGTGCGGCTACTGCACACACAATTCACAAACAAAAATTTTTATTTTATTTTGTTTGAAGTGCACTTTGGGGGTTACAGCACCCTTTAACGGTCAAGCCAGCCGGCCCTTCACTTATGACACAGGCGCACGCTTGGCGCTACTTTGTTGATAACCGTGCGGCCACAGTGCACACAATTCACAAACACAGAAAATAACTTTTTATTTTGTTTGGAGTGCACTTTGGTTGTTACAGCACCCTTTAACTATGACACAGGAGCACGCTTGGCGCTACTTTGTTGATGCACGTGCGGCTACTGCACACACAATTCACAAACACAGAAAATAATTTTTTTTTGCACTTGGGGGGAGCACCCCTGATGGACAGAGCACCCCCTGGACAACACTGCAGCACCCCTTTAGGACTGAGACACTGCACAGGACTTTGGAGTGGACCCTATGGACAACTGACTGCACTACACAGCCCAGCCAGCCCCTATGGACTTTGGAGGAGTGGACACAGCCCTTATGGACAACAGCAGCACAGCACAGCACAACACTACACTACACAGCCCAGCCAGCCCTAACTCCCACCCTCTCTCTTCACTGTCCACAGCCGAGTGAGAAAATGGCGCCGACATGGGTACCTTATATAGAATCCAAAACCCGCGAGACCCGGAAGGCGGGATGATGATGTTTTGCCTCGATTTCAGATCCGAGTCAGGCGGGAAAAGTCGAGCCTGACTCGGATCGGCCTCAGATTGGGGGGCTCGGGGGGGTTCGGATTTCAGAAATCCGAACCCGCTCACCCCTAGTGTGGATATATATAATTGTTGCATACTGTGCATGCACCACATCATGAGTGCATGGCGGCAGCATTATGATCATACTGCGATCATGCAGACCATGGAAAGCCATCGCAGAGTGAGTGACAGATAGTTAGTGTTTGGAGGTGGTGATGGGGGAATGGTTGGAGAAATGCAGGCATGCCTGTCAGTTTGAAAGCCGTTGCATGGGCGTGCAGAAATTAGCCACTGCAACTGCATACACAGCTTGAGTACTCTCTGTGTGTGACGAGATTAGCAATTTCTAATTAAAGTCAGACGTGTTGTAATTGTGCGTGACTCGGTGTTCCAGATGTGAGATACTGTAACGGTAGTGGGCGTCTTTATGCTGGCTGCGTGATGGTTTTGCGATAGGAATCATCATATTTTTGCAGGAGATCTACGTACGTAATCACAGCCGTGATCGCAATAGCGATCTGTAATGAATCAGGCCCTATATAAGTGACTGTAAATACAATAATAAAATAAAATAAATAAATATGGGTATGACCACATGTAATTTTTGGGAGAGGATGGTAAATCACAGGAGTTCTATCTGCCTCTCTCTTCAGAAGAAGACCTCTAACAAACCTGTTGCTCAGCACTTGTATGTTCTTGGATAATAGGTATCTGCACGGGTTGGGTACGGGATCCCGTGGCAGGGATGTCGGCCATCACAGTACCAACAGCGGCATCCTAACAGTCAGAATCCTGATGCAACTAACTAAGTAGACTAGCACTAACCTCTAACTCTCGCCTCCAACAGCCTAACCCCCACAGCCTAACCCTTCCCCTAGTGCCTAACCGTAACCCTCCCCCTAACCCCAAAACTTACTGTCAGGATGCCGGCAGTCAGAATACAGGAGCCAGGATTCCAACTGCTGTTGGGATTCCGATGCTGGTATTTTGTGCGCTAACATAACGACCACCGGGATGTCAACTATACCCCATCTGCACTTAGGTGTAGGCTTATCAAATGGATGATCAAATTACTATATGATGGCGACCACTAATTGGCAAAACAAAAAGTCTAAATGGACTTTAAGACTAGAGATACTTGCCCTAAAATTTATCAAATCCATGTAAGTTATTTTTGCAATCTAACATCAATTTGCTCTATATCGAAATGCATTATAATTTTTTCATCACTATGATGTGTATATCTGAACACAGTTGGTGGTCCCAGGAAAATCAGTGCACAGAAAAACAACTATGGGCCTGATGCAGCATGGAACGCAATTGCAGCAGTGTATGTAGATCGGTCGAGGGTGCGTACTGCGCATTCGTATGCAGCGCAGTGCACATGCATGAGTTAGCTTTGCGATCACTCAAGCAGAATGAAAGCCATCTCAGAGTGAGTGACAGGTGTTTGCGGGTGGTGACAGAGGAGTGGTCAGTGAAACACAGGTATGCCTGTCCATTTGAATGCCGTTGCATGGGCATACATAAATTCGCCACTGAGATGACATACACAGCTTGAGTACTCACTGAATTGCAGTATCTGTGGCAGGTCAGACCTGCTATAAATGTGCGTGAGGGGCCGATGTTCCCAATGTATATGCAGGACTGCAAGGTATTATGGATGTGAGATAGCGGTAGTGGGCGTGTCTATGCTGGCTGTTAAACGGCTTTGCAAATGCAGTCATTAGCATACTTTCGCAGCAGACCTCCATGCATAATCGCAGCTGCAATCGCAATAGTGATCCATGCTGAATCATGCTGCACTAACTTCACAACTCTCTGAGGAGAGTATAAGGGCACCCGCGAATGCAGGGGGAGTTTCTGAGTACTCAGAAACCCCCCCTGATGATCCCCAAAAAACTTTTGGAGACAGAGACAGCACTCTGTCTCTGACCTCTGCTTTTTAATGCGGGCTCCCTGCACTGCGAACACTGGAAGCAATCAGTGGCTAAAAAAAAGTCTCCGATCGCTTCAGAGGCCAGAGTTCCCAGTGATGCACTGCGCGGGTGATGTCATGACGTCACCTGTGATGTGAGGAGCCTGCTGGATCTAGACAGATCCAGTCAGAGGCAGTGGTGCAGCAGGAGCCAGCTGGATTGGGAGCAGCGTGGTGAGGTAAGTACTGGGTGCAGGGGGTGGGCACTGCATAATGGGCACTACTTTAGGGGGCCCTGCATATGGGGCACTCCATATGGGACACTACTTTAGGGGGCCCTGCATATGGGGACTGCACAATAGGCACTTTTAGGGGGCCCTGCATATGGGGATTGCATAATGGGCACTACTTTAGGGGGCCCTGCATATGGGGACTGCACAGTAGGCACTTTTAGGGGGCCCTGCATATGGGGATTGCATAATGGGCACTACTTTAGGGGGCACTGCATATGGGGACTGCACAATAGGCACTTTTAGGGGGCCCTGCATTGGGGGACTGCATAATGGGCACTACTTTAGAGGGCTCTGCATATGGGTCAAAACTACAGGGGGCATGGCATAAGGGGAGCTGCATATGGGGCAAAACTACTGGGGGCACTGCATATAAGGCACAATACAGATACACATAACAAAAAATGGGGGTTTATTTATTTTCTGTATAAGGAGTGCTCACCTAATAGAGTTTCTTTTGTTTGTTTGTTTGTTTGTTCTAAAAATTTCAACAATTTTGGAATGAAAACAGTCGTAAATAGCTGGAATCCACTGTTCCACTGTGTTAAATCTCCTATATCCACTTTATCTGGTCTCTGGTAATATATATATATATATATATATATATATGTTACAATGTTTCATAGGCTACTATGGTTTCCACATCCAGTATGTTTACAGTCAATAAATATAGCCATAGTTTCCAATTGAGCAGCCACATTCGTTGGAGTGTCCGTTAGCAAATAGTCAATTCCAATATTCAGAGGGGAGTAATGTAAGAGTATTAACTGGGGATCGTGATAATGGGTAGGGATATACATGCCATTGATATATACAGTAAGCTGGTAGTGCAGTTACTTTACCCGGTGGCAGCTCCACTGCTCCTTCACTCTGTGCGGCAAGTATACATAGCAGACATTACTTGCTCCGGCTATCGATTCTTGCTCACACATTGTGCCCCCTTTATAGAGACCCATAAGCTTGTATGGGACTGAGACCAAGGGAGACCCATGGATTGTACATTTGGAGACAGATCCACAGTAACTTAATAATGTCAGTCTCATCAGTCCATAGTAGGGAACATTTTCTGAAAACCTACCGCTACTGGTATATGGTGTACATTGTCTCAGTACCCAAGTCACTAACATCACTGTCCTTGCCTCACCTACATTCTTTTTAATGTCTACACCCATATATATATAGTCCCAAAGCACAGACAAAAGCATATTTGGCACATGCTGAATGTGGCAAAATGTTGTATTGCGCTCAATTGGAAGTCAATAATAGCATCTTCCCCCCATCTCAATCAACGACATAATATGGTTTACCTACCAGATGGAACATATCTCTAATAAAATAGAAAATAGAGTGGCCTCCTTTACTTCTATTTGGTCACCCTGACTGACATATCACAATGCCCCCCACCATGTCTTTTGGCTTGTAATAAGTAACTCACCTTAATTTTATTTGCTCTCACCTTCTTTCTTCTGTACATAGTTTACTCATGATGACCGATATATTGTAGCACTGCTGAATGGCTTACATGATCAGTTCTTTATTTGGATGTGTTATTCCTCCTGTAACCCCCCCCCCCCATCCCCGATATGCCTTTCGCTGCCCCCCTCCATTTATATTGCTTAAACATTTTAATAAAAAAAAACTTATGTGTAATATCCTGCTTTATCAGATTTTGGAAACTATTTATAGGTGGTGTTTAGAAAATAAATATGCACATTTGCATTTAGCTAATTTTCTTGCAATTTCAGTAATACCCCCCATTTTTTTGGTCATTTTTCCTAGCAATCTTTGCCGTGACAAGAGGTATAAGTAATATAAGTAAACTAATGGTATTTTTTGAAATTTCAAAGTCTTCTGCAAATAATATGTGTGGGTACTGCAGAAACAAATGACTGATACTGCTGTTGGAATGTATTCAGCCCAAAAAGTGTCAAAATACTGCAGGCACAGGGGTTAATTTATTTACTTATTTATTAACAGTTTCTTATATAACGCAGCATAATATGTTGTGCTTTCCAATTCGAACACTAATAGAACAAAACTGTGTAATAACAGACAGATATATAGGTGCTCGCAAGCTTACAATCTTTATAACATTGTAATTTGTGTATTTAACACTACATTATATTATTTCAATGGGCACAAATAGGAAAACTGACTTTAGCATTTATACTAAGACAACACATATCAAAATGTCAAAAGTATTATATATATCCATACAGAAATTACAGAAAAATATTAAACAGATAAACTCTACTATACTAAGAATATATAAATAAACCAATTATAGGCAGAAATTTGTATATGTTAGAGTATCATCCCTTAAGTGCATGGTACAATCCAACATATACAGTATGCCCTATGAGCAGTGGTCGAAGTGGGAATTCTGAAGTGGGGGTATGGAGGTAGCCTGTGCATGTGCCGTAGTCGCGTGCACAAAAAAATGGGTGTGGCCATGCGTCACAAGGGAGTTGCCACTCAAAATGGGGTCTTGTCAGCATTCCCTTAAGGTAGTGGATATATCCCCTTCCGTTTCTGTACCATGACGTCATTAGTTACTGTCCAACGTCATTCTCTACCATCCACGTGGGCATAGAGGGGGAATACAATTTTGTGAAACGAGCTTCCTACGAAGCGAGCCACCGAGTTTGAAGCGTGGCGAGCGGACAGCTGTGTTCTTTTGGTGGATTGTATGGGCAGGAACCCGCACTTCCGCCCTCACTGCACATCACTTCCAGGTACAGAAACAGAAGGGTATTTATACACAACCATTCCCTTAATGTCTCATGTCACCCCTGCTCCTTTTCCTCCTTCCCTTACTTACCCCCTGCACCACTCAAACTTTATCCCTCTTTAACCCTGCACTTTTTTGGTGAGACACACAGGGGTGGACAGGTACACAGAGGTGGTGAGGCACACAGAGGTAGAGTAGTTCAGCGGGGGACAGGTACACTGAGGTGGTGAGGCACACCGAGGTAGTGTAGTACACAGAGGAGGTGAGGGACACAGGGACACAAGGGGACAGAAAGGGAGGACATCGCACACTTGGAGGCAGTGAGGGAGGACAGCGCACACAAGGGAACAGTGAGGGGGGACAGTGCACACAGGGGGACAGGGAGGGAGGCCAACACACATAAGGGGGCAGTGAGAGAGGACAACGCACATAAGGGGGCAGTGAGAGAGGACAACGCACACAGTGGGGCAGAGAGGGAGGACAGCACACACATGGGGACATGGAGGGAGGTCAGCGCACACAGGGGGACAGGGAGGGAGGTCATCGCACATGGGGATAGGGAGGGAGGTCAGTGCACACAGGCGGACAGGGAGGGAGGACAGCGCACACGGGTACAGTGAGAGGACAGCGCACACATGGGGGCAGTGAGGGAGGACAGCACACACAGGGGGACAGGGAGGGAGTACAGTGCACATAGGGGAGTAGCGAGGGAGGGCAGCGCACACAGGGGGCTAGGGAGGGAGGTCAGCATACACAAGAGGATAGGGAGGGAGGACAGCACAAATGGGTACAGTGAGGACAGCACACACATGAGGGACAGGGAGGGAGGTCAGTGTACATAAGGGGGCAGTGAGGGAGGACAGCGCACACAGGGGGGCAGTGAGGGAGGACAGCGCACACGGGTATAGGGAGGGACGTCAGCGCACACAAGGGGATAGGGAGGGAGGACAGCACAAATGGGTACAGTGAGGACAGCACACACATGAGGGACAGGGAGGGAGGTCAGTGTACATAAGGGGGCAGTGAGGGAGGACAGCGAGGGAGGACAGCGCACACAGGGGGGCAGTGAGGGAGGACAGCGCACACGGGTATAGGGAGGGACGTCAGCGCACACATGGGGCAGTGAGGGAGGACAGCACACATGGGGGACAGGGAGGAAGATCAGTGCACATAGGGGGCAGTGAGGGAGGACAGCGCACACAGGGGGATAGGGAAGGTCAGTGCACATAGGGGGGCAGTGAGGGAGGACAGCACACACATGGGGCAGTGAGAGAGGACAGCACACACAGGGACAGGGAGTAAGGTCAGTGCACATAGGGGGGCAGTGAGGGAGGACAGCACACATGGGGGATAGGGAGGGAGGACAGTGCACACATGGGGGCAGTGAGGGAGGACAGTGCACACATGGGGGCAGTGAGGGAGGACAGCACACATGGGGGATAGGGAGGGAGGACAGCACACACATGTGGGCAGTGAGGGAGGTCAGCGCGCACAGGGGGGCAGTGAGGGAGGACAGCGCGCACAGGGGTATAGGGAGGGACGTCAGTGCACACAGGGGGATAGGGAGGAAGGTCAGTGCACATAGGGGGGCAGTGAGGGAGGACAGCACACACATGGGGGCAATGAGGGAGGACAGCACACACAGGGGGACAGGGAGGAAGGTCAGTGCACATAGGGGGGCATTGAGGGAGGACAGCGCACACATGGAGGATAGGGAGGAAGGTCAGCACTCACAGGGGGACAGGGAGGAAGGTTAGTGCACATAGGGGAGCAGTGAGGGAGGACAGCGCACACAGGGGGATAGGGAGGAAGGTCAGCACTCACAGGGGGACAGGGAGGAAGGTCAGTGCACATAGGGGGGCAGTGAGGGAGGACAGCGCACACAGGGGGATAGGGAGGGACGTCAGCTCACACATGGGGCAGTGAGGGAGGACAGCACACACAGTGGGATAGGGAGGAAGGTCACTGCACATAGTGGGGCAGTGAGGGAGGACAGCGCACACAGGGAGATAGGGAGGGAGGACCATAGTATGTGACGTGTACAGTAAGCAATAGTTAGGTATAACTCACCTTTTTCCTCCTTTTGCGGTGGCTGCTTCCAGTCATTCGCCCGCAGCCCCGCTCCATCGTCCAGCTTCTCCTCGGAGTCCTGGCTGAAAACTATGCACTGCCCCAGTCAGGACCCACCTCCTGTTTCTCCGCACACGATTAGTTCCTGTTCTCACCAGTTGGCTGAGCTCCTGACGCTGTGGCCTCCTCACCTCTATGGTTCCGCTGGCCAGCAGTCCGCCACCCCTCCCTGCCGGCAGGCACTGCACCACATGCATCGGCAGCAGCATGTGACATCATACTTCACATGAGGGGAAGAGCTTTAAGGTACAGAGCTGAGCTGAAGGCACCCGAATGGATCCTAGATCTGTGCCAGGTGCCATCGATCGTGGCCCCCGAGAGGCCACCTCGTTTGTTAAGGCTGGCTGTGACTGACCGGCCAGCATACTATAATGAGTCCAACAGACTCATTATTAGTACTGCTACTGCTAATACCATGGGCTACGGTGCAAAGCACCGGCTGCCTGTACTTTCATAACAGCACACTGCAGTGCTGAAAACCTGTAGCAAAAAAAAAAAAGTTTTAGTGCTTGAAGTGCCGGTATGTCATACAGTTGCATACCGGCACACTTCGAGCACTGCCTATGAGTATATAATTATAATTTAGCTAAAGCTAGTAAGTAATGTAATATTGATCAACAAATATTATTAATAACAACAATTGAGCCCCAGAGTGCCATTGAGCCCATTGGGAACAAGGGGACCCAGTCTAGGTATCCACTTGGTTTTGCATTATAGTAATTTAAAGGACTGATTACCTCCCAGCAGGAACACTGGCATATGATCTATCATACGGTATCTTACTGAGGCTAATGTATGTGGGACCTTACAGAAGTGCCTTGCTACTGGTTGCCCACTATTACCTGTAGCAAACCTATGGGTCGCTATCCATTGCTTAAAGGATCTTTCAGTCTTCCCTCTATAGGATAGTCCACAGGGACAGACTATAGGATAGTCCACAGGGACAAACTTGGAATGTCATGTTAGCCTATGCCTGATAGTGTACACTTTACTAGAATGAGGGTAATGGCATGTAGTACAAGTGCATTTAACACACCCTTTCTCTTTAGACAGAAAGTGAGTATTAGCTGTATCGCTAGAAACTTATAAACCATATTGTTCATCTGAGCTCCTGCAAATGAGCTTAACAGGGCCATTCTTGGCATTATGTTGTTCGATCACAGATACAAATGACTCCTTGGAGCCACTCCAAAAAATCTACTGGTCATCAATAAAATGGGTGTATTAGCAATCACCGAATCTGAAAAGAACATTTCCTGTACAACATCAAATATGAATATATTAGCATATGATGGGGCCACATTGGACCCCATAGCGCAGTCAACTGGCTGCAAATAGAATTTGCTCTCATATAAAGAAAAGGTTTTTGTTACAATCAAATGCAAAAGTTCAATGATTAAGTCCAAATTGGGTCCCACATAAAGTAGATGTTGTATAAGGAATTTCCTAACTGAAGCCATTCCCAGTGCATGGGGAATAATAGTATACAGATAAAAATGCTGCACAACCAAATGTCTCCAACCAAACATGTAATTTCTTTAGTAGTGTAGCGGTATCCAATAGGTAATGCGGATAGTCCTGTATACAGGGTTGCAGCAAAGTATCTAAGAATACAGAGGTCGGTTGGAACAAAGCTCCCCTGGCTGCAATGACAGGATGAACAGGGGGATATACCAGTGATTTATGTATGTTTGGTTTAGTATACAGTATAGGTACCACAGGGGGATTAGGTATCAATGCCTCATGTAGTTTGGATGATATCATATTATTGTTCACTGCATGTATCAACAAATCATTCAATTCCTTTTTAAAACTTCTGGTAGAATCATTGTTCAATGACCGATATGTGGTAGTATCACTAAGTTGATGTTCTATTTCTCTCTGGTATTCATGCAGACCCTGGATCACCATGGCACCACCTTTATCTGCTGGGCAGAATATAAAATTAGTGTTATATTAGACAGAGAGTACAGAGCTTGTCGCTCTTCTTTGTTTAATTTATGTCTCATAGGGGGTAATTGTACAATAACAGATATCACTCCCATACACTTCCATATCAAGCATCTGCATACAGTAAATGTTTTGATAGAAGCTTTAGAGGTTTCTGGCTCAAATGTTGATATATGTAGTCATTTAGGTAATGGCTGTTGCATACTTGGTACATCATTACTTGCTTTGGATATCATTGTAGCAAAATATTATTAAAGTTTTAGTTGATGTTGTATGCAGTGTTGTTTAATTAGCAGAGAGATATATAACAAGAATATGAGATCAGGCGCAACCAGGTATAGTTTGTCCAAGGGAGCAGCTGTAAATGGGGAGAATCAATCCTCACAAACTAAAGGTAGAAAGCAAAATAAAACAGCACTCAAGGTAGATTAATTTTATTTGCCTACACATGATATCTATTCACATTAAGTAATACACCATAAATCAAAATGACAGATGGAATGTAAAGTGCATTCTCATTCATTTAATAAGAATCAAGCTAAAACAATGTCATGTTGTCAATAAAAGCAATTCAAAATTGTGGTACATAAAAAATGTGCATAGACTGATAGCAATTTCCTGGTGAGAAGATGATTTTGAGTCCAGTATAAATGGCGGATTATTCTGAATAACTCAATCCTCAACTCAATTCTCCTCGGCCAAGGTACCTGGCAAGCAACAATATATAAAATGGATATGTCCAGTAATAGGTATAATTAGCAGTCCGCAAATGATATTTGTGAGATCATTTTGAGTAAGAGAAAAACATCGCCCATTGTAGTTAGTATCCCTTTGTGGTGCTGTCCAAGCACTGGAACAGCTGGTGGAGGTGTGAGGTGAGTATATCATGTCCGCAGAGCTGATGTTAGCAATAGGTAAGTGCACAGGCAAATCCCATGTGACTCAGATGCAAAGGGTAATGGGGCGGTCCGGGTGCTTTTTGTTATAATAACAACAACACAGGCCTATTCGTTTTATTAGTTACGTGTGGTACGTGCGGTCACATGTAGTACCTCGGGACTCTGCCAATCCCACTGGTATACTTTTATAGGGACTCTTCATAAGAGTTCCTGGTCATATGTTGTACCACATGAGCACCTTGAAAATGGCCAATCAAAATACTTATTTTTACTAGGGGTGAGCGGGTTCGGATTTCTGAAATCCGAACCCCCCTGATCCGAGGCCGATCCGAGTCAGGCTCGACTTTTCCCGCCTGACTCAGATCTGAAATCGAGGCAAAAGTCATCATCCCGACTTACGTGTCTCGCGGGTTTTGGATTCTATATAAGGTACCCGCGTCAGCGCCATTTTCTCACTCGGCTGTGGACAGTGAAGAGGGAGGGTGGGAGTTAGGGCTGGCTGGGCTGTGTAGTGTAGAGTAGTGTAGTGCAGTGTAGTGTTGTGCTGTGCTGCGCTGTGCTGCTGTTGTCCATAGGGGCTATGTCCACTCCTCCAAAGTCCATAGGGGCTGGCTGTGTTGTGCTGCTGTTGTCCATAGGGGCTGTGTCCACTCCTCCAAAGTCCATAGGGGCTGGCTGGACTGTGTTGTGCAGTCAGTTCTCCATAGGGGCTGTGTCCACTCCAAAGTCCTGTGCAGTGTCCCAGTCCTAAAGGGGTGCTGTAGTGTTGTCCAAGGGGTGCTCTGTCCATCAGGGGTTCTCCCCCCATGTGCAAAAAAATAAATATTTTTTCTGTGTTTGTGAATTGTGTGCACAGTAGCCGCACATGCATCAACAAAGTAGCGCCAAGTGTGCGCCTGTGTCATAAGTAAAGGGCCATCTGGCTTGACCGTTAAAGTGTGCTCAGAAAAAAAAAGAAGATTTGCCCCCCTGCACACTGCAGCAAAAACAATACTCAAATCCTACATGATAATAGCGATTCAGAGGTATTAGTTACATACATTTGCAAATATATGAATAAGCGCCAGGCCAATCGTCAAGGCTCCTCTATACTGGCGTCCCTAGCATTAAGGGGTTCACGTCTGAGAAGCAAGGCACCCCAAAAAAATTCCAACCAAGGGCCATCCCCAGGGCATCACACGAAAAAGGGAAAAAGGTGATAGTGAAGTATAAAGAAAAGTTGTGTAAGTATAAATCAGTAAGTGTTAATGAAATGAGAAAGAATTAAAATGACATAAATAATATACAAACAAATAGAAAAGTGATAAAAGTATTCTATGTGACTTAAGTGGTGATGCCATGAGAAAGGCCCATTCAGAACCCCCCCCGGGGGCCCCACTCCCAAACGCTCACCCCAAAATAATTATTGCTACATAATAGTAGCACCCACTCTGGGTCATATAATTACAATTGATGTACTGCATGATAACAGTACATATAAAAGCTGAGAGCTAACTTACCTTGGAGGTACCCCAAAAAACCTCCACATGGCACTATAAGCATCAGCACATCCACCTAATGCTGACTGCCTTCATGCCTCTCCAAACTTGCAAAAAAAATGGTAGTTGCTCAGATCAGCTTAATTGCATAACACAGGTGCTTGTAAAGGGCGGGGTTTACTCTGAACACAGAAAAAAAAGAAGATTTGCCCCCCAGCACACTGCAGCAAAAACAATACTCAAATCCTACATGATAATAGCGATTCAGAGGTATTAGTTACATACATTTGCAAATATATGAATAAGCGCCAGGCCAATCGTCAAGGCTCCTCTATACTGGCGTCCCCAGCATTAAGGAGTTCACGTCCGAGAAGCAAGGCACCCCAAAAAAATTCCAACCAAGGGCCATCCCCAGGACATCACACGAAAAAGGGAAAAAGGTGATAGTGAAGTATAAAGAAAAGTTGTGTAAGTATAAATCAGTAAGTGTTAATGAAATGAGAAAGAATTAAAATGACATAAATAATATACAAACAAATAGAAAAGTGATAAAAGTATTCTATGTGAATTAAGTGGTGATGCCATGAGAGTAAACTCCGCCCTTTACAAGCACCTGTGTTATGCAATTAAGCTGATCTGAGCAACTACCGTTAAAGTGTGCTGTAAGCCCCAAAGTGCACTCCAAACAAAATAAAAAAATATTTTCTGTGTTTGTGAATTGTGTGCACTGTGGCTGCACGTGCATCAACAAAGGAGCAGTGCCAAGTGTGCGCCTGTGTCCCATAAGAAAAGGGCCGGCTGGCTTGTCCGTTAAAGGGTGCTGTAACCCACAAAGTGCACTCCAAAAAAAATTCAAAAATATATTTTTTTGTGTTTGTGAATTGTATGCGCAGTAGCCGCACGTGCATCAACAAAGTAGCGCCAAGCGTGCGCCTGTGTCATAAGTAAAGGGCCAGCTTACTTGACCGTTAAAGGGTGCTGTGACCCCCAAAGTGCACTCCAAACAAAATAAAAAAATATTTTCTGTGTTTGTGAATTGTGGGGGTCATTCAGACCCACTCGCGAGCGCAGGACACTCGCAAGCGGGTCGATGTTGCCCCACTGCGCATGCGCACGACGGAGGGAGCTCCGTCGTCCACATGCGTGAGACCCAGATAACGACGGGCTCTCCGTCGCTCCGGGTCTCGCACCAAAGGGGGTGTGCTGTCGATGTTGATTGACAGCACGCCCCCTATGGTGGGCGTGCCGGGGGCGTGGCTGCCAGATGGAGGCGTTCCCATGGGAACACCTACCGTCTGGGTCCGGCCCCACTGACATCACTAGTGATGTCAGTGGGAGTGATTTTGGCTCTGATAGAGCCAAAATCACTCCAGGGCTTGCGGCAGCGAGACCCTACTGCAGGGTTTCCGTCGCTAGCCCAATGGTCGCGATGGTCTTGACCATCACGACCATCATCATGGACGCTCACATAAGCTGTGTGTGGTAACACAGCTATGCGAGCGTCCATAAGGCTGCTCCATTTTCATGTAGGAGGGCCCTGATTCAGATCGAGCGCTCTGTCAGAGCGTCCGGCTCTGAATCAGGCCCTGTGTGCACTGTGGCTGCACGTGCATCAACCAAGGAGCAGTGCCAAGCGTGCGCCTGTGTCCCATAAGTATAGGGCCGGCTGGCTTGTCCGTTAAAGGGTGGTGTAACCCCCAAAGTGTGCTCCATAAAAAAAAAAAAAATCTCCTTTTTTTCTGTCTTTGTGAATTGTGTGGGCTGTAGCTGCACCTGCATCGTCAAAGCAGCAGCGACAAGCGTGCGTCTTTCTGTTAAAGGGTGGTGTAACCACCAAAGTGCACTCCAACAAATATAAAATATTTTCTTCTGTGTTTGTGAATTGTATGCACTGTATGTGCATCCTCAAAGCAGCAGCGACAAGCGTGCGTCTGTCTGTTAAAGGGTGGTGTAACCCCCAAAGTGCACTCCAAGAAATATAAAATATTTTCTTCTGTGTTTATGAATTGTGTGCACTGTACGTGCATCCTCAAAGCAGCAGCGACAAGCTTGCGTCTGTCTGGTAAAGGGTGGTGTAACCCCCAAAGTGCACTCCAACAAAAATAAAATATTTTCTTCTGTGTTTGTGAATTGTGTGCACTGTACGTGCATCCTCAAAGCAGCAGCGACAAATGTGCGTCTGTCTGTAAACGGGTGGTGTAACCCCCAAAGTGCACTCCAACATAAATAAAACATTTTCTTCTGTGTTTGTGAATTGTCTGCACTGTACGTGCATCTTTAAAGCAGCAGTGCCAAGCATGCGTCTGTCAAAGGGTGGTGTAACCCTCAAAGTGCGCTCCACAAAGAATAAAAAATTCTTCTTTTTTTTTCTGTCTTTGTGAATTGTGTGGGCTGTAGCCGCACCTGCATCCTCAAAGCAGCAGCGACAAGCGTGCGTCTGTCTGTTAAAGGGTGGTGTAACCCTCAAAGTGCGCTCCACAAATTATAAGAAATTCTTTTTTTTCTGTCTTTGTGAATTGTGTGCACTGTAGCTGCACGTGCATCAACAATGGAGCAGCGCCAAGCATGCGCCTGTGTCCCATAAGTAAAGAGATGGCTGGCTCATTTCTTATAGGGTGGTGTAACCCACAAAGTGCACTAGTCTCCAACAAAAATAATGCACTGAAGATGGTGAAGAATCGGTGCATGAGGAGGATGAGGACGACATCTTGCCTCCGTAGAGCCAATTTGTGCAGGGACAGATTAATTGGCAGCTTGTTTTGTGGGGGCCCAAACCAACCAATCATTTCAGCCACAGTCGTGTGGCAGACCCTGGCACTGAAATTATTGGTTTGTTTGTCCTGTTTATACAACATAAGGGTGGGTGGGAGGATACAAACACAATTCCATCTTGCACCTCTTTTTTTTCTTTGCATTAGTGTTAGGGTGCAGGAAAGGAGGGTTTGGGGATAAATAGGACAGGGGAACTCTACTTATCATTCCCTTGTTGGCATTGTAGGCATCAGGATGCCGTTGTCAGTCTATTGACAGCCGGCATTCCACTTGTCTGTATATCATACCAAACCCGATTCATCAATCTCTATTGTCTCTATATAGAGGTAATCTAGTAAGGTAATGAGACAAAATTAACAGATCTTGTACTATAACAGTGAATTAAGTGCTACTGCCTTATTCAAACCATGTTGCTCAATTAGCCACGTTAATGGATTGAATGTCATTGAGGTACACAGGATAATCCTTTGAATAAAACCCTTTCAGTAGCAATCAGAACATAAGTGGATAGATTAACAACTAAGTTTTGCATGGGAGTAGGGGCTTTCTGACACTATTTCTGCATTTGCCCCTGACCACCATGTCTGGTAAAGCATCTCCTTTTCTTGGGTCCTTTGCTCTTGTAGTAACCCCTAAAGTGCAATCACTAGACTTTGGATTCTGACTAAGGTACAACCTTTTATTTTCACTAGTTGAGGATATAAATTCGTATCCACAATTTTTTTCCGGTTTTACGAAAAAATGGCTAATTTTATGTTCCATCTTTCTGTTGTTACTTGCCCACTGATAAACAGTTTGGTGCTCGTAATCTGCATCTACTTTGGCACGTTTTTCACTATTATATTTAAAATTTATGGTTAATGAGTTTATCATACCAATGTATCATGGGATCATACTCCAAGCTTGGCTTATGCATAGCTTCAAACGCTGTCACTTTATCTTTGATTATTTTCATTGCTCTATAACCAGTAATATTAGGTCCAACAAACATTTATATAAGATGGATACTCAATGTTTGCAAAACACAGGGCATGTCTTCCTATAGTGGGACTATTCTTGACCCAAATCCACTAGGGATTTTTTTTAGCTCTATAGTAATCTCTCAAAGTGACACTATGATAATAGAAGTCAGTCTCTTTTCTCTTTAATTTAAGCAAGTCTCGATATACCCAGATACAGCTTCTGATCATCCATCTATCTATCTATCTGTCTATCTATCTATCGCACCAACCCTGTTGTTTTGGTTTTGAATCTAATTTGTCGTCAGGTTGCCAAAATCGCCTTCTGTGTTTTGGATCAGTATTTTTTTTCAGAAATGATTAAAAAAAACAGGTAAAATCACATAATTTGGACCTGTTATTGTTCCTACAATATTATTAACCTCAATAACATTAATTTCAAGTTATTTCCAGTCAATTTTGACCACCTCACAGCTCACAATATTGTTTTCATCCGGGTTTAGGCCAAAAGGTTGCCCCATAAAATAGAGACATGAGTACAGCTCTCTAGGTTAAGATAAAGTGTCCCTAGCAGTTCCACATAAAGAGGTATCCCTGCCTCTGTATAGACATAAGAATGATATAGTGTGGTGCACTCTGAGACACTAGTCTACTTATAGGAGTGTTCTTGTAATTTACCGATGATAAGAGTATTTCTCTAAGTACTGTAGGTGTTAATGTGGTAATTAGTCCATATAACTTATCCTGTTGTATGTGGATGTTTGTCTTTATTTTCATAGAATAACTGCAGGTAGGGTGTTCATAACTTATCTGTAGATAGGGTGTTCATACAGTCTCTTCATATAATAACTGTTGGCTGGGTGTTCTTATACTGCCATAGCCCTCTTCATATATCTCTCCACCTCTCCACCTCAAACTAAACATTAAGCACAGTTTCAGGAACTTCACAGAACACAAGTTATGCAGGATAGGTAGGACTGAATGTAATTACCCAGCTGAAGCGATATATGTAACGGTGGTCTTGTCAGTCCTGGTGCCTCAGGTCATGGTTAGACCAATACTTAAAAATCTGGTGTAATGTTACACCTGGTATACAGACTGCACCAATTGTTTGATTCAACACCTTTATTGGTATACAGTAAATATACAAGTGACTCTAAGGGGTACATTTACTAAGATGGGAGTTCTATTTAAGAAATAATGTTGCCCATAGCAACCAATCAGATTATACTCATTTATCTAGCACCTTCTAGAAGAAAACACCTGGAATCTGACTGGTTGCTTTGGGCAACATCACTTCTTAAATAGAACTCCCATCCTAGTAAATTTACCCCCAAGAGTCCTGTGGTAAACACTTCTATTCTGCTAAAAGATTTGTGATCAGAATAAAGTCCAGTAATGTAATAGATTCTTTTAGTGAGTATATGAAGAAGGGGCATATCCTAATTCATTTTTTCCATCTACTGGACTTTTTCAAGGGTGAAATTGTTGCACCAAGATAGCTGGCTGACTAAGCTTAGCGACAGCAGCAGGCAGCACAAACACATAGCAGTTTAACATAAAACATGGCACATCTACGGTACAGAGTGGCACTGCAATGGCTATATAATAACTATATGACCCCATATTAGAAACCAAGAATGTTTGATTAATCAAGAACTAGATCAGAGGCCCAAGGGAGATGGAGTATGTATGTAGTTGAAGACAAGGAAAGGAAGGGAAAATTTGATTAGTTTGTAAATGTAATTATATTTTTGTATTTATGAGGGAGAAGGGGGATCCGGCGGGATCTGAGCCCGGCTCTGGTTTTTCCACCAGGCTTGGATTCCACATCAGGGCAAAACTTCACGGATTTGATCTGCATCTGCTAAGAAGCTACAGAAAATGGGGACTATATGCCTGGTAGAAAAGCTGGGGATGGATGGCATTGAAATATACAAAAGAACTTGAACACACACCCCAGTAAATTACAGTAATATACAGTACACTGCCTATCAAACACACACAATCATGATAAAGCCCAAAATAAAAAGTGGTGCAACAAAGAATTATCCTTGGGCCTTCCCATCCACCCTTATGTTATATATTAAAAGGACATGTTTAACAAACCAATAACTTCGGCGACAGGGAGCTGCCACATGTGGCTGAAGTGATTGGTTTGTTTGGGCCCCCAAAAAACAGGCTTGCCAGTAGTCAAAGGGACTGACTGACATAATTATTTGAATGGGAAGCTAACATTGCTGGCAATGACCGCTACATACAAACTGGCACTACAGAGGCAAGATGTCATTGCCATTATCAACCTCACCCTCATCAGTATGTACATCATCTTCACACAATATCAATATGTCCCCGGTGGAATCCACCATTACGGGTGCCTCCAGACTTTGACAAAATTGGCGGCAAAAGGCTTCCTTGTGAACTTAGTAGTTCATTTTTTACACATTTTGAGGAAGTAGACTCCTATGCCGATCACTGACAAGGTTCCCGGCTGTGCTGAAAACACTTTCACACACTGGAGGGTGAGCTGCTTAAGTTATGTAAAGCCAGTTTGCACAACATGGAAAGTATTTTCCACTGTACTGGAGTAAGTTACATTCTCCCTTTGTCATGGCTTGTTGTGTAGCTTTGGATGGCTTTTTGCTGTTTCTCAATCTGTTGAATCATATAAAGGATGGAATTCCACCTTGTTACTACTTTTTACTTCAGCAGGTGGCAGGGCAAATTATACTGTTCTTGAAGGTGCTGCAATCTTCTAGATGCAGCTGCTCAATGCCGAAAATGTACCAACATTTTTTGGGCCACAGACAGCATCTCCTGCACGCCCCTGTAATTTTTTAAAAAATTCTGCACCACCAAATTGATTGTGTGAGCAAAACATGGGATGTGTTTGAAATCACCTAGCTGTAATGCTCTATCAATATTTGTGGCATTGCCAGAAATCCCAAATCCTGAGGAGAGTCCAAGTAGAGTAAGCCATTACAATGACATCCTTGAGTTATTCTAAGGGGATTCTAAGCCAGTGGTACAGAGTGTAGCCTGCCTCTGAATAAGCTGGCATTTATTAGATGCTGCTGTTCCTGCTGAAGAAGGCAATAAATCTTAAGTTTGCTCTGTTCCACTTGTCCACATATCTGTGGTTAAGTGGACAATAGGTACAATGGCATTTTGGACTAATTACGTTTTTTTTTTAATGTCCATGTAAAGGCGGGGAATTTCTTTTCTATTGAAGTGGAATCTAGATGAAATTTGTTAGTGGGGACACAGGACCTCAATTAGTTGTCTAAAACCCACTGCATTAATGGCAGATATTGGTCGCAGATCTGCAGTGATCCGCTGTGCAACTGGGTGACAGCTGTACTTGCTTCCTCTATCAAAGGATTGTTTAACAGTCAATTGTTTTTTTAAACTACTACTAGTAGTCTTCCTGGTCTCCTTCTGGGATGAAGATCCACCCCCAGAAGCAGCAGCAGGCCTAATGCTCAAGGATTATTCTGAGGAATCCTGGATAGGGGAGGACTCAGTTAAACCTATCAAATTGGATGCAGGACTACTTCAAATCATTATTGAGCATATTGTTGATGAAGGTATTGGTAGTGGACATTTCAGGTGCTTAGATTTAGCAGAGAGAAGGAGTTAGCTGACGCTGGAATGCTTGTTACTTTTTTAGCATAAGTTTCTGATTTTGCCAAAAACTTTTCATGCAAATGAGATAACAGGAAGGAGGTTCCTAGATAGTTAACATAATTACCTCTGTTTACTGTGGCTTTACAAACACTACAGATTTCAAGACAATTGTTGTACGGATTTGGGTAAAAATAATTTGGATTTTTTTTGTCTTATTCCCAGGCATGACAATGGTCTTCTTCTTATCATGAGTAAGAACTGCTTTCAGTGGTGCCTCACTTACACAAACAACATTCTAATCATCAACATTCTCATTAGCATCAGCTACACAAATACCCCCCTCATCCTGTTGCACTTCCACAGTAGCATCCTCAATGTCTAGGTGAGCATATTCTTGACTTGTGCTGCTCATTGACATTGATGCGGTATCATCATGATGACTGGTTGTGGCAGCAGCTGCAGTGCTAGTGCTTGGATACTGCTCCTGCTGGTCTATTGATCAATAATCATGTTCCATATTAACCCCTGACTTGTTTTTCACAAAAAATATATTATTTTAATTTAAAAAAATGCCCACCAACTGCTACAAACTAACCATTACTGACTGTTATATATCACAGATACAGTATCACGGCCACATACACAGTATCACGGTCTGATTTTTTTAGCACAATAAAAAAAATACACAAAAAAAACCTGTGCCCACCGGCTGCAACACACTGCGCAGATAGTATAAGAAGTGGTCCTTGAACTACTGACTGTTACTGACTGTTATACTCTATATCACATACACAGTATAACAACCTTTTCTAAGCCACACACAAGTAACATTAATTATTAAATGATGTTCCTGCACTATAAAAATAAAGCAAACAATGATTTGCTGACTGCCTATTGAACAAACTAGCTCGGCCAGTTTTACTAGCCTAAACTCCTTCTCCTCCCACGGTCATGTGACAAATGATGATGAATCACCATGGGAGGGACTTATATCAAATTCAAAATATGCAAGATCCGTCACCGGGAAGTTGACGTCATGCCTTGTTTTCGATTCCGAAAAGAGCGAGATAGACAGAAACAGAGACAGATATAGGGGATGAATCAGCAGAGGATGCAAGTGCAGTTGCAGCTGCTAACATAGCAGCTGCGATAGCTCTATTTTGTCAATGCAACTGGAAGCGTCATCAGATAATCTGCGATCCCATCAGCCGCCTGAGTGACCCATTGGTCATGCAAGCAGGTCACCGCACATGCAACAAAGAGGCTGGGAAATCGCCATCTGCCGATGGATATCCTGGCCCCTTCCCTCCCCCCAATGGCCGGCAACACGCCTCCATTTTGTGAAAAGGAGGCCGTGGCCACCCCCTCCTGACCCACAAATGGCAGCAGACTGTCAATCACTGACAGTCTGCTGCCATTCTGCTTGTGATCACACAGGACCCATGCTGCACATGCACAGATTGGGTCCTGCGCATGCGCAGATTCCTGACTAATGGGAATCTGCGTGCAGACACTCATCTGGTTCTCTGCTGAATCACCCCCATAGTGCTTTATTTAGAAAGGAAGGCACTCAAGAGGGACTTTAAAATAAAGCTTAACTTATGGAAAATATAGTTTGTTTGTTTTAGCTTTGGTTTTGGATCTGTATTCATCCTCGTGTTTTGTTTTTTATAAAGAAATAAAGTTTTAAGATCAGCTAAAATCATGTAAATTTTGCAAGCTAAAACCTGAAATTTGGATTTAAAATCCAAAGATAAAAACCGCGATTGAGGTTTATCTGGATATCCTCAGGAAATCAGAACTGCGACTCGGATTCATTCGGATCTACTCAAGAGATGAGAACCACAACTCGCTTTTATCCGTATCTCCTCAGAAGATCAGAACCATGGAACTGCGACTCGTATTTCACCGGATTGACGAAATTCGGATGGCTTCTGATTTCTGGTGAACCAAACCACACACCTCTCTCTCTCCATATATATATATATATATATATATACACATATATATATTTATATATACATATAAATCTCATTACAACAGTATTCGAAAATGCTACAACCTAATTATATATTTTATTAAGTAAATCTTAAAAGTTCCAGCTGGAATATGTACTTGTTACGGAATGCGGTATCCAGATTGAACTGTCATTTTAAAGATTATTTGTTGATCTAAATGATTGTTTGTGACAGCCGTACTCCAAAACTGTAATATTTCTGTCTTGCAAATCTGCTTATTTACACCACTGAACACCGCACTACATTACTGATAGTAATTCAGTCATACTACAAATGCATTGCCATTTCTGGTTACTGTTCACTATGATTGGATATTTATTTCCATTTTCATGAAATGCACATAAAATTGGCAAGTGATTTCTGTAACAAATGTACAAAGCATGCCGTGAATTAAGTAATGCATTATGTTTATGAGTAAATAGTTTTTTAAGAAATGTGTTGATAGGTATAAAATGAATACGCACTTATTGGAAGTGATTTAAACACTGCACAACATTTCTGAGGTAATACAGAAATATTGTTACTTATCAAAGTATTAAACAATGCTGTAATAGAGTTTATATTGAAAAGTCTGCTGGGAAGTTCCTTATACGTTGCAGTTCTTCGAGTTAATGACTCAAAGAATAGGATTTCAAAGCATGCCATAAGCTCATGCTAAAATACAACAGCCTTGTACAAAAAGTGGATCTGATGTAGAGTTGTAATCAAATGTGTGTAAGTTATGTTAGAAATAAAGCTTATGCAAAAGAAATGTATAGTTATCCATTATCAGACTCTGCAATATGGAGGTGATTCAAGCTCTGATACTGCGATGCAGCTGCGATAGCACTATTATGGTAATGGTGCAGAAGACATCACGCCTCCTGCATGCATTACTGATTGACTATTAATAGCAGTTGTTCAAAAGAGGCCAGGAAATCTCCGCCATCCGATGGAAATCCTGGCCTCTTCAATACTCCCCAATGTTGGTGACACACCTTCATTTGGGTAAACGGAGGCTGTTGCCACCCCCTCCCTGCCCAGAAAAGGGAGCAGACTGTCAATCACTGACAATCTGCTGCTGCTCTGTGTGCGGGATCGCAGATGCGTACTGAACATGCACTGTATGGGTTTTGTGATGGCACAGAAAGGTTACAATTGGAGATGTGCACTAACCATTGGGTATCTCTGACTTACCCCCTATGCCTGATACTGCATTAGCAGCATATATAAAGTTATGGCAAGTGCATCTCTGCATTGGAAGCATATGAGCTAAGTTTACCCAAAATGCAAAAATCAACATACTGTAGGAGCTGATTCTGAGGCACATGGATCTCTGGGCCTGATTCAGAGCCGCTCGTAAGCGGCCGCTCGTTCGCTCCGAGTGATGTTCGCACAACTGCGCATGCGTATGGGTTGTAATACGCATGCGCAAACCAGTCATTGCGGTCGGAAATTGTGTGCTCGCAAAATAGCGAATGCCTGCTAATTTGAGTGACAGAATGAGGCGTTTGTGGGTGGTAACAGGGGAAGGTGCTTGAAAACGGGGAGTGGAGATCCGAACGCAGGTGTGCCAAACGGTCAAAACGGGCGTTTTAAGGGTGTGCATAATTAACAAAGCAGCGTCATCGACCACGTCACTTGGTTGTCTTTTAGCCTGAACTGCTCGCATGATTGCGGTAGGAAAATCCAACCACAAGCACTGCGAGCAATTCATATGCCTTTCGATGTACTCGATTAATCTAATAAATAGCGGAGATGACGTAGGATGCGAGCGGCAAGGGGGCGTTTTATAAAAAATAGCGAGCGCATGTTTCGTTTGCTCGTTCAGACATAGAGGCGTCAACAGACTGCAAAGAGCGAGCGCTCTATTTAAATATCCGGCCCCTTTTTCTGAACGAGCGAGCGCAAATAGCGTCCGGCTCTGAATCAGGCCCTCTGTTCACAAATGTACATAGGTCAGTCCTTTTCTGAGCTGGACACAACTTAGCCAGATCTGTCATTCCATGAAATAGGGCATGAACTGGACAGCTAGAAAAACCACCCTGACTTGTGGGAATGTCATGGGAGTGTCATGTTGTGGGAGTGTATGCGTACAGGAAAGGGAAGCCTGGTTCTTACAAATCTATTGTATCTAGCTTGGGGCTGGTGCATGTGCAGATACTAAATATGACGGTTGCCATGGTCGGTGTAAAATAAATGGCCGGCACAGGTTTTCACTTGAATGGATACTGACAGGGCCGGACTAGCCATCTGGCACTTCTGGAAAATCCAGAAAAGCAAATGCCAGTAGGGCCGTTGGCCTCAGGGCTGGCTCGAGTAGAGCAGATGCCACTGCACAGGGCAGAAGTCACCTTCTGGACATGCCTCCATACCCCCTTGGAGATTATGGTATGAGTTCAGGGGGAGGGAAGGGGTGGCGGCAATGATGGGCCACTGCACTCTGCTCGGCCGGGAAGAGACAAGGGTGTGCCATGAGGCCAGGCCCCCATGACTCATGCCATGCCTCCTAAAACTTAACCATGCCCCCTTTGCAAATGTGTACACCTAAGGCACATGCACGGGGGGGCTGCCATGGCTGATCTACAGCTTCAGTCCATCCGTGGATACTGGCATTAGTATAAGGTAGTGAATCTGCTTTTTCGGCTGCCCACCGCAACAACAGCCAGTTTACATACACTCAGAATAAGTCCCATAACCTCAATTTGGGGCATTAGTCAGTAAAGTCTACTCTCTAATTTCTATTACCTTGTATTACTCCTTGATGGCATTTCTTTTCTTTCTGGCATTAGTTCCATTGCTAATGATGTTTGAAACCTGCAATATCTTAACATAGGTAGATGTAAATTAGCTATTGTGATGTCTTACGCAGTATGAGAGCCCTCTGCGCGTCAGGAGAGCAGCGATGTTTGTGGCTGGTCAGACTTTCTGCATATGCTGAGTGACTGCCCAATCTGCGGCAATGTTACCGATCGATGTTGTACGTCATCGGACAGATATGAGAAGCCAGATACAGATAAGCTTTGGAAACATGAGCATATTTTTGCAGATGCGCTCCATACGAAATAACAGATTGCATTAGCGCACATCTCTGAATCAGGCCATAAGTAGAATAAGCACTTTACATGTTGACCAGAACAATCTATTCTACTTTAAAGAAAGCAAATAATGCTGAAACTGGCTGTCTGTAAGTTTATGGTTTGTGTCTGTACAAGTCATGCTCTATAACACAAGTGGGTCGGACATTGAAATAATGGACTACCATGAAAATGGCATTACTCATAAATCTGTTTTCTATATGTATTGGATGATTTGCATAATATCCCAATGGATTGTGTTTAGCTTGGAAATCTTCTTAACACTCATTATTTTAATGAGGCCATAAAAAGCAACCTTTAATTATTAGGAAAACAATGCAAATGCATCTGTATGCTGTTTATTCTCCCCTGATTATTACCAGTTCATTCTTGCAGAACTGCGGCTACAGTATATATAATGATACACTATATTTTTCTTGGTTCTGCTGAACAAGTAAATAATGCCCTCAGTAATAACATATTGTAGTATTGGTAAAACAATGAACACTAGGAGTTACAGTTATCAAATCTAGAAAACGAATTTCCAACTTGGGACTTTATTTATAGACTATGTAGTTGTAGACCATTGTGAACATAAAATTAGAACACTAGGCATGCACAAGCAAAACCTTCTATGGCTCTGCAGTTTATTTTGCAGAACAGACATGAATGGGAGACAATTATCAACCTAGAGAAACTGCAAAGAAGGGAACTTGCATAAAAAAAAATATATATATATATATATATATATATATATATATATACGGGTTCAGTCTCCCATATCCAAAATGCTTGGGACCAAGGGTATTTTGGATATCGGAATATTCCGTATTTTGGAATATTTGTATACCATATTGATATGAAATGAGATGTCTTAGGAATAGGGCCCAAATCTAAACACAGAATGGATGTATGATTCATATACACCTTATACACACAGCCTGAATGTAATTTTATACAATATTTTCAATAATTTTGTGGTTCAAACAATGTTTGAGTACATACATGAAATTAATTTATGTTTCATGTACACATTATACACAAAGCCTATAGGTCATTTTATACTTTATTTTTAATAATTTTGTGCCTTAAACAAAGTTTGTGTACATTTAACCATCAAAAAGCAAAGGTTTCACTATCTCAGTCATGCTGAAAATATTCCTCATTTCGGAATATTTGGATATGAGAGACTCAACCTGTATATATATACATATATATATATATAATCATATCAATCAAATGGCGGCACTCAGCGTCTGGATAATATCAAGAAAACGTGTCCTTTATTTCTCCTATGTTTTGGGTATGGTTCACGTCATCAGGGATAAGGTGATACTAACATAACATCTCTTAAAGACCCCACCACATGAGACAATTAGCTCCTACAGCGCTGCCACTCGTCCGTTCACTGTGACACCTACGCTTCACGCGTCGCTGCTGCAGTGACGTCAAAGCGCCATGGCGTTCAGTCGAGATTGCACTGATCCACCCTCGTATCCATGGCAACCTAGTTTGCCAACTATGATGTATATATAAAATCACAATAGGCTGTCAGATAAAAAGGTATTGATAGCCTTATGCAATAATATTTAATTGCTGGCTAAATAGAAATTTATATCATACCTTGTAAGATCAGGGGCAGAATCGGGTGTCTACTTATTCAGTACATGCAGATTAGTGTTTTGTATTTTATGTATTCATGTACTTTTTAACTATTTCCATTCATTGTTGTTTTTTTTCTAGGTTGCCATGGTTAAGAGGGTGGAGGGGCTAATTGTCTCATGTGGTGGGGTATTTAAGAGATGTTATGATTGTATTATCTTGATATTATCCAGATGCTGAGTGCCGCCATTTGATTGATCTGATTACAAAGGGTACGTACTGTACCTAAGGAAGGCATCGGCGCACATTTAACTTTCCAAGTAGTAAATAGTGGAGTGCCGGGGACTTATTGGAGTTCTTTATATATATATATATATATATTTTTTTTTTTTTTAATGCAACTAAACTTTGCGGTGATTTTTTTAAAGTCACATATGTTTGATTAGATTGATTAATATGGATTGGTTCCTTCTGTTTTGGTATGTTGCACAGTTATTTTAGGTCTAAATATGAAACTACTGAAATTGATGCTCTATAAGTTTTAGACAGAATAGACACTAAACAACAACAAAAAAAGAAAGGCATTATTACAAACCAATAAATATAATTGTTGGGCTATGTTTCTTTGCAATATAGCTCCATCATTTACACTAATGTCCATATATTATTATGCTATTTGCTCTTTGCTTATCTGCACCCTGTATATTAGACTATTCTTTTTTGTTTTCAAACACATTGCCTCATGAGATCTAGAATAACATAGACCCATGAATAAGGGAATGGGTCTGTATAGAATATTATCTATTGATAAATGTTAACTTTTGTAAGATAAAAGCAACTGACCCCCAATTGTTTGGTAAATTCATGTCCATGGTCCTTCTGTGATAGGCAACATAACCAAATTTCTTCGAGGGTTGTGTTCAAAGACAAAAATTAAAAGGTTTTGTGTCCAAACTCGAGATTTGTGGGTTCAATTGTCCAAAGGGATCTGAGTCCCAACTCTGTTCCCTCTCATGTGTTTGCCCGCCATTTCACGCTGGAGATTTGACATGGGAGGTAGTGTAGATAGGGCTCTAGCGCTAGAAAAAAAACACTAGTTTAGTTAGCTTGGCAGCAATACTTAGCAACAAAGTACAGTTACAGAGTGTCCCTTGTCTGTATATAAGGCAGGGGCACTGTGTCATGCGTTGAGTGGACTCAAGGAGAGAGCTGTGTATCATCAAATCATATAATTCATTATTCAATTTAACTAAGTCCTAATGAATCAACTTCATTGGGATTTTGGTTGATTGTTTTTAACAATGCTTTCCACTTCTCTTATTTGCTTTTGTGATGGCTAAATTCATGGGCATCAGAATGGGGGGGGGTAATTGGGTGGCTCGCCCCCTCAAACATTAAAAAGGAGCGGTGGCCATGGTTGGTCAGGGGCGGTGGTTTATAGCAATAGGCTGCATGGCCCCTGGGGGGGTAATTGGGTGGCTCGCCCCCCTCAAACATTAAAAAGGAGCGGTGGCCATGGGTGGTCAGGGGCGGTGGTTTATAGCAATAGGCTGCATGGCCCCTACACTGCATGGTGGAGGAGGTGTAATGTACAGTCTATAAGTTAAAAGACCACACATTACACATCTTCGTTCTACGCTTGGTGCAGGGGCCGTGCGGCCTATTGCTATAAAGCACAGCTCCTGACCGCCGCAACCACCACTCAGATAAGAAACAGGGAGGCAGGAGGGGAGGAGAGGGGGAGGGGAGGAGATGGTGGGCAGGCACCAGAATGAATTTAAGTTCCAGAACCCTAACAGAAAATGAGGAAAAAATACTTCAGAAAGGTTTAAACTTTGCCCCTTCTACACAAAACAAACCATTTAAGAAATATATAGATATTCATAAATTTTCTAGAAAATGATCCCCAAAAAATATTTTTACCCTACAAAAGACAAGTTGTCTGATATGTACAACATGGAGAATGAAATCCCTAGATTTAGAAAAAAATCATTATTTTCCTTCCCATGTGAAGGGTTGTATGATAGAAAGCTTCATGAAAGTGGTAAAAGAGGATATGGCTAAAATAAACAACAATAATCATACAAGAGGTGGGAAACAAAAAGAATATCAAATATCAACAAAAAAGGGAAGCTATTAAATCCCTCAAAAGTGATAACTCCATCGTGATCAAACCCTGTGATAAGGGAGGGGGCATTACCATTCAAAACAAAATAGATTATATTAAGGAAATGTCAATTCAATTAAACAAAGATGGGATGTATCAAAAACTGAAAGCGGATCCCACGGCAAAGATTAAGGGTAATGTTTTTACATTTCTTAATAAATACCTTGAAAAAGGCATTATAACTGAAAAAGAGTTTGAATTTCTAAATGTACAAAACCCCAAAACTCCATCCATTTATACTTTTCCAAAGGTACATAAGAACCCTGTAGTCCCCCAGGATGACCTATAATTTCAAGTACAGGAGGTCTAACAACTTATTTATCAGAAATGATTGATTTTTTCCTCCAACCATTGGTTGTCAAGAGCAAAACTTATTTAAAAGATATGACAGACACAATTAATAAATTAGAGAATATCCAATGGGGAGATAATCTATTTTTAGGGACAGCAGATATAACCTCCCTATATACAATCATCAGCCACAAAGATGGACTGGATGTAGTTAGATGGCACCTGGAAAAGACAGACACTATCCTGGAGAAAATCAATTTTATTTTGGAGGGTATACAAGGGCTAGCGATCAGGTGGGTGCGAACTTGGTGACATGGCATAGGTTCATAGAATGACATTCTGTTTGTTTGGTGGGGCACTCGCAATGATCTTGACCTATTTTGTGATAATCTCAATTCTAATAATCTGAATATACATCTTACTTTCAATATCAGTCAAAGAGAAGTGAACTTTCTGGACCTTAACCTGCATATAAAGGATAATATTATCCATACTAAGGTTTTCACGAAACCGACAGAGTCAAACAGTTTTATCCTCATTGGCTATGGGGGATCCCTAAGGGACAGTTTCTTAGATTAAGAAGAAATTGCAGTGAATAATCCCACTTTAAAGAACAAATTCAAACTTTAAGAAAAATGTTTTGGATAAAGGATACACAAAAGAAATTATAGAAAAAGCTGAAGATAAAGTGAATAAGATTAGTAGAAGTGAAATTTTAAAAGGAAAAAGCATAAAGAAATTTTCAAATAAATTTGAGTGGTCATTTATATATGATTTTGGATCGCATTTTAAAGATCAAGAGAAAATGATTCGAAATCACTGGCACCTTCTCAGCCGGGATCCGGTGTTGAAGGAAATGATACCAAGTAAACCTCAATTTATATATCAAAGGGGAACTAATCTTAAGAATAATTTAGTTCATAATTCCTTACCTACAGAAACCATGAATCCGGTAAGAACCAAGGGGTTCCACCGATGTGGAATGTGTATAGCATGCAGAACCATGATTACTAAAGAATCCAAATTTACTGATTTTATAGTGAAAAATACACAATATAAGATCAAAGATTTTATTACATGCCATACCACAAAGGTAATATACAGTATAGAATGTGAGTGTGGACTTTTAGATATAGGTAGAACAGGAAGAGCCCTCAAAACCAGTATAGTGGAGCATATAAGCAACATAAAGAAGGCCTATACACACACTCTCCGAACATTTTCTTAATATACATAAATGTTCAACTGCCAAAATAAAAAGTTTTCTAGGTATACAGAAAATAAAATCTAAATAGAAAGATCGCGACATTGAAGGAAATTTAGCGAGATGTGAAATGGAATGGATTTTTAAATTAGAGACTTTGATACCTGAAGGCTTAAATTCAGATTTTGAATTAAAATAGTTCTTAAATTGATAATTTTTCTAGTTTTTAATATATTTATTTGCTCCATATTCAATTTTAAGCTTTCAGTTATATATTTAATACTTCAGCTAAAATAGTTCCAATCCTTATCCTATACAGCCATTGAATATCTCTTAATCATCCCTATTTTATAGTATTGTTATTTATTATGAATATATCCCTGCACTTATTTCATGAAAAATACCAATTATCCATTATGTTATGAAAATAACCCCAACTTCCGGTTTGTGATATATGTAACACACAGCTGAGACGTGGCATTTCTGATCCAGGCTCCATGAGGAACGCAGGACTTCCGGTCCATGGCTCCCGGCGCAACTTTATTTAGGGAAATAAAATACTTACACACCTCCCTATTTAGACATCGAGATGTTTTAAAGGATATGAATGTTTTAACAAGAATAATTTGTTTTTACAACTTCTTTATTATATATACCTGTTAAGTGTTTTAATTAATGTATTGCACACACAAGTTACTACATCACTTTCGGTTAGGAGGTACAAATACTGTCCGAATGTATTTCCAGCTCCTGTACCTTGATAAAGATCCAAGAAGGATTGAAACAGCATTGGTAATGGAGAGCTGGTGGCCAGTCCATGATATTTTGTAGAGACTCATGACAAAGGCAATTGGTGAAGGTGTGCACTACTTCTGAATACTGGTTTGGAAGTCCGGACTCTTTGATACCTGTTATAAAAGCTGATTGTGCATACCTTGTGTCATCATTCCATTGTTATTTGGACTTTATTTGATGGACATTTTTAGGCCATTTATTTTGGTATCCTGTTGTTCTTCTGTTTTATTATACTTTGAAATAAAAAATGTTCTTGTTACATCATTCACTGGAGATTGCCTATCATATGGTGAATAAATATACCTTTATACATTGATCCCAACTATCATTCACATGAGTTGGGGTATGCATTATTGCATTAAGCATATGGGCAGCTGTTGGTGGTGTTCACGCTAATTTAATATACCTTTATATGTCTTTCCCACGATACTGAAAAGTGAGTTCTGGGTACGCTGAATCTCATTTCATATTAGTGGTGAGGATCTATCCTTCTACAAAATATTGGACTCCTATGAAAGTGGATCCATGTTTTTCTTATTTCAAAGCACAAAGGGGAACCTATTATTCAATATTATTTGCAATACTTCACATTGGTCCTTTATTCTCCATTTTTTACATGTATGGACTTTTATTGAAAACATTGCGATCAAGTGGATGATTTGTGATCCAGATTGCGCCTTGTGAAAACATGTGGCATAAGTACTGTATCATCATTTTTGTATTATACATAAACGTATTGGGTTTAATTTTTTATCTATATTGTCTGTATCACCTTTGAACCCTTTTTCTCTTGTGTATTTATATGTATTGTTTATTACCTCACTACTTCATCAATGCCTTTCAGCACTCATCCTAACCCACCTCATGCTCTTTCCTTCCTATCTTCCCCTTCTGTGTCATGCCTGTCTGTCTGCCCGCCCCTCCCCTTAGAATGTAAGCTCTCATGAGCAAGGACCTCTTCCCTCATGTGCTTCTCTTTACATTTTCTTCTACTCTCTACTCCCCATTAGGGCACCTTACACGGGACCGCCAACTCCCGGCAGCTTATTGTGAGTGCTTTAATCACTATTTCAGCAATGTATATAAGTCGTGTCCTTGTCCTCCACTGTAATGTACTGTAAGTTACTTGTTTCTTGCTCACCTATTAGTTCTATGTACTATGTAAGGTGCTGCGGAACACTTGTGGCGCCATATAAATAAAGAATAATAATAATAATAATACCTGATTGGGCAGCTTTTGGAAAGAGGATTTGGCAGACACAGTGTGCACCAGAGTTCACTACATTTTTCTGTACTTAAATTATGTTGCCCCTCCAACATAAAATCTTTCCGATGCCCCTGGTTAAATTATCAACACTAATCATGTGTGGAAATTGTATATTCTCTGTGCTTATGTGGGTTTCCTATGGAAAATCCGTTTTTCTTCCAGACTCAAAAAATATACTGGTACAGTAGGTTAATAATTGGCTCCCTACAAACATTAACTCTAGATCATATGTATTTGTGTATGTGATAGTGAACATACATTTTTGTGAGCTCCACTTGGGCTGTGACTGATGTGAATGGGAACATTTTCTCTAAAAACTGTTTTTTTCCTCCCTCATAAATTTGCTTCAGAATCAAAAAATTAACTAACATTTACAAACTAATCAATCCTTCCTTCCTTTCCCTGATGTCCATCACATACATACTCCACCTCCCTTGGGCCTCTGATCCAGTTCTTGAATAATGAAAACATTGGTTTCTAATATGAAGTTGTATTGTTTATTAAATAGCAAAACATGGGACATGTTCACCCAGTTATAATTATTAATTTCTGCCCTGGCAGTCTAGTGTGTGCTCTCCTTCCAGCAGTCCTGTGTGAAATGGTGTCCAAATCACTGCAAGAGGGACTTATATTGAATCCAAAACTTGCGAAATCCAACACCAGGATAATGATGTTTTGCCTCGATTTGGAATCCAAGCCTGGCGGGGAAACTCTCTCATAAATTTGCTTCTAAATCCAAAAATGAAGTTAAACTTACAAACGAAGCAATGCTTTCCCTGCCAATTCTCTTTTATTAAAAGGATTGCGACAAACATAGCCCTTTTTCATATAAAAATAGAAAAACCATTAAAAACAAATTCTGTACAAATATATACAAGAACATAGAAAAAAAACAAACTAAACTTATCAGGCTTAATATACCTCAACTTATCAACCTTCTTAGGTGCAAATTAGAAAATAATACATTCAATTAACACTCCCAAACTTAAAATAAAAAGTAAAGGCCAAACTTGAGGCCTAACACTCCGACATATAAGACAATCATTCACACTACCAAAACAGGACAACATGTAACTAACCCACCTCCAATTATACACCCTACTAAATCTAACCTATCCCTTCACCAATTTAACGCTAAACTGCCAACACTAACTCCATTTGACATATAGAAAGTAAGAGGAGCCTTTAGATATACGCAAACCATTCCTATATAAAAAAAACATGATCAAAATTCTAAAGAGTTGAAAGGGTGCAAAGAACAGAAAAGCCCATTAGGATGAAACAGAAAGAGGTAGTCTGCCACCCTATCAAGGGTGCTTCAGGTGCCTCCACCTTCTAGACCACCCAATAGCATTCAACTTCTCTCTGTCCATGTCCATCAACCTCTTCACCTTGTGTAGAATACTACCCACCACCTCTGCACAGGGAAGCACCATGCCATCCACAAGTGGTACCTAACCACTAGACTAACTATAAAAATAGTGGTCAAATGAAACCTTCCATACCCTTTGAAAGCTCCGTAAACCCACTCAGGGTAACTAAGCCCCGAAAGACATGGGATGCGTAAAGCTCTTGAGACTAACTTACACACCTCTACAGTAAAGGGACATCTCAAGAGGAAGTGCTCCATGGTCTCCTCCCCTAGACAACCCTCACATGGACAATCACGGTCATCAGCACTTCTACTCTTGATATTTCCCCTCATGTAGAGGCTCCCTTGAAAGGAAATCCAGGCAATGTTCCTGAACTTCAAAGGGATTCTCTCTGACATTATCAAAGAGATCCCATTTGAGCAAACTATGCCCGGGCAGTCCCTCAGTGACAACGGAGCATAAAAGTGGGAGCGCAAAATGCTTCTCCCCAACTGCTTCCTGGGGAAGGTTTTGACATCCCCCACCTCCAGCTCCCAATGCCTTGTCACCTTCAGGCACAAGATGACGTAGATCGGAAGGTAACCACTTCTGTCTCTGAGTGTTCTGACACGGCCTCACAAATCAAGAAAGGGAAGCACCCAGGCTCTAAAACTCTCAACCCATTGAGGGGAGTCTCTGAAAACAGACTACCAAGATTGAGCTTCAGGAATGTCGTGGCAAAGAAGACCACGGGGCTGACCATGTCAAGCCCGCCCTCTTCCCTTAACCTGTAGGTCATACTCCTCTTGATGATGGAAGGAAGAAGGAAGAAAAAGGAGTTCATCCTGGTCCACAAAGATTGCTGTAGAAAACATACATAACTGACATACAAGAATATTGGAAGCAGGTAAATTTTGACCAAGAGAACCATTTCCCTTAAAGAAAGTTTCCACCTTCTCCAAGTCTGCACCTTCCTGGCAGCATCCTCCAACCTCCTCTCCTAATTTCGAGTGGCATAGTCACCACGGCCAAATCTGATGCCTAAGATCTTAATTTCAGGACTGTCCCGGGGAAGGCAGTTCGGAAGGTCAAACTGATCACCTTCCTTCCCCATCCAGAAAGCTTCACACTTATCCTGGTTCACTCTAGAGCTTGAAGCTTCAGAGTACTCAGAGATAAGGTGTTCCACATCACATGCCTCTGCCACGGATGACAGGACAACTGTGACATCATCTGCATAGGCCACCGCCCTCAGAGAAGCCTCCTGGCCCAGCTGCACCCCTCCACAGTGCCACAATCAATCCTCCTTATGAAAGGATCAATTGCGAATACATATAGGAGAGGGCTCAGGGGGCATCCCTGATGGACACTGGAGTCAACTCCAAAGGCAGGGCCTACCCAACCATTGTCCAGTGGAAAACTCTCAGCCTGATTATATAACACTTGAAGCCAATCAATAACCCTTGCTGGAAGACCATACCTTTCCAGTACAGCCCACAGGTACTTATGGTTCACCTGATCAAATGCTTTGGACTGATCCAATGCCAGTAAGTACTTGCCCCTCTTTTCAGCACAGCAGCGTTCCATGGCCTTCCAGAGACAAAGGACAGCACTAAATGTGCTACAGCTCTTCACAGTACAATGCTGAGATGGGGACAGCAGCATCCCAGAAATTTCCATCAGCCTATTGAAGAGTATTTTCACCAGAATCTTTCTGTACATATTGAGAAGGGTGATGGGGTGTCAGTTCTCAATACAGGATGGATCCTTTCCTTTGGACAGTAATATGAGGGCAGAGGATCTCATGGAGGGAGGGAGCGACCCCTTTCCCAGGCACTCATTATACACCTCCACAAGGCAAGGAGCCAAGATGTCGAACAAAAGCTTTATAAAACTCAGATGTCAATCCATCTGATCCTGGGGACTTCTTGATGGACAATCCACCAATCGCTTTCTGGACCTCCTCCACCATCATATCACCACCCAAGGAGTCAAAAGAGGCATCAAGTCCTTCAAGCCCTGGTGTTTCCCTCAGAAATGTCTCCATCCTCTTTCTGATAAGCGGCTGCTAAGACAAAAGGTTGGAATAGTAGGACCTGATTACTCCCAAGATACCCACCATATCCTCACGGAGAGTACCCTGGTCATCATACAGACCTCTGACTTCCCTCAAATCAACTGACCTCCTGCAACTCTGATAAGGATCAGGTGAGTGGTACTTACCATAATCCCTCTCCAGAATCAAAGAAGCCAGACAATTATAGTGAAAATCCTTCAGCTGAGCTTTCACCCGGGAGATTTCCCCACCATCTCCACCCTCAGAGATTAAGAAATCCAATTTCCTCCTCAATCTGTGAATGATGCACCATTTTCTCAAGTTCTTCTGGGCTACCAGCCTCTGAAAGAACACCTGAGTCCTCTTTTTTACATAAATCCCACCACTCAGATCTACTCCAACCAGCCTCCAGAAGTGTCTCTTGTAGTTGAAAGAAGTCTCTGAAGGACTGACTGACCTTTTCCTCCTTTAGGAGCTCAGAATTCAAGCACCAAAGGCCCCACCCTTTCTGAGGGGTTTCTGATGCATTCAAAACATGATTGGAGAACTCTACAGGCTTCACTTCGGGAGGAAAAGTTTTCGAGGACTCCTTAACAAAAAACCTATCTATCCTAGATCTACGACTACCACAAAAATAAGTGTAACCTGTGAGGTCTGGAAAATGGTGAATGTGCACATCAACCAGACCAGCATCTCTAATCATACTCACTAAAAAATTTGCCTCATAGCTCAGGGTTGTCCTTGCGCCTCCCCTGTCTTTAGGCCTAATGACAGTGTTAAAGTCACCACTAAAGACAATCTGCTGAGCTGTAAAAAGAAATGGTTTTATCAACCCAAAGAGGCATTTCCTATCCCAGGCTGACTGCGGGCCACAGACGTTAATCAGTCTGAAGTCATGCCCCCTTAGGTTAACTCCAAAATCATACATCTACCTAACAGCAGCTCTATAATTTGGTGTATGGTTACCATGCCTGTAAAAAACACCACCACCCCACTGTACAGCTCAGCTGCAAGAGACCAAAAAGACTGACCACATCTCGACTGGGCTTTTGCCCTATGGAGAGTGGACAAGTTTCCCACCCGGGTCACCTGCAAAAACAAAAAATCAACATCAACCATGTCAAAAAAATCAAAGGCCATGTAACGAGCACGATTGGAGAGAATGGAAGCCACATTAATGGTGGCACATCATATGGGATGAATTATAGAAGTAGGACTCCATCTTACTTTTTCTTTGTCTGACGAACAGATTCATCCCCAGAGGAACCTGTTCGCTTGCAGGACAACCCAAATGGGATATCCTCACCACATGGCAAGACAACTTCAATCATATCACCTTCCACCGCATTCACTCCAACAGAGTTATCCGAGGCCACAGCCTCCCCTTGTGGGCCACCAGACCTACCAACCCCAATAGGACCTACAGTCCCACCTCCACCCTCCACACCAAGTGCCCCATCTTGGGAAGGACCCGGATCTGGAGGTTTTGGGGCTGCCTTACCCTCCAACAGAGCCTCAGGAGGAACCTTTCCAGGAATCTCCTGAGAACTAACAACCATATGGGCCGACTCAGGAGTTTCCTCCACAACACTCACCTCCCCCGAGGTTACCACCTCATGACCCTCAACTTGCTTTTGCTCCTAACTCAATACCAAACAAGTCCCATTCCAGGCTATCAATGGAATGGGACTTGTTTGGCATGGACAAAGACTCCCGCCCGGTCTTTCTGGATTTACTACTTTTGTTGGACTTATTCAGATCCTTTTCTCCTCTGCCTCTCCTTTGTTTTCTAGGTTTTGCCCCCTCTGCCGCTTCACCTAAGGTTGACCCCCTGACCCCTTTTTTCCCCACTTATTTGTTGGAACAAATACCAACTCCTTATCCCCTACCATCATCACCTCACCCTCCTCATCCTTATACTTCTCGTCAGATATGCAAAACCTGAACCTATTTGAAAGTACGATGCTGTCACTGCGGTGTCTGGTTTTCCTCTGCTTCTTTTTGTTTGCATATACAACTACAGTAAAGGAGGCTTCCCTTCCTCCCCCACTTTTCTCATTCTCCTTGCCCAATGCACTCCCTCCCACACTTACATCAGCCACAGGCCCCCTAGCCCCCTGCGCTCTTTCCACCTCACCCTCACTGCTACCTCCATTCCTCTCCACTGCAGTCTCAAACCCACCGTCGTCACTGCTACCCTGCCTACTTGCCACACCATCATCATCCTCCACTCTCTGCCTGTCCCCCACTTGTACCTCTACCCTCAACTCGACATTGTGAGCAGCAGATGGGCATCGACTGTAGGGGTGGCCTAATTTCCCGCAAAGATTGCACTTAACCTTAGTGCACACTCTCGAACTGTGCCCTGACTCATTACACAGTGCACACTTCACAACTGGACAATCACTAGAAAGATGACGGAAATCACCGCTTTTGTTACATACTCTCAGTTTGGCCGGGATAAAACACCTGGATCCTATCCTGGCCAATAAAGGCAGCTGAGAGAATGTGCTTGGTCTCTATTCCTGTTTGCTGCAGGTGGACAAATACAGAGTATGCCCCTCCCCAAACATTCTTTGTATAGTCGAATTTCTCTTGGACTGGTGACAATACTAAGCAATGCCTAGAGAGCCAGAAAAGTATATCCACTTCAGGCAAGGATTCATTCCTTACTAAAATTGTGACCTTAACCCGGTCCTGACGTGACACCATGACTGACCTGAACTTACAATAGTGGTCTTTACCCTTATTCTCTTCCCTCTTTAATTTAATTTAAGTGCCCCTTTAATTTTTTAAATACATTATGAACCACAAAGTTGATTTTGTGGGCAAAATATGGGAAAAGTTCAGCCAGTTGTGATAATTAATCAATTAATAAATTAATCAACATTCATTGAGATTATGGATCCTTGCTTTTTAGCAATCCTTACTACATCTCTGATTTGCTTTTTATGGTTATTAAAATGCTCTCCCCTCCTCCCTCATAAATTTGCTTCGGAATCCAAACAATAAATTAAATTTGCAAACAAATCAATCCTTCATTTCCCTGCCTTCCACTATATACATACTCCACCTCCTTTGGGATTCTGATCTAGTTCTTTATTAAAGAAAACTTTATTGGTTTCTTATATGGGGTAATATAGTTTATTAAATTACCATCCTGTCTGCTTCTATAGTGCCACTCTGTTTCCTAGATGTGCCATTTTGGAAGTTAAACTGCCACAGCTGCTGAAATATTCAACATGTGGTTGCTGAATGCTGAAATTTTTCCAAAATTTTTATGGCCACAGACAGCAGCTCCTGTATGCCTATTTAATTTTTCCAAAAATTGTGAATCTCCAAGTTGATTTTGTGGGCAATCCTTTTCACATCTTTGATCTGCTTTTTCTTGTAATTAAAACTGCTCTCCCCTCCCTCATAAACTTTCTTCAGAGTCCAAGAATTAAATTAAGTTTACAAATTAGTCAATCTATCATTATACTGCATCTCCCTTGAGCCTCTGATCTAGTTCTTGATTAATGAAAACATTATTAATTTCTCATATGGGTTGTTTAGTTTATTAAACTGCCATCCTGTCTGCCACTGCAGTGCCACTCTGTATCCTAGATGTACAATGTTTTCAGTTTTGGCCTAAACTGGATGAAAACAATATTGTGAGCTGTGAGGTGGTCAGAGGTGACAAGAAATTATTGAATTTTTTTTTATTGAGGTTAATAATATTGTAGGAAAAAAAACAGGCACAAATGATGTGATTTTAGCTGTTTTTATTATTTAAAAAAATAAATAAATACAGATTCAACACCAAAACATGTGAGGGAGGTTTTGGCAAAACCAAAACAAAAACCAGATGACGATTTTGAACCAAAAAACAGTGGTCGGTGCAAATCTCCAGTCCAAAGTTTTTTCTTCATTTATCCAAATCCTTCCCACAATATGGGAATTGTTGGTAGGGGAATCCTATGCATCCTCATGGCTGGGCCAGCTACAATACCTTACAGTATGCAACCACAGATCCCTCCCTGTGTGCCTTTCCCTCTGTCCTACATGTGGGCTGGCATCTACCTGACATGTAAGCAGATGGTAAGACAGAAGATACCATTTGGCAGCAAGATAAAGCATGGAATAGAATTAGATGATTGCAAAGGTTTTTGTAGGGGTACAAGCACCCAAGGCAAAGTAAAAGGCTGGCATCCCACCTTATGCCCACAATTCAAAGTGACCCGGGCCTAATGTCCAGAACACTTACTGTATAAAGGCTCAGTGCCATGGGCTTAATGCCCTGGGTCACTTCCAGGTGGTAATAGCTGGAATGGGACTCGGCACATCAGCACCAGGAAATAGTCTGACTGCAACTTTGCATCAGGAAAGAAGATTGCTAGGTGGTCATGAACCATTGCAGTGACAGAGGAGTCCCAACTCTCCCCTACTACATAGCGGCCAGCTATAGTGACTCTCCTAACTTGCGGACTGGAGTCCCTATCACTGAAGCTAGATGACATTATCATCATTAATCGGGGACTGCGGGTGTCCTTCAGCTGGAGTGCTGCCCAGAGATAAGTTTATTGTCAGCATGCTGAGTAACAACCCTCTATCCCGGAGACTGCACTCATTGATGCCTAAGAGGTTCCCCTGCTACTGTTACCAACACACAACCCCACAGCCTTCCCCTAACAGGGACTATCTGCCTATGCTTGTGGAAGTGTCCAGAGCAGTGCCCCCCAGCCTGGGGGAGCACTTCCAGCTGATGGTCAGGATACAGTAGGGTCAGAGAACAGCACCCCAGCCCAGATTTGTCTCTATGCTGATGATGAAGGTTGAATAGTTTGTGCTGACTGTGCTGGACCCAGAGATGCTGGCAGTGAGGAAGTCCTACCCTGGGGATCTCATCTTTAACCTGACCAGCCTTCTATCCCTGTCAAGAGAGCTACCTGCTCAGCACCAAAGACCAGAATGCACCCATCACCTCCTTTTCCCAGTGGGATGTGACAGAACTGAGGATTGCTTACCAGCCACCAGCTACCAGGTCCTGACTGGAGCAGATTCTGTAGCTAGAGATGCAGGTGATAGACATGGACTAAGCTGCCTCTGTCACCTTCCCCTTATGATCATGGTGAAGGGGTTTTAGGCATGGGCAGCTGGTCATGGCACCAGCAGGATGGTGTTACATTTACCCTTGGAAGTGACACCTACAGTGACAATCTCATGCTCAGGATGGACAATGGCACTCCCGGTGATACATGCTATCATGGTGTGCAATGCTCTCTGTTCAGTAATTTCACATCTTACTGAAATGTGTACATGAGCACGGGCGTATCTACCCCCTGGCCGTGGGTGGCACTACCAGGCAGTACCAACCTCTCCCAGCACCTCTGGCAAGCGACATCCTGGCCAAGGCATAGATACACCCCTGTGTAAGTGTTTGTTTATGTAGGGTTGATTGTCCTTTAATGTATTGTGGTTGGGAGCATGATCAATTAAATTAATGATGAGGATGGAGGCAAATGTGGGGGTTGTTGAACTGCATAATTTTAAACAGGAGTGAGGTGAATTTTCATATAATACTGGGATAGTTTAGGGCTATTAAGTTAATATGTTGATGACTTTTGAGATGTGGACTATTATTATATGTGAAGACTATTAATCTAATATTTAGGCTGGTTAATGAGAAATGTTTTATTTAATAAATGCAACTTATTTTTTAAATGTGAGTATTATATTCTTTTGGATATACTGTAGCTGGGGAAAAACGTATATTATATTTGAATACTATTAGTTTAACATTAGGGATGTTTTAAAGGGAAATAGATGTATTAAATATGAATGCTATTAAATTTGATGTTGAGGCTTGATATAGTTTATATAATCAGTGTCATTAACTTAATGTTGGAGCTGGTTGGGTGGATATACAATAGGTCTATTTACAATTTGTGAATGATATTGAATTACTAATTATGCTAGTTGTATAGAGGGAGGGCTAAATATTAAATGTTGGTGATTTTGACTTACAGTTGAGGCTGGTTGTGGTAATGGATGCCTAGAGTCTTAAATCATTGCTATACTATCCATATCTCTTAAACAGTAACTGTGCTATTTCCAAAAAGGACTTCTAAATTGCAGGATCCAGGGAAGTAGCAACTGAGCTTAAGACACAAGAAACAACAGGCAATGAAAGGTACAAGAATAGGTACAGAAATGTCCTGCTACATCTTTGCTCATAGTGCTGCTTTCTGGCTTCCCTGCCATGGCATGTCAATAAACATTATGGTGTGGCATACTGTATGCCCCGAAAGACTACAAGCCATGCATTATACAGTTAAACCACTGGGTGGTGAATGCTCCACGAATGAAAAGTACAGTACTGATTACTGTAGCAGTGGATTGTGATCCATGAGAGGCTGGTCAATCATGTTCAGGCAGTGTAAATAGTCACTCTTCAAGGTGCTTGAAATTATCACTTTGTGTCAGGACTACACCGCTATAGACAATATACGCATTATGGGCCATCTGTACTGTATACTGTCGCTACATAGTGTAAAAACACATGGCCTAAAGATGCATTGGCAGATTTTCATAGAGAGATCATTTCAGGTGTGCTCTGCTCAACTTTATGCATTGATCCGCACTTTCCACATACATTCATCTCCATGATATAATACACACCTTTATTAGTCTACTAGCTGGAGTACCCTGCGTTGCCCAGTATTTTAAGAATGTTTGTTTACACATCATCCTCCAACCAACCTCTCCTTAGGCAGGCCTCACAAAAAGTGTGACAAACTTCCCCATCAACAGTCCTAAGGTCTTCGAAGGAAGTAGGACCTGTAACAGTGTAAAGCAAACTTCAGAGATAGAAGCATTCAAAATTTGTAGGATGCACAGTGTAAACATGGCCAAGAGCTTCTGTTGCTCTGATACCAGGATGACCATCTACAGCAACTCCCTGTTTTCTGCGCAGAAAAACTTTGGAAGAAGCATTCCATGTGTAATATTTTGGCAGCTCACAGTACAGCAGGGTCCTTGCAAAGTCATCATTTTGACACAGATGGAAGAAAGAAGTGAATTTTGTTGCATAATTTGGTAGAGTCAGAGAGCTGAGAATGCTGGCAAAGCCTGCTAAAGCTCTCTTCGATAATAAACATTAAGATCATGACAAAACATGACAACATAAAACGCTTGCTCCGAGGCCCTACCCATATGCCGTGAGACCCCACAATGAGCGTCCAGCAAAAATTGTTGTTTTAAATTAATGAAAAATTAACAGAAATTAAGTTAGATAAAAAAATTGTTTGGTTGCCTCTGCCGTGTTTTAATACGCTCATATGTAAAATGTCACGATCTTCACTTGTAAACTGTGGATTTGTATAGAAAGACAGAAGTACAGAAGGACAAATTTTCACTTTGATATAGTAGAGAAGATTGAAAAGAAAAAATAGTAGATAAGCTAAAATCCTTTTGTAATTCTGTACCTGACCTGTAGAGGGCGAATGCTATGCAAAAATTGTGTTTTTTCATTAATTAAAACTTAACAGTAATTAATTTCGATTTAAATTTTTTTTAGTTGCCTCCACCATGTTTTAATACGCTCGTATGTAAAGTTTCACGATCGTGGCTTGTAAACTGTGGATTTGTATAGAAGGACAAATTTTCGCTTTTATATAGTAGATAAACCACTATTGACATTGTATTGTACACATTGGTGTAAAGATGCGAGCTACACATGACATACACAAAAGGTGTACCAGCTGCTAAGGCTGGCTTGTGTGGGAGAGTGGGTAAGGTGAGCACTTTCCAAAGCTTGCGCCTGAGGTTCAACGCCTGGTTTGGGACAATATAATTTTGTAAATCAGTATTTCGTTTTTTTTTTTTTATATTTACTATACAGGATTAAATAATGGTTTAAATCATTTGGTGTGTGAGTCCTGTGTTTTATAACAATACATATTTACATTGGTGTGAAGACGCACATGAAGCATGTTATTGAAAACCACTATAGATATTGTATTGTACTAATTACGGGCCATCCATACTGTATGCTGTTGCTACATGGTGTAAAAATGCCTGGTTTCAAGATGCACAGACAGTTTTTCAAAAAGAGAGATCATTTCAGATTCATTACTTTTAAAGTACTCTATTCAATTTTATGCATTGTTCCGCACTTTCTCCCTCTCTTCATCTCTATGTTATGCCACCAAGCTGCATTAGACTCCAAACCGCTATAGACAATGTATTTTATTGTACACATCATGCTGGATGGGTCCCTTTCCTCAAAAACCTAAGCCAGCATGTCAATCATCATAAACCTCAAAGGGCGGTGGGGATGGGGGGTGGGGAAGCTACAGTATGAAAGTTGTGATTTGTGTCATGGTCCTTGCAATTTGGGTGGCCTCCAGAAGCGCTGCTTTAAATTATCACTTTGTGTCAAGACTAAACCGCTACACTGTAGACATTATACTGTTCTCATAATGGGCCGTCATCAGTACTGTACACTATCAGGCACTTCCCATATCCCTTCTTCTCTTTGTATGGTGACATACAGTAACTTAGAGATAAAGTGAGGGTGAAAGTGTTGAGCAATACATAAGTTGAGTACAGTGTTTTAAGAGTATTGAACCGGAAATGATCTGTTTTTATGATAAACTTCCCGTGCATCATTTTATATAATGTAAGGACAGTTTACTGTTTATATGGACATCCCTGTAATGTGTACAATATAATGTCAATAGCGGTTTAGCGTAAAATGCAGCTGGGTGGCATACTGTAGCATATAAATGACAGGTGGTGGGAAATTGGGAGCAATGTATTGAGTTCGGCAGAGTTCCTTAAGAATATTGAACTTAAATTGCTCTGTCTCTATTTAATACTGAGCATGCATCTTCTGGACATTGCTGATATGTAACTCACACACCAGATGATTTAATTCCTTATTTAATCCTGCATTAATGACACAATGCAGTTCTGCACTACAGTATAATTTAATGAATGACAGGTTCTGTCAGCCAATCAGCAGACAGCACTCCCAAAATGTAGTTGGCTATTTGACGCTTGTACTGTACAGTTTAAGAAAAGCGACATCTGGTGGACAGAAAGTTGTATTACACATTCTGGCTTTTCCAGCACTTCAGTATGTTACGCTGCACCTTACTGCAGCATGATGCGATTTAGAACACCAAGCAGTGGCATGACAGGGTGCGACTCACATGGCGTGCTACATTGGTATGGATCAAAGATGTAGCAGGACACATCTGTAGGAGAGAGAAGGATGATCTAACAACTGTCCTGATATAGGAGTGGGCAATTTTGATTTTGTGAGTGTCCCTCTCTCATTCGTAACTTGGAGTCACAAATGACTGAAAGCTGAGGTCCAGGGTTGTGGAAGGAATCAGAGGTGAGGGGCCTGGATGTATGACCTCCTCATCCTCAAGTATTGGATGTTGGCAAGACCCGACCAAAGTCGCGGAGTCTAACCCGCTGGGAGGAAGTGTTCACTAGTGACCCCTTTCAAGCGGGATATGGGTTTAAGCTGCAACCCAGCAAGCAGGTCGCGGCCCTTTGATCAGGTATCCAATACATGTGGGGAATGGATATTGAAATACTGATGAGGCCCAGGAAGTTTGTACTTCAGAAATAAGCACTGGTGAGGTCACTGTATGAAGATGTAGTACTGAGTATACAAACAAGATATCAGATGAACCCTGGCACAGGAGGATGACACAGTAGTAGGAGAATGTACAGAGCATGTGAGCAAGGTGTTCAGGTGTACCACTGGCACAGGTGAATGAAGCTGTGATTGCCACTGAAGGATGTACTGTGTATGCAGGCAAGGTGTTTAAGACACACCACTGACACAGGAGGATGATGCTGTGATTGTACTTGAGGGATGCACTTAGTACACGGGCAAGGTGTTCCAGATGCACTGCTGGCACAGGAGGATGATGTTGTGATTGTACTTGAAGGATGTACTGAGTACTCTGGCAAGATGTTCCAGACACACCGCTGGCACTGGAGGATGATGTTGTGATTCTACTCGCAGGATGTACTGAGTATACGGTCAAGGTGTTGTAGGTGCACCGCTGACACAGGAGGCACTTAGAATAGACTTGGAAGTAGATCAATAAGGGAACCTGGAACAAAGTGATGGCAAGCAAACACTAGTAGTAATGGCGTTGTTCAGGCAACTTCCTGTTGTCCTGAGCCTGTTAAATACCCAAAGGTAGCAGTTTATTGGAAGGCAGCGCCAGCTGACAAAGATCATGCTACCATTGGATGGGAGGTCAGTCAGGTGATGATTATTGTCATGGCTGCGCCCATGATGGCAACCTCAGTAACCAAATCATGGAAGCAGCAACTGAAAGAGAAGTGCACCTAAGGCATAATCCTCAGCACATCACTCGTCGCTACACCAGATGTCTGACTGCATGATAAGTCAGGGGAAGTAAGCGCTGAGGTGAGTAACGGCCGATCCCAGGCCGATACCTGACAGTACCCCCCACTTTCAGGGTAGACTCAGAACACCCGCAAGGCTTATCAGGAAATTTCCTGTGAAAAGCTCAAATAAATTGAAGGGAATGGACGTCTGAATCCTTAATCCATGCTCGTTCTTCAGGTTCATACCCTTTCCAATCAATAAAGTACTGAAGGCAATTGGATCAATGTAGATAATCTACAATTCTCTCAACCTCAAATTCGATACCCTTTTGGGGCTGCACTTGAGGTGCTTTAGTAGAGGAATGTTGAAATTGGTTCAGGATCAGAGGATGTTGTAGAGAGATATGGAAAGTACTGGAGATCTTCAGCTGAGGTGGAAGTTCTAATTTATACACTATGGGATTAATTACTCTGATGATTCGGTAGGGTCCAATGAAGCGTGGAGCAAACTTCATGCTTGGTACCTTTAAACGTTGTGTTCTTGGATGATAACCATACCCTATCTCTCACTCGGTATCAGGTCATTTGGTCTACATTGTCTAGATAGACAATGTTTAGGTAGATAATGGAAAATAGACAGGCAGAAGGTCAACAGAGTCTAAAGGTCGACACACTAAAGGTCGACTAGTAACAAGGTTGACAGGTACTGAAGGTCGACAGGCAGTAGGTTGACAGGGACTGAATGTTGACACACTAAACGTCGACTAGTAACAAGGTCAATAGGTACTGAAGGTCGACAAGCAGTAGGTCGACAGGGACTGAAGGTCTGCAGGGTCTGAAGGTTGACACACTAAAGGTCGACTAGTAACAAGGTCAACATGTACTGAAAGTTGACATTGTCATTATGTTGACATTCATATCGTCAACATGCAAATAGATGACACATGTTTTTTTATTTTTAGCCCTAATCTTTACCCTAATCCAAACCCTAACCCTACTCTTGGTGCCTAACCCTAACCCTCCCTCCAAGTGTCTAACCATAACTATCGGAGTAAGTGCCTAACCCTTTTGTGGTAAGTGCCTAACCGTAACTGTCAGGGTAAGTGCCTAACCCTAACCATCGGAGTAAGTGCCTAACCCTAAATAAAAAAGTGTCAGCCATTTGCATGTTGACTATATGACTGTAGACCTAATGACCCTGTTGATCTTCAGTACATGTCGAACTTGTTACTAGTTGACCTTTGGTGTGTCGACCTTCAGACCCTGTCGATCTTCAGTACCTGTCAACCTATTGCCTGTCAACATTTAGTCCCAGTTGACCTATTGTCTGTCGATCTTCAGTCCCAGTCGACCTATTTCCTGTTGACCTATTGCCTGTTGACCTTCAGTACCTGTCAACCTTGTTACTAGTCAACATTTAGTGAGTCAACCTTCAGACCCTGTTGACCTTCAGTCCCTGTCTATCTATTGCCTGTCTATCTTCCATTGTCTACCTAAACATTGTCTATCTAGACATTGTAGACCTAATGATCCACCCCCCTCCCACTCTCAGAAGGGGAACTGCAAGGCATATCTTATCAGCAAATCTTTTGTAGTTACTTGAGGCTTTCTTCAAGGAACAATGGATATTCTTCCATAAAACCACAAATGAATCCACCAGATTGGTTATGGCTGGTACCCCTATGGATGGTAATTCTAGAAAATCAGGCACTCGAGGATGTCTAACATAGACTGTGAAAAATGGAGTGGAATTAGAATGAGTGATGCGAGTCATCCTGTGAAGATGATACAAATAGTCTAATAAAAGTTTACAACTCTTGGTTCACCTGTTCGGTCTGACCATTAGATTGTGGGTGGTAGGCAGAAGAGAACTGTAGCTTAAAACCACAGGTTGCATACAGTGCTCTCCAGAAATTGGCTACAAATTGTACCCCTCATTCAGACACTATTTCTTTTGGTAGACCATGCAACCTGAAGACATCCCGGATGAATACTTTTGCCAATCCTGGAGCAGAAGGAAGAAAAACAAGGGGAATAAAATGGGCCATCATTGAGAATCGATTCACGAACACCCTCACAGTGTTATGGCCTTTTGACAATGGTAGTTCATAAATAAAATCCAAGGAGAGATGAGGCATGGAGCAACTGCAAATGGCAGAGGACGTAACGGACCTACAGTTTTACTGTGAGTGACTTTATGCTGAGCACACTAAGCACAGGACACAATGAAATCTCGAAAGTCCTTCTTCATGGTGGGCCACCAGTAGGATCGCTGTAAAAACTTGTAAGTCTTAAGAATACCAGAAAGTCCAGTTAAGAGAGAGGCATGGGCCCATAGCCCTGATTCAGACCCGCTCTCTGCCGCAGGCAGCTAGCAGGGTCTGTGGGTGTTTTTTCTTTTTTATCCTCCAGGCTGCTCACAAAGCTGTGGGTGTCCACCCACAGCTTGTGCGAGCAGGCTGGAGACCATCATGATTATCACGACCATCGGGCTTGCGATGAGACCCTGGGGTAGGGTCTCGGCTGCCGCAAGCCCAAGTGGACTCCCTGCTCTAATAGAGCAGGAAGTCCACTACTGACATCACTAGTGATGTCAGTAGGTCCTCCCACAAACACCAGGCATTCCTAAGGGAACGTCTGCGTTTGTGCAACCACTCCCCCTACCCGCCTACAAAACGGGGTGAGCTGTCACTCACCATCGACAGCCACCCCATCTTGTAGCGAGCCCCACAATGACTGATGCTCATTCAGTCGTCGGGGCTCGCGCATGTGCATGCCGGATGCGGCGCATGCGCAGGGCCCAAACACCGAGCTGCTTGCGAGCAGCTCTGAATTAGGCACAATGTCAGTAATCTTTTATTCAGTTGTGGGGCAACAAAGATTTTGCTGGGTGGAGGAGACAGGAGTTGAGTGGGTGCAAAGACAAGGGGGTCCAGGACTGGGCGAACTTGAGGTTGATCCTCTTCCTCCTGTGCAGACAGCAAAGACCGAGACAGGGTATCAGCTCTCTTATCCAGAACACCAGGATGAAACTGAAGCTTGAAGTCAAATCTAGAAAAGAAGAGGGACCAACGAGCTTGCCTGGTGTTTAACCAATGAGCTGTTTAGAGGTGTACCAGATTTTTCTGATAAGTAATGATGGTGACAGGGAATCTAGCACCTTCTAAAAGATGTTGCTACTCTTCCAGTGCCAAGCGCATAGTCAACAACTCTTGGTCACCGATGGCATAATTCTTTTCAGCTGTGGAAAATTTATGTGAGAAGAACCCAAATGGATAAATCATCCAATCTTCGATCCCAAATGGCCGTCAATTTGTCTGGATCCATCTGTAGAAAGTTTCCAAAGATGATAAAAATAAATGGTACAGAGGATTGCTTAAAAAAAACACTTGGAATGTTTCCCAAAAAGGCATTGGTTCTGAAGATAGGTCAAAACCTCTCGTACATGACATCAATGTGACTCCAGATTCTCATAATAAAATAAAATGTTGTCCCAATAAACGACAACAAATTTGTAGAGAATGCCCCTGAAAATGTAATCAATGTAACCCTGGAATACCGCAGGTACATTACATAAACCAAAGGGTGTTCAAATTGGCCATCTCAGGTGTTGAACGCTTTTTTCCACTCATCCCCTGCCTTGATGCAAATTAAATTGTAGGCTCCGCTGAGATCTAGCTTTGTGAAAATGTGAGCCCCATGAACCTTGTTGAAAAGTTCACAGATGAGTGGCAGGGTGTCCTGGTTCTCGACAGTAATGAGATTGAGTCCTCGGTAATCTATGCAGGGTCTGAGCCCCCCATCTTTCTTTTCTACAAAGAAAAATTCAGCCTTAGCAGGAGAAGAGGATGGTCTGATAAACCCTTTGGCTAGGTTTTCCTTGATATAGTTGGACATAGCTGCCATTTATAGAACCGAGAGAGGGTAGATTCGGCAATGAGGTGGCAGTTTCCGAGGAATGAGATCTATTCCACAGTCCCTAAAATGATGAGGATGTAATTTATCCACAGCCTGTTCACAAAAAATGTCAGCAAAATCCTAGTAAGGTTCTGGCAGACGGGGATCTGGGATGATTTTTAATTGATAAGGAGTAAGAGGCTTAGAAACAAGACTGGTAGAAACTTGATGGGTATGTATTGGAATCACACTGGACAGGCATCTATGAAAGCAGCTTGGACCCCAAGTAAGGATTTGCATATTAGACCAATTTAGCGTAGGGTTATGTGTTTTTAACCAAGGCAGACCTAAAACTAACGAGGTTTTAGGTAGGACCAGGCATTTCAACATTTCTTGATGGAGACATCCTACTCAGAGGGACACCAGAAGGGTAACAGAGGAAATAAACTCACCCAGGATGATGCTGCCATCTACCCCTGAAAGACACCTATCTTTGATAGCAGCTGTAGATAGAAATATCCACTCCAAAATTAATAATTGTTTTTGTGTTGGGAATAGAGCGCCATGTCTCTTTCTTGCTTTTATTTACCCCTGAAACAGTCAGCTTGCTGGGTAAAGGAGTAAAAAACCCAGGGTTTGCACCAAAGACTCAGAAATAAAATTCCCGGCAGATCCAAAATCTACCAAAGCCTTCAAATCCTTTGTCCTTGACTTGTGGGAAAGGGACACTATTAAGAGACTATCCATTAAGTAGGAAGGCTTGTTCACTATCTCCAACTGGATGCTCCCTGAACCAGTTAGGGTCTCGCGTTTCCTGCAAGAAGAGGACAATTCTTGAGAATGTGTTCCTGAGATGCACAGTAAATGCAGAGTTTATTCTGGAAGTGCCGATTATGTTCTGCCGAGGTCAGCCAAGCTTTAATGACTTGCATCGGTTTCTCCATAATCGGAGATGGAGAAGGGGAATGTGTATCAAAAAACAGCCGAGCTCCTCGCCCTCTACTAGCCAAACGTTTCCTATGGTGTAAGTCAATCTTGATAAATAGGGGCATATTCAATTGGGTGCGTGATTTGCCAAAAACCGCACCTGCAAGGTTTTTTATCTGCAGGTGCAGGATTTTTGCAATTCAATTAGGTGTAGGGGTTTTTTTTGTGATCCAGGAGCTTTTTTTATCATACACCTCTAGAGCAAGTGTGATTTTTGTTAAAATCATTATTTTTAGGAAAAATCAGTGAGACTTGCTCTGGGACCCCAGCATCACCCCCCTTAGGACTAATTAAGTAATTGGAAGTTTCCAATTAGCAAAATTAGTCCTTAATTACTCACCTTCTGTAGCACTGTCTTCTTCATCCAGCGTCGGGAGCCGGTTCTTCTGCAGCTGGGTGAATATGTCAGTGTGTGTGGTGCTTGTAAGTGTGTATGAGTGACTGTGTGTGTGTGCATGTGAGAGTGTGTGGGTGTGAGACCTCTGGAATGGGCGCTGGGAGAACGCTGGGAGAACTACATCTCCCAGCAGCCCTTGTCCCTCCCACCAGGTCCTGGAGCCTACCAGAAGCCCCCTCTCCAGTAAAAAGCTGGAGGGGGACCACTGGAGACCCCCGGACAGGTGAGTGAAGAATTTTTTTATTTTTTTTACACGGCGATGGGTTTTCAGAGCTGAAAACCTCACGACCATTATTGTTTTAATTGAATACCATGAGGTATTGGGAGTGCACATAGCCGCAGTATTCCTAAATTGGGCTTGAGGGGCACAAGGTTTTTTCCTCGCTATACCTCGCGCCCAATTGAATATGCCCCATAGTGAGATTACCTCAAAAAAAGACTCTGTAAGATCCCGATGAGCTTTCTCAGAAAATGAAAGATGAATTAGCCTATGTAAAAAGGCTGCCTTAAGAGCCTCCTCATTCCAATTCAGTTCAGAAGAGTTGGTCTGAAATTGAACCACTTACTGTACCACGATACGGGTTCCTTGTTGGACTTGAAGGAGATCAGAGGAAGCTAAGGCAGTATGGCCTGGCTCATCAAAAATTCTTTTGAAGGAAGAAATCAAATTTTCATAGTTGGACACCAGAGGATCTGCTTGTTCCCATAATGAGCAAACCCAATCCAAGACATTTCCAATCAGCAATGAAATAATGTAAGCCACCTTAGACCTAGGCATAGGGAAATTCTGTGGCAGACATTCAAACTGAATCTCGCATTGGTTACTGAACCCATGGAAATGATGTGGATTTCCATCTAAGTGTTCTGGGGATGCCAACTGAAGACAAGACTTCTGTGATACAGGAACCTGGGGGATGGACTGGAAAACTCAGAGAAGCAGACACTGCAGGAGGAGGGAGTAATGTGGCCAAGGTAGATTGGATTGATAGTAGTTGCCCAGAAAGCTCTTGTAAATATTGAGCCACTTAATGTTGTGCTGCCTCCTTATTATCCATGTTAGATGTGAGTTCTTGTAAAGCCCCTGCACCCTGGGATCCTGGAGCTTCCATGGGGCCTGAACAAACTGTCACTAATGCCTTAATAGGATCTCCTACTAAGGAGCTGGAAGCTGAGATCCGGAGTTGTGGAAGGAATCAGAGGGGAGGGGCCTGGATGTATGACCTCCTCATCCACAAGTATTGGATGTTGGTGAGACCCAACTGAAGTCTAAACTGCTGGGAGGTGTTCACCAGTAACTCATCCAAGTGGGATATGGGTTTAAGCTGCACCCAGCAAGCAGGTTGCGGCCCCTCGATTAGGTATCCGATACACGTGGGGAATAGAGATTGAAAAATCGATGAGGCCCAGGAAGTTTGTACTTCAGAAAGACGCACTAGCGAGGTCACTGTACGAAGATGTAGTTCTGGATATACAAACAAGGTATCAGATAACTGCTGGCACAGGTGGATGATACAGTAATATACCAGCACTGTCTTAAACAAAAACACAGAGTGATTTATAAATATATAATAGCGGATATGAATGTTCCTCCTAATGTGGGTTCTTACAGATTTGCGGTTCACTGCCGTATCTCAATTAATCTGGATTTAACCTTCCCTATTAGTGAAGAATCGGTGAACTTTCAGGATCTGACAGTCTATATAGACCAAGGAAGGGTAAAAACAAAAAATTTCAGTAAACCCACTGACTGCAATTCCTTTATTGATGCCAATAGCAACCATCATTGGAACTGGATGAGAAGTATTCCTCTCAGCCAGTTCCAAAGATTCAGAAGGAATTGCACAGATGTGGAAGAATACACATCTCAGGCAGAGACTCTCAAATATCAATTTATCTAAAAAAGATATGATAATGAGATAATAATTAGAGCTATGAATCAAGCTCAGGATATGGATAGGGGGCATACTCTCCAAAATACGGGACCTGCGAATACTAAACGTAAGGGAAATGTGAAAATGTCCTTTATTACAGGCTATCATAGCCAACACAAACAAATTTAAATTATTTTTAAAAGTCATTGGGGTGTATTAACTAGAGACCCGGTCCTTACTAAATATATTAGTAAGCAACCTAGCTTTGTGTATCGCAAAGCAAAGAATATAAAAGATAGAATTGTGAGTAGTGCTCTTTCAATTCAAAAACTTGTGGTGTTAATAAGTCCAAGGGTTTTTTCAGATGTGGTTCATCGTCTTTGTAAAAGTAACATTAGTAAGATTACTCAGTACAGGTCCTCACAAACTAACCATACATATGACATCGATGATTTGATTATGTGCCATAGCAAGTATTGTATTTATTTATTGAAATGTTCCTGCGGATCTCAGTATATTGGGAAAATGACACGTAAGTTGAGAGAGAGATTATCTGAGCATGCCCGGAATATTAAGAAATGCATGATCACATATACATAATGTGTCATTACACTTTAAAGAGAAGCATTCATGTGATATCTCTCATTTGACCGCATTTTGTGGAATACAGTCATACATCCCAGCTGGAGTGTGGACAATAGGGATGTGAGGTTAGCAAAGGCAGAGATGAAAAATATTTATACATTAAAAACTCTGGCCCTCATTCAGAGCCGTACGCTTTGAGCAGAGCGCACGCTCTGAATGAGGGCCGTCCTCCATAATTATGGAGCGTCCTCCTGGACGCTCGTATAGTTGTGGGTCACCACCCACAGCCTATACGAGCGTGCAGTTTGATGGTCGCGATGGTCTTGACCATCGCGACCATCGCCACTGCGAGCCGGAGCCTGCGGTTGAGTTTTTCAACCGCAAGGCCCGGAGTGATTTTGGCTCTATCAGAGCTAAAATCACTCCCACTGACATCACTAGTGATGTCAGTGGGCCGGCTTTTGACGGTAGGCGTTCCCTTGGGATACGCCCCCGTCAGGGAGGCATGCCCTCGGCACGCCCACCAAAGGGGGCGTGCTGTCAATCAACATCGACAGCACGCCCCCTTTGATCAGACACAACGAGCGAAGGAAAGTCCTTCGCTCGTCGCGTCTGGTGCATGCGCACGACGGAGCTCCCGCCATCGTGCGCATGCGCAGTGCACAACATCGACCCACTTGCGAGCGGACAGCCACTTGCGAGTGGGTCTGAATCAGGCCCTCTGTCCCCTAGAGGTCTAAACGTGGAATTTGAAGTCAAATAGTTTCTGATGGATTAGATTTGGGGAAGACCTGTATTTATGACACCTAATGAATGAAGAGTCACCTGGTTTAGTTTACCGTATATTAGAATTTTTTGTAATATGATATTAAGACTTCTATCCTATGTTTTTCTTTTTCTCCTATATGTACAGTTATGATGAGTATGAAGTATATCTTCTATTTGGTCCCAAAACATGTTTATCGAGCTGAATACAAACTTCCGGATTTTGTTCTCCATCTCCCCATACTTCCGGGTTGTGCGTTCCAAGGACTTGTGTCTTCCGGCGTGTATGACAAACAGAAGCTGGGACTATGAAGTGGCCCGTTCAAACCTTCATATGGAGGAACTCATTGGTAGACGGAACCCTGTATGAGAGATAGCAGAGGTGTCTGGACTCTTAATAGGGATGCACTTCTTGGTAATAACACCAGAATATGTTAGTACTGGATCGAAACCTTGGAGTTGATTCTGGATAAGATCATATGGACTATGATAGTAATGGACTTCCGGAAGGAGTATTTTAGCTCTGTGATTTTATGAAGATTTTATTTGCAGCCAATTTGGCTTATTTATCTGTTTTTATGATGTTGTATGTATATGAGTTGTGTTTTGGGATGTCTGGATGAACACTGTAAGATTAGGATAATGTTACTATGAGGAAGAGTTACTGCATGTGTTTATTGGAAATGTAAACAGGATCTTTTTAGGATAATTAGTTGAATAGTGGATTTGGTATAAATACCATTTCCTGTTAGGTCTTAACCACATCCTGAGGAAGGACCATGTGGTCTGAAACACGTAGATGGTGGTGGACCTTGATTATATTTGAGCAGAGGAAGATTTATACCAACTGGCTGTTTTTTTGTTTCCTTCTGGCTGAGATCATCTTACGTCCCGGGCTTATGTAAGGAGATCTACATGCCTTATTCCTCTGCTTCCTGTCAGCATATGGTAAATCCATGTTTTATGTTTTATGAAATAATTGAATTGTTTTGGTGAAGTAAATTTCCTCTCTTCTTTGGAAATGGATGTGAAATATATTGGAGATCATCAAACTATAAAGATACCGTTATGTGAATGTGACATGGGGCACATAGGTGAGTCCTATTTCATATGCTTCATGTGTGTGGGGATAACAGTTAAAAGAATAAAAGATTAAAGAAACCACTATAAGACTGGTATGGGTTTCATTTGGTGAGTTCTATCCACATTAATTGAGATATGGCAGCGAACTGCGAATCTGTTAAGAACCCACATTAGGAGGAACATACATCCCGGCTATTATATATTTATAAATCACTCTGTGTTTTGTTTAAGACAGCACTGTTGTATTACTCCATTTATTTATATGTATAACTGTTTAGGTTAGTGAAACCTCGGATTTAATACTTAGCAGCAGTCTTAGGCACAAGGTACTGTTCTTCTTTACATACAAGGATAACACAGTAGTTGCACTCAGAGAATGTATAGAGTACGTGAGCAAGGTGTTCAGGTGCACCACTGGCACAGGTGGATGAAGCTGTGATTGCACCCGAAGGATGCACTGTGTATGCAGGCAAGGTGTTCAGGATGCACCGTTGGCACAGGAAGATGATGCTGTGATTGTAAATGAAGGATGCACTGAGTACACGGGCAAGGTGTTCCAGACACACCACTGGCATAGGAGGATGATGCTGTGATTGTACTTGAGTACTTGATTGTACTGAGTATGCGGGCAAGGTGTTCCAGATGCACCACTGCCACAGGAGAATGACACAGTGATTGTACTCGCAGGATGTACTGAGTATGCGGTCAAGTTGTTTCAGATGCATGGCTGGCACAGGAGGCATTTGGAATAGACTTGGAAGTAGATCAATAAGGGAACCTGGAACGAAGTGACGTCAAGAAAACACTAGTAGTAACGACGTTGTTCAGACAACTTTCTGTTGTCCAGAGCCTGTTAAATACCCAAAGGTAGCAGTCTATTGGAAGGCAGCGCCAGCTGACAAATATCATGCTACCATTGAACGGGAGGTGAGTCAGGTGATGAATAGGTCAGTAACGGCCAGTCATAGGCCGGAACCTGACACTTGGTCCTGAATGCAGGGACAGTCAGCAGTCCTGTCCTGCTTCCCTCTGTTCTGCTCATGAAGAAAGAGCTGTGCATGCCTAACAAAAAGGCACACTGCATTATAGCGACATTTATGGAGTTGAAAATTAGTTGGAGAGCATCCTAAATTAATATAACACCCCTCACATGCTGATCATGCCACTGTGTTAGCACAATGTGGAAATCACCCTCTAGAAATCTTGTTTTGCCCCTTATTCATATTCCTAATTAATAAGATTTTTTTTACAAATCACTATTATTTTTCTACTGCTCTCTCAAGCAAATAATGCATACACAATCTGACTGCACCAAAAGAGACAAACGTTTTCAGTGTTCTCATGCATTTGAAGATAAACTAACTGGGCTGTCATAGCTCCAAATATATAAATTCAGTACAGCAGCATTTAGAGGTCAGCTAGGGTTAGCTGCTCACTCTCAATGCTACAGAGATAAGTTTAGATGTTGGACTTTAGGGATAAGAAAGCAAAAAGTATTTATAAAAATGATTAACAACAAGTCATATTATCAGTTGTTACATAATCAAAACATAATTTTCTACTAGTTCAGTTATACAACATTGGATCTTATTTACCATATTTCTAGTATATATATTCATGGTTTTCCTTTTAATATTTCTCAACTGCCCCTGAACAAGTCTGCCATACATATGTACATTATTATATATTATTTGAATCTCTGAGTGGCAGAAGGCATTTGTACTAAGCCTTGGAGTTATAAGGTGGAGAGAGAAAAAGTACCAGCCAATCAGCTCCTAACTGACATGTTACAGGCTGTGTTTGAAAAATAAGAGGAGTTGATAGTTTATCACTCTTCACTTCATCACTCTCCAAGGCTGTACATCTGCTGTCAGCTAACACTGAGAAGACAACGTTAATGTTTTTGTAGTAGCCTAATAGCCTAGTCCTTTTAGTTCATTGGTTAGACTTGTAGTGGGTGTGTTTTGTGGTAGTTTGGGCTAGCTGGAACATTCTGGCTCCTCTTTGTTTATTTGGCACCATGCCCTCCATCCCTAGTTGTTGGCTTTTGGAGTTTGAGGAACAGAACAGCAACAGTGACCATCTCATCATTAGATCTTGAGGTGCACTCCCCATATAATACATGGGTTAGGCTGCTTCTACCCTACTTGGGTCAGCAGCACCACAGGTCCAGGTTTTCTTTGCGATTTGGGTAATTGGAAAGGGGACTTATATACCTTAAGTGGAGCATGATGAGAGGGCAGAAGGCCCCACCATCTAGGCCTGATGTGTTGTGACTGACGAGTCTGATTATTACCTATTGCCGAGAGTAGGGTTGTTCTTTCTTTCACCACCATACTATCCCATTTTTATTAAACTAATTTCAATAAATAAACCTGACCTTTTTTTCCCTGCCAATATTTGTTATATTTTTGTCTGGGAAGTTTGGCTGACATCAGCCTATAAGTACTTTAAATCCCAAAATACACCAAACGTTTGTAAATGACACAGACCTTAATACATAAATTTCAAACGTATGAATTTTATCTGACAAGATACATAGATCACTGTGTATTTTCACGAACACAACAGACATAAATGTTTATTATTTGGAATGATTTTAAATATTTAGAACAGAGAAGACAGTTACAACTGTACATAATGAGATGAATGAGTACAATTTTCACAGTATGTTCTGTAGCACGTGTAGCCCACTGCAAGATTGCTATTTTGCATGTGAAACATTATGAATGAACATTGACTGATGATCTCTACATCTTTACATTTGACTTCATGCAAAATGCAAAATATATATTTTTAATAACTATGAAAAACCTTTCAACAATGGAATGCTTACCGAGCATGTCTGTTTTGTAGATAAGAGAAGAAGAAACAGTCCTATCCAAAAAAATGACCTTTTAAAATGTCACTGTCAGCTTTCAAATAAAACTGAAAATATATGCCCAGGCTCCAGACAGGACTTAGTATCCAGAATAAGCTGTGATGCAGAGAATATGAAAGTTCTCAGCAGAAAAGTAGCTGTTTCATGGCAACACATTTGGTTATTTGACACTTGCACAGATTAATGTTAACAAAAAAGTTGTGATATAAGTTAAGTATCAAGTCAATGAACTGAATTTGAATTGTTTGGACTTGCAACTTATGTTCATTACCTGAATAAAATCTAATACATTGGGTGTAGTTTCACTATCTTAAATTGGTGATCTTTGAGGAGTTGACTTTTGTTGTTCTTAAGAACATTGCCCCGTCTTGGCCTTTGCCAGGTTAAAAACTGCCTCAGAAAACTGCAGACATGAGCATAGCAATTTATTTTTTTTTTTTGGGGGGGGGGGGGGGGTGTTAAATGAAGAATCTGTTTCCAAGACCCAGAATTCCCAACAGTTTGTTGTCTCCTCAGTGCTTAGGTTTATAGATCTTAAAGTATGGACCTCATGTAGGTTTCACTGAAGACTATAGGTAAGGGATAGGTGGAGGTAACAAATGTTACCAGTTTTACAAACAGAGAGAAAAGTTAAAGTTATTAATGTTGTAAAATATTTATGACATAGTGAGTATAGCTGGGAGTCTAGACAAGAATCTGTTAGACTGTAGATGGACTAAATAATGGTAAACAAAGGAAAAGGCAAAGGTCAATTATGTATATTTAAAAAATTGTGTAAGATGATATTTCATGATATTTGTGACAATTATGACAATATGGCGCAAAATGGTTATAATAAATATATAATTAATGAATAAATCAATTGTAGAAGTAGTCCAATTACTAGTATAGAGCCAGGAAATATTGTTATCTGTTCACTAAACAAATTGGACTTTATGGAGGCTATTTGCTCTTAATTACTTGTATATTATTGAAGAGGGGCTAAAAATATGTTTATTTTTTAACCTACACAATTAGGAAATGTAAGTATTTGCCTAATTTCTCGTCTTTAAGGATAATTTATCATGAAACGTTTATCACAACGGAAAAATACAACTTTCTACATAATTATGCCCTAAACCGATTACATTTTATGCCATTTTATGAAAATAAATTCTGTGATCAACAATTGTTAGAAAGCACCAACCCAGTTTCAGTATGAGTGTCATGAGAAATAAGCAAATTCAGAAGCTTGTACTAAAGTTTAGCTTTGTAAAATAGCACGTTTTGGAGTTTTCATCTGCAATTTGAAAAATTTTAGATTTACATAAAACCGCATGTTTTTAAACTGCACAATTTAATACAGGCGTCCACATTTTTTGAACTCTTAGGGTTTCAATCAAGCGATTTGCAATACCAGAGATAAGGGGGCTGTTCCCGATTGACTGGCAATCTGTATAAGTAAACGGGAATACCAGAGTTTAAATCATTTGGCAATGCAAGACTGTTGGGAGCAGTGCATTTCATCTAAGTGGGTTTTCCCCATATGGATTACATCAGATAAAGAAAAAAAGATTTGTAGTAAGTATTTACTACTGATACAATACAGCAGAAAACGTTATGGGCATTATAATATTTAAAATAATAAAGAATACAAATTAATTATTTCTTAATAATACTAAGAAGACATAGATCAAAAGATAAGAAGTAACAGTTCAATATTTCTAATACTAAAGGGACACAGATACATATAATAAGGGACACAGATGGACTTTATAATGCTAAGGGAAACTGGGTCGATGGTGGCCCAGTGCGCATGCGCACAACGGAGCCGGCTCCGTCGTGCGCATGCGCGAGACACAGATAGCGACGGGCAAACCGTCGCTCCAGGTCTCGTACCAAAGGGGGCGTTCTGTCAATGTTGAGTGACAACACGCCCCCTTTGGTGGGTGGGCTGGGGGAGTGGCTGCCCAAACGGAGGCGTTCCCATTTGAACGCCTCCTTTTGGGGCCAGCCCCACTGATATCACGAGTGATGTCAGTGGGAGAGATTTTGGCTCTGTCAGAGCCGAAATCTCTCTGGGGCTTGCAGCTACGAGACCCTACCACAAGGGTCTCATCGCAAGCCCAATGGTCGCGATGGTCTTGACCATCGCGACCATCTTCCTGGCCGCTGGCTATAGCTGTTGGTGGTCACCCATAGCTATGTGAGCGGCCAGGAGGCTGCTCTAAAAAACAAGAAGGCCGGCCCTGATTCAGAGCGAGCGCTCTGTCAGAGCATCCAGGTCTGAATTAGGCCACATTTAATAGAGTACAGGATTCCGAAACTACTGATAGTTTGTCAAGTTAGTAGTTAAATGTAAAGCAGCAATGCTAAGTAAGGCAAACAATTAGTTAATTGGAGCACTCTGTGGCACTCATGGGGGAATATTTATAAAGTGGCAATTTTTGGAAGTGGAGATGTTGTCCACAGCAACCAATCAGATTCTACTTAACATTTATCTAGCAACTTCTAGACGATAATAGCTAGAATCTGATTGGTTATTATGGGCAATATACCACTCCTAAAAACCGACACTTTAGTAAATATACTCCATGGGTCAGGACCAGCAGTTGCCACTGGATCACCCGGCTAAGTAACACTATATCACCATATTGATCAGTACAAAAATGTCCGGTTAGTACCTAATGCTGTGATTATATGAGATGGAGAGACAGTGTGGGTATGGAGCAGGAACATATAGCAGGAGCATGCAGCAAGTTGCACACTGATAGAAACTTTGAAGCGGAGTTGTGTACTAACTGTCACATACAAGAGCTGCATCTTATATGGACTATTTACTGAAAACTATAAGGAGCATCATGAATCTAAGAATCTCTAAGATATGCTGTAAGTTCCAAACTTGGATTTAAAAAACAATTTTTCAGATTTTGGATTGAATGTAAGCAGGTCCAAATTCATGATTTTAGCTGTTTTTATCAATTTTAAAGAAATTCAAAACCAAACCAGAACCAGGGTGATTTTGCCAAAACCAAACCCATAACATTTGATATCCTAAATAGGGCACAATATCATCATGACATGCTCTAAGACACCATCAGTGCCTCAGAGCACTCCAATTAACCAATTGTGAACTACTTTAGTTGAAGGTTTGGACATCTCTTTTATTGAAGCTGCTAAGGGCACACATATATTTACCTTTAGAGTGCTATAATCATTGGCACCTTACATTTGTCTGCTAAGTTACTGAAATCTTGCCAGTTTCAGCAGGGTTTGGCTGGGCAGTGGACATAGTGCCAGATGTTCACCATGCCAGCCCATTGTCAGTTACTTGGGCTGATTGAGGGAATCTGGTCTCAACATGGGCCATGCATTGTCCATTGCCATAGTGAGGCAACGCAGCACACGGCTATTTAATACACAATGCACAGTCTTTTCTTTGCTGCTGTACAGATCTATTGTAGGGGGCTTATGTTGTAGGTTACAAACTGCAGCTGCTGCGAAAACTCCTGCTAGTCTCCAGTAAACCAAGCCGGTTTGCCTTTAAAATGATTGCCATTTTAAAAATACAGGAATCTCCTCCTCAATTTGTCTAGCTTCCTGAACTGCGGTCAGCCTGCACAGTAATAGAACTGGCCAGAGGAGGAAGAAGTGCTCAGAGGCTCACAGATGCTCCAAGCCCACTTCACCCATGTGTGGTTTCGAATGCCCTGACACTTTCCTGCCCAACCCACCCTTAACTCCTTCTCCATGTTTTGTGTCTGGACCTACCTGAACCCCGTTTTGAAAGCAAAATAAAATTGTTTTATCCAGCAAAGTGGCTTTCTGCTGTTTAGTAGAGCATCCCATGTTATATATCTAAAACAGACTGTTAAGGGTATGTAGTCAACATATCAACCTTTACTATGTCAGCATTCATAATATCAACCCCCACAATAACATCAGCTATAATGTCAGAATGGTTAAGGGGTTATGGTTAGGGGAGCAGGTTTCAGGTGTATGACCACCATGTAATGAGCAACACTGATAGAAAATATATCCTCTGTACTAGGGTATAATATATAAAGAATATAGAGTACAGTCCCCTAGTGTGGATGTCACACCAGTGTATACATGGGGGCTGTTAAAGCCTAAGGTGGGAGACAGACTTAAATGGGAAGGGGAAACTGCATCTTACCTCAGCGCTGGTCAGTCATGGAATGGGCTGCTGCTGTGGGATAATCAGAGCTCAGGGTTTAAATACCCCACGACCGGAAGTCCGTCACCTCCACTGACAGGCCGGAAGTGCTCAGGCGCGATCGTGTGTGTTTTAGTATAAGCACTGGTTCATAGTTGTGACTGTGCAAATGGGTCTATAGGTATATGCCACATGGTATTGGTCTGTGAATGCTGACATTGAAAGGCTCCCAGAAGAATCGTGCCACAATCGGAAGTGGGGCATATTGTAGACAGGAAGTGGGGCAATCCGGACTGAGAGGGCAGCCATCTTGTGTGTGGCCAAAAATACAGCTTAATAATGTGACAATCAGTGTCAGGATGGATCAGTCATAATAGCCATTGAGACTCTAAGAGGGGTTATTTAGAAGGCAATAATAATGGTTATCAATAATGATGCAGGTGACTTGAGTATATACTGTGTATATCTGGCTAGTTAGAATGCATATAATGGGCATATATAGAATGGGCAGGTAAAAGAAATAAATGATAAGAAGATTTCAAAGTGTGGAAATACCTGAGACTCGGAGGCCTGGGGGTATACAATAAACATACAGATCTTAACCAAAACATAATATACATTAAGTGAACAGTACACTTAATACAGGTGAATTCTAGGATGATCAAACTAAATGAAAGAACAATATATAGAGAGTCACTTTCAGAGGAAGATGCTTAGTGGGCAGTTCTCATTCAGCCCACGTGGTGCCACAGTATCCAGCGTGTAAATCCACCGGCTTTCACATTTTTTAAGTTGCGCAAGTCTATCACCACCTCGTTCTGGAGGTGGTGTCCAATCAATGAGCTTGCATTTGAGGGTTGCCACCTGGTTTCCTCTCTGTAGAAAGTGTCGGGCCACTGGTTTATCAGATTGTCCACTGTTGTAGGCAGCTCTAATGAATGCCCTATGATTGGCCATACATTCCCTAAAGATCCTGGAAGTAAGCCCGATGTAGTAGAGACCGCAGGGGCAAATGAGTATGTATACAACATGATCCATTTTGCAATGGAGCTTCTATTTGATCCTTATGAATTCGCCCGTGTGGGGGTGAGCAAGGGTATTGCCTGGAATCATGGACCTGCAGGTTACGCAGCCTCCACAATGGTAGCTACCAGGTCGGTTCTGTATGACCTTCATAATGGAGTTGGCAGGTTCAGGGTTTAGTGTTGGTCTAAGTAGCAACTGTTTCAGGTTGGGCCCTCTTTTGTATGCCATCATGGGTGCTTTGATTTTGCTGAATGGTAGAGTAGGGTCTGATTGAATGATAGGCCAGTGGTGTCGGATTGATCTCTCAGTTAGTCTGGATCTGTTGCTGTACTGACTGACGTAAATGACCCGGCCATCTTCAGCAGGTTTGGGTCGAGGATTGCTGTGTTTGCTTCTGGCTTTGTTTCAACAGTTCTTTAGTAACAACTTTGAGTACCCTCTTTCCTTAAGTCGGGCTGTCATTTCCAGGAGTTGAACATCTTGCCTTCTTGTGTCCGAGTTGTTATGTAAGACTCTAAGGTATTGAGAAATCGGGAGACTGTCTTTCAGCACAGGGGGATGGTGACTCATGGCCTTTAAGAACAGGTTCCAATCTGTTTCTTTCCTATAGAGGTTTGTGCCCAACTTGTTGCCATCCCTGTAGATGGTGAAATCTAGGAAGTTAATAGACTCTCTATCAATGTGGTGAGTGAACCTGACCGGGGGCTCCGGTGTGTTTAATTGTTCCACCTTTAGGTTGAATGAACTTTCCGTACATTTCCATAGGAGGAAAACATCATAGATGAACCTTGTGAAGAGTATTAGCTGTGTGCCAAAGTGTGGTATTACATGAGTTTCCTCATATTTGGCCATATAGATGTTAGCATAGGCTGGCACTAAATTTGACCCCATAGCAGTACCAGAGCATTGTATAAATTATGTCTCCTTGTACTTAAAATGATTGTTGCAGTGGACCAATCCAGCTAGATCAATAAGTAGTCTGGTTTGCTGCGGTTCTGTTGCAGCTTTGGTGAGGGCATCCTCTATGGCTAGTAATTCATCTTCATGCGGAATAATAGTATACAAGGAGCAAACATTCATAGTTGCCATCCAGGTGTCTCCGTCAATAGTGATTGCTTCCAATTTCTTGATAAATTCTCCAGTATCTTTGATGTAGCTTGGTATTTTAATGACCAGAGGTTGTAAATAGTAATTAACATTCACAGCGAGTGGTTGGAGAAGCAATCCTTTGGCTGAAATAATCGGCCTACCCTGGGGGTTTGTTCAGGGATTTGTGTATTTTTGGCAAGGTGTATATTATGGGGCATATAGGATAGTGGACCATCAGGTAAGCCAGTGTGTCCTTATCAATTAGGCGTGTTAAGAGGGATTCTTGTAGTAGAGCATCTACTTTTACCTCATACATAGGGTTATAATTGATCATCTTGTATGTTTTCACATCCATCCATGACTTTATTGAGAATTTCCTTATTATAATACTTCCAGTTTTGGACCACTACTGTGCCCCCTTTGTCCGCCATTCTTATTACCAGGTTTTCATTTGCGCGGAGAATGTTCAGTGCCATTTTCTCACCCGGTGGCAGGTTTGCACATATGGATCACGGCAATTGCATGTATGTGTATGTGAATAATCTTGCTGAAAACCTGGAGAGTGTTTTTTCTTCTTTTCATTAAGAGGACAAACTGTTATATATGGGAACCTCTTTACGAGTCACCCTAAAAACACCCCAGTACTTTGAATTTGTTCTAATTGAGAGGGCCGGACCATTTGTGAGTATATATATATATATATATATATATATACAGTCAGGTCCATAAATATTGGGACATTGACAGAATTTTCAGATGTTGGCCTCTATTCACCACCACAATGGCTTTAAAATGAAAGAAACAAGATGTGATTTAACTGCAGACTTTCATATTTAATTTGAGGGTAATTACATCCAATTCAGGTGAACGGTGTAGAAATTACAACGGTTTCTATATGTGCCTCCCACTTTTTAGGGGCCAAAAGTAATGGGACAAACTAAACAATCCTAAATCTAACTTTCACTTTTTAATACTTTGTTGCAAATCATTTGCGTGCAATTACAGCCTGAAGTCTGGAACGCATAGACATCACCAGACGGTGGGTTTCATCCATGGTGATGCTCTGCCAGGCCTCTACTGCAAATGTCTTCAGTTCCTGCTTGTTCTTGGGGCATTTTCCCTTCAGTTTTGTCTTCATCAAGTGAAATGCATGCTCAATCGGATTCAGATCAGGGGATTGACTTGGCCATTGCATAACATTCCACTTTTTAGCCTTAAAAAACTCTGTTTGCTTTTGCAGTATGCTTCGGGTCATTGTCCATCTGCACTGTGAAGTGACGTCCAATGAGTTCTGAAGTATTTGACTGAATATGAGCATATAATATTGCCCGAAACACTTCAGAATTCATTCTGCTGCTTTTGTCAGCAGTCACATCATCAATAAATGCAAGGGAACCAGTTCCATTGGCAGCCATACATGCCCACGCCATGACACTACCACCACCATGCTTCACTGATGAGGTGGTATGTTTTGGATCATGAGCAGTTCCTTCTCTTCTCTTCCCATCAGTCTGGTACAAGTTGATCTTTGTCTCATCTGTCCATAGGATGTTGTGCCAGAACTGTAATGGCTTTTTTAGATGTTGTTTGGCAAACTCTAATCTGGTCTTCCTGTTTTTGTGGCTCACCAATGGTTTGCATCTTGTAGTGAACCCTCTATATTCACTCTTGTGAAGTCTTCTCTTGATTGTTGACTTTGACACATATACATCTACCTCCTGGAGAGTGTTCTTAATTTGGCCAACTGTTGTGAAGGGGTTTTTCTTCACCAGGGAAATAATTCTTTTGTCATCCACCACAGTTGTTTTCCGTGGTCTTCCGGGTCTTTTGGTGTTGCTGAGCTCTCCGATGCGTTCTTTCTTTTTAAGAATGTTCAAAACAGTTGATTTGGCCACACCTAATGTTTTTGCTATCTCTCTGATGGATTTGTTTTGATTTTTCAGCCTAATGATGGCTTGCTTCACTGATAGTGACAGCTCTTTGGATCTCATATTGAGAGTTGATAGCAACTGATTCCAAATGCAAATGTCACACCTAGAATCAACTCCAGACCTTTTACCCGCTTAATTGATAATGAAATAATGAGGGAATAGCTCACACCTGTCCATGAAATAGCTTTTGAGTTGATAGTCCCATTACTTTTGGTCCCTTAAAAAGTGGGAGGCACATATTGAAACTGTTGTAATTCCTACACCGTTCACCTGATTTGGATGTAATTACCCTCAAATTAAATCTGAAAGTCTGCAGTTAAAGCACATCTTGTTTGTTTCATTTCAAAACCATTGTGGTGGTGAATAGAGGCCAAAATCTGAAAGTTTTGTCAATGTCCCAATATTTATGGACCTGACTGTATATACACACATACAAGTCCAATGGTTCGGCACTACGGTTATGATAGCAACATTGACCCCATGCCCTCCACAAAAGATGGATGTACAAAGCAAGAAAAGAGGTTGCGGCACTGAGGGTCTTGAATAAATTTAGTGTAATGTCACCAACTTTTCAGGGCTACATTGCCCTTTTGCCAAGGTAAGACCAGCCACTAGCCCTTTCAGATAAGTGACCTCTTTCTTTTTTCATTTTAAATCTTATGTAATATTTGTTTTTCACATTTATATGAATAAAACTGGATGCTAATTACATCATGTTGTGGGAATCATTCACTCATAAGTTTGCTGTCCAAGGGTACACGTGGGGTGTTCTGGAGTCTGAGGGTTCCCTGAGGCTGCTTCATCACTCTGAACTGTGCTTGGACAATGGGATTCTGCATTATACACTTATATATATATATACATAGGGTACGGGTAAAATCCAACAATTGTTCTCTATTTTATCCGATTGTATCATGAGATACCACACTATTGGGCTCTTGTTTTTTTTTTACTTTTTGTGTATATGTATATCTATATGTATAATATATATATATATATATATATATATATATATATATATTGATAGATATACTGTATGTATATGGATATATACAGTCAGGACCATAAATATTGGGACATTGACAGAATTTTTAGATTTTGGCCTCTATTCACCACCACAATGGTTTTGAAATGAAACAAGCAAGATGTGCGTTAACTGCAGACTTTCAGATTTAATTTGAGGGTAATTACATCCAAATCGGGTGAACGGTGTAGGAATTACAACGGTTTCTATATGTGCCTCCCACTTTTTAAGGGGCCAAAAGTAATGGGACAAACTAAACAATCCTAAATCTAACTTTCACTTTTTAATACTTTGTTGCAAATCCTTTGCAGGCAATTACAGCCCGAATTCTGGAACGCATAGACATCACCAGACGCTGGGTTTAAATTAAATCTGAAAGTCTGCAGTTAAATCACATCTTGTTAGTTTCATTTCAAAGCCATTGTGGTGGTGAATAGAGGACAATATATGAAAATTCTGTCAATGTCCCAATATTTATGGACCTGACTGTATATATATATGTGTGTGTGTATATATATATACACACACACATATACCTGCCTTTCACTCTGTCCCCCCAGCTAACAGTTTTTTTTAAACTACAGGTTGAGTCTCCCATATCCAAATATTCTGAAATACGGAATATTCCAAAGTACGGAATATTTTTGGCATGACTCAGATATTGAAACCTTTGATTTTTGATGGTTCAATGTACACAAACTTTGTCTAAGGCACAAATTACTGTATAAAATTACCTTCAGGTTGTGTGTATAAGGTGTATATGAAACATAAATGAATTTCATTTCTGTACACAAACTTTGTTTGAGCCACAAAATTATTGAAAATGTTGTATAAAATTACCTGCAGGCTGTGTATAAGGCGTATATAACACATAAATGCATTCTGTGTGTATATTTGGGTCCTATTCCCAAGATATTTAATTATGGTATACAATTATTCCAAAATACTGAATATTCCGTTATCCAAAATACCCCTGGTCTGAAGCATTTTGGATATGGGAGACTGTATATGCTAATTTTTTCAAAAACGTCCCCAAAATGGTCATTTTTTTTATTATCACATTATGTATTTAACAGCTATTTTAACGTGGTTTTACATTTTTGTTAAAAAAATATATTGAATCAGGTTTACTTTAAATAGCTCTTATTTACATAATTTCCTAATAAAAAAAAAAATCGATAATTTTGGAGACATTTTTAAAAAAAATATTAGCCAGTTTAAGTGGTTAAAGCATTAAAACACACTGTGATAATCAGTATGTGAAAGCTGCTCTGTTATTGTGAGTTTGAAACTCCAAGACATTTGCTATGAATTATTCTGAAAGCGATAGCAGTCTGTAAATGCAAACAACCTTCTGGCTCACTTATTTTCTGCTCTGTAGATTTAATCATACAGTATGTGTCAAACAAAGAGATGTTTTCAATTGAAATGCTTGAAATTAGTCCGTAAAAGTAGAATATTTTGCTTGTAGATAAATATACAATATAGATCACAAATGTGTTTTAACAGGATATGGTAAAATAGTTACGCTACTTAGACTAACACATATTAAATAATACAGACAGAAATGCCAACATACTTTGATAACTGTAATAATATTGTATATATCTCTGGTGTGCACAGTTGGGGCATTATCGTGGTATCACAGGTAATGTGTATGTGTGTGGGTGGGTGGTTACACCTCCCCTGCACTCTCAGGCCCCTAGTAGAGATGAACAGCAGACAACACTACTGAAAGCATTATGTTTTGCAGGTTTGGGCTAGTTAAAATACCCAGAAAAGTGTGGTACTAAATAAACAAATTACTGATAATGATGTTGATGTTCGAATGTTGCCTGCCGACAAAGTTGCAATCACCCAAGGACAAGTGTGTAAGCACGTCCAATGCACACACCCAAGTGAAAAAGGGTGACATTTTATTTTAAATCCCAGAAAAAAAAGTTTATCCTGTCCAAAATAATACACACTATATTTCTTTCTTTCTGTTGCAACCACCACAGGACAATGGTGTAGGATTGTCCAATGCACTTCAACCTCTGAAAGAAACAGAGTGATTTTAATACATCCCATCTATTATGCAGATTATATGAAAAACAGTGTACACTATATATTCTTTATTTTTATTGACAGATTCTGAATACCTTGAAGCAATATTTCTAAAAGGAAAAAAACAAATGTATTCTGATGGTATGAGAAGTGCTGGAACTACTTGCATAGCGTTTTGAGGAGTCGAGTTGAAAGGCTTCTGCTGCCCTTGGCTGCATATCTAAATCATGGGAAAAGCTGCAGTAGTGAAATGACTTAATAGTGAGATTTATAAAAAACAAGGTATTATCTCTGGCTGGTTTGCCTGGCTGTTGGAGAGTTTATCAGAGAGCTTTGATAAAGCCTAAGCGAATAAGGTGAAACCAGTCAGAGGTGATACCCTGTTTTTGCCCATGCATTGGACCCCAAACTTGGATTATCTTCTCCATACCCCACAGCCAAGCTCTCCAGCCTTGTTAAGTAAGATTCCAGCAGATGCTACTGCTGTCTTGACACTTACAGCCACTAACAGCACTGAGACCAGATGCATCTGTGGCACCCCACCAACACCCTGTGTTCCTACCCACGCTGATGTGCCTCTATGTAAATGTAAAATATTAATGTGACTCCTGCCATTGTCTAATATAGGGCATGATTTAACTGGTTTCATTAAGGTTCAGGGACTATTTGCACTGCCTCCTCAGTGGTGGTGGACGTTAGGGGACCAGTGAGTACTGTAGCAGGCTCAAGGATTTGACCTAGAGAAAAATGGCAGTTGGTGTGTGCAGTTGGTGAGGTAGCTGGACAGGAGAAGGGGCTGCGCTGCCTTGATGCTTACCTGAGGGCAGCAGCTGTACTCCGGGACGAGCAGCGGAGGTCTCTGAGGCGGGGAACATCCAATGGGACTAAGCAGTGTCATCCGGGGAGGTTCTGAGAACAATCAGCATAAGAGAGGTGTGTCAGATGACCCCTAAGGGAGTGCCTCAAGCGGAGCTGCAGAAATATAGAGACTGAACTTGTAAAGGAGTCGGAGGTAAGAAAGCTGCTGCAACCTCCCAAATAGACACTCAGTGACATTGGCGCTTATTAACTGGAGGCCTACAGTTGTCCACCGTTACATATGCACAGCAGTCCCTGCAGAGATCAGCGTGGGGTTTATAGACTGCATCATAACAGTAAGAGTAACCCCCTGATATCGCATATTGGAGGTTAGGTACAACAGTTACCAGCAGTGTTAGGGGGACACTTCAGTGCCAGCACCTGTAATACTATGAGTATGAACTAAGGTTGCTAAGCAGAGAAGAAACTGACTGTAATACCAACGCCATCGCAGCAGGATCATTTACAGAGGATTACAGTATTGCATTAAATACAGAAAAGTACTGTAGCTAGTTTAAGAACTATTCTTTATATCCCGGGCAACGAAGGGTGTACCCTATTAACTATTTCAGCGCTGAACTAGCAGTGTATGAGACATGTAAAGTGCAGTAGTGTGAGTGTATTCTTGATGTAAACTTATCCGTTTATCATACTCATTTGAGGTTTTTTGTATATATTTTAGAGATATTAAGGGAATTGCAAAATAAGTCATTTGATAATTGCCACTAGAGAATACTTACCCATTTATAGTTTGCAGGTTCGAAGTCCAGAGTTCGCTAGTGATCTGCAGGTTCCTGAAAAATAAAATAAACAAGAGTGTTAATGTGTGTGTTACTGTCTACTGAAATGCATTGTTGATATATGCCAAGTGTTTCTTTGTTCTTGCAAAGTATAATAAACATAAGAAAGGATTCACTATTGCCATCTTTACTGCTATACTATATTGTATGATTACATTGTGAATAAATCCATAGTATAGGGTATCACACATCCAGCAGCTGTATCATCATCCTCACCCTGCACAGTAACCATCATTTACTGGATTCACCAAAAGACCCCAATGAATACAGAGATCATACTGGTAAAGTGGAATCCGCTCATGTGATACGTCTGTGTACACTACATTATTCAAAGACCAGGACTTACAATTCCTCATTTTTCTTTTCATTCACTTACCACATTCAGTGCCATATTTGCCATTTCAGTTTTATCTAAGTGCAAAAATAGCTCTATATAGATTTAAATTCCTTCCTGGGACTTGTTGTCTGCCATCAAAATTGTTATGCTTGCGTTGCATTTTTATTCATTTCTATATCTAAAGGAGAGACATTCGGCAAATATGCAGGCCTGAGCTGATTTATCAGACCCAAATGTTATGTTTATAAATGATGGAAGAAGAGGAAGAAGAGGAGCAGGATGAGGATGAAAAGGAAGAGAAAGAAAAGGAAGAGGAGGAAGTGGAAGAAGAAAAGAAAGAAGATGGGGAGGAAAAAGAAGAGAAAGACCTGTTATTGGGACTTTGTTGTTACCCTAACAACGAAATTGGTTAAAAAATGTTATCATCTACAGATGTGCCCTCATATACTATTGCTGTAGTCTTGGCAAACGTGTCTCTTGGCGTGCCATGTCCTGTACCTCAGCTATGTATCACTTTGTATACAGATTCAGACTCAGTCACACATAGATATACAAGTGTTGCATATCAAATTAATCAGTGCAGTCTCGTGGTGCATCTTAGTTCCATTGCATTCCAACTAAGATGCACTTCCGAGTGACAAAGACATGAAAAAGTTGCTTGGGTCTAGCAGTGTCGCACGGGATCTGGCAGATCACAAAAGCCAGGTAACTTGCGCCGCCTGGGATACTGAGGCTAGGTGTAAGAGGACACATCTGTAGATAATAATTCCCCTTTATTGAACAGGGTTAATAAATTATAACCAGTAGTAAATATTAAGATTATAAAAAATAGACCAAAAGACATTATTTAGATCAACCAAATCAAGAAACGTTTTACAAATTAGCTATTCTATAAATAGAAGCACCTTTTATTTATTTTGTTGAATTTCCAGGTGGATTAAAGTACCTGAGTACAATGGATGGCACAAAGGGAGACACTGTGCATTGCCAGTCTGCATGTCAATGGCGCAACCATAGTGACCATATGGTTTATAATCCTTCTGTAATAACAAACTAAGGGCTTGATTCAGGTTGGATCGCAACTGCAATCACGCACACAGTCTCACTGCGAAGGTATGCTATTCCACTGCAATAGCTATGTCGTCACAGCACAATATAACGCCCACCTTACCTTACACACATCCTTTATACTTAGCAAGACTGCGAGACCATTGGTAATATCGAGTACAATCAGAGCCTCATGCACACTTGCACAAGGTCAGAACTTACTCAAGCTGTGGATAATTTATGCACACTCCTGCAACGGCGTTCAAATGCACTGGCATGCCTGCGTTTTGTCGACCACCCCCGTCACCTCCCACAAACTGTACTTCCTGTTAATCACTCTGTCATGGGTCTGCGTAGTCACTGCGATTGCAGTCCCGGTCGCAGTGACTGGTTCATGCACGTGCACTGCGATGCATACGCATGTGCAGAATGCAACAATCAGCGCTAACATGCGTAATTGCAGTTGTGAATCCAACCTGAATCAGGCCCTAAGACAAGAAAGTGCATTGTTGGGCTAAACTTTAAAGTTCTAGGCCTCAGTTTTATAGTCTGTACCTTATCTATATGAGGCTTTACTTGACCAAATATATGGCCTCTGTCATGGCTAATGCATACTTAGCTGGGTTTACCATCAATCCCGTGGTACTCAATGATCTTAAAACAGGCTTCATCTTGGGCAGATTTGACTCCCAATCCCAGGAGTAAAGTACTGTACATTGTCTAAATTTGCAGCAGCATAAATCATGAGAGGTCTTAGTAGATTATTAACTTCCTTAACATTTTTCTATGCTATTTAATAAATACTTTGAATATAGACTTGTATTGGCAAATTCAGTACAAATGCGTAAGTTGTAGTCCTAGTTGGTGAATGAAATGTTTCTGAAATTGAAAGCAAACAAGATTTCAGAACCAGTATAATTTGCATTTCAGTTTTTTTATAATTATGGTTTTTTTTAATACCCTGCACTATGGAAATAAGAAAGTGAGAGCATCATCTTATCATGCTGTATTCAGCGGAACCTTCCTGGTAGGTGTTGTTAGATTGAGATAATGAGTTTCGCAGGGTAATTGATCTCACCGGAGATGGGTTACGGTTCTCATTCAGAGGGTGATAAATTTTTTATTTAGCAAAGAGCGGAGAAGTTATTTGGTTCCAGGGCGAGAGACTGATTTCAGCGAGAATGGTGTTAAATTGCCACGCAAGAATCAGACACTGCCATTAATTATGATCTTTAAGGTAGGAGATCATTTATGTTTCTTATGTGAATGTAGTTTAAAAGAAAAGTATACCGACATTATAAGCATACATATTTTCCCTTCAATAGTAGTAAATAATATGAGTTTAGTGCACTGTATGTTGGATTACCATTTTTGTATTTAGTGACATATTTTTACTTTCATATCAGAATCATCAGTTTCCCCTTTATTTCTGCATTACTTCTCTTTGGTTAGAACGTATTTTATACAGTATACAGTATATCTATTACACTAACTCATATGGTGCACCACCAAGATCTCTTATGATACAGGCTAGCAGATTTTCCAACCCAATACTACTGTACTTCATTTCTTGTTACTGTTGGTTTCTACTAAGTTTTAAATATCATTATAACAGTACAGAATTACCTTTTGTCTTTGTAGTTTGCGTTTAACTCTATTTGCTGTACAAATCATGTATTTCTTGCATACAGAAATGGGTTGCACTGGAAATTGGGTCAGTGGAGATCTATACCAATGGTACAGTGAAAGTGATCCAGTGGTGCACAAAATAAAAATGTGTGCCTGGAAATTAGGATACGGTTGGCATTAAATAAGGCAGTAAATACTGTTGGACTTGGACAGGTTAATATAAATCATAAATTAAAATAAAAGATGACAGATTAATAATGCCCCTTCAGTCTTTAAAACATGCAGTTTAGTAAGTGGTTTGGAAAAAAACACAAAACGCTGTGTCTTTGCTATTTCCAGAATTAAGAGAAACCTTGAGGTGTGTTAATTCATGCATGGCTTAGTTTTTCTATTTCCACAAATACAGTACACTTTCCTTTCAAGAGCTGGGATAAAAAATGCATACATTTATTTGCTTTATTACTATATTAAAGGGTTACCCTTAGGACCACTAAATTTAAATTATAATTTAAATTATAAAGAAAGAAATACTGGTGCCATGTATGGTGCCATACAAGTGCCTGAAGTATGTCAGTAGGGAAGATATTAAAGAAAGAGTTGTGTAATCATGAGTGTATTTTCACCTATGCACACCAATTTTCCTGACTGCAAGTCTAATGAAGTCTCTTTGGTCTAGTAAAGTATTGTATACAGCATACAGTATATCTATTACACTAACTCATAGGGTGCACCACCAAGATCTCTTATTATACAGGCTAGCAGATTTTCCAACCCAATACTACTGTACTTCATTTCTTTTTACTGTTGGTTTCTACTAAGTTTTAAATATCATTATAACAGTACAGAATTACCTTTTGTCTTTGTAGTTTGCGTTTAACTCTATTTGCTGTACAAATCATGTATTTCTTGCATACAGAAATGAGTTGCACTGGAAATTGGGTCAGTGGAGATCTATACCAATGGTACAGTGAAAGTGATCCAGTGGTGCACAAAATAAAAATGTGTGCCTGGAAATTAGGATACGGTTGGCATTAAATAACGCAGTAAATACTGTTGGACTTGGACAGGTTAATATAAATCATAAATTAAAATAAAAGATGACAGATTAATAATGCCCCTTCAGTCTTTAAAACATGCAGTTTAGTAAGTGGTTTGGAAAAAAACACAAAACGCTGTGTCTTTGCTATTTCCAGAATTAAGAGAAACCTTGAGGTGTGTTAATTCATGCATGGCTTAGTTTTTCTATTTCCACAAATACAGTACACTTTCCTTTCAAGAGCTGGGATAAAAAATGCATACATTTATTTGCTTTATTACTATATTAAAGGGTTACCCTTAGGACCACTAAATTTAAATTATAATTTAAATTATATAGAAAGAAATACTGGTGCCATGTATGGTGCCATACAAGTGCCTGAAGTATGTCAGTAGGGAAGATATTAAAGAAAGAGTTGTGTAATCATGAGTGTATTTTCACCTATGCACACCAATTTTCCTGACTGCAAGTCTAATGAAGTCTCTTTGGTCTAGTAAAGTATTGTATACAGCATACAGTATATCTATTACACTAACTCATAGGGTGCACCACCAAGATCTCTTATTATACAGGCTAGCAGATTTTCCAACCCAATACTACTGTACTTCATTTCTTTTTACTGTTGGTTTCTACTAAGTTTTAAATATCATTATAATAGTGCAGAATTACCTTTTGTCTTAGTAGTTTGCATTTAACTCTATTTGCTGTAAAAATCATGTATTTCTTGCATACAGAAATGGGTCGCACTGGAAATTGGGTCAATATAGATCTGTTCCAATGGTACAGTGAAAGTGATCCAGGGGTGCACAAAATAAAAATGTGTGCCTGGAAATTAGGATACAGTTGGTATTATATAAGGCTGTAAATACTGTTAGATTTGGACAGGTTAATATAAATCATGAACTAAAATAAATGATGACAGATTAATAATGCCCCTTCAGTCTTTAAAACATGCAGTTTAGTAAGTGGTTTGGAAGAAAAACACACAACGCTGTGTCTTTGCTATTTCCAGAATTAAGAGAAACCTTGAGGTGTGTTAATTCATGCATGCCTTAGTTTTTCTATTTCCACAAATACAGTACACTTTCAAGAGCTGGGATAAAAAATGCATACATTTATTCGCTTACCTCACTCTCCTTTATTTCTGTTCTAATCTCTATACGCATCTTTCATAAATATACTGTATACTCACGTTAAACTGATTTGAGCAGAACTTGTATGACTCAGAATTTAATTTCCATGGCTCCTGTCACTCTCAATTAACAAATCAAGGACCTTATATTTTCCAGAGAAACAAGACTGTGAAAAAAAGACTGAGCTCCTGTCTCCCCGAGGAGTTGGCCCCTTGCCCCCTCGCTCATCAGAAACTGCCACTAGCATTCCTTACTTATCCTGCAGTCTGTACACAGATGTTGCTCGAGCACAGCAGACAGTACAAGTGAATAGATTGAATAGAGATTTTTAGCCTTTCACCCATAATTTGCATACTCTAATCAGAAACTCCAAATTAATTTATAAATTATAATAAATAATGAGAAACAAAATACATCACTGATTTTTATACTCAAGATATGCAACATTGTAGTAAATATAAGACATGCTAAGAGTCAAACTAAAAGGTACCCTATTTAATAAGCTTAGGGCCTGATTCAGACCCACTCGCGAGCGGCTGTCCACTCGCAAGTGGGTCGATGTTCTTCACTGAGCATGCGCACGACGGAGGGAGCTCCGTCATGCGCATGCGCCAGACGCGACGAGCGAAGGAAAGTCCTTCGCTCGTGTCTGATCAAAGGGGGCGTGCTGTCCATGTTGATTGACAGCACGCCCCCTTTGGTGGGCGTGCCGGGGGCGTGCCTCCCTGATGGGGGCGTTCCTACGGGAACGCCTCCCGTCAGAAGCCGGCCCACTGACATCACTAGTGATGTCAGTGGGAGTGATTTTGGCTCTGATAGAGCCAAAATCACTCCGGAGCTTGCGGTTGAAAACCTCAACCGCAGGCTCCGGCTCGCAGTTTCGATGGTCGCGATGGTCAAGACCATCGCGGCCATCAAAATGCACGCTCGTATAGGCTGTGGGTGGTGACCCACAGCTATACGAGCGTCCAGGAGGACGCTCCATTTTCATGGAGGGCGGCCCTCATTCAGAGCGTGCGGCTCTGAATGAGGGCCTTAGTCTGTTGATCTGCAAATTAAAATAAACATTAATGAGAAGATAAACACTCAAAATGTAGCAGAGGTGAATATCAGTCTTAGACTCCACAGGAACAGTCCATATCATCCTGAAAGAGTATTATAATATTTGAATAACTTTGAAACAAGATCTCTTTCACACATCTGGATGTTTATGTTTTATTCACCAAAATTCTACAAAACAAGTTAGATGAAACTCTCAAAGGTACAGATAAAAAAGGTTTTGAAATGTGACTTTTTTATTTGTAATTCACATATACACTTTCCAGAATGCTAAACATACAGTAGGTCATAAAATACATAAATTGAGGTTCACTTAAATTAAATCCAGGCCGGATTAAGGTCTGTGGGGGCCCCTAGGCAACAAACTTGTGGGGCCCCCTATCAGTGATCCGAGTATATATATATATATTAGGGGTGTGCACCGGCCACTTTTCGTGTTTTGTGTTTTGGTTTTGGATCTGGACCTTTCTTCGTGTTTTGGATCTGGATTGGTTTTGCCAAAACCACCCTTCCGTGTTTTGGGTTCTGGGTTTTGTGTTTTGGATCTGTATTTTTTTTAAAAAAGCATAAAAACAGCTAAAATCACAGAATTTGTAGGTTTTTCTGCTCCTATGCTATTATTAACCTCAATAACCTTAATTTCCACTCATTTCCAGTCTATTCTGAACACCTCACACCTCACAATAGTGTTTTTATGTCCAAAACGTTGCACCGAGGTAGCTGGATGACTATGCTAAGCGACACGAGTGGGCGGCACAAACACGTGACCCATCTAGGCGTGAAACTGCAGTGGCAGACAGGATGGCAGTTTGAAAAACTAGGCCCCAAACTGTACATAATGCAAAGAAAAAAAAGAGGTGCAAGATGGAATTGTCCTTGGGCCCTCCCACCCACCCTTATGTTGTATAAACAGGACATGCACACTTTAACAAACCAATCATTTCAGCGCCAGGGTCTGCCACACAACTGTGGCTGAAATGATTGGTTCGTTTGGGCCCCCACAAAACAAGCTGGCAATTAATGTGTCCCTGCACAAACTGGCTCTATGGAGGCAAGATGTCATCCTCATCCTCCTCATCCACCGATTCCTCACCCTCTTCAGTGTGTACATCCTCATCCTCACAAAGTATTAACTCGTCCCCACTTGAATCCACCACCACAGGTCCCTCTGTACCTTCTGGAGGCTGGTCTCCCTGGAAGAGCTGATAATTCATTTTGATGAACATCATCTTCTCCACATTCTGTGGAAGCAACCTCCTACGCCTTTCGCTGACAAGGTTCCCGGCTGCACTAAACACTCTTTCGGAGTACACACTGGAGGGGGGGCAACTCAGGTAAAATAGAGCCAGTTTGTACAGGGGCCTCCAAATTGCCTCTTTTTCCTGCCAGTACAGGTATGGACTGTCTGCCATGCCTACTTGGATGCTGTCACCGATGTAATCCTCCACCATTCTGTCAATGGTGACAGTATCATATGCAGTGACAGTAGACATGTCAGAAATTGTTGCCAGGTCCTTCAGTCCAGACCAGATGTCCAAACTTGGTCCTGCCTGCCCTGCATCACCGCCAGCGGGTTGCTTAGGATACCTAAGTTTTTTCCTGGCAGCCCCAGTTGCAGGAGAAAATGAAGAAGGAGCCGTTGACGTGTCACGTTCCGCTTCAGCTGACAGTGTGTTCACCAGCAGGTCTTTGCACCTCTGCAGGCTTGTGTCGGCCGGAAAGAGAGACACCACATAGGCTTTAAACCTAGGATCGAGCACGGTGGCCAAAACGTAGTGGTCTGATTTCAACAGATTGACCACCCTGGAATCCTGGCAAAGCGAATGAAGGGCTTCATCCACAAGTCCCACATGCCGAGCGGAATCGCTCCGTCTTAGCTCCTCCTTCACTTTCTCCAGCTGCTTCTGCAAAAGCCTGATGAGGGGAATGACCTGACTCAAGCTGGCAGTGTCTGAACTGACTTCACGTGTGGCAAGTTCGAAGGGCTGGAGAACCTTGCACAACACGGAAATCATTCTCCACTGCGCTTGAGTCAGGTGCATACCCCCTCCTTTGCCTATGTCATAGGTGGATGTATAGGCTTGTATGGCCTTTTGCTGCTCCTCCATCCTCTGAAGCATATAGAGGGTTGAGTTCCACCGCGTCACAACCTCTTGCTTCAGGTGATGGCGGGGCAGGTTCAAGAGTGTTTGCTGGCGCTCCAGTCTTCGGCACGCAGTCGCTGAATGGCGAAAGTGGGCAGAAATTTTTCGGGCCACCCAAAGCGTCTCCTGCACGCCCCTGTCGCTTTTCAGAAAATTCTGCACCACCAAGTTTATTGTGTGAGCAAAACATGGGACGTGCTGGAATTTGCCCAGATGTAATGCCCGCACAATATTGGTGGCGTTGTCAGATATCACAAATCCCCAGGAGAGTCTAAGTGGGGTAAGCCACTGGGCGATGATTTCCCTCAGTTTCTCTAAGAGGTTGTCGGCGGTGTGCCTCTTACTGAAACCGGTGATACACAGCGTAGCCTGCCTTGTAACGAGCTGGCATTTCTGAGATGCTGCTACTGGTGACGCTGCTGCTGTTGCTGCGTAAGGTGATACATCTACCCAGTGGGCTGTCACAGTCATATAGTCCTTAGTCTGCCCTGTTCCACTTGTCCACATGTCCGTGGTTAAGTGGACATTGTGTACAACGGCATTTTTCAGGAGACTGAGGACACTTTTTCTGACGTTTCTGTACAGTCTCGGTATCGCCTGCCTAGTGAAGTGGAATCTAGACGGGATTTGGAACCGGGGACACACTACCTCCATCAATTGTCTAAATCCCACTGCACTAATGGCGGATACCGGACGCACGTCTAACACCAACATAGCAGTCAAGGCCTCAGTTATACGTTTTGCTTCAGGATGACTGCTGTCGTACTTCATCCTCCTCGCTAAGGACTGTTGGAGGGTCAATTGTTTAGTAAAAGTAGTGGTGTTCCTACTTCCTCTCTGGGATGATGAACGACTCCCAGCAGCAGCAACAGCAGCAGCGGCAGCAGTAGGCGTAGCAATGCAGGATCCTCCGGAGGAATCCCGGATAGGAGAGTCAGTCATGCCAGTGACATGGCCTGCAGGACTACTTCCGATCCTAACTAAGGAGGAAATTGACGAGGAGGGAGTTGACGGTGTGGTTTGCAGGCGCTTGGATACAACAGGACAACGGGATTTAGGTGTCCCTGGACTGCTTACGGTCTTAGCCAAAGTTTCTGAACTTGACAGTAACTTTTTATGAACGCGCTGCAGGTGCCGTATAAGGGAGGATGTTCCTAGGTGGTTGACGTCCCTACCCCTACTTATTTCACCTTTACATATGGTACATATGGCAAGAAAGTTGTTGTCCGGATTTGGATAGAAATATTGCCAGACCAAAGAGGTGGAATGTTTGGTCTTCTGCCCAGGCATGACCGTGATGGGCTTTTTCATCCCACGGACAACAACTGTCTCCCCTGGAGCCTGATTTAAACAAACCACATCACCATCAGAATCCTCCTCGCCAACTTCCTCCTCAGCGCCAGCTACACCAGTATCCTCATCCTGTTGTACTTCAACAGTGACATCTTCAATTTGCATATCAGCAAGTGGACTGTGGGTGCTCCTTTCAGCACTTGCAGGGGGCGTGCAAATGGTGGAAAGAGCCACCTCTTCCCGTCCAGTGCTGGGAAGGTCAGGCATCGCAACCACCACCACACTTGGACTCTCCTTGGGGATTTGTGATATCTTCTTAGAAAGCACAGTTCTTCGCTGTGCTTTTGCCAGCTTAACTCTTTTGATTTTTTTAGTGGGAGGAGGGCTTCCATCGTCATGTGAAGCTGAACCACTAGTCATGAACATACTAGGGATCGACCTTAGCCGTTCCTTGCCACTCCGTGTCGTAAATGGCATATTGGCAAGTTTACGTTTCTCTTCAGCTGATTTAAATGTCTTTTTCAAGGTCATTTTCCTGAACTTTGCCATTTGGGATTGTATGTGCCCTCTACTATGACATTGGGCATCGGCCTTGGCAGACAACGTTGATGGCATGTTATCGTCTATGTCATGACTAGTGGCAGCAGCTTCAGCACTAGGAGGAAGTGGTTCTTGATCTTTCTCTATTTTATTTTTATCGGAGAAAGTTTGGTCCTCCATTTATGTTATATCGATTTGATATATACGTGCGGCTAAACACAGAAAATAATTTTTTTTTGGGTTTGGACTGGAGTGTACTTTGTGGGTTACAGCACCCTTTAACGGTCAAGCCAGCCGGCCCTTTACTTATGACACAGGCGCACGCTTGGCACTACTTTGTTGATGCACGTGCGGCTACTGCGCACACAATTCACAAACACAGAAAATAATTTTTTTTTGGTTTGGACTGGAGTGTACTTTCGGGGGTTACAGCACCCTTTAACGGTCAAGCCAGCCGGCCCTTTACTTATGACACAGGCGCACGCTTGGCACTACTTTGTTGATGCACGTGCGGCTACTGCGCACACAATTCACAAACACAGAAAATAATTTTTTTTTGGTTTGGACTGGAGTGTACTTTCGGGGGTTACAGCACCCTTTAACGGTCAAGCCAGCCGGCCCTTTACTTATGACACAGGCGCACGCTTGGCACTACTTTGTTGATGCACGTGCGGCTACTGCGCACACAATTCACAAACACAGAAAATAATTTTTTTTTTGGTTTGGACTGGAGTGTACTTTGGGGGTTACAGCACCCTTTAACGGTCAAGCCAGCCGGCCCTTTACTTATGACACAGGCGCACGCTTGGCACTACTTTGTTGATGCACGCGCGGCTACTGCGCACACAATTCACAAACACAGAAAATAATTTTTTTTTTGGTTTGGACTGGAGTGTACTTTCGGGGGTTACAGCACCCTTAACGGTCAAGCCAGCCGGCCCTTTACTTATGACACAGGTGCACGCTTGGCACTACTTTGTTGATGCACGTGCGGCTACTGCGCACACAATTCACAAACACAGAAAATCATTTTTTTTTTGGTTTGGACTGGAGTGTACTTTCGGGGGTTACAGCACCCTTAACGGTCAAGCCAGCCGGCCCTTTACTTATGACACAGGCGCACGCTTGGCACTACTTTGTTGATGCACGTGCGGCTACTGCGCACACAATTCACAAACACAGAAAATAATTTTTTTTTGGTTTGGACTGGAGTGTACTTTCGGGGGTTACAGCACCCTTAACGGTCAAGCCAGCCGGCCCTTTACTTATGACACAGGCGCACGCTTGGCACTACTTTGTTGATGCACGTGCGGCTACTGTGCACACAATTCACAAACACAGAAAATAATTTTTTTTTTGGTTTGGACTGGAGTGTACGTTCGGGGGTTACAGCACCCTTAACGGTCAAGCCAGCCGGCCCTTTACTTATGACACAGGTGCACGCTTGGCACTACTTTGTTGATGCACGTGCGGCTACTGCGCACACAATTCACAAACACAGAAAATAATTTTTTTTTGGTTTGGACTGGAGTGTACTTTCGGGGGTTACAGCACCCTTTAACGGTCAAGCCAGCCGGCCCTTTACTTATGACACAGGCGCACGCTTGGCACTACTTTGTTGATGCACGTGCGGCTACTGCGCACACAATTCACAAACACAGAAAATAATTTTTTTTTTGGTTTGGACTGGAGTGTACTTTCGGGGGTTACAGCACCCTTAACGGTCAAGCCAGCCGGCCCTTTACTTATGACACAGGCGCACGCTTGGCACTACTGTGTTGATGCACGTGCGGCTACTGCGCACACAATTCACAAACACAGAAAATAATTTTTTTTTTGGTTTGGACTGGAGTGTACTTTCGGGGGTTACAGCACCCTTAACGGTCAAGCCAGCCGGCCCTTTACTTATGACACAGGCGCACGCTTGGCACTACTTTGTTGATGCACGTGCGGCTACTGCGCACACAATTCACAAACACAGAAAATAATTTTTTTTTTGGTTTGGACTGGAGTGTACTTTCGGGGGTTACAGCACCCTTAACGGTCAAGCCAGCCGGCCCTTTACTTATGACACAGGCGCACGCTTGGCACTACTTTGTTGATGCACGTGCGGCTACTGCGCACACAATTCACAAACACAGAAAATAATTTTTTTTTGGTTTGGACTGGAGTGTACTTTCGGGGGTTACAGCACCCTTTAACGGTCAAGCCAGCCGGCCCTTTACTTATGACACAGGCGCACGCTTGGCACTACTTTGTTGATGCACGTGCGGCTACTGCGCACACAATTCACAAACACAGAAAATAATTTTTTTTTTGGTTTGGACTGGAGTGTACTTTCGGGGGTTACAGCACCCTTAACGGTCAAGCCAGCCGGCCCTTTACTTATGACACAGGCGCACGCTTGGCACTACTTTGTTGATGCACGTGCGGCTACTGCGCACACAATTCACAAACACAGAAAATAATTTTTTTTTTGGTTTGGACTGGAGTGTACTTTCGGGGGTTACAGCACCCTTAACGGTCAAGCCAGCCGGCCCTTTACTTATGACACAGGCGCACGCTTGGCACTACTTTGTTGATGCACGTGCGGCTACTGCGCACACAATTCACAAACACAGAAAATAATTTTTTTTTGGTTTGGACTGGAGTGTACTTTCGGGGGTTACAGCACCCTTTAACGGTCAAGCCAGCCGGCCCTTTACTTATGACACAGGCGCACGCTTGGCACTACTTTGTTGATGCACGTGCGGCTACTGCGCACACAATTCACAAACACAGAAAATATATTATATTTTTAGCACTTGGGGGGAGCACCCCTGATGGACAGAGCACCCCCTGGACAACACTACAGCACCTCTTTAGGACTGGGACACTGCACAGGACTTTGGAGTGGACACAGCCCCTATGGAGAACTGACTGCACAACACAGTCCAGCCAGCCCCTATGGACTTTGAAGTGGTGGACACAGCCCCTATTAACAACAGCAGCACAGCACAACACAGCCAGCCCCTATGGACTTTGAAGTAGTGGACAACAGCAGCACTACACTACACTACACTACACAGCCCTAACTCCCACCCTCCCTCTTCACTGTCCACAGCCGAGTGAGAAAATGGCGCCGACGTGGGTACCTTATATAGGATCCAAAACCCGCGAGACTCGGAAGGCGGGAAGATGACGTTTTGCCTCGATTTCAGAATCCGAGTCAGGCGGGAAAAGTCGAGCCTGACTCGGATCGGACTCGGATCGGGGGGGCTCGGGGGGGTTCGGATTTCAGAAATCCGAACCCGCTCACCCCTAATATATATATTAGGGGTGTGCACCGGCCACTTTTCGTGTTTTGTGTTTTGGTTTTGGATCTGGATCTTTCTTCGTGTTTTGGATCTGGATTGGTTTTGCCAAAACCACCCTTCCGTGTTTTGGGTTCTGGGTTTTGTGTTTTGGATCTGTATTTTTTTGAAAAAAAGCATAAAAACAGCTAAAATCACAGAATTTGTAGGTTTTTCTGCTCCTATGCTATTATTAACCTCAATAACCTTAATTTCCACTCATTTCCAGTCTATTCTGAACACCTCACACCTCACAATAGTGTTTTTATGTCCAAAAGGTTGCACCGAGGTAGCTGGATGACTATGCTAAGCGACACGAGTGGGCGGCACAAACACGTGACCCATCTAGGAGTGACACTGCAGTGGCAGACAGGATGGCAGTTAGAAAAACTAGGCCCCAAACTGTACATAATGCAAAGAAAAAAAGAGGTGCAAGATGGAATTGTCCTTGGGCCCTCCCACCCACCCTTATGTTGTATAAACAGGACATGCACACTTTAACAAATCAATCATTTCAGCGCCAGGGTCTGCCACACAACTGTGGCTGAAATGATTGGTTCGTTTGGGCCCCCACAAAACAAGCTGGCAATTAATGTGTCCCTGCACAAACTGGCTCTACGGAGGCAAGATGTCATCCTCATCCTCCTCATCCACCGATTCCTCACCCTCTTCAGTGTGTACATCCTCATCCTCACAAAGTATTAACTCGTCCCCACTTGAATCCACCACCACAGGTCCCTCTGTACCTTCTGGAGGCTGGTCTCCCTGGAAGAGCTGATAATTCATTTTGATGAACATCATCTTCTCCACATTCTGTGGAAGCAACCTCCTACGCCTTTCGCTGACAAGGTTCCCGGCTGCACTAAACACTCTTTCGGAGTACACACTGGAGGGGGGGCAACTCAGGTAAAATAGAGCCAGTTTGTACAGGGGCCTCCAAATTGCCTCTTTTTCCTGCCAGTACAGGTATGGACTGTCTGACATGCCTACTTGGATGCTGTCACCGATGTAATCCTCCACCATTCTGTCAATGGTGACAGTATCATATGCAGTGACAGTAGACATGTCAGAAATTGTTGCCAGGTCCTTCAGTCCGGACCAGATGTCCAAACTTGGTCCTGCCTGCCCTGCATCACCGCCAGCGGGTTGCTTAGGATACCTAAGTTTTTTCCTGGCAGCCCCAGTTGCGGGAGAAAATGAAGAAGGAGCCGTTGACGTGTCACGTTCCGCTTCAGCTGACAGTGTGTTCACCAGCAGGTCTTTGCACCTCTGCAGGCTTGTGTCGGCCGGAAAGAGAGACACCACATAGGCTGTAAACCTAGGATCGAGCACGGTGGGCAAAATGTAGTGGTCTGATTTCAACAGATTGACCACCCTGGAATCCTGGCAAAGCGAATGAAGGGCTTCATCCACAAGTCCCACATGCCGAGCGGAATCACTCCGTCTTAGCTCCTCCTTCACTTTCTCCAGCTGCTTCTGCAAAAGCCTGATGAGGGGAATGACCTGACTCAAGCTGGCAGTGTCTGAACTGACTTCACGTGTGGCAAGTTCGAAGGGCTGAAGAACCTTGCACAACACGGAAATCATTCTCCACTGCGCTTGAGTCAGGTGCATACCCCCTCCTTTGCCTATGTCATAGGTGGATGTATAGGCTTGTATGGCCTTTTGCTGCTCCTCCATCCTCTGAAGCATATAGAGGGTTGAGTTCCACCGCGTCACAACCTCTTGCTTCAGGTGATGGCGGGGCAGGTTCAAGAGTGTTTGCTGGCGCTCCAGTCTTCGGCACGCAGTCGCTGAATGGCGAAAGTGGCCAGAAATTTTTCGGGCCACCCAAAGCGTCTCCTGCACGCCCCTGTCGCTTTTCAGAAAATTCAGCACCACCAAGTTTATTGTGTGAGCAAAACATGGGACGTGCTGGAATTTGCCCAGATGTAATGCCCGCACAATATTGGTGGCGTTGTCAGATATCACAAATCCCCAGGAGAGTCTAAGTGGGGTAAGCCACTGGGCGATGATTTCCCTCAGTTTCTCTAAGAGGTTGTCGGCGGTGTGCCTCTTACTGAAACCGGTGATACACAGCGTAGCCTGCCTTGTAACGAGCTGGCGTTTCTGAGATGCTGCTACTGGTGACGCTGCTGCTGTTGCTGCGTAAGGTGATACATCTACCCAGTGGGCTGTCACAGTCATATAGTCCTTAGTCTGCCCTGTTCCACTTGTCCACATGTCCGTGGTTAAGTGGACATTGTGTACAACGGCATTTTTCAGGACACTGAGGACACTTTTTCTGACGTTTCTGTACAGTCTCGGTATCGCCTGCCTAGTGAAGTGGAATCTAGACGGGATTTGGAACCGGGGACACACTACCTCCATCAATTGTCTAAATCCCACTGCACTAATGGCGGATACTGGACGCACGTCTAACACCAACATAGCAGTCAAGGCCTCAGTTATACGTTTTGCTTCAGGATGACTGCTGTCGTACTTCATCCTCCTCGCTAAGGACTGTTGGAGGGTCAATTGTTTAGTAAAAGTAGTGGTGTTCCTACTTCCTCTCTGGGATGATGAACGACTCCCAGCAGCAGCAGCAGCGGCAGCAGTAGGCGTAGCAATGCAGGATCCTCCGGAGGAATCCCGGATAGGAGAGTCAGTCATGCCAGTGATATGGCCTGCAGGACTACTTCCGATCCTGACTAAGGAGGAAATTGACGAGGAGGGAGTTGACGGTGTGGTTTGCAGGCGCTTGGATACAACAGGACAACGGGATTTAGGTGTCCCTGGACTGCTTACGGTCTGAGCCAAAGTTTCTGAACTTGACAGTAACTTTTTATGAACGCGCTGCAGGTGCCGTATAAGGGAGGATGTTCCTAGGTGGTTGACGTCCCTACCCCTACTTATTTCACCTTTACATATGGTACATATGGCAAGACAGTTGTTGTCCGGATTTGGATAGAAATATTGCCAGACCAAAGAGGTGGAATGTTTGGTCTTCTGCCCAGGCATGACCGTGATGGGCTTTTTCATCCCACGGACAACAACTGTCTCCCCCGGAGCCTGATTTAAACAAACCACATCACCAACAGAATCCTCCTCGCCAACTTCCTCCTCAGCGCCAGCTACACCAGTATCCTCATCCTGTTGTACTTCAACAGTGACATCTTCAATTTGCATATCAGCAAGTGGACTGTGGGTGCTCCTTTCAGCACTTGCAGGGGGCGTGCAAATGGTGGAAAGAGCCACCTCTTCCCGTCCAGTGCTGGGAAGGTCAGGCATCGCAACCACCACCACACTTGGACTCTCCTTGGGGATTTGTGATATCTTCTTAGAAAGCACAGTTCTTCGCTGTGCTTTTGCCAGCTTAACTCTTTTGATTTTTTTAGTGGGAGGAGTGCTTCCATCGTCATGTGAAGCTGAACCACTAGTCATGAACATACTAGGGATCGAGTTAGCCGTTCCTTGCCACTCCGTGTCGTAAATGGCATATTGGCAAGTTTACGTTTCTCTTCAGCTGATTTAAATGTCTTTTTCAAGGTCATTTTCCTGAACTTTGCCATTTGGGATTGTATGTGCCCTCTACTATGACATTGGGCATCGGCCTTGGCAGACGACGTTGATGGCATGTTATCGTCTATGTCATGACTAGTGGCAGCAGCTTCAGCACTAGGAGGAAGTGGTTCTTGATCTTTCTCTATTTCATTTTTATCGGAGAAAGTTTGGTCCTCCATTTATGTTATATCGATTTGATATATACGTGCGGCTAAACACAGAAAATAATTTTTTTTTTGGTTTGGACTGGAGTGTACTTTGTGGGTGACAGCACCCTTTAACGGTCAAGCCAGCCGGCCCTTTACTTATGACACAGGCGCACTCTTGGCACTACTTTGTTGATGCACGTGCGGCTACTGCGCACACAATTCACAAACACAGAAAATAATTTTTTTTTGGTTTGGACTGGAGTGTACTTTGGGGGTTACAGCACCCTTTAACGGTCAAGCCAGCCGGCCCTTTACTTATGACACAGGCGCACGCTTGGCACTACTTTGTTGATGCACGTGTGCGGCTACTGCGCACACAATTCACAAACACAGAAAATAATTTTTTTTTGGTTTGGACTGGAGTGTACTTTCGGGGGTTACAGCACCCTTTAATGGTCAAGCCAGCCGGCCCTTTACTTATGACACAGGCGCACGCTTGGCACTACTTTGTTGATGCACGTGCGGCTACTGCGCACACAATTCACAAACACAGAAAATAATTTTTTTTTGGTTTGGACTGGAGTGTACTTTCGGGGGTTACAGCACCCTTTAACGGTCAAGCCAGCCGGCCCTTTACTTATGACACAGGCGCACTCTTGGCACTACTTTGTTGATGCACGTGCGGCTACTGCGCACACAATTCACAAACACAGAAAATAATTTTTTTTTAGGTTTGGACTGGAGTGTACTTTCGGGGGTTACAGCACCCTTAACAGTCAAGCCAGCCGGCCCTTTACTTATGACACAGGCGCACGCTTGGCACTACTTTGTTGATGCACGTGCGGCTACTGCGCACACAATTCACAAACACAGAAAAAAAATTTTTTTTGGTTTGGACTGGAGTGTACTTTCGGGGGTTACAGCACCTTTAACGGTCAAGCCAGCCGGCCCTTTACTTATGACACAGGCGCACGCTTGGCACTACTTTGTTGATGCACGTGCGGCTACTGCGCACACAATTCACAAACACAGAAAATAATTTTTTTTTAGGTTTGGACTGGAGTGTACTTTCGGGGGTTACAGCACCCTTAACGGTCAAGCCAGCCGGCCCTTTACTTATGACACAGGCGCACGCTTGGCACTACTTTGTTGATGCACGTGCAGCTACTGCGCACACAATTCACAAACACAGAAAATAATTTTTTTTTTGGTTTGGACTGGAGTGTACTTTCGGGGGTTACAGCACCCTTTAACGGTCAAGCCAGCCGGCCCTTTACTTATGACACAGGCGCACGCTTGGCACTACTTTGTTGATGCACGTGCGGCTACTGCGCACACAATTCACAAACACAGAAAATAATTTTTTTTTTGGTTTGGACTGGAGTGTACTTTTGGGGGTTACAGCACCCTTAACGGTCAAGCCAGCCGGCCCTTTACTTATGACACAGGCGCACGTTTGGCACTACTTTGTTGATGCACGTGCGGTTACTGCGCACACAATTCACAAACACAGAAAATAATTTTTTTTTTGGTTTGGACTGGAGTGTACTTTCGGGGGTTACAGCACCCTTAACGGTCAAGCCAGCCGGCCCTTTACTTATGACACAGGCGCACGCTTGGCACTACTTTGTTGATGCACGTGCGGCTACTGCGCACACAATTCACAAACACAGAAAATAATTTTTTTTTTGGTTTGGACTGGAGTGTACTTTCGGGGGTTACAGCACCCTTAACGGTCAAGCCAGCCGGCCCTTTACTTATGACACAGGCGCACGCTTGGCACTACTTTGTTGATGCACGTGCGGCTACTGCGCACACAATTCACAAACAGAAAATAATTTTTTTTTTGGTTTGGACTGGAGTGTACTTTGGGGGTTACAGCACCCTTTAACGGTCAAGCCAGCCGGCCCTTTACTTATGACACAGGCGCACGCTTGGCACTACTTTGTTGATGCACGTGCGGCTACTGCGCACACAATTCACAAACACAGAAAATAATTTTTTTTTTGGTTTGGACTGGAGTGTACTTTCGGGGGTTACAGCACCCTTAACGGTCAAGCCAGCCGGCCCTTTACTTATGACACAGGCGCACGCTTGGCACTACTTTGTTGATGCACGTGCGGCTACTGCGCACACAATTCACAAACACAGAAAATAATTTTTTTTTTGGTTTGGACTGGAGTGTACTTTCGGGGGTTACAGCACCCTTAACGGTCAAGCCAGCCGGCCCTTTACTTATGACACAGGCGCACGCTTGGCACTACTTTGTTGATGCACGTGCGGCTACTGCGCACACAATTCACAAACACAGAAAATAATTTTTTTTTTGGTTTGGACTGGAGTGTACTTTCGGGGGTTACAGCACCCTTAACGGTCAAGCCAGCCGGCCCTTTACTTATGACACAGGTGCACGCTTGGCACTACTTTGTTGATGCACGTGCGGCTACTGCGCACACAATTCACAAACACAGAAAATAATATTTTTTTTTTGGTTTGGACTGGAGTGTACTTTCGGGGGTTACAGCACCCTTAACGGTCAAGCCAGCCGGCCCTTTACTTATGACACAGGCGCACGCTTGGCACTACTTTGTTGATGCACGTGCGGCTACTGCGCACACAATTCACAAACACAGAAAATAATTTTTTTTTTGGTTTGGACTGGAGTGTACTTTCGGGGGTTACAGCACCCTTAACGGTCAAGCCAGCCGGCCCTTTACTTATGACACAGGCGCACGCTTGGCACTACTTTGTTGATGCACGTGCGGCTACTGCGCACACAATTCACAAACACAGAAAATAATTTTTTTTTGGTTTGGACTGGAGTGTACTTTCGGGGGTTACAGCACCCTTTAACGGTCAAGCCAGCCGGCCCTTTACTTATGACACAGGCGCACGCTTGGCACTACTTTGTTGATGCACGTGCGGCTACTGCGCACACAATTCACAAACACAGAAAATATATTATTTTTTTAGCACTTGGGGGGAGCACCCCTGATGGACAGAGCACCCCCTGGACAACACTACAGCACTCCTTTAGGACTGGGACACTGCACAGGACTTTGGAGTGGACACAGCCCCTATGGAGAACTGACTGCACAACACAGTCCAGCCAGCCCCTATGGACTTTGAAGTGGTGGACACAGCCCCTATTAACAACAGCAGCACAGCACAACACAGCCAGCCCCTATGGACTTTGAAGTAGTGGACAACAGCAGCACTACACTACACTACACTACACAGCCCTAACTCCCACCCTCCCTCTTCACTGTCCACAGCCGAGTGAGAAAATGGCGCCGACGCGGGTACCTTATATAGGATCCAAAACCCGCGAGACTCGGAAGGCGGGATGATGACGTTTTGCCTCGATTTCAGATCCGAGTCAGGCGGGAAAAGTCGAGCCTGACTCGGATCGGACTCGGATCGGGGGGGCTCGGGGGGGTTCGGATTTCAGAAATCCGAACCCGCTCACCCCTAATATATATATATATATAAATATATATATATATATATATATATATATATATATATAATGTGTGCCTCCACAACCCCACAACCAGCCCACCAGCAGCACCACACTTTAAGAAATAAAAACATTAATTAACTCCGGGATGAGGCAATATCACAGCAGCAGCCAGTGACCCAAGGCAGCTCCTGTCTTTGATTCACCTCTGCAGGCTCCAGTCCAGATGCGGCTGTTCGGGAGGGTGGGCTGGCGTGGGGCTGCGCAGCGTGACCTCTGACGTCACACCTGCACTGCTGTACAGCCCCACTGCACAGCCTGCCCGCCGGTCAGCTGGAGTAGCGCCGCACTCTGAGCCAAAGTGCTCAGCGAGCGCTGCCCGGCTGAAGTGACAGAGGACCGCAGCGGAGACAACTAAATGCGGTACTCCGCCGGTCTCAGTAGTAGTGACAGGGTGTGGGGGCCCCCTATGTGAGGGGGCCCAGGGACGACTGACCCTTTCGCCCTGCCTATAATCCAGCCCTGATTAAATCATCCATGAAGTTTTGTAATCTATTTGAATTTACTATATTAAAGGGTCACCCTTAGGACCACTAAATTGTAAATATAATTTAAATTATATAGAAAAAAATACTGGTGCCATGTATGGTGCCATACAAGTGCCTGAAGTCTGTCAGTAGGGAAGAAATTAAAGATAGAGTTGTGTAATCATGAGTTTTATTTTCACCTATGCACACCAATTTTCTTGACTGCAAGTCTAATGAACAAAACTACAGGGATGAACTGTAATAAAGGTCACATCACAGAAAAATCTACATAAAAGTGCCATGATACTATTTGAAACCTGATTTTTTTTTTTACAATTTAATAATATAATAGAGATATAACAAGTTGCTTTTCTGCAAACCACAGTAAAACACTAGAAAATAGAGGTGGTTGTGACAGGAGAGATAGCTGAAACCAAGTAAGCTATCTTGCATGTCATCTTGTGTAGCGGTTCTGAGCTTCTTGCGGTTTGGAATTCATATTTTAAATATGAATTTTGGGTTTTGGATTGATAAAATTACATGATGTTAGCTGTTTTTGAAAACTTTTTATACATTTAAAAAAAAACATGAATCCAGATCCAAAACATGTTTCAGCACACATCTCTAAGTCTAATACTAACTAATTAATCTGATTTTTATTTGCATATTATGTATATACCTGAACTTTCCCCCTTAACTCCAAAACCCCCCAAATATAGAATGCACCCAAACAAATATCCCACCAAAGTAAGCATATAGTTAAACAGGTAACATCAATGTATTCACTACTATGTCAAATTATACCATTTTACGTTGTCAAGAGAGAAACATCTGCAAGATTTAGTTCGAAACACCTCAATCCTCATTTCCTCCTACTCTTCCCCAATGCTCTCACAGCTTGATAAGTGCTGACTTTAAAAAAATATAGGGAGTGATTTAGGCACCCCTATAGCATAACGTATTTCTCCCCTCCCCCATACTTTTATGAAATGAATGTAAATAATAATTATTTAAAACCAAATAACATTCTAGATTACAAAGATCAAAAAGTTAGCTATCTGGTAAATATATCAGACTTAAAAAAAGCCCACACATAATAGACTAACAATATACAGAAAACAGAGAGAGTAATTGAATGTCTCAAGATGAGAGAGAGAAACAGAGAGAAGGAAAGACAGAAAAAAGAGGAGTGAGAGAGGGAATAGATGGAGAGTGGTGAAAAAAAAGACAGCGAGAAAGGAGAAATGGAAAAACTGACAGGCAGAGAGTAGTGGGAGAAGTGTCATAAAATAGAGTGCACAAGGGAAAGACTAAGATAGACAGAGAAGAGCGAGATAGCAAAGAAGGGTGATTTGAAGAAAATCAGAAACATTTGGACTATAAAACATCTGAAAACAAAAAAGAGAATTTATTAAATAAAATGAGTAGGAAAAGGAGTGGAAACAGAAAATTAATTTATTTCTTTGTACTTTGTAAAGAATCTCAGTGGCAGATTTTACCCAGGGGCTGCATCCCCCCAGTAGAATCAGCTTCACACAGTGATTACTATATATTAGGATGCTTTCTCTGTTGTCAGTGTCTGTTACTGATTTACTGTGTGTGTTTTCAGTTACCATAAACTGCAATCCAGGTGTGCTACCTGTATGTGTGACGAAGTCAGTTTCTTCTTATAGTATTACTCTGCATATGAGGGCGTGCTTTCAATTAGTTGAGCTGCAATGTGGGTGTGCTACCTTCATGTTGTAGGACTGGATGGACTGCTCTCTTTATTTAAGACACCACATTCCACCATTTCCAGTTATAGAATTTGCATACAATGGTAGCGTCCTGGTTCCTGTACTGTAGATTACTGGTTCTGAATTAAATATCTGACCATGATTCTTGGGTCTGTTTCCTTGCTAGAGCAGACTAGGATTCCTAGTCCTGATTCTTTGCAGGGGCTAGCTGGGATTCCGACCCAGTTTCTAGCTGGCCATTTGTGTTCCCTGTGCTAGAACCATCCACATCAACTCACTCCATTTTAATGACTTTGGGTGCTACATCCTGTGGCACCTCACTCCATTATTCAACTACTCCACATCCATTCAGGCCTACATCTTGACCACCATCTGCACTTACCTCAGCTCCATGCAATCCACTTATTGGTAAGAACTTGGGCTACACTTATCTTTTTTGGGGAAATGATATAATAGGAAACTTGGGCACTTCAAGAAGGTTCTGCCTTTGTTACAACCAAGGGGTCTACTCCCGCAAGCCCCCACTGTGGTAGCCCAAAAATGGAAAGGGAAATGGAAATTGGTGCCCCTTCTTTTGGGATCTGGAAATAGGTGTATGGTCAATAAACAAAGAAAAATGTAAATGTAATAAAAAATGAATAAATAACCATACGCCCCTTGTAGGGGTGTAGCTTCTGTTTGTTTTTTCATCGTTCCTTATCTCCGTCTTGAGGTGTGAGCAGCATTCATCCCAGTAAATTGCTGAAGTTGACAGGTCTACTCTGCTGACTTTCTCCTGCTGCACTCAAAATCCGGATTGTGAGTGTAGCTTTGGGGAACAGCGGGATAGACCTTGAGCCTTCTAACCTCTGTTTTTTTTACCAATCTATGGCCCTCATTCAGAGCCGTTCGCTATTTGCGGTCGTTCGTTCAAAAACAAGGGGTGGCTATTCAAATGATCCGTTCGCAAATTGCAGTCTGTTCACACCTCTAAGTCTGAACGAGCGAGCAAAACATACGCTCGTTTATTTGTTAAAAACGCCCCCCTGGCCGCTCGCACCATACGTCATGTCCGCTATTTATTAGATTAATCGAGTACATCGACCAGCGTATGAACTGCTCGCTATTCTTGTGGTTGGTGTTTGCTACCACAAATTTGCGAGCAGTTCTGGCTATAAAATAACCCAGTGACGTGGTCAATGACGCTGCTGTATTAATTATGCACACCCATAATACGCCCGTTTTGACCTTTAAGCACGCCTGCGTTCGGATCTCCACTCCCCATTTTCAAGCACCTTCCCCTGTTACCACCCACATACGCCTCATTCTGTCACTCAAAATAGCAGGCACTCGCTATATAGCGTACAAACGATTTTTGGCCGCACTGACTGGTTCGCGCATGCGTACTAAAAACCGTACGCATGCGCAGATGTGCAAACATCGCTCGGAACGAGCGTACTGCCGCTAACGAGCGGCTCTGAATGAGGGCCTATGTTTGTTAATTTTCTATAGATATTTTGTTACATAAAGTAAAAATATATTTAAAATCATCACCTTGTGGACTTAAAATATTATGGAGCAGAACTCCATCCTCCGAGAATAAAAGAAACCGTGATATATGTGATATATCCAATGTCACCGTAAGTATGGGTACGCCAATCTTACTCGCCAAAAGATACCTTTATAGGTGTTGTATTCATCTTTATTCAGTGAGTTGGGGTATGTCATTGAAAGATACCTTAATAAGTAGTGATTTGTGGTACGCTACCATTTTTTAGATCAGAAATTTAAAATATAATCTCCAAAAGAATTGAAAGTTATTCATCTACTAATAAAAGCGAAAATTTGTCCTTCTGTTTTTCTATACAAATTCACAGTTTACAAGCCACGATCGTAAAATTTTACATACGAGCGAATTAATACATGGCGGAAGCAACTAAAACATTTTTAAATCTAAATTAATTACTGTTAATTTTTAATTAATGAAAAAACACAATTTTTGCATAGCATTTGCCCTCTACAGGTCAGATATGGAATTACGAAAGGATTTAGCTTATCTACTGTTTTTTCTTTTCTATCTTCTCTACTATATCAAAGTGAAAATTTGTCCTTCTGTACTTCTGTCTTTCTATACAAATCCACAGTTTGCAAGTGAAGATCGTGACATTTTACATACGAGCGTATTAAAATACGGCGGAGGCAACTAAAAAATTTTTAAATCGAAATTAATTACTATAAATTTTTAATTCATTTAAAACCACAATTTTTGCTGGACACTCATTATGGGGCCTCACGGCATATGGGTAGGGCCTCGGAGCAAGCGTTTTGTGTTGTCATGTTTTGTCATGATCTTAATGTTTATTATCGAAGAGAGCTTTAGCAGGCTTTGCCAGCATTCTCAGCTCTCTGACTATACCAAATTATGCAAACAACATTTACTTCTTTCTTCCAACTTTGTCAAAATTATGACTTTGCAAGGACTCTGCTGTACTGTGAGCTGCCAAAATATTACACATCGAATGCTTCTCCCAAAGTTTTCCTGCACAGAAAACAGGGAGTCGCTGTAGATGGTCATCCTGGTATCAGAGCAACATAAGCTTTTGGCCGTGTTTACATGGTACATCCTACAAATTTTGAATGCTTCTATCGCTGAAGTTTGCTTTACACCGTTAAAGGTCCTACTTCCTTCGAAGACCTTAGGACTATTGATGGGGAAGTTTGTCACACTTTTCGTGAGGCCTGTCTAAGGAGAGGTTGGTTGGAGGATGATGTGTAAGCAAACATTCTTAAAATCCTGGGCAACGCAGGGTACTCCAGCTAGTATATTTATATATGGAATACATTGGAGACCAGTAATTATGACAAGAATAGTAATATGAACATGAGTCTTCATAACCATAAATAAGAATCCCACTACACATTGTACTTTTTTCCATTTCCATTTTTTTACCCATCACCCGGAGTGAATTCAAGACAGAGATAAGGAATGGTGGAAAAATAAACAGAAGCTACACCCCTACAAGGGACGTATGGTTATTTATTCATTTTTTATTACATTTATATTTTTCTTTGCTTATTGACCATACACATATTACCAGATCCCAAAAGTAGGGGCGCCAATTGATACTACCTATCCCTTTCCATTTTTATCTTTTTTTGGGGGTCTCTTGACACCAATTCTCAGGGACTCTAAGCCCGTCTCAGTTATTGGATTATTCTGGACTCTGTATATTGCTGATTCCATATGGTGATTTACTATAATTATGTTTGCCTGTTCAGGAGTGTATTCCTCTACTGTAATTTGGGACAGTCATATATTCCTTATTGAATCGGATTTTCTGTATAAGACACCCTGCATAAGATGTTCTGCACATGATGTTATGCATAAGATATCACGTATATATGCGTAATAGTCTGCTTATGCTTCTCTACATCTTCTTTTCTTCTCAAGTATTCTGCATTACTGCATTCCAAGATTCATCTGTTTTAATCCATTTGTGATATTAATGAAAATTGACATTTGGCTGTCCGCACACCTTGTGATTCCTGCTACAAACCTAACCACCTGCCTGGTAGTGGTTTCTGCTAATCACACAGTGGGCAGTCAGTCCCAGGGGAAGGTGTATTCTCCCCCTAGGGCTGAGAGTCCAGACTGCAATAGCATTGTAATATGGCAGCACTATCTGGCTTCTATGGGCTGCAGCCGATGCAGTGCCTGCAAGCGGATTTGTTAATTTATGCGAATGTGGTAAATTAAGTTAGGAGCCGTCCCTGGTTAAGATATAGCATGGTACATTGTGTGTATATAGGGAGACACGGAGAAAAAAGGTTTTGTGTTATTTAATAATTTTTCAGTTGTTGGAAATGAATGGCTTATCCAATTTGTTTGGACTGTAAACTTTCATTCCTGTTTATATTGTAATCACAGTGGTACTGTTTTACAGTTATCAGCATGTTGCAGTATTACTGCTGAATTTTGGAAGGAGGGGTCTCATTTATGCAGCACATAATTGGGATTAGTCAAAAAAAAAAAAAGATAAAAAATATAATTCCATACAGACCATAAAAGATCATCTGGCCTTGAAACCCTCTCATTGAGAAAATAATCTTCTGAACAGAAGGCAATGTAGTAGAGTAATAAGTTATCTGTTAAACCTTATTAAACAGTTTGACATAACAGGTTTTGAATTGTTGGGAAGCAAATGCACTCCTTGCAAGGACAAAGGACAGTCAGTACATTATTCATTAGATGTATGTAGCTGTAGCTAAACAAATGCAACTTACTTTAACCTCACCAACTGTCACATCAGGATCATCACAGATTATTCTTAGACTTGGGTGAAATTATTTCTCTCCAGGATGTCAGATTTTTCCTATTCATACTTGTTAAAAAAATTAATTAATTTCTAAAACATTTGGTGAAATGTGTATTAAAAAAGCAAAATATAGCAAATTCAAAAAGGTAATTGCATTCTAAGACAGCAGATTCATAAGCTCTTTAATAAATTAATTTGCTTATCGGGATACTCTGCTAATTTCTGTATGTATTCTATGTTTATTATGCTTTATGTTATATTCAGCGGTTGCTATGAAGGGGTTGGGTGCGGGATGCCGGCGGTCAGAATACCGACAGAGTTTGGTAAGTAACACTAACCCACACCTCCTGCATCCTAACCCTAACCCTCCCCCCGCAGCCTAAACCTATCCCTTTTTTCCAGCAGCCTAAAACTAGTGCCTAAACCCTAGGCCTAAACCTAACCCCAATACTCACCGTAGCGATGCCAGCGGTCAGGATTTTGGAGCCAGGATTCTAACTGCTCTCTGGTTTCTGCCACCTGGATTTTGGCCACCGGCATTCTGACTGTTGGGATGCAGACTACATCCCCTTATGAAGGACCATTGTGTCTGAAGCACAGATTTAACATTTCCAAGTACAGAGCGGTTCACATGATATCTTTAAAATGCATTTGAAGCATCTTTGCATCAGTTCCTCGGCATTTTAACATTCAACTGTACAGGGTCAGATTAAGGGGGGGCGACAGGAGTGGTCGTCCCTGGGCTCCCACACATAGAGGGGCCCCCCACTAGCAGCGGTGCAGCCAGTGGCTTCACCCGCCGCTAGTGTCCCCGCCTCTAGTGTAGTGTAGACCGCTCAGTGAGCGTGGCCACATTACACAGTGACATACAAACAGCCGGCGGCGGCAGCTGTGTGTTTGTTATAGCAGCCGATGAGAGTCACACAAACTCTCATTGGCCGCTGCTTCAACGGAGGGAGCCGGCTGGAGCTCACTTATGAGCTCTGTCTTCCGGCTCACCCCCGGGTGATGATGGGAGTGACGTCATGATGCCAACGTCTCTGCAATACTGCAGGAGAAGAGGAGCCGTAGCGGACAGCGGCGGTCGCGTCAGGAGCGGGGATTCAGGTAAGCTGTGTTTTTTTTTGTGTGTGTGTAAGGGGCACTGCATAGGGGGGCTGCTTCATGGGGGCACTGGGGGCAATGCATAGGACAACTACTAGCAGCACTGAATAGGGGTGGGCTACTACTGGGGGCAGTGTATAGGGAGGAACTACTTCTGGGGGCAATGCATAAGGGGGGGACTACTGGGGGCACTATATAAGGGGCACTGCATGGGGGGACACTACTGAGTCTGGGGGCACTATATAAGGGGCACTAATAGGGGCACTGTATAGGGGGACCACTACTGGGGGCACTGCATAAAGGTCATTACTACAGGGGACGGTGGTATATAGGGGCCCCCACAAGTTTGTTGCCCAGGGGCCCCCACAGACCTTAATCCAGCCCTGCAGCTGTATAAAGAACCGAATACTTGAATAAGTTTGAGGAAAGATAAGCACCCTGTTTAGTATGGAATATTGCTAGTTCAACAGGGGTTAAGGAGAAGAGGGGGCGCAGCCGGGATTATGTCCATCAAAACAATAGCCTATGGCAGCAATAAAAGGCAGAGCCCCTACTATGCATTATAAATAGCCTGGAAGGGGAGACATCTTCCTCTTATCCAGTTCTGGAACCAGACTGGGCTGAGTATCACAGTTTCTGATTGATTTTGCTGTCATCTGCTCCACTGTATTCTTGCTAGCTGTAACTTTACTGACCCACTTCCACATCCAGTCTTACCCCAGTGTAGCAGTACCTTTCCGCTCCCTCACCCTCCCCTGCTTCCAACCCCAGTGTTATCCCCTCCACCATGCCCCATCACCGCTGCTCCAACTACCATGCTGCTACCAACCCCAGCGCTCACTCCTCCACCATGTTCCGGTCCTGCCTCCACCCCCCCTCCCTACCACACTGCTTATTAGCCCCTTACCGGCAGTCGCGGCTCCTCCAGACGAGACACGCGGCTCCAGCAGCCCACAAGTACGCGGTTTCCCTCCCGGCATGCGCGCCTTCCTTCCCTTCTGGTACGCGCGCCGGGTTCCCAGGAGCTACTCTCAATTGCCCCCCTTCACCAAGCCTGGCCAACGGGAAGCTCTGCAAGTTGGACGTGCACCCCCCGCCAGGTTGTCCACCGCCTGCTGGTTCAAGCCTCCCCGTGTCCCACACCAACAGCTGTCCCTGCCCATGGTATCCTGGCAGCCATCTTGCCCTCAGCCTACAGTTAAGTACCTCCCTAATGGCCCCTGCTGTCCACCCACCCGTCTCACCGCATTATGCACCAGTGCCTCAAGTCTACATTAATTCAGCCCCAGGGTCTCAACACCCAGCCCATCCACACCTTTAGTCCCCCCAGCTCCCCTCCATGCAGAAAAGGTTGTTTATGCGGCCCTGAATACAGGCACACAGGCCGTTCCCAGCCCCCACCCATTGTGCCTGTATTCAGGGCCGTATAAACAACCTTTTCTGCATGGAGGGGAGCTGGGTTCCCAGCCCCCACCCATGCAGCATCAGCCATACCCCCCTTTCATCCTCTGCCCCCCTCTCTTTTTTTTTTCCCAACCACCCCCCTCCTGCAATGTCACGTCCCACAGTTCCCCCCCCCCGCATTATTCCATTTCACAATGAGCCCATGGTTTTACCAGCATTTCCAGCCGCCACTAAATGTCAGCGGTGTTACATACCACCCCCCACCCCTGGGCCCGCTGCCACCGCTTTACCGTCCTGAGCAGCTGAAGGAGGTCACACCCCTTGTTTCCACCTCACATGGTATTACTTCAAGTCCACAGGTATCCGTCTCAGTCTTCCAGGGTTCCTCAGGAACTGTTTTTGGCTATCCAGGTTGATCAGAAGGCAAGTCAAGTTGTGGTGGGTGCACCGCACAGTGAGGGACAAGCGTTATCGGGCAGTCAGTCAGGTCCGGGCCATCATCCACTGGATCACATGAGCATGTTGTACTAATTTTGTGCAGCGTTTTTACTTTTCTTTGCTGTGTTTAGCAATTCTTCCAGATACACTGTAGTCCCTGTAGGTTCAGGGGGAGTTTGCACAAATGATTAAGGGGAAACATAAAGACCCTAAAGAGATCGAGTACTATATGAGCAGCTGGGGTCCCGATGCAGTGGGGGATGGGGTCCATTGTGCAAAAGCAGTTCTTCTTAGGTGATTTGAGGTTAAAGTTATAACAGCACAGAGGGTGTAGTGGTTAACGTTACTGCCTCAGGGCAGACTTTGAGGGTTAATTTCCATCCTTGGCCCGACTGTGTGGAGTTTGTTATGCTCCCATGTACTTTGTTTCAGGGAGTGGATTAGATAAGGCAAGTTTGTGGGCATGTTTGCCAGTATGGCGGTTGCTAAAAGGCATAAACGGGCAACATGATTGGCGTAGTGGTTAGCATTCCTGCCTCATAGTACTGAGGGCTGGGGTTTGAATAACAACAAGGTCATATCTATGTTGAGTTTGTATGTTCTCTTAATCTTTGATACAGGCAAAGGCCTTTTTCGCATTTCAGGGTTGGTTACCATTGTTCATACATGATTTGGTTAACTGGCGTGTTCAATTTCGCGGAAGAAGCGGGAAGGTTAGGCAGTGTTTCAGTTCGTGATTCTAGGACATGGAGTTTTCTGAATGAAGGTTATTTGGCAGTCCTGCATACCTATGGGTTCCACGATAGACGGGGGCAGCACTTTCCAGCCTGCCCAAGTGCCAGGCGTGGGGAGGGCTATGCGTTTAATAATGCCCACTGCAACAGGGAGTCGGGTGTAAGTGCACTGAATTCTGCATGCTGTGTAGTAACGGCCAGCGGCCAGTAATATAGCCACATTGGCAGTGCAGGAACGGGTCGAGGGGATAGCGAAACGAGAAACGAGGGCGTATTTCATGGTGTTAGAGGGTTCTTAATTTGGGTTTTTATTTGCTCTTAATGCACAATATATGTCATATTCCTAACAGAACCTTCAGTCCATATTGTAGTGCAGGAACGGGTCGAGGGGATAGCGAAACGAGAAACAAGGGCGTATTTCACGGTGTCAGAGGGTTTTTAATTTGGGTATTTATTTGCTCTAATGCACAATATATACGTCATATTCCTAACAGAACCTTCAGTCCATACGCAATCACCCGGAAGTCGTTAGAAGTAAAATGGGTAGGGTGGTTAGATTAGGGCGCAGGTGTGGCTCTTTATTGTCTTTCCCTGGCAGCTCAGTGTTGCGTGCAAGCACATACACGTTATGGGGGGGGGGGGTGGCCCAACATTTTTGGTTGCTTTATTGGTAGTGGGGCCAGTTGGTGATTTTAGCTTGCAAGGATGTATTTTCTTTACAGGCATTTTTTATCGATTCTAGGTGTACTGGTTTCTCGTGAATAAACTGAGGTCTCTGTTACATGTTTGTCCTATCAAGGGATAGATATAGTATAGGCACTTTGCTGGTGTTTGCCGTTTGCCTATAAAGTTAGTGAATTGGGAAATTATTGGGGAAATGTCACTAAAGCAATTGCAGTCGCTTATAGGCCATGAATTTTGATTGTAGAATAGTACCCATGGGCAGGAAACTTGGACCTCTCCCTAGCCAGTATTCAAGATCTCGCCATTGTCGCTTGTCTCAGGACTGGTGGGAGGATCTAAAAGTTTGGTTGGTAATGTGTCCTGGAGTTCAACGGATTAAGATTTGGCTACCTGCTCAGGTGGACAATTACGGGTTTCAGTTGTTTAAGGATACATCAGTTCCGTAGTTTTAAGGGGGTTATAGGAGGGCGGCTGTACACGTGAATTTGTTTTTTTTCCAATCATGGTTGCAGCCGAAATCTGGGCTACCAGACTCGGCAGCAGGAGGATTATGTTATGCAGTGATATTGTAGGTTTAGTTCTTGCTATAAATATTTGCGGGGCTGGGTCCCCTTTGATTTTGAGTTTGCTAAGGCATTTTCACCTCTTTGTGTGTTTGCGCGGGATCATGGTCGTTAGGGTGCCTCACGTTCCAGTGGGTTACGGCATAGCAGATGACTTTGTATTGTTGTCCATGGATTGGGTTTCGGGGGCTGGCCTCCCCCCACTTTTTGCTGAGATACTCGGCTGGTTGTCGCATCGGAATTTAAGTAGTTTGTTTCAAAGTCATGGACTCTGCATACGCAGAGGATTTAGTTGATGGCTTGTATTTGTTTAGCAAAGTTTCTTGGCTTGCGAGGGCAAGGGAGGTTCACCATTGCATGCATACCTGTTAGAATTGTTTGGAAATGGCATGAGCAAAGTGTTCACGTCATCAGCTCGGTCTAGCGTTTTCTTATTTCACACAGTTTTCTGGTCTGTCGGTCGCGAACTGATAGTTTTTTTTATTAGCTTAGGTAAAGAGAGGTCAGGGGTGGAGCGCCTCCTTCTAAGTGATTTCAGAAAGACCTATTGAGCTATCAATTTTAAAGGGGCTGATAGTTACAGGGTCAGGGATCGCATCGGTTAATTAAGAGGCACAACTCTTTAGTTTGGCATTTTGGTTAGCTTATTTAGAGATCTTTATAATTGATGGGTTGTTATTAAATGATGAGTTGGACATCAGCGGGTTGTTGTTGGAGAAGGAAGTTTTCAGTATAAACTGTAAGTGTATCGTATTCATTGATTAGTAAACTGATCAGCTTGCTAAAGGGTGAAGGACCTATATCCCAGCTCCAGCACACCCTTTCACCAATCCTAGTCAGATTGGCTGTATATTTAATAGGTTACGGCCCCAAGGCAGCGCACGCTGGCTCCTTCATGCGACTCATACAACATTATCTAGGTTTACTTTACAAGAGTCTTTCACAACCATTTGATTGCTTTAGATTTGCCGCTAGATCAGTTTGGCACACATTTTTCAGGATTGGGACGGCAGTCTGCATGGCAGCTGCAGGTGCTTCCGTTGACGCCTTAAAATATTTAGGTCGATGGTAGTAGTCAGCCTACAAGAATTAGTTGCATGGCGATAAGTTTCATAGTAAGCAGCGCTTCTTGCGAGTTTATTGGGAAACCCAGGGGCCTTATGCCTACTGCCGGTATGGAGTTTAAGGGCTTTTCAGATTTTCCCTCAAAGAGGTTTGCTGTTTTTCACCTTCAGATGGGTCACCCAATTATTGTTTTCCTTCCCTTGGCTAGGCTGTTTTTCTATAAATTGTATTAGCCTATCTGGACATGATTAGCCCCTTTTTGCATGTTATTAGAAATGCTAACTGTCGGGTGTGGTTTGTGGGACATTCATGTATCTATTGGGCTAATGAGCATCCTTTAGTAATTAAGGCCCCACATTTATTAGATACTAATATGATTCAGTGGTTCGGTGTTAGGGACATGCCCCGGGGTGGGCTTTATTATGAGTTTATGAACAGCAGATGCCGGATTTGGGACCCCGATTAGTGGTACGTTTGGGGGGCAATGATCTTGGTACTTGCGATTCCATTGCACTTATACTTGCTATTAGGAGGGACCTGCAAATAGTCTACTACAGAAGGCCAACAGTAGGGTAGGCTGGCAGTAATACTTAGTTCGGTCACTAATGGGAGGGCATGTTATATTGGCACCTTTGATTGCCTTACAAGGAGAAGAGTTTTTATAGGCCTGATGAGGTACACCTCACGGGCGCAGGTCTAGAGTGTTTTATTTGAAACATTGCAGTCTTCCTCAGAGTGCGATTATTTCCTGATGGGTGGCGGGGCTCGGCTCTTTGAGCCGAGCTTTTTGGCGGGAAGCAGTGCTCCTATGTGGCCTATTACAGTGTAAGAGTGCCTGGGTAGCATTTGCAATTTGATAGCGGCCAGTTGGTCATTCCCCTTAATGGGGACCAGGCCATCATCTTAGGGAGGGGTCAATGCTGTGCCAATTAAGTGAGAATCGTTCTGCTTCAGGCCAGTTTACACCGGGCAGGGATCCGCTTTTTATTATTTAGTCAAATATATTTGCTGGGCTGTGGCCTTGGAGCACTGCTTTTTTTCTGCCACCATCTTTCTAATTACAAACTGATCAATAAATTTCGGCTGTGTCCTCTTTTAATTCCACATAGGTGTCTATGTGGTTATTTCTAGTTAGTAGTTAAGTGAGTGAAGTAGCATAATGTAAAATTCAAACTAGGGGTGAGTGGGTTCGGATTTCTGAAATCCGAACCCCCCCGAGCCCCCACGATCCGAGGCAAATCCGAGTCAGGCTCGACTTTTCCCGCCTGACTCGGATTCTGAAATCGAGGCAAAACGTCATCATCCCGCCTTCCGAGTCTCGCGGGTTTTGAATCCAAATATTTTCTGTGTTTGTGAATTGTGTGCGCAGTAGCCGCATGTGCATCAACAAAGTAGTGCCAAGCGTGTGCCTGTGTCATAAGTAAAGGGCCAGCTGGCTTGACCATTAAAGGGTGCTGTAACCCCCAAAGTACACTCCAAACCAAATAACAAAATATTTTCTGTGTTTGTGAATTGTGTGCGCAGTAGCCGCACGTGCAGCAACAAAGTAGTGCCAAGCGTGCGCCTGTGTCATAAGTAAAGGGCCGGCTGGCTTGACCGTTAAAGGGTGCTGTAACCCCCAAAGTACACTCCAAACCAAATAACAAAATATTTTCTGTGTTTGTGAATTGTGTGCGCAGTAGCCGCACGTGCATCAACAAAGTAGTGCCAAGCGTGTGCCTGTGTCATAAGTAAAGGGCCGGCTGGCTTGACCGTTAAAGGGTGCTGTAACCCCCAAAGTACACTCCAGTCCAAACCAAATAAAAAAATATATTCTGTGTTTGTGAATTATGTGCGCAGTAGCCGCATGTGCATCAACAAAGTAGTGCCAAGCGTGCGCCTGTGTCATAAGTAAAGGGCCGGCTGGCTTGACCGTTAAAGGGTGCTGTAACCCCCAAAGTACACTCCAGTCCATACCAAATAAAAAAATATTTTCTGTGTTTGTGAATTGTGTGCGCAGTAGCCGCACGTGCATCAACAAAGTAGTGCCAAGCGTGCCCCTGTGTCATAAGTAAAGGGCTGGCTGGCTTGACCGTTAAAGGGTGCTGTAACCCCCAAAGTACACTCCAAACCAAATAACAAAATATTTTCTGTGTTTGTGAATTGTGTGCGCAGTAGCCGCACATGCATCAACAAAGTAGTGCCAAGCGTGCGCCTGTGTCATAAGTCAAGGGCCGGTTTGGACATCTGGTCTACTGTCACTGCATATGATACTGTCCTCAAAGCAGCAGCGACAAGCGTGCGTCTGTCTGTTAAAGGGTGGTGTAACCCTCAAAGTGCGCTCCACAAACAATAAAAAAATTCTTCTTTTTTTTTCTGTCTTTGTGAAATGTGTGGGCTGTAGCAGCACCTGCATCCTTAAAGCAGCAGCGACAAGCGTGCGTCTGTCTGTTAAAGGATTACATCGGTGACAGCATCCAAGTAGGCATGTCAGACAGTCCGTACCTGTACTGGCAGGAAAAAGAAGCAATTTGGAGGTCCCTGTACAAACTGGCTCTATTTTATCTGAGTTGCCCCCCCTCCAGTGTGTTCTCCGAAAGAGTGTTTAGTGCAGCCGGGAACCTTGTCAGCGAAAGGCGTAGGAGGTTGCTTCCACAAAATGTGGAGAAGATGATGTTCATAAAATTAATTATCAACTCTTCCAGGAAGACCAGCCTCCAAACGTACAGAGGGACCTGTGGTTGTGGATTCCAGCAGGGACGAATTAATACTCTGTGAGGATGAGGATGTACACAACACTGAAGATTGTGGATGAGGAGGATGAGGACGACATCTTGCCTCCGTAGAGCCAGTTTGTGCAGGGACAGATTAATTGCCAGCTTGTTTTGTGGGGGCCCAAACGAACCAATCATTTCAGCCACAGTCGTGTGGCAGACCCTGGCGCTGAAATGATTGGTTTGTTAAAGTGTGCATGTACTGTTTAGACAACATAAGGGTGGGTGGGAGGGCCCAAGGACAATTCCATTTTGCACCTCTTTTTTTTCTTTGAATTATGTACTGTTTGGGGCCTAGTTTTTCAAACTGCCATCCTGTATGCCACTGCAGTGTCACTCCTAGATGGACCACGTGTTTGTGCCGCCCACTCGTATCTCTTAGCATAGTCATCCAGCTACCTCGGTGCAACCTTTTTGATATAAAAACACTATTGTGAGGTGTGAGGTGTTCAGAATAGACTGGAAAGGAGTGGAAATTAAGGTTATTGAGGTTAATAATAGCATAGGAGCAGAAAAACACACAAATTCTGTGATTTTAGCTGTTTTTATGCTTTTTAAAAAAAAAAATACAGATCCAAAACACAAAACCCAGAACCCAAAACACGGAAGGGTGGTTTTGGCAAAACCAATCCAGATCCAAAATACGAAGAAAGATCCAGATCCAAAACCAAAACACGAAAAGTGGCCGGTGCACACCCCTAATTCAAACAATGGGTGACTTAAAGAAATGATCCTATTTATGGCAGAATAAACTCTGAAGGTTGATGTGGAAATTCAAATATTTATCATTCTCTGCAACTGTGAGACAGTCAGTGAATACACAGCTTGAGACATGTGGAGAAAATCATAATACTTTCCCAGCCATGTAGAAAAAAGGAACACCTGGGCAGCCTGAAGAATGACAATAAAAATGTAGCAAGTAGTATATATCTGAGACTTCATTTACCTCAATGGTCATCATGAAAGATTTTCTCATTATTTCTGTTGAAGACTGAATCACTTTAACGCAATGTCTGGACTGTTCAGATGATTTCTATAAAGTACAGTAAAATATATTTAAAAAAAACAATAAATAAACTTGTTAATTTTAAAAACTAAAATGTTATTAAATTTAGATTATTAATTTCTCAGAGCAAGTATTAGATGAGTAATAGATCACTCTCCAATCCAACACATAGCTAATCAGATTGTTTAATGGGCTGGTTTAAAAAGAGTGTATGTTTTAAAATGATGTCTGCTTAGTAAAATGTTAGATAGATATAAACACAGGTGGTGCTCTACACATAGGGCCCAATTCAGCAAGGATCGCAACTGCGATTGCAATTAGGATTATGCACACAGTCTCACTGCGAAGATATGCTAATCCTCTGAGATCGCTATGTCATCGCAGCCTAAAATAAGGATGCCCACCTTACCTTACACACATCCGTAATACTTAGCAAGGGATGTAGTCGACCACCAGAATCCCGACACTGAAAGCCCGGCATGGGACTAAAGAAAGGCTTCTAAATACCGAGGACTATCATTATTACCATGCCAAAATCCAGACGCCCGGCGGCCCAGCATACCAAATGTAGGTTAGCCGAGCATCACGACCTGTAAGCCGCAGGAGGGATAGTTAGGTTTAGGCACCCCAGGGGGACTTAGGGTTAGGCACCTCCCCCAGGAGGGTTAGGTTTATGCTAAGGGAAGGAGGGGTTAGGGTTAGGCACCACCATGGGGAGGTTAGGATTAGGCCCCCCCGGGATGGTTAGGTTAGGTGCGGTGAGGGGGGGTTAAGGGTAGGCACCACAGGGGGACTTAGGGTTAGGCACCACCCCCCGAGTCTTAGGGTTAGGCACCCCCAAGGGAGGGTTAGGTTTAGGGGGGGAGAGGGAAGGGTTAAATATACTTACCAGCTGGTGTCGGTTTTATGATGTGATGGGATTCCAGAGTCGGGATTGCAACCAATGGCTTTTAAGATGCTTTCATACCCAACCCCTTAGCAAGATTGCAAAACCATCGGTAACATCGAGTACAGTCACAGCCTCACGCATACTTGCACAAGGTCAGACCTTACTCAGAAATTGCTAAACAAGTTGCACGCAGTGAGCACACAAGCTGCGTATGGCATCGCAGTGGATAATTTATGCACGCCCATGCAACGGCGCTCAAACGCCCTGGCATTCTTGCGTTTTCCCAACCACCCCCCCAAATGGTACTCCCTGTCAATAACTCTGCGATGAGTCTGTGCAGTCACTGCAATTGCAGTCCTGATCACAGTGGAGTGTTTGCACTTGTGCACGCGCATTGCAATGCACATGCATGCGCAGAACACAACAATCGGCCTATTGTGTGTGTAATCGTAGTTGCAATCCTTGCTGAATCAGGCCCATAGTGCTCTGCTTTACTTTTAGCGTCAGCAATTTCTCTCACATACACACCCAACTTTTAAAGTATCTAATTTGCTCACAGTCAAAACTAAGGCCCTCATTCAGACCCACTCACGAGCGGCTGTCCGCTCGCAAGTGGGTCGATGGTCTGCACTGCGCATGCGCACGACGGAGGGAGCTCCGTCGTGCGCATGCGCGAGACGCGATGAGCGAAGGACTTTCCTTCGCTCGGAGTGTCTCATCAAAGGGGGCGTGCTGTCAATGTTGACTGACAGCACGCCCCCTTTGGAGGGCGTGCCTGCCAGACGGAGGTGTTCCCAAGGGAACGCCTACCGTCTGAAGTCGGCCCCACTGACATCACTAGTGATGTCAGTGGGAGTGATTTTGGCTCTGATAGAGCCAAAATCACTCCTGGCCTTGCGGTTGAGAAACTCAACCGCAGGCTTCTGCTCGCAGTTTCGATGGTCGCTATGGTCAAGACCATCGCGACCATCATCCTGCACGCTCATATATGCTGTGGGTGGTGACCCACAGCTATACGAGCATCAAGGAGGACGCTCCATATTAATGGAGGTGGGCCCTGATTCAGAGCGAGCGCTCTGGTCAGCGCGTCCGGCTCTGAATCAGGGCCAAAGTTTTATGTGATTTTGAGGCACCAAAATCTTATTGGATCTGCTGCTCCCCTTTTAATATTCCTGGACTCCCACAGGGGGATGTTTGTATAAGATCAAAATAATAGGAAAAGGGGGCACTCCATAGTGCATAAAAGATATATTTTTAAAAGCAAAGATCACTTGCATAAAAGTTACATTCAAGCCAGAAATAAAATGCATATCACCACATATAGCACTCTCCACAGCCACAAAGGGTCTCTATTTGTAACATCACTGCCAGCCACCGATGTTTGGACCTCCACTTAGGGGTATATTCAATTGGGCGTGAGGTTTAGCCAGGTAAAGTACATTGCGCTCCTTGCGCCCAATTTTGGAATACCGCGGGTTTGCGCGGTCCTGATACGCGTGGTATCCAATTTATAAAAGTGGTTACAGGGTTTTCAGCTCTGAAACGCAGCGCAGCGTAAAAAAAAAATGATTATTTACTAACCTGAGCGGGGGTCTCCACTGGTCTCCGTGGCTCCCGGTGGCCTCCCCTCTATCTTCTTACTGTAGAGGGGGCTGCTGGGAGTCCAGGGGGCTGGTGGGAGGGGCAATGGCAGCTGGGAGCTGTAGTTCTCCCAGCGCCAATTCCGGGTGGCCACACATACATTGGGGCCACACATACACACACTCTTGCACACACACAATCACTCATACTCACTCATACACACTCACACACAGTGACATACTCACCACTGCTGCTGGAGTCCGGTTTCCGACGCTGGAGGAAGAAGACAGCACTTTGGAAGGTGAGTAATTACTGACTAATTAAACTAATTGGAAACTTCCAATTGATTAATTAGTCCTAGGGGGGGGGGGTGCCGCCAGGGTCCCAGAGCAAAACCCACTGATTTTTCCTAAGTTTAACTATTTTAGGAAAATTACACTTGCTCTGGAGGTGCGAGGAAAAAAAACCTCCCGGCTCTCCAAAAAAAACAAACAAAATCCATGCACCTAATTGAATAGCAAAAAACCCCGCACCTGCAGGAAAAACCTCGCAGGTGCTAGATTTTTGATATTCTCGCACACAATTGAATATGCCCCTATGGATTTCAGCTGATGTATACAGAGCAACATCATGGTCCATGGCCAAACGCGTTTCATTATCAACTTGATCAATTTATGATTTTATTTCTTGTACAAATATACATTACTTAATCTGCTCATTTATGTAAGTGATATAATTTTTAAATAAAATTTTTCATGCACTATGGAGCACCCCATTTCTCTTTATATGTATAAATAGTAGAATGTCTGCACTCATGTCCTAATGAAAATAGTGGTGTGTTCCACTTAAGGAACCACATAGGTCCCAAATACAAACTCCAGAGTGGCTCTTACAAAATCACAGAGGGCATTGCCAATTCTAAAGTAATGCTCACATTAATTTATTCACATCAAAGGCATAGTAGGGACATCAATATTTTGGTCCACATCAGGGACCTTTGTCAAGACAGTTACAATCAGTGCAACAAAGGGCCTGATTCAGACCCGTTCATGAGCGAACAGCGCTTGCAAGCGGGTCAATGGCCAGACAGTGTGAGCCCCGTAGTGAGTGAATTTTCACTCACTACTGGACTCACTACAAGACTGGGTGGCTGTCGATTGTGATTGACAGCTTGCCCTGTTTGGTAGGCGTGCAGGGGGTGGTGGCTGGACAAATGGAGGCGTTCCTGAAGGAACGCCTGCCGTTTGTGGGCGGCCCTACTGACATCACTGGGGCTTGCGGTGGATGAGACCCTACCACAATAATCGCGACCATTGCCAGGCCGCCCACTAAAGCTGCGGGTGGTCACCCACAGCTTAGCGAGTGGCCTGGAGGCCGGTGAAAAGAAAAACTGGCCTGCCCTGATTCAGAGCGAGCGCTCGCAAATAGCAAGCGCCTCTGAATCAGGGCCAAAGTCCAATAGTGGATAGAGCAAGGTCTTACCAAATAATGTCTCAAGAGTATCTCAATATAACATCAATGTAAGACAACATTTATAAAAATCTGCTCAAAATCGGTGTGCATTTAAACGTGGAAAGTAAAAATCGAGGAAGACTGGAAAAGATTAAAAAAAAATCGAAAAAGTCTGCGCCAAAATTGGTGTGGTTTCCAGGATGGAACGCATGATGTCAGGAAGTGTCAGCAAACCAACCAAGCTTGGATTGTATGTAAACCAGCATATACCAGCATGGATTGTATGTAAAGAAATTAAAACAGTCATGTGAAAATAATAAAAAAAAAATGTAGTCAAGAAAAATGTAATGTACAGCCTGCACTCAATAGTGGCATAATTAAACTGAGGTGTTCCACGAGTTCCAGTTAGGTCATCAAAAACAGCATGAAAAAAATTTAGTGAGAGACTCATTGTGTGACTTACTGGCCAATAATTGTCTGAAAGTCTGCAAACCTTGTTTTTTTGGGATTACAGTATATAGTGACTTGATATCCAGTCAGGATGCAGCCTGGGATCAGCCGCTACTCACCGCTGTGCTGGCGTCATTGAGCTTAGGCATTCAGTCGCTGGGGGTGGAGGTGAGTGGTGGGCTGAGTATTCTCCTCAGGGTCTGCTTGGGCTTCCATGTGTGTGTCCTGGTTCTTGCTGTGGTGGTCATGGGCGCAGCCATGTTAGTGTGTATCACCTAACTAGTCTATCCCAATGTACTGTGGTCACTCAGCTGATCTTCTGATCCAATGACCAACTACCTAAGGGTATTTAGTCTGACTCCAGGAACAGGAAACTGCTGTTCAACTTCGCTACTTCAGGTGATTACTTGCTGTAGCAGCATTCCAGGGTCCACGTTCCTTCCTGCTAGTGATATATTCCTAGTGCCATTCTCCTGTGTCTATCCTGCATCTGGATCACCAGCTTGTGTACTCAGCACAGCATTCGTGTACCGACTCCTAGTGCCATTCTCATGTGTCTATTCTGCGTCTGGATCACCAGCTTGTGTACTCAGCACAGCATTCGTGTACCGACTCCTAGTGCCATTCTTCTGTGTTTATCCTGTGTCTGGATCATCAACGTGTGTGCTCAGTACAGCATCTGTGTACTAGCTCCTAGTGCCATTCTCATGTGTCTATCCTGCGTCTAGATCACCAGCTTGTGTACTCAGCACAGCATTCGTGTACTGACTCCTAGTGCCATTCTTCTGTGTCTATCCTGCGTCTGGTTCACCAGCATGCATACTCAGTACGGCATCTGTGTATTGACTCCTAGTGCCATTCTCTTGTGTCAATTCTGCATCTGGATCACCAGTGTGTGTACTCAGGGCCTGAAGCAGACCCGCTCGCGAGTGCTGAGCGCTCGCAAGTGGGTCGATGTTGCCCAAGTGCGCATGCGCACGACGGAGGCAGCTCCGTCGTACGCATGCGCAAGACCCGAATAACGATGGCCAAGCCGTTGTTATGGGTCTCGCACCAAAGGGGGCATGCTGTCGATGGTGATTGACAGCACACCCCCTTTGGTGGGGGTGCCAGGGGCGTGGCTGCCCAGACGGAGTCATTCCCATTCCCATTCCTACCGTCTGCGGCCGGCCCCACTGACATCACTATTGATGTCAGTGGGAGTGCTTTTGGCTCTGATAGAGCCAAAAGCACTCCAGGGCTTGCGGCAGCGAGACCCTACCGCAGGGTCTCATCGCAAGCTCGATGGTCACGATGGTCTTGACCATCGCGACCATCATATTGGCCGCTCGCTATAGCTGTGGGTGGTCACCCACAGCTATGCGAGTGGCCAGGAGGCCGCTCCAAAAAGGAGAAGGGAGGGCCCTGATTCAGAGCAAGCGCTCTGTCAGAGCATCCGGCTCTGAATCAGGGCCTTAGTACAGCATCTGTGTACTGACTCCAAGTGCCATTCTCCTGTACCAGTCATGTGTCTGGATCACCAGCATGTGTACTCAGTACAGCATTCGTGTACTGACTCCTAGTGCCATTCTCCTGTACCAGTCCTAGGTCTGGATCTCCAGAGATAATCCCTAGTGCAGCCCATGCTGGGATTCCCAGTGTTCTCTCATTACAAGTTTCATTTAGTGCAGACCAGTGCACAAACCCACAGTATTCTTTGCATTCATTAATTTGCATACTCATCTCCGCTCCATATTGTTACATGGTGTATGTAGTCTCTCAGTCATCTTACTCCTTTTGACATCTCCTGGTCTCCGCGTCACTCCCAGGTACCTGACCAGAGGGCTGCAACCTACCCACTTGGTGCAGCAAATCCCAAATGCCAATAAGAGGGATCACTGGTGAAGACCACCAAGTGGGTTAGACTCCACGCTGCTGATTAGGTCTGTGTCAACACCTAGGTTTGACCATTAAAGAGGACATAATTACTGTCACCCCACCAGTTGTTTCCTAGCCACCCTATCCCACCATCTCCCAATCCTTCAACTGAGGAATTCCTTGTGTCAGATCATGACATATCCATGGTAACTAACCAACGATCGAAGGGCATACATTACTGTATGTTGAAATGCTCTACTTTCTTACAAAAAATCTGAGGTATCTCTGAGATAACTAGGGGTCTCCATAACGTAAGGTTGTAAAACATGTCCAAGAAATTGAGCAATAGGTTGTAGAATAGAGCCTCAAGCTGAAATGATAGGCCAGCCCGTAGACTCAGGTGTTTTGGGAATGATATAGATTAAGGGACACACAGGATAGCCTACTTTGAGATACTCTGAAATTTTTCATCTATCCATCCACTGTTTGGAATGGGTATGATATACCGCCGGCCACATGGCCGGCGGTTCGATTCCCGTCAGCGGCAGCCCGACAGGAGCAGAGTGCGAAGCAGCGGAAGCCCGACAGCGCTGGAAATCCCGATCGTGGCTAGGTAAGTATCTGCTAACCTAACCTAACCCCCCTAACCCTAACCCTCCTTAGGGGTGCCTAACACTAACTTCCCCCCCAAGTGCCTAACCCTAATCCCCCCTCTAAGTGCCTAACCCTAACCACCCCCTTCCCCGCTGCCTAAACCTAAGTCCCCCAGGGGGGTGCCTAACCCTAAGTGCCCCCTGGGGGTGTCTAACCCTAACCCTCCCTCCCCCTAGCCTAACCCTAACCCTCCCGGGGGTGTGCCTAACCCTAAGTCCCCCCCGGGAGCCCTAAACCTAACCCTCACCCCCCGCGGCTGTCCACTCGTGGCGCCCGGCATCACTACGATCGTGATGCCGGGCGCCGGTCTCCCGGCTGAACTAGATGTAGACGCCCGGCATTTCACCCATGCCGGGATAAGACAGTCGGGAAGCCGGCTGCCGGTATTTAGGCAGTCGGCTTCCCGATTGCTTCCCCACTGTTTAGACCCATTTCTATGCTGGAATTAACAAGGTTTTTAATGGATGCTGTTGGGTTACAATCAATATATGTGTTGAAATCAGACAATTTTGGCTTATCTCTGAATTATATTGATCCCAGTCCTGTACAACTATGGCCTCACTTATTTTGCTGGGAGAATATTTCTATTGTCGCTCAAAGCTTTTAATGCTCTCCTTTTTTTTAAAATAAGATTATTGTTGTGTTTTTTTGAGGAGTAGCAAGTGTCAAGTCAAATTCATTCAGGTGTAAAAATGCTTTGATCCTGGCATAATTAAAAATTGATTGAAAGTGCTGGGTTTAGTGAACTTAATCTCAGTCTGTTGTGGATTCAAACTCCATAAGTTTGAGTTTACAACCAAATATATGGTCCATTTTAAAGGGTTATGTGTATTATTCGTTATAAATGAAAAACCTAGAGAAAGTAATTACATTTCAGCACTGGATGGTGGATACATGGAGAGACTGAAGACCCGGGGGCAGATGTACTAAGCTCCAAAAAGTGATACATTGGAGAGTGATAAACTACCAACCAATCAGCTCTTAACCGTCATTTTTCAAACACATCCTGTAACATGAGAGTTAGAAACTGAGTGGCTGGTAGTTTATCACTTTGCAAAGCTTAGTACATCTCCCCCATAGTCTAATCATTCAGTATGCAATCTCTTTTTTTTACTGTATCCCCCTCGCCTCTGGTGTAGTCTGTGCCTCTTCCTCCTGGGAGGCTGGACTGAGATCTTGTGGCTTGCTCTAAAAATAAAAACACTTGGGAGGTGGGGTTCAGTAAAATCACCTTCAGATGATAATTGGGTAGAGGAAAAATCTACTACCTGTGGTGATCTGTATCTAGAGAACCTATGGGTTCTACAGGGATGACTAGAGGGAGTATCACCAGTGATTCACCTATATCCAGAGTGGTTATTATAGTCATCGTTGTTGACAGTGTTGAATTTTTAGATTTTAACATTATCAATTCCTGTTGGCAGCTATCAGTTTGTGTTTTAATATAATCAGTCCAAATTTGAGTCTTATAAGAGTTGAGTGATGATAAATTGAGAGCATTAAATTGTTCAATATCTACCAGATCAAATTAAAAAATGTTCAACAGATTGTTGAGTTGTTGCATCCAATTGTAGGAATGTTAGTAACCCTAAAGCCTCTGGGAATTTTCTTAGAGCAATGGTATTCTGAAAGAAGCAGGCCGTGGGGAAGTAGATCTATTTTGTATTTTTTAAGTTTAAGTAAATTGTGAAGTAAATCAGTAGGGGCCTGTGCTGATAGATTACCATATTCTATTTGATCAAAACCATTATCGGCATCATTGGACCAAAACGTCATCTTCTCAACTATGCTTTTGATGTGAGTAAATAAATTGGACTTTTGCTTTGGAATTGGTGAGTGCCCTCTGTGCTTTTTGTAAGCCACCCTGGAATATATATTATAAAATATTATACAGATGATTTGACCTTCAGTCCATATGGTCTAAAATATAGACATCAGTAAGCAAACCCCGCACCAAACAAATGTTTGCAATTCTAGAATGGCTGACTGTAGTTGACTGAGAAATCATTTAGGTGAATCTCTGACAGGGTGGGAAATATATGTCAAGTGGAGGAACAATTTAATAAACTAAAAAGAATATATTATCAGATGCAACAGAACGTTGTTAGGGAAAATAAAAGAAAACTAATATGGCATTTTTAAAGATGTGACAGTTTTTATAACAGCTAAGAAAACTACATATATGAAATACAGATAGGACAATAAAAACGCAAATCAAGCTACATAGTGACCAAAAGAGCAAAAGAAACGATAAAATGTACTAAAGCAAAAACAGGAGAAAAGACTGCAGTCAGTAAAAGAAGGGTAACAACACATTATTCAGATATGCGAGTGAAAGAAAAGAAACAAAGGGAGAAAAAAATATGTAAAAGGAGAATAAATTTAAGGAAACAAAGAAACTGCAGACTGCATAAATAACTATTTTTTTCTCAGTACTTATACTGGCAGGTATAATTTAGCATGATTAGATCATTTAAAATGAAATTCCACTACTCAAAACAAAAACACAGAAAAGAATCCATGGGGTAAATTTACTAAAGTGCGGGTTTTTAGAAGTGGAGATGTTGCCCATAGCAACCAATCAGATTCTAGCGATTATCTTCTAGAATGTGCTATATAAATGATAAGTAGAATCTGATATGTTGCTATGGGCAACAACTCCACTTCTAAAAACCAACACTTCAGTAAATACACCCCCTAATGTCAATAGCCATATGAATCTCACAGTATAAAAAATAGTCAACTAAAATACAGGATCCAAGGCTACATGGATTTGCTGCTGGGAGGTAATATTAAAAAAATTTGGTAGATTATTTTTTACATCCTTAACTAAAGTAATAGATCAGAGCGGATGAATGAATATACTGTACATTACAACAGAAACTCAAATTTACCCAACAGGCACTGGATGAGAGATATTATATACTAAGAGTGTGGCTGAACTTGATCCAAACAGCTGTAAGTAGCAAACTTAGTATAAAACATAAGGAAATAACAAAAAATCAGCACTGCAGTTAATTTTATAAAGAAATATACTTATATGTAAAAAACTTGTATCTGTGGTTGTGAAATCAATAATTTTTATCAATAGTGGATATGTAAAAAGTATAATAAAATTACATGTATATCAACCATTCAATATAGTTTAATGATTGCAAATAATAATAAATTAGAGTGCACGCGAAGACAGCAAAAGTATCCTCTTATTTAGATGTAACCAGGAAATAGCTATTTAAAAATGAGAGAGTATATATTGATTATCCAGAAGTTTAATTAAAAAATGACTCAAAAACTAATCAATGAAAACTCAAGCTGTTGAACCAACATGTCAGCATAATTTATACAGTACTTTCATCAGGGTGAAAATCCTGTTTTTAATAGAAAAACACTTACTGATTAAATACTGTTCTACTGTACACAGCTACATGTCATCAGGTTCTTGATTTCTCTTCCAGACATGTAACTCATGCGACCCATCATCATTGTGACCTAGCACCAATAACAAAATAAAGGGACAAAGTTGAGAAACTGCAAACAAGCAAATATAAATGCATTTTAGCCAGGTACAATTACATGAAAGCATATGTAGTGCCACTTATAAGTATTAAATACATTTTTTTGCTGCTTGCGCACACTGATTTTAGAGAAAATGTTCAGCAGAAAAGACTCATGGTGTTCAACTACCAGAGGCTGAGACCAATGTAAGACATGCCACCAGCTACCAGACTGAGAGACACCTGTTCTGGAAGATTAAATACTTAAGCTGCATACACACACAACGATTGAGTTAATGAACGATTTTAGTAAACGATTTTCTACCTTGAAAAAATTAACTAAAATCGTTTACTAAAGTTGTTCATTTACTATGTTCATTTAAATGTAATGAACGATTTTTATGAACTACAAAAGATTTTTGCATATTAACTTAATGAAAATCGTTGAGTTGACAAGTCTGACTGAACTACAAACTACAAACGTGAACGCGCATGAACAATAATCGTTCATCGTTTGACTCAGAAAGTGAATGATCTTTTCAAACAATTATCGTTAAACGATATCGTTTAACGATAATCGTTCAAAAAAATCGTTGTGTGTGTATGCACCTTTACCGACAATTTGGAGTCTACTGTATAGTCAACATACAGTAAGCCAAACAGAGAGTTTATTACTGCTGAGACAAAGAAATAGTAAGCAGTTTAAAGTTTCATTAAAAGCACCAAAATACATTGTGTCAATTTGACCCAGCAGGAGTGATTACTTTTTGTACTGTATGGTAAAATCTAAAAATATGTTTTGTTACATTGTTTTATGTTGTACAGTATATTTTGTATCAGTGAAATGTGATTATTTTTTTTTACACACATGCCAACTGCAATCTGCAGCTTTACCTAGTAGAAAACACCGTAATTTATTATTATTAATATAATTAATTATTATTATTATTATTATTAATAATAATAATAGTATCATTAGTATTACTTTAATTCTTTATTTATATGGCGCCACAAGGGTTCCGCAGAGCCTAAAAAAGTACATAAGCAAATAAGTAAAAACAAGAAAACAGTGACTTACAGTACAAGACAATGCATGACAAGTACCTGGCTTATAATCATTTCTGCATTAGCAATGGTAACACTCAAATAAGGAACACGGTGGCAGAAAACAAGTGTTAGCTGCCATTGTAGGGAGTATGGAATATATGACAGTATAAGTAAGGGAAGGAAAATCACATGAGGGAATAGGGTCTTGCTCATGAGAGCTTACAATCTAAAGGGGAGGGGTGACACAGATGGGTTAGACAGTGAGCAATGGGGAGTGGGTTAGGCGTTGGTGAAGAAGTGGGTCTTTAGAACCCATTTAAAGTTTTGTAGAGTAATCACCACATAACTGGGAATCGGTATGACATACCGGCAAACATAACCCTCTTTTAGGGGTGCCTTACCACCCCCTCTAGTGCCTAACCCTAACTGCCCCCAGGGGTGCCTAAACCTAACCCCTCCTCCCAGCACCCTAAACCTAACCCTCCCAGGGGGGTGCCTAACCCTAGCCTCCCCCAGGGGCGTGCCTAACCCCCCCTTCCCTTAGCCTAACCCTCCTGGGAGGTGCCTAACTCTAAGTCCCCCGGGGAGCCCCTAAACCTAACCCTACCCCCCAAGGCTGTCCGCTTGCGATGCCCAGCTTACCTTCGTTCGGTATGCCGGGCATCAGGATTTCGGCGGGTGGATAATGATAAGCATTGGGATATCGATGGTTATCATTAGTTCCATGCCGGGATTTGACAGTCGGGAAGCCGGAAGTCGGCATTTCGACTGCCGGCTTCCTGATCGCATATCCATAGCTGAGCACTCGCTCACCCCCTTTTCTTAAGCTTCAATTGCACACACTGATTGATTAGTATCCACAATGATCATTATACTCTATTGATGAAATTTTATTTATAGTTTAGATAAAAATATTATAATAAATAACTGTTTGAGTGAAATTTACCCCAGCATTTTAGACTCTGTTGTTTTCTACATTATAATAAATACTGTTTATTTCACCACCATAGATACAGGTTTTGTTTTACAGTGTATATATTGTATGAGTATATTTAAACAAAAAAAATGACTGCAGGGCTGTTTTTGGCTGCTTTGTTATGGATCAATGAATATAGGGCCTGATTCAGACCCGGTCGCAAGCGCTGAGCACTCGCAACCAGGTTGATGGTGGCCCACAGTGCATGCGCACGACGGAGCCGGCTCCATCGTGCGCATGCACGAGACCCGGCTAGCGACAGGCAATCCGTCACTCCGGGTCTCGCACCAAAGGGGGTGAACTGTCGATGTTGAGTGACAGCTTGCCCCGTTTGGTGGGCGGGCCGGGGGGGTGGCTGCCCAAACGGAGGCGTTCCCATGTTCCCAAGTGATGTCAGTGGAGAGCTTCCGGCTCTGTTAGAGCCGAAAGCTCTCTGGGGCTTGCGATGAATGAGACCCTACCACAAGGGTCTCGTCGCAAGCCCGATGGTCGCGATGGTCTTGACCATCGCAACCATCATCATGGCCGCTCGCTGTGCGATCGGCCAAGAGGCCGCTCCAAAAAAGAAAAAGGCCAGCCCGGATTCAGAGCGAGAGGCTCTGAATCAGGCCCATAGTGCATTTAGATTTTAACAAATTACAAAGTAAATAAATTCAGAAACTGAATGACAGGAGTAAATATATGACTAAAGCATAGAAGACAATGGCCCTCATTCAGAGCCGCTCGTTAGCGGCAGTACGCTCGTTCCGAGCGATGTTTGCACATCTGCGCATGCGTACGCTTTTTAGTACGCATGCGCGAACCAGTCAGTGCGGCCGAAAATCCTTTGTACGCTATATAGCGAGTGCCTGCTATTTTGAGTGACAGAATGAGGCGTATGTGGGTGGTAACAGGGGAAGGTGCTTGAAAATGGGGAGTGGAGATCCGAACGCAGGCGTGCTTAAAGGTCAAAACGGGCGTTTTATGGGTGTGTATATTTAAAACAGCAGCGTCATTGACCACGTCACTGGGTTATTTTATAGCCAGAACTGCACGCAAATTTGTGGTAGCAAACACCAACCACAAGAATAGCGAGCAGTTCATACGCTGGTCGATGTACTCGATTAATCTAATAAATAGCGGACATGACGTAGGATGCGTGCGGCCAGGGGGCGTTTTTAACAAATAAACGAGCGTATGTTTTGCTCGTTCGTTCAGACTTAGAGGTGTGAACACACTGCAATGTGCGTACGGATCATTTAAATAGCCACCCCTTGTTTTTAAACGAACGACCGCAAATAGCGTCCGGCTCTGAATGAGGGCCAATGTTCTAGTTAATGCAATGAAGAAGCTCAGGCATGAGGCTTGGATCTTTTTTTCAAGTTTTCATTCATGCTATTTATGCTATGCAAGTTAACGTATCATACCTCCCAAGTGTTCCAATTTAGGTGGGACAGTCCCATTTGAAAGTAACTTTCCCACCATCCACAAAGTCGACTCATTTGTACTGACTTATTGGAAGTTGGGAGAATGTCCCTCCTCACCATGGAAAGCAATTCATGGATGTGTATATGAAGAAAGTTAACCAAACCTAGAGTGGAGTTACCATTTCGCTCATTATGGACGGGATGCATAATGCATCGCACTCGCGATGTGATGCATTCCGCTGGTCATCGCATGCATGCCGGCATTGGTAATGCTGGTATGCATGATGATCCCCGCAAAGGACCGCTCTGTCAGTTAGACCGTCCCTTTGCAGTGGAGGGGCTTCCCGGTCTATGGGTAATGCCATCAGGAAGATAGCATTACCCACGGCAACCAAGCACTTGGTGTATATGAGAAATGCGGTCAAACACGCATTTTATGGGGTTTGAACGCATTTCTCCTCTTGATGCATCCCACCCTATAAGATCTTGTGCAGTACCTGATTAACAACAGGGTTGTAAAACGGCAGTTACCCATAGGCCCCACACATAGCTACATCAGCTAGTGTGGGGAGCACTGTGGCATATGTGAATTAGGGTTTCTGTTTAGCATAATGTAAACTGTGGGTACTACAGTGTGTTTAATACATTTGTGGTGCAAGGAGTATACACACATTACACATTTTCACCAGGATACCACAGTGACAATTTTATCGGTAGTGAATGCAATGGATTCGTAAGTTAATTACCTTGTGGCCACAAACCTTAACCCGACTCTCATCTTGCTCTAAAGTAGGGTGACCATGCTCAGGGCCTGACTGGCCCACAGATGTACAGGGGAAATCCACGGTGGGCCCCACTGCCTGGGGGTCTATCCCCTCCTCTAGGGATCAGGTAACAAACCGTGTATTTGAAATATACATATGATACATTATACTGCACAGGACTATGGTGTATTTTTTACAATGCATTGCTATAATTAATCTGGTGCAGTACATTATCATGCCTGCACCAGCAGTATTATATATAATTACAGAATATATATATATATATATATATATATGTGTATTTTTTTTACAATGCGTTGTGTGAAATCTTGGGGTAATTAGATTGGTAGATTGGTGTCAGTGGTGCAGTGATTAGGTGCAGAATGAGAGTTCACACCTGGCCTTCCAATAAAATAAATGAGATGGTGCTTTACTTCCAGCAGGGAAAAACAGATACAACACAAAGGAACAGAAAATAATAAAGAACCTAGACCCTGTTTAGAGCGTCTAACTCACTTCTTGAGCGGGCTTCTAACGTGGTGCAGCTAGTCTGCCAACAAAGTCTCTGCCTGCTTCTTGCAGGTCTATCGCCGGCTCCAGCCTGGCTTGGCTTGGCTGCCACAGCTACACAAATACAGTCTGGATGGCCTTGCCTGTATCCTACAGATTTGGGGTCCTCAACCTGCAGCTTCACTGCTTTCTTGTCACACAGTCTGAGAGTTTGTGGTCCCCCCTTGCCTCCTGCAGGTACAGACCCAGGCCTCCTGGCCCCCAATGGCTTGCTTAGCTTCACTGGGCTCTCTGGTTGCCACAGTCCCACATAGACTGTCTCCAACAGCAGCCTGACTGGTCTGCCTCCTCATCAGCCAACACCTGAGCTCTCTCCACAAGGCAGGACTTAGGCATCTTCCCAGAATCCTTTTCTTCTCTGTGTGGGCGGATCTCCCCTGCCCCACATAAAAATCTGCTGCTCACCAGTAGCCAATGCACTCTCTAATGGTTAGCCAAGCCTCTGTGGGGCTGGCCACACCCCTAGGTATGGGCTTCTATCACTGCATTTCCTGGTGGGGCCTTCTTGCCCCAGTCTGACACTGACCATGCTGCCCTTTTTGTGTGAATCTCCATTTATAACTACTGTAGGACATAGGGAATATTGCATTTTAATTTTAATTTATTAACAGTTCAAATGTTTAAGTACAGAAGGCTGACAAAGGGCCTGATTCAGATTTGGGAATAGAGTAAGAAAGAGCAAGTAACTGTGCATCTTGGTAAAACCATGCTGCACTTCAGGTGGGACAGATGTAAAACGTGCAGAGGGATTTATATTTGGGAGGGACGCGTCCAAACTGACATCTAAATTGCAGTATAAAAATAAAGCCCAGCATGCAAAATAAATGTATGTATTGTATTGCAACATGGTTCAGTGTTACTTGCTCTATGTTAAGGCTCATACACACTTAGGGGTATATTCAATTGGCTGCAAGTAAACCAAAAAACCTGCACCTGCGAGATTTTTCCCGTAGGTGCCGGCTTTTTGCTATTCAAATCGGTGCGTTTTTTTCTATTTTGCACAGCCATAAGGTTTTTATACTTGCACCTCCAGAACAAGTGTGATTTTTTTCTAAAATCTCTAATTTTAGGAAAAATCAGTGGGACCCCGGCGTCATCCGTCCTAATGACTAGTTAAGCTTTTGTAAATTTCCAATTAGCTTTGTCAGTAATTACTCACCTTCTAAAGTGCTGTCTTCTGCATCCAGCATCGGGTCCCGGACTCCAGCAGCAGCGGTGAGTATGTAGTGTGAGTGAGTATGAGTGAGTGTGTGTGAGACCCCCGGTATATGTGCCCCCCCCAGTGACAGTGTGGTCCCCCGGAATGGGCACTGGTAGAACTACATCTCCCAGCAGCCCTTGATCCTACCACCAGTCCCTGGAGCCTCCCAGCAACCCCCTCTCCAGTGAGAAGATAGAGGGGAGGCCATCAGAAGCCACAGAGACCACCGGAGACCCCCGGGCAGGTAAGTGCAGATTATTTTTTTTTACGTGACGCAATGTTTTCAGCTCTGAAAATTTAAATTGGATAAATTTATATTGGATACCACGGGTATAGGGAGCGTGCATACCCGTGGTAATCCAAAATTGGGCGCGAGAAGCGCAAGGTTTTTTACCTTGCGCCCAATTGAATATGCCCCTATACGATATGCTCCATGAGCGATATTGTTAAGTGTTTCTCCTGCACTGCTGGGCTCAATGTCATTAACGACATTGAGCATACACACTGAAAAATATCGTTCAGTGACTGCACCCTCCCACTTCCCCGTAATTGCAGAACCTGATGATATCGTCAGGTTACCCTGCAAGTACAGACAATGAAAGACATCGTTAATAATCCGTGGGAGTGTGCATCGTTAACGATATCTTGCATACACACTGGACGATATTGAGCGCGATGAACGATAACAACATTGTTATCGTTCAATGTATTGTCTAGTATGTACACGGCTTTATTCTGTTCCCAATTCTGAATCAGTATGCAAATGGTGATTGGCACTTCCTAGTAATAATTTTCTTTTCACATAATTTAGGTCAACATCACTAATATTTTTGAGATGTGAAATACATTGACATGGATATAAGCTTTTAATATTCACTCAATGAAGCAATATTATCAGCTTTGGTAAAGTAATCTGACTGTGTAATAATGTCAGTTTCTCTTCACATTCTCGCCATTATATACAAAGCAGAACATGTTTGACCCTTATCCTGCCTCTCTCTGATGTGGTGATTTCATGCCTGCTAAGACGTAATCCGCATAGGACCATTAAATAGACAAATGTCCACAGCTGTGAAGTGGGGAAATTAGAACATGCCTAGTATGACCATGGCAGTACAATTCGCAATTTTCCACTATAATATTTCTTCAAGACCTATATAAAAACTATAAAACAAATACACAGAAAGTAATCTTTGTTGAGTTTGAAAAATCAATATGACACCCATGATATGAAATCTATTTTTATCTTCTCTCATTTTTATCAGGGGTTTAAAAAAAAGTAGTAATTTTGCAGTTTAATTCTCTCTAATGTATTATGGGCCAGATTCAGGTTGGATCGCAACTGCAACAGCGTACACAGACAGCCGATTGGTGCATACTGCGTTTGCATCCAGTCATTGCGAACGGTGACTACGCAGACCCATCACAGAGTGATTGACAGGAAGTACCATTTGGGGGAGGTGATGAGGGTGGTCGTAGAAATGCAGGCGTGCCAGTGCAGGCCATTGCAGGGGCATTTATAAATTATCCACTGCGATGTCATCATATTGAGCTTGAGCTCTCACTGTGTACCGGAAGATTAGAAATTTCTGAGAAAGGTCTGACCTTGTGCATGTGAGCGTGAGGCTGCGATGGTACTCAATGTTACCGATGTTTGCGCAGTCTTGTAAAGTATTATGGATGTGTGTAAGGTAAAGTGAGCATCCTTATGTTGTGCTGCGATGGCATAGCGATCGCAGTGGATTAGCATATGTTCGCAGTGAGACTGCGTGCGTAATCGTAGCCTCGATCACAGTTGCAATTCAACCTAAATCAGGCCCTATGTTAGCATTCTAGGATGGGTTAATGTTTTCTAAGTACAGTAATTACATCAAATTTACCCTATACCTGTTTAGTTGCATGGACAACATAATTCTGAATTGTAAACCAGAGTAAAAGTACTAAATAAGAAAACATTGCTTTGTTCTAGTACTCACTAAAAATCTAAATAGGAACATAGGCAATAGGAACAGATGACAACCAGTAGAAGACAAAGGGGCATATTCATCATCAGTGACCAATTGGTAGGGTACGTCCTTATATACATATCTGTATGCTTTGGAAAAAAGAGTGCTTGGAGATTTAAACGTTATAAAAAGATACCTTAATGTGCCAGGCTTTACCCCCTATGATTGTGAGTGGTGTACGCCAAATTCTTATACAGTCATTGATAGGAATCTGTGTCGGTACACCTCTGAAATTTTATTTATTGCTTATACATGAGTATAATAGATTGTTTTTGTTGTCTTTTATCTCTTTTCTACAATATGTCTACATGATTGTTACGAACACTGAGAAACCTGGTCTGGATTAGACACCATGAAAATGTAAGTATTTCATTAATTGTCTATATATTTAGTTTTTTCACTAGTGCCTTTCCACATTCAGTACAACCTTCTTTTAAGTACAGTAACCACCTCGCCCAGGGTTGTCTTAATAGCAGTGTGGGCCCTGGGCAAAGCAATGCACTGAGGCCCCTACCCACCCATTCATTGGAAAAAAATGTAAATGGTCAATAAAATTAAACCCTCCTGCATGCCCATCAGACCTCCCACATATGCAGAGAGACTGTCTGACAGGTCTGAAGCCGGTGGATGAAGTGAAACTGGGAATGAGGTGAGTACTCGTCATCGGGGGTGGGGTGGGGGGGGAGATTAGATCAGAATACAGTGCACCGGCGGCCTGCTTATAAAAATATCACAAATTTACCAACTGGCTGCGGCTGCAGGGGGGCGGGTTGGTGGGCCCCTACAAGCTTCGGGCCCTTGGGCAACTGCCCAACAAGCCCAATGGAAGAGATGGCCCTGACCTCGGCGGCGGGGGATACTTAAGTAACCACATCGCAGCAGCCCCTAATCACCGGAGCCCCCATGATTAGTAGCATAGCCCCTGTTGGTCATCTGAGGTCACGCATGTGCAAAGCAGCCGGGGACTCATTGAGGAGGCGGCAAAAGGATGCGGTCAGATCTCTCTTCTCATCCTCGGAATCTGAAGATGGCATTTGTTCTCACAGGAAAACTATTTTCGGAGTTTGATGAATATCAGGTGGCCCTATCAGACCCCTGATGATGAATGGCCCGTTAACTTAAATATGCAGAAACTAGAATTTCTACATGTGTAATGGGCCATTTTAGTGATAATGAAAAGGCCCCACAATCTTTAAAGGGTTCATAAATTACCAGTGTACAAAAAAAGTTACATAGGAGTAAATGAATCTCATTAATATCACTGTTATATTGTAGCATAGATAATCCTGTAGATTCCCATCCTGTATACTCGTATACATTGACAGTTGATCAAATTACGAGGGTGAGTCAAAAATTATCAGCACTCTGGCTGTAGAACTTATTTTAATCAACTTTCAGAAAAGGCACATACATTATTTCTTTTTTTACATAATCTCCCTGCTTTTCAAAACACTTTATCCATCTGTAAACAATCTTTTGTATTCCCTCATTAAAAAATGTTTTAGGCTGAGCTGCAAGCCACAAATGCACCGCTGTCTTCATCTCTTCTTCGGGTCGATGGCGTGTTCTGCGCAAGCGCAGCGACAGCACTGCACGTGCACAAGCCCCGGAGCGAGAGAGAAAATCTCTCACTCCGTGGCTCACTACAAAAGGGGCGGCTGTTGATGTTGATCGACAGCTTGCCCCATTTTGTAGGCGTGGCGGGGGGGTGGCTTCACAAACGGAGGCATTCCCAAGCGAACGCCTGCCGTCTGTGGGCAGCCCCACTGACATAACCAGTGATGTCAATGAGAGAGCTTCCTGCTCTATTAGAGCCAGAAGCTCTCTGGGGCTTGCGGCCACGAGACTATACCACAAGGGTCTCGTCGCAAGCCCAATGATCGCGATGGTCTTGACCATTGCGACCATCATCCTGGCCACTCGCAATAGCTGTGGGTGGTCACCCATAGCTATGCGAGTGGCCAGGAGGCCGCACAAAAAAAAAAAACCGCCCAGATTCAGAGCGAGCGCTCTTTCAGAGCGTCCGTCTCTGAATCAGGCCCTTTATCCATACTGTGCACAAAGTCTTCGATAAATATCGGCACCAGACCAGACACACCCTCAGACCACAAAAAACTAATCACTATACGCTGCTCTTATTTCGTACAAATTACAAGTGGGGCAGCCAATTTTTCTTGCACTGCAGTCACAAATGAACTGAAGTAACAGATTCAAACCTGCACAGCAGTGACTGGGGAGACAGTGACCTAATGCGGAAAAGGTGGATAAGACAACAGAAGTTTTAATATAACTGGAGTGCAGACAATTTTTGGCTCACCCTCGTATAACTGGTATTCATCTCTCCCTCATTTAGTCAGCACCAAGAAACACATTCTTCTATGAAGGTGGTTACACATGGATACAATTATACTTTCGATGCGATTGCTCATACGACTTAACTCCCATTCTGAAGTGTCGATCATAGTACCGATACGCACATAAACATGGATACAATCATACTTGTGATCCTTCGATCACAGATGAAATATCAAAACAAAATGATTATAAGAGGAAGCGGTATGAAATACCGCCGGCTGCATGGCCGGGAGTTCAAATCCCGGCAGCCTCAGACAGACAAAGGAAGAGATCCCAGCAGCAGCAGCTCGACAGAGCTGGAAATCCCGATCGTCCGTAGGTGAGTACTTACTAACCTAACCTAATCCCCTAACCCTAACCCTCCTTAGAGGTGCCTGACCCTATCCTCCCCCCTGTGCCTAGCTCTAATCCCCCCTCTAAATTTCTAAACCTAAGCCCCCCTACCCCGCTGCCTAAACCTAAGTCCCCCGGTTGGGTGCCTAACCCTAACCTCCCCCCGGGGGTGCCTAACCCTAACCCTCCCTCCCCCTTGCCTAACAATAACCCTCCCGGGGGGGTGTCTAACCCTAAGACCCCCCCGGGAGCCCTAAACCTAACCCTCCCCCCCGCGGCTGTCCACTCGTGGCGCCCGGCATCCCTTCGATCGGTCAGAAAAATGACAGGCGTTTAGAATTAGACATCTGTCATTTTAACCTTGCCTGGATAAAGCAGTCGGGAAGCCAGCTGTCGGGCTTACGTCAGCCGGCTTCCCGATTGCATCCCTCATAACAGCACACACACATGGTACTGATTCAGGGCTGCAGTCACAGTGAGTGCTCTTAAATTCCCATAATGGCAGGGAACTGGGCATGATTAAAAAGAGCATCCTGGACTCGCATCACCATTTTCCAGAACAAGAACTGAGGATTGAGTATGTTCGCTCACTTCATTCCTCATCATGAATTTGAGCATGAGAAAGAGACAGGCTAAAGTTTGCATTCTTATTGCTTTAGCTAAAAGGATGCAGGTTATCAGGAAGAGGATCAAAAACCGAAGTTGCTGGGCCAAGGATTGGCTGGTGAGATGAGACACCTTCTCCCCCATGCCTCTGTGTGATATGTTTATGTTTCCTGAGTATGCACCTACTGCTTTTCTTTGTATATGCCTGCCCATATATGGACATTTGGCGGAATAAAACACACAAGGCTTGATTTCTCAAAGCGATAAAATAAAAACATTTGTTTGGAAATAAAACTTGCCTGAATTTTTTGTAATGGGTGGGGCTTTGTTTAAAAGTAATGAGTGACTGCATCTTGGCCACTTGCCCTTGAATTGGTACACATCCCTGTCTGCCTGCTAGTCGGTAAGTCCTGGTCAACAAATGTATTTGCTGAGCAAGCCCTGGTACATCATATATCAATAGGGAAATATTGTTTTATGGTGTATGGATTAAAGAAATCATACAGAACAAGCAAAATAAGGCCAAATGATCACATGCATGACTCTCCACTTCAGTTTACTTATACACGCCCACAGAGGTGGCACTGATTTCATGTACAATCGTAGGGACATTTGAAGGAACGGTTGTAGGAAGTCGAATGTGCGCACACACAACACTATTCCTTCAACCACACATAGTAGAATTGGATATTAATAAAACCGAACATAAGATGCGATTACTTTGTAACACTGATAGGAACACAATCGAAGGTGCACACAAACTACAAAAGTATCAAAAGAACAGATGTAAAATGTAAAGATCGCATGTATGATTGTATCCGTGAGTACCCACCTTAAATTTACATTGACTGTTTTTATTGAAATGGAGGTGCAAGACATGAACGTAGAAACAATATACATCATTATCGACAACAGCAGGTCATGAGAACATCAACATTAGAGGAACAAGACAAATTAAATTAAGGAAAGAGTTTACAAAGTGTCAATTTTTAAAAACATTTTGCTGCAAAATTTATGGCATCAATTTTTATTGAGGAAACCAGGTTGGTTTTGCCTATAAAAGAATCAGGAATCTCTGTATTAAATCCACCTGTTACTGAATATAACAAGGAATCTGCATTTAGAAAAATTGGAACCAATTACATTTTCCCTATTGACTGGAAAAACACACAGGAGCCAGTTCTGGGGTACTGCATGTTCTTGAGTTTCCCCACTATGTATGCTGCCAGTAACCATGACTATTGTACTATTAACAGCATAAAAGTTGTATCAATACAAGTGAAATAGAAACAAACTATCATGACCTGGCCCTTAAGGTTTCCAGTCAGAGGACTGGGAGTCAGGGTGACTAGGTGGGGACCTGACCGGAGGCGCGGATTTTATTACATTATTGTCATTCTTCATGTTCTCTGAAGGAAAATGTATCCTTAACTCTGGCCCTCATTCAGAGCTGCTTGCAAAAAGCGAGCACTCACTCTGAATGAGGATGGCTGCTTTTTTTTTTTTTTAAAGCTGGCGTCCTGGCCGTTTGTTAAGCTGTGGGTGACCACCCACAGCTTTTGCAAGCGGCCAGGTGGTGGTTGCAATGGTCGCGACCATCGGGCTTGCGACAAGACCCTTGTGGAAGGGTCTCATCTGCCGAAAGCCCCAGTGAGCTTCTGGCTCTAATAGAGCCGGAAGCTCACTACTGACATCACATCAGGAACGCCTCCATTTGTCCAGCCACCCCCCCACCCCACCTACAAAATGGGGTGAGCTGTCGATCAACATCGACACCCACCCCATTTGTAGCGAGCCCCAGAGCGCGTTCATTTCTCACTTGATACGGGGCTTGTGCATGCGCATTGCGCACGCCACATGTGCCCAATGCACAACCATTGACCCGCTTGCGAGTGGGTCTGAATGAGGCCCTCTGTGTACTGTAGTTAATTGTGGGGCTCATACGTCTTACAGCTTGCAGGCTAGATACTGTATATCAAAATGTTTTTTGTGGCTGCTAACCTTCCTAAGACCATAAGTCTAAAAATGTGACATTAAATAAGATGGTCCTGGCTAGACCATTTCCTATTTACCCCTAGGGAGTGCCCTTCCCAAATGGGGATAATATTACAAGAACTAATTAGAGGTAATATTTTCTAACAAGTGCTCAGGCTTCTCTTTTGATGAATACTGCAGCAATATCCTGATTAGAGAGATGCAGGAATAACACACTTCTGTTAACTGACAGATTGAAAAAACATTCAAACCCTTGGGAAAAAATAAATGGCTTTTGCAAAAAACAAAATTGAATACAGTGGGGCTTAAGAAAAGTTGGATGTAATCACAAATCTTTAACTATCATCTATGACCACTCCAGGCAGTGCGTTATAGTTGCAAATGATTCAACCTGTCAGTTACGCACAGTGAGCAACTGCTGTAAAATAATCTTCCAGCAGCTGCCTATAGCAGATTGACCTCCTGGTCCCTCTGCATCTCTGCACCCCCCCCCCAATACCAGTGTCTGCCATGCTGCTGATCACTGCTGATTGGTCAGCACAGCAGGATAACCTTTCTTTTGGCTGCAGAGAGAAGCAGCCACTGGGGAAATGTAACTGAACCACCCCTCAGCCCCCCAGTGTGTACCTGGTGGTAGCTCAGAAAAGAAGCCACTGGAGAAATGAAAGTCACATGGTTGCAATGTTCTGAACATTAATGGTCCGATATATCGATGACCAATATACTAAAAATCAATGTTAATGTTATGTGTTAAAAAAATGTATATATAATTTTTCTAAAATAGTGTTGGATAAGTTTTAAATAGATGTTCTTGATCCAATTTAATCATAAAAAATAACAACAATTTCTGAGTGGTTTTTAGGAAAAAATTTTCAGTTTTTAAGACTGTTTTGATGTTTGTGTCATCAGGATCTTTGGACCCACCTTCAAAAACAAGCAACCACACTACAGAGAAAGTAGAGAGATGGCTATTTATTTTAAATTCAAACAATATGCTATAATTTAAGAGATAGATGACCTTAAAAAAAAATCATATGTATTGTCACTTAGAATTCACACAGAATTTAGGGCCTGATTCAGAGCAGAACGCTCTGACCAGAGCGCTCGCTCTGAATCAGGGCCCTCCTCCATGAAAATGGAGCGGCCTCCTAGCCGCTCGTATAGCTGTGGGTGACCACCCACAGCATATGCGAGCGGCCAAAAAGATGGTCGCGATGGTCTTGACCATCGCTACCATCGGACTTGCGACGGAGACCCTGCGGTACGCAGGACCATGGGAACGCCTCCGTCTGGCAGGCACGCCCCCGCAACGCCCACCAAAGGGGGCGTGCTGTCAATCAACATCAACAGCACGCCCCCTTTGGTGTGAGACCCGGAGCGATGGAAAGCCCGTCGCTCCCCGGGTCTCGCGCATGCGCACGATGGAGCTCCCTCCGTCGTGCACATGCGCAGAGGGGAACATCAACCCACTTGCGAGTGTACTGACGCTCATGAGCGGGTCTGAATGACCCCCTTAGAGCTAGGAGAATAAGACACTGATTACTGATAGTAATTTTCATTTTGTTCAAGCAAAGTATCTTCACCAGTGCCTTAGCACTGTTCCCTCCTGTTGCCACACACCGATGAGCAAGCACACCACAGCAATAACACATCAGAGCTGATAAGTCAATAAGGGTGAGATGTATTAAAGTTAGAATTATGGTAAATTCTCTGAAAACTGCATTTTTCACAGGATTACTGCATCACAGATGGATCCATATATGTAGGAAAAAAGTCCATAGCAGATATCGGTATTTAGGTTACTATGGGGCTGCAATATAGTTGCATGGATCAAGCTTGGTTGTGCCCATAAGCCAACATTATTATTAGATGGCATTGGATAGTGTAGGCTAGAGGTTAGTTTCAGCAAAAATCCCTGGATAGGGATATTTCAGATCTGAAGTATCGCTCTCCATTACTTGATGCTTGCGCATGTGAAAGGCCAATGGCTGCACATACACATTGCAATCACTGGGTAAGTAACTTCATCGCTGGCACAGCTGGATATCGGAGGAGCTGTGACTTAAAGAAGACTTGATAAATGCCGGCCGCCGATGATAAGGGAGGCAATTGAGATAAATTATACTTCTCCTTAGACTGACTGTTACCAAAAGTATGTTGCAAACTGCTCAGGAATAGTGTGTGCCACTTTGTGGGGCACTCTTTTACAGTAAACTATTTCTAAAATATAACTTTCATTTAATTGGTTAAAACATGTTTACCAATATCCAAGTTTATTAATATATATCCCATTACTGCATTATTTTAACAACTAGAATATTGTTAGTTTACATTCATATGATGTCAAATATTTACTTTGAATTACTGTAATGATTAAAATGCATAGCATTCTCTGCTTGATTTAAATTGCACTGTAGTTATTGCACTAAAATAAAAAAAAATCCAATATTTGACATAGTTTACATTTTATTCTAATATGGTTGCTTGCTTGTTTCTCTAGTACTGTATATTATTTTCTAAAATGAATTGTTACTACAAAGTGGTGTCTGAATGTCCAGATAATAGCTGTTCACACAACAAATAACAGTATTTGACTGAAATGTTTCATAGCTTACATTTTCATGGATACAAGTGTTGCAATTCTCCAATTACAATAGTAGTGACTGAATGTCCAGGCTCAGTATTACTACAGGTGAGAGAATGCAACTGAAATATTTTATACCATGGTTTTAGAGGGCAATACATGCACTAAATTACATATAATATACTTATTTAATGCACATACACACCATAAAGTGACAAGACAGAGACACACACACATTAGAAATTACCGTTCATGCATTAAATGACATTGCATTCTTTGATGCACATCTGGTGTCCATGATAATTATTGCAGCTGATATCATAACATGGTTTATACATTTGCCATAAGGATTAAGGAGCATATGTATCAAAACTGTTTTTGCTGTAAAATGCCATTTAAAAGCTTTTTGTGTTTTTATATTTTTTATTGCATTTTTTTCTATTCGGCAGATGTATTATATGTTATCACATTTTTATAGCAACATTTTGTTGCATTATTTGTTCAGTTTAGTACTAACGTAAAACAGTTCAGAAACTATCAAAATTAATCAAAATGTGTTAATTTTTATATGCATCAAAAAATCTTACCTCAGAATTTTTCACAACAAGGATTCTGTAATTATCAGTATGATCTGAAGATGTATATTGGAACAGAAGGAGTTTTTATGTAACTAAATTAATAATTTAAAACATTCTGTATTAATAAAATTTTCATTTAATATATTTTTTGTATTTTTGCATTTTTTTATATTTAATTTCCCCTTCACAATATATATTTTCTTAGATTTCTGTATGTATATAATATATACACTATCATTCAAAAGTTTGATGTCACTTAGAAATGTCCTTATTTTTTAAAGAAAAGCACTGTTTTTTTCAATGAATATAACATTAAATTAATCAGAAATACACTCTATACATTGTTAATGTGGTAAATGACTATACTAGCTGCAAACATCTGGTTTTTAAAGGAATATCTACATAGGTGTATAGAGGCCCATTTCCAGCAACCATCACTAATGGTACTTTGTGTTTGCTAAGCACGTTAGAAGACTAATAGATGATTAGAAAACCCTTGAAAACCCTTGTGCAATTATGTTAACACAGCTGAAAATGGGTTTGCTCATTAGAGAAGCTATAAAACTGGCCTTCCTTTGAGCTAGTTCAGTATCTGGAGCATCACATTTCTGAGTTCGATTATACTCTCCAAATGGCCAGAAAAAGAGAACTTTCATGTGAAACTCGATAGTCTATTCTTGTTCTTAGAAATGAAGGCTATTTCATGCGAGAAATTGCCAAGAAACGGAACATTTTCTACAATGGTGTGTACTACTCCCTTCAGAGAACAGCACAAACAGGCTCTATCCAGAGTAGAAAGTGAAGTGGGAGGCCCCGATGCACAACTGTGCAAGAAGACAAGTACATTAGAGTCTCTAGTTTGAGAAATAGATGCCTCACAAGTCCTCATCTGGCAGCTTCATTAAATGGTACCAGCAAAACGCCAGTGTCAACGTCTACAGTGAAGAGGCGACTCTGGGATGCTGGCCTTCTAGACAGATTGGCAAAGAAAAAGCCATATCTGAGACTGGCCAATAAAAGGAAAAGATTAATATGGGCAAAAGAACACAGACATTGGACAGTGGAAGATTGGAAAAATGTGTTATGGACAGATAAATGGAAGTTTGAGGTGTTTGGATCACACAGAAGAACATTTTTGAGATGCAGAATAAGTGGAAAAGTGCCTGATGCCATCTGTCAAGAATGGTGGAGGTAATGTGATGGTCTGGGGCCACTTTGGTGCTGGTAAAGTGGGAGATTTGTACAAGGTAAAATGGTTTTTGAATAAGAAAAGCTATCACTCCATTTTGCAAAGCCATGCCATACCCTGTGGACAGCACTTGATTGGAGTCAATTTCCTCCTCCAACAGGACAATGACCCAAAGCACATCTCCAAATTATGCAAGAACTATTTAGGGAAGAAGCAGGCAGCTGGTATTCTGTCTGTAATGGAGTGTCCAGTGCAGTCACCAGATCTCAACCCCATTGAGCTGTCGTGGGAGCAACTTGATGGTATGGTATGCAAGAATTGCCCATCAAGCCAGTCCAACTTGTGGGAGGTGCTTTAGAAAGCATGGGGTGAAATATCTTCAGATTATCTCAACAAATTAACAGCTAGAATGCCAGAGGTCTGCAATGCTGTAATTGCTGCAAAAGGAGCATTCTTTGACGAAAGCAAAGTTTGAAGGACAAAATTATTATTTCAAATAAAAATCATATTTTCTAACCTTGCCAATGTCTTGACTATATGTTCTATTCATTTTGCAACTCATTTGATAAATAAAAGTTAGCTTTCATGTAAATCACAAAATTGTCGGGGTGACCCCAAACTTTTGAACGGTAGGATCTATACATATATGTACACAGTATATACAATATACAGATATTCATATACAGAGATTATTTATATCATGTCCATGGATCTGGCACTCCCTGCAAAAAAAACGATGTCTTTACCCTGTTGCCAGCAACAGCATGGTTAAATGCTATAACAAACAGACAGGATAGATGCGGCACTCAGGGATTTCAATAAATCACGCAATACAAATTTTTCCTGGGGACAACATTTCAATGACTGTGCATTTTCATCAGGTTATACACACACACACTGGATAGATATGATAGACAGATATACCAGGAAAAAAGCAAAACCAATAGTTTATCACATTTTCATTTAAGATAGGAACATTGATACATATGGTGATAGAAATAAAATTCAGAGACGTAATAACAGGCTTTGAAAGTCTGAAAATGGCAAGTCTCTTTTCCAAATAATGATACATATACCCCTAAGTGCCTCCACAATCCCTTCACTGTGAACACTTCAAGTCTCTCCTGTGAAATAAGCATTTTCTATCTGTAGATGAACAGATAAGATAGATATGAAGTCTAAAGTTATTGGTATTGAATACCCCACTTCACTTCACTCTAAGAGGGGTATTCAATATGAAACGTTAACTTCCCTGGCGAAGTTAACGTTTCATATCGGAGTTTTTTTCTGCGTTAAGTCTGCTGCGCGCTCCCGCTTATCCCCGTATTCAATATCAAATTAACGAAAACGGGAAACGCCGAAGTTGGATTTGCGTAAAGTTACGAATTTTTCCTTAAAATAATTGTAAGACCCCCCTAAAGTTGTAAAAACATGGGGGAACACTATGGGTACCCCCGTTTTAGCCTTTAATTGAAAGTCGTGGATTTAAATAGCCGCAGCAGGTGTTTTTTTCCCGACATTGAAGAAGTAATGCAGAAGAGCACTTAGGTTATTTTTTTCATTTTTTTTAGTGGTCCCATCAAATTTGGGGTACATGAAAATGGGTACTAGCATATTTTGATGTCCCAAAAGTAAATTTTTAAAAATTCTGCATTTGTGCACCTGCCGCTATAATTCTATTCTAGAAAACACCTGCCGCATCCTTGCAGAATAGCCCTGAACCTATTTCCCTATTGTTAAACAATTTTTCCCCATTTTTTTTTGCACCCCAATTTTTAAGTTAATTTTTTGGGGTGTCCCTATTTTTTTTTTATTACTTTTTTTGACACAGTTCTTTTTTAAATGTCATTCTCAGGGGTACAGGCTACTTTTTTTTAAGCCTGCACCCCTAAACCCCAATTGTGCACTTTTTTTCGACACCTATTCAATGGTGAAAAGTTATCACCGTTTTTTATCAAAGACTTTTCAAAACTGCGATAAGTCTTTGAAATTGAATACGGTGTAAAACTAAAACCAGTGATATTAACGTAAAAAAGTTTAAAAGTGCGATATTAACGCAAAAAACGGACTAATCGCACCCATATTGAATACCCCTATTAGACTCTTATTTGCAGGAGAACAATGGAAGTGAAAAAAAGTGGCAAGAAAATAACAGGACATTTTAATTAAAACCATTGTAGAAAAAATATTTGAGATTAAAGTACATTTCTTTTGTTCTCTATTCATTATAATGTACTTATATCATGCAGTGTGCCAAGACCTGTCTATGAAGCTCATCCTTGTCTGTTAGTTTCATTGTTTTCCCTACTAATCTATAAAACATGGTATTACCATTAAGGGAAAAATCTGAGATGAAAGGAATAACAAGTGCTATTCTACACACCAAATTCCATTACACTCCAGTCACTAAGCTGACTTGTCAGCCTGCTTCTTCCTTTCTAGTTTAATTGTCAAATCTAATCTCATATACCATTACTTTTATTGCCATTAGATCAGGATCCTGTCTCTCTGCATTCTGCATAGGATTAAATCCCTAACACATACCCCTCCTAACAAGGTGCAACTGGCCGTATATACATGCTCTTTGGTCCATGAATGCCCCAGTGATGGAAATGTTCTTGCAAGCGGTAAAGCCACCAAGCAGGTGTTTCACTGCAGGCAGTCACTCGAAATCACAGTATGCTGAAAGATTAGGAATCATTGCTCGTCAAGAGATTAACCATCTCAATACCAAACTAAATCAGCAAATCCACCTGACATACAGTATACATTAATTCATTTTATTGCCTACAATGTCTGTACAGTGTAAAATCATATAGTTTCCTCACTTTGAAAAGCCACTGAACAAATAAACATAGTTTCATATGTATTTTATACAGTTTGCAATAAGATATAATAAAGTAAAGGATCCATCATTGCTTGATACTAAGTTCTTGGAAAAGTTAGGGTTGTTACCCACTGGTGTCAGCCAGTGACGGTACATGTAAAACACAATCATAGTAGTATTAGTAGATGGCAAAATACACGGCTCACATGTCCTTTATGGTACAGTAAGTTACTGACTTAGTAAGGGTAAATTAGTCAAGTTGTTTACAATATGTACTGTAATGTATGTCAAAGTAAACATTTATAGCCATTTACCTGTTTACATACAATATGTAATAATAACTGGGCAATCGGCACAGAACAGTTATCACAATATGGCAGATTTTCCCAAACTCCACCATTACAGTCCAGATTTTAGGGATAGACATGCTTGAGCACAGGTGACTTAATTAGTACATCAGTCAATTTGATTTAACCATCTGGACTCAAGCATGGCTCTCCAGAAACCTGGACTGTAATGGCAGAGTTTTAGAAACTCTGCAATGTGGCGAAATTGTACTGTATATGTTCTAAGCATTTTCTGCAAAATCCAGTACTTAAGTAATCATTGTGACAGATCCTAACCAGAGTTGCTTAAGATGTTCATGGTTCTAATCTAATACAGGTTCAGCATTTCAATTCTAAAATTAGAATTTATCCAATTTTACAAGCAATTTAAAAAATTGTAATAGTCAAATTGATTCAAACGCATTTGGGACCAATTCTACAATATTTGAGCTGAATTGCACTTGGGAGCCAGTTTACACACATCGAAGTTAAATTTGAACCATACACAGACTGTGAACTCTAAATCTGGGTACTAGTTGATTGATTGGAATGAAATTCTGGTAAGGTATGAAAGCAAATGACAATCAGCAATTTCCTCCCAAATGCCGGAAAATGGACAAAAACTGTTGTTTGAACAAATTGTTTAGATCAAACATTTAACAAACTGTCTGATGACCATTTATATCTGTTTTCTGGCATTTAGAAGCAAATTGCTGATCATCATTTACTCCCATACATTACCAGATTTTCATTCCAACCAATCAACTAGTTGGATGGTTGGACAGAAAATCTTTACGTGTGTATGCAGCATAAGGGATACATTTACTAAAGGCCGATATTAAACAATTTAAAATCATTCTAAAGTGATCAACATTGATGTTGTGTTGAATAGTCTATATCACACATTTACTAACACTTAAAAAAACAAATAAAAAATTGTGCTAGCCAGAGAAAATACATTATTGATGTTTAGAAAATATTAATGTAACCTCTAAAGAGACACTTCTGCAATTGGCAAATTGACAGTGCTAACTGCAAACACTAAATGAGAATGTTAACAGTGAATGCGAGTTCTAAATTTCAATTGCAAGTTTGACTCCCGGGTCACAGCCGATTGCAGGGGACATTGTAACCCTCAGAGGTAATGGAAGCTTTTACCCGTAAAAAATACCAGTTATAAAGGAAGATTCCAGCAGGAGCACTAAGCGAAGGGCAGTCTAGAGCACTGAGTCTGGGCCACACTCAACAGACAAAGAATTAAAAACACTAATGGCTGATATTGCCATAGTTAGACCTATTTAATATTAAACATACATACAACTTAACTTCTAAAACAAACATGCAGCAACAGGAGATGGCTTCAAATCAGACCAAATTGTATTTGATATGATTAAGATAAAATGTATTACCGGAAGTTAGTATGGTGGGATTGGCAGAGAACAAGAACGAACAACACTGGACATAAACCATTCATGCATGCAAAACTTAATCATTGGTGTAAAACTCTCCTAAATAAAAGTTATATATATACTGCATATATTAAATGTCCTGATAGGTGTATTACAATCAAACACACCATACCCAGCACTGCAGTATATTTCAATGAAGCTTGTATTAAATGTAAGTCATCATGTGCACAGCAATCAGCAACGTTTCTGGACCGCGCAGGGTCCTGTCCTCAGGCTGTCAAATGCAATAATGGTATAGGAGGACAGGACCCTGCGCGGTCCAGAAACGTTGCTGATTGCTGTTCACATGATGACTTACATTTAATACAAGCTTCATTGAAATATACTGCAGTGCCGGGCACGGTGTGTTTGATTGTAATACACCTATCAGGACATTTATCGTATACAGCACGAGCACGCAGGTAGTTGCTTTCATTGCAGGAGAGTGCCGGATTTCTTTGGATATACTGTATATATTATATATATATATATATATAATCCACTCTGTCTGGCACTCCAAATAAACGATATACAACGTGCCCGGTGCCCTTCCTGGGTAGTGGTAATATCAAGCAAATGAATGGATGGCACTCGTAGCTTTCATAACATGTGAAAATAATACGCTAAGACCAGCGTTTAATCCAGATTAAACGGTGGTCTTAGCATATTATTTTCACATGTTATGAAAGCTACGAGTGCCATCCATTCACTTGCTTGATATATATATATATATATTAGGGGTGAGCAGGTTCGGATTTCTGAAATCTGAACCCCCCCGATCCGAGGCCGATCTGAGTCAGGCTTTACTTTTCCCACCTGACTCGGATCTGAAATCGAGGCAAAACGTCATCATCCCGCCTTCCGGGTCTCGCGGGTTTTGGATCCTATATAAGGTACCCGCGTTGGCGCCATTTTCTCACTCGGCTGTGGACAGTGAAGAGGGAGGCTGGGAGTAAGGGCAGGCTGGGCTGTGTAGTGTAGTGTAGTGCAGTGTAGTGTTGTGCTGCGCTGTGCTGCTGTTGTCCATAGGGGCTGTGTGCACTCCTCCAAAGTCCATAGGGGCTGGCTGGACTGTGTTGTGCAGTCAGTTGTCTATAGGGGCTGTGTCCACTCCAAAGTCCTGTGCAGTGTCCCAGTCCTAAAGGGGTGCTGTAGTGTTGTCCAGGGGGTGCTCTGTCAATCAGGGGCGCTCCCCCCAAGTGCAAAAAAAATATATTTTTTCTGTGTTTGTGAATTGTGTGCACAGTAGCCGCATGTGCATCAACAAAGTTGTGCCAAGCGTGCGCCTGTGTCATAAGTAAAGGGCTGGCTGGCTTGACAGTTAAAGGGTGCTGTAACCCCCAAAGTGCACTCCAAACAAAATAAAAAATATTTTCTGTGTGTGTGAATTGTGTGCACTGTGGCTGCACGTGCATCAACAAAGGAGCAGCGCCAAGCGTGCGCCTGTGTCCCATAAATAAAGGGCCAGCTGGCTTGTCCGTTAAAGGGTGCTGTAACCCCCAAAGTACACTCCAAACAAAATAAAAAAATATTTTCTATATTTGTGAATTGTGTGCACTGTGGCTGCACGTGCATCAACAAAGGAGCAGCGCCAAGCGTGCGCCTCTTTCCCATTAGTAAAGGGCCGGCTGGCTTGTCTGTTAAAGGGTGCTCTAAGCCCCAAATTACACTCCAAACAAAAAAAATATATATTTTCTGTGTATGTGAATTGTGTGCACTGTAGCCGCACGTGCATCAACAAAGTAGTGCCAAGCGTGCGCCTGTGTCATAAGTAAAGGGCCATCTGGCTTGACCATTAAAGGGTGCTGTAACCCCCAAAGTGTACTCCAAACAAAATAAAAAATATTTTCTGTGTTTGTGAATTGTGTGCACTGTGGCTGCACGTGCATCAACAAAGGAGCAGCGCCAAGCGTGCGCCTGTGTACCATAAATAAAGGGCCGGCTGGCTTGTCTGTTAAAGGGTGCTGTAACCCCCAAAGTACACTCCAAACAAAATAAAAAAATATTTTCTGTGTTTGTGAATTGTGTGCACTGTGGCTGCACGTGCATCAACAAAAGAGCAGCACCAAGCGTTCGCCTCGGTCCCATTAGTTAAGGGCCGGCTGGCTTGTCTGTTAAAGGGTGCTCTAAGCCCCAAAGTACACTCCAAACAAAAAAATTATATATTTTCTGTGTATGTGAATTGTGTGCACTGTAGCCGCACGTGCATCAACAAAGTAGTGCCAAGCGTGCGCCTGTGTCATAAGTAAAGGGCCATCTGGCTTGACCATTAAAGGGTGCTGTAACCCCCAAAGTGCACTCCAAACAAAATAAAAAATATTTTCTGTGTTTGTGAATTGTGTGCACTGTGGCTGCACGTGCATCAACAAAGGAGCGGTGCCAAGCGTGCGCCTATGTCGCATAAGTAAAGGGCCAACTGGCTTGTCCGTTAAAGGGTGCTGTAACCCATAAAGTACACTCCAAACACAATAAAAAAATATTTTCTGTGTTTGTGAATTGTGTGCACTGTGGCTGCACGTGCATCAACAAAGGAGCAGCGCTAAGCGTGCGCCTGTGTCCCATAAATAAAGAGCCGGCTGGCTCATTTCTTAAAGGGTGGTGTAACCCACAAAGTGCACTACTCTTCAGCAAAAATGAAAAAATATTTTCTGTGTTTGTGTGCGCCTTAGCCGCACGTATATATCAAATCAATATAACATAAATGGAGGACCAAACTTTCTCAGATAAAAATAAAATAGGGAAAGATCAAGAACCACTTCCTCCTAGTGCAGAAGCTGCTGCCACTAGTCATGACATAGACGATAACATGCCATCAACGTCGTCTGCCAAGGCCGATGCCCAATGTCATAGTAGAGGGCACATACAATCCCAAATGACAAAGTTCAGGAAAATGACCTTAAAAAAACATTTAAATCATCTGAAGAGAAACGTAAACTTGCCAAAATGCCATTTATGACACGGAATGGCAATGAACGGCTAAGGTCATTTCCTATGTTCATGACTAGTGGTTCAGCTTCACATGACGATGGAAGCCCTTCTCCCGCTAAAAAAATCAAATGAGTTAAGCTGGCAAAAGCACAGCGAAGAACTGTGCATTCTAAGAAGATATCACAAATCCTCAAGGAGAGTCCAAGTGTGATGGCGGTTGCGATGCCTGACATTCCCAGCACTGGACGGGAAGAGGTGGCTCTTTCCACCATTTGCACGCCCCCTGCAAGTGCTGAAAGGAGCACCCACAGTCCACTTGCTGATATGCAAATTGAAGATGTCACTGTTGAAGTACAACAGGATGAGGATACTGGTGTAGCTGGCGCTGAGGAGGAAGTTGGCGAGGAGGATTCTGATGGTGATGTGGTTTGTTTAAATCAGGCTCCGGGGGAGACAGTTGTTGTCCGTGGGATGAAAAAGCCCATCACGGTCATGCCTGGGCAGAAGACCAAACATTCCACCTCTTTGGTCTGGCAATATTTCTATCCAAATGCGGACAACAACTGTCTTGCCATATGTACCATATGTAAAGGTGAAATAAGTAGGGGTAGGGACGTTAACCACCTAGGAATATCCTCCCTTATACGTCACCTGCAGCGCGTTCATAAAAAGTTACTGTCAAGTTCAGAAACTTTGGCAAAGACTGTAAGCAGTCCAGGGACACCTAAATCCCGTTGTCCTGTTGTATCCAAGCGCCTGCAAACCACACAGTCAACTCCCTCCTCGTCAATTTCCTCCTTAGTCAGGATCGGAAGTAGTCCTGCAGGCCATGTGTCTGGCATGACTGACTCTCCTATGCGGGATTCCTCCGGAGGATCCTGCATTGCTACGCCTACTGCTGCAGTAGCTGCTGCTGGGAGTCGTTCATCATCCCAGAGAGGAAGTAGGTACACCACTACTTTTACTAAACAATTGACCCTCCAACAGTCCTTAGCGAGGAGGACGAAGTACGACAGCAGTCATCCTGAAGCAAAGCGTATAACTGAGGCCTTAACTGCTATGTTGGTGTTAGATGTGCGTCCGGTATCCGCCATTAGTGCAGTGGGATTTAGACAATTGATGGAGGTAGTGTGTCCCTGGTTAAAAATCCCGTCTAGATTCCACTTCACTAGGCAGGAGATACCGAGACTGTACAGAAACATCAGAAAAAGTGTCCTCAGTGTCCTGAAAAATGCAGTTGTACGCAATGTCCACTTAACCACGGACATGTGGACAAGTGGAACAGGGCAGACTAAGTACTATATGACTGTGACAGCCCACTGGGTAGATGTATCACCTTACGCAGCAACAACAGCAGCGTCACCAGTAGCAGCATCTCAGAAATGCCAGCTCGTTCCAAGGCAGGCTACGCTGTGTATCACCTGTTTCAGTAAGAGGCACACCGCCGACAACCTCTTAGAGAAACTGAGGGAAATCATCGCCCAGTGGCTTACCCCAATTAGATTCTCCTGGGGATTTGTGATATCTGACAACGCCACCAATATTGTGTGGGCATTACATCTGGGCAAATTCCAGCACATTCCATGTTTTGCTCACACAATAAACTTGGTGGTGCAGAATTTTCTGAAAAGCAACAGGGGCGTGCAGGAGACGCTTTGGGTGGCCCGAAAAATTTCTGGCTACTTTCACCATTCAGCGACTGCATGCCAAAGACTGGAGCATGAGGAAACACTCTTGAACCTGCCCCGCCATCACCTGAAGCAAGAGGTTGTGATGCGGTGGAACTCAACCCTCTATATGCTTCAGAGGATGGAGGAGCAGCAAAAGGCCATTCAAGCCTATACATCCACCTATGACATAGGCAAAGGAGGGGGTATGCACCTGACTCAAGCGCAGTGGAGAATGATTTCCGTGTTGTGCAAAGTTCTCCAACCCTTCAAACTTGCCACACGTGAAGTCAGTTCAGACACTGCCAGCTTGAGTCAGGTCATTCCCCTCATCAGGCTTTTGCAGAAGCAGCTGGAGAAAGTGATGGAGGAGCTAAGGCAGAGTGATGTGGATGAAGCCCTTCATTCACTTTGCCAGGATTCCAGGGTGGTCAATCTGTTGAAATCAGACCACTACATTTTGGCCACCGTGCTCGATCCTAGGTTTAAAGCCTATGTGGTGTCTCTCTTTCCGGCCGACACAAGCCTGCAGAGGTGCAAAGACCTGCTGGTGAAAACACTGTCAGCTGAAGCGGAACGTGACACGTCAACAGCTCCTTCTTCATTTTCTCCCGCAACTGGGGCTGCCAGGAAAAAACGTAGGTATCCTAAGCAACCCACTGGTGGTGATGCAGGGAAGGCAGGAAAATGTTTGGACATCTGGTCCGGACTGAAGGACCTGGCAATAATTTCTGACATGTCTACTGTCACTGCATATGATACTGTCACCATTGACAGAATGGTGGAGGATTACATTGGTGACAGCATCCAAGTAGGCATGTCAGACAGTCTGTACCTGTACTGGCAGGACAAAGAGGCAATTTGGAGGCCCCTGTACAAACTGGCTCTATTTTACCTGAGTTGCCCCCCCTCCAGTGTGTACTCCGAAAGAGTGTTTAGTGCAGCCGGGAACCTTGTCAGCGAAAGGCGTAGGAGGCTGCTTCCACAAAATGTGGAGAAGATAATGTTCATAAAAATGAATTACCAACTCTTCCAGGGAGACCAGCCTCCAGAACGTACAAAAGGACCTGTGGTGGTGGATTCCAGTGGGGACGAGTTAATAGTCTGTGAGGATGAGGACGTACACAACACTGAAGAGGGTGAGGAATCGGTGGATGAGGAAGATGAGGGCGACATCTTGCCTCCGTAGAGCCAGTTTGTGCAGGGACAGATTAATTGCCAGCTTGTTTTGTGGGGGCCCAAACGAACCAATCATTTCAGCCACAGTCGTGTGGCAGACCCTGGCGCTGAAATGATTGGTTTGTTTAAGTGTGCATGTCCTGTTTATACAACATAAGGGTGGGTGGGAGGGCCCAAGGACAATTCCATCTTGCACCTCTTTTTTTTCTTTGCATTATGTACTGTTTGAGGCCTAGTTTTTCAAACTGCCATCCTGTCTGCCACTGCAGTGCCACTCCTAGATGGGCCACGTGTTTGTGCCGCCCACTCGTGTCACTTAGCATAGCCTTTTGGACATAAAAACACTATTGTGAAGCGTGAGGTGTTCAGAATAGACTGGAAATGAGTGGAAATTAAGGATATTGAGGTTAATAATAGCATAGGAGCAGAAAAACCAACACATTCTGTGAGTTTAGCTGTTTTTACTCTTTTTAAAAAAAAAATACAGATCCAAAACACAAAACCCAGAACCCTAAACACGAAGAAAGATCCAGATCCAAAACCAAAACACGAATAGTGGCCGGTGCACACCCCTAATATATATATATATATATATATATATATATATATAATTACAGTATATATATATATATATATATATATATATATATTAGAGATGTGCGCCGGACCATTTTTGCCAGATTTGGATTTGCCAAACCACCGTAACTGGTTTTGGATTTGGATTTTTTTTTTCAAAAATAGACAAAAAAAGCTAAAATCACAAAATTTGGACCTTTTTTTGCTCCTAGAGTATTATTAACCTCAAACTGCATGGATCACATGGTTTACAGAGGCGTGAAGAAAGTGCACTAGGATAAAGCGCACCAAACAGTACAAACAATAGAACTACAGTATAATTTACTTTTCTGTTTTTGAACTTACAGCTCCGGTTAAACTGCGTGGATCACAGGGCTTATATCGGCACATGAAGAAAGCGTACTAGGGTAAAGCGAACCAAACAGTACAATTTACAGAAAAGTACAGCGCAGCATAAAGCAAAGTGCAGCGTGCCCCCAATACACAGTCACTTTATATACAGCTGTTAAGGAAAATAGGGATGTGCGCCAACCCCCGTGATTTGGTTTTGGATCTGTATCTCTTTGTGTTTTGGATCTGGATTTGGTTTTGCTAAAACCGCCCCTTGCATGTTTTGGTTTTGTATCTGTATTTTTTTAAATTGATAATATCTGCTAAAATCATATAATTAGTTTTTTAGTTCCTACAGTATTATTAACCTCAATAACATTAATTTCCACTTGTTTCCAGTCAATTTTGACCACGTCACAGCTCACAATATTGTTTTCATCCGGTTTAGGACCAAAATTTGCACCTAGTTAGCTGGTTGACTAAGCTAAGCGGCAGCAGTGGGCGGCACAAATATGTGTCAGTTCAACTTCCAACATGGCACATCAGGAAACAAATGTTTTAATTATTTAGGATGCCTAAGGGAGTTGGAGTATGTATGTAGTTGAAGGCAGAAACAGGAAGGGTTGATTGGTAGTAAATTTAATAAATAGTTTTGATTCCAAAGCAAATTTATGAGGGAGGATGGGAGGGGAGGAATTTACAAGAAATATTTTAATCATTCACATCAGTCCTTGCCCCAAAAGAATCCTTGAGTGCTATGCCTTCTGCTGCTGGGAATGGATTTTCATCCCAGAAGGGAACCAGGAAGACTTCTAATAGTGCTTTCAAAAACAATTGACTGTTAAATAATCCTTTGCAAATATTCCACTTCACTAGAAAAGCATTTTGCAACCAGTGCAGGGACATAAAAACAAACTTAATTAGTGGCCTCCAAAATACAGTTTTACCCACTGTCCACTTAACCACAGATATGTGGACAAGCCAAAATGCAAGATTTAAGATTTAAGGTTTGTCTTACATTGTGTCTTTCTTGTGAATCCTTGAGCACTATGCCTACTGCTGCTTGTCACAGAAGGGATGAAGACATTGTGTCCTTCTCGCAACAGAAACAGATCTGAATAAATGCAAAGAGCTGTTGGTAAGCAAATTGTCAGCTCAAATGGCACATAATACAGCGGTGGCTTCTCCTTCAGTTTTTTTTTGGGAAAGCAAGCGCATCTGCTGAGAAAAAATAATAATTTCCCCCAAAAAAATACTGGTGATGCAGATGAGTCAATACAACCAAGTTTTTTTGTCTTGTGCTCAGGCATGACAATGGGTTTTTCCTTATAGAAAATGGGCCTCAGACTGCACACCCTGAACACACACACATATATTTATATATATATATATATATATATATATATATATAATATATATATATATATATATACAGTCAGGTCCATAAATATTGGGACATTGACAGAATTTTCAGATTTTGGCCTCTATTCGCCACCACAATGGCTTTGAAATGAAACAAACAAGATGTGATTTAACTGCAGACTTTCAGATTTAATTTAAGGGTAATTACATCCAAATCAGGTGAACGGTGTAGGAATTACAACAGTTTCTATATGTGCCTCTCACCTTTTAAGGGGCCAAAAGTAATGGGACAAACTAAACAATCCTAAATCTAACTTTAACTTTTTAATACTTTGTTGCAAATCCTTTGCAGGCAATTACAGCCTGAAGTCTGGAACGCATAGACATCACCAGACGCTGGGTTTCATCCCTGGTGATGCTCTGCCAGGCCTCTACTGCAAATGTCTTCAGTTCCTGCTTGTTCTTGGGGCATTTTCCCTTCAGTTTTGTCTTCATCAAGTGAAATGCATGCTCAATCGGATTCATTGGCCATTGCATAACATTCCACTTTTTAGGCTTAAAAAACTCTTTGGTTGCTTTTGCAGTATGCTTCGGGTCATTGTCCATCTGCACTGTGAAGCGCCGTCCAATGAGTTCTGGAGCATTTGACTGAATATGAGCATATAATATTGCCCAAAACACTTCAGAATTAATTCTGCTGCTTTTGTCAGCAGTCACATCATCAGTAAATACAAGGGAACCAGTTCCATTGGCAGCCATACATGCCCAGGCCATGACACTACCACCACCATGCTTCACTGATGAGGTGGTATGTTTTGGATCATGAGCAGTTCCTTTCCTTCTCCGTACTCTTCTCTTCCCATCACTCTGGTACAAGTTGATCTTTGTCTCATCTGTCCATAGGATGTTGTTCCAGAACTGTAATGGCTTTTTTAGATGTTGTTTGGCAAACTCTAATCTGGTCTTCCTGTTTTTGTGGCTCACCAATGGTTTGCATCTTGTGGTGAACCCTCTATATTCACTCTTGTGAACTCTTCTCTTCATTGTTGACTTTGACACATATACACCTACCTCCTGGAGAGTGTTCTTGATTTGGCCAACTGTCGTGAAGGGGTTTTTCTTCACCAGAGAAATAATTATTTTGTCATCCACCACAGTTGTTTTCCGTGGTCTTCCGGGTCTTTTGGTGTTGCTGAGCTCTCCAGTGCATTCTTTCTTTTAAAGAATGTTCCAAACAGTTGATTTGGCCACACCTAATGTTTTTGCTATCTCTCTGATGGGTTTGTTTTGATTTTTCAGCCTAATGATGGCTTGCTTCACTGATAGTGACAGCTCTTTGGATCTCATATTGAGAGTCGACAGCAACTGATTCCAAATGCAAATGTCACACCTAGAATCAACTCCAGACCTTTTACCTGCTTAATTGATAATGAAATAACGAGGGAATAGCTACACCTGTCCATGAAATAGCTTTTGAGTTGATAGTCCCATTACTTTTGGCCCCTTAAAAAGTGGGAGGCACATATTGAAACTGTTGTAATTCCTACACCGTTCACCTGATTTGGATGTAATTACCCTCAAATTAAATCTGAAAGTCTGCAGTTAAAGCACATCTTGTTTGTTTCATTTCAAAACCATTGCGGTGGTGAATAGAGGCCAAAATCTGAAAATTCTGTCAATGTCCCAATATTTATGGACCTGACTGTGTATATATATATATATATATATATATATATATATATAATTGGAGGTGCTACCTGTGGAGACAATTGATATACACAGAAAGAGAAATACAGGTGCTCAACTCCAAATTAACTAATTGTATATAAATAAATACATTTTTGCACAGAATAGAGGTTTTTGTCATAATCTTGGCCAAGGTTATGGGTCTACCAACTACATCTGGGTAACCTCTGTCGGGTAGGTCCCTAACATACTAGGGTTCAAGTCCAGAGTGCAGGACACCCCCAAACTAGCCCAACTAAGCCACCCCAAGACACCGCTCTAATTAGAAAGGTGAAGTGTAAAAGAAATAGTTAAGAGCAGCAGCAGCTGCATATAAAGAATAAAAATAAAAAAGTGAAATACAAATATAAAAAACAGACAGTGAAGTGTTAAAATGTGTTGAAGGAAAAATGTGTTATACTGCGGTGCACTGAGGCAGATCAACCAAAGCAATCCAGTGGGTCCCACACCCCAAAAATTAACCAAAGCTGTACTCCTTAGTCTAAATATTTGCAGGACTTACCTATATTGTGTCTCTGACTGGTGTGCATATAACAATGCCAGACTCCATGCTCTAAATCAATGTAGTAGGGGTGCTAGTCTGAGTGGAAAGTGTCTCAGGCTTTCCATGTGTGCAAAGCAATGCACTGATTGGATTCATATAGAAAATGGGCCCCAGACTGCACACCCTGAACACACACACACACACACACACACACACACACACACACACACACACACACACACACACACACATATATATAATTGGAGGTGCTACATGTGGAAACAATTGATATATACACAAAAAGAAATACAGGTGCTTGGCCAAGCTTATGGGTCTAACCACCACATCCGGGTAACCTCTGTTGGGTAGGTCCCTAACATGCTAGGGTTCAAATCCATAGTGCAGGACACACCCAAACTAGCCCAGCTAAGCCACCCCAAGACACCGCTTTAATAAGAAAGGTGAAGTGTAAAAGAAATAGTTAAGAGCAGCCGCAGCTGCATGTAAATATAATATATAATGGGCTTTTCAATATCATGGACAACAACTGTTTTATCCACTGGTGCCTAATTTACACAAACAACATCCTCATCAACAACATCCTCATCAACAACATCCTCATCAACAACATCCTCATCAACAACATCCTCATCATCAACATCCTTATTAGCATCAGCTACACAAATATCCTGCTCATCCTGGTTGCACTTCTACAGAAGCATCCTCAATTTCTATGTCAGCATGTTCACTTGTGCTTACATTATCATAAGAGCCAGAACCACCATTTATAAATAGAGGCCAAGGCCTTTCCTTGCCACTTCATGTGGTGAAACTGGCATATTGCCAATTTTATGTCTTTCTGAAGCTAACTTTCCTCTTGATGTTTTCTGCTTTACCACTGTAAATGATTGGTTCTTGATTTCAGATGCTTTGACGTAAGCCCTGTATACCTTTGGACATCAGCTTTAGTAGATGATATAGATGGACTAGTATCATCATGACGGACAGACCACCTGCACAGTCACAAATATGTGGACGATAAACTGCGGCAGTGTCACCGTACAATAATGGTGCAGCCAAGTTGCTAACGCACACACACAAAGAAAGCACTTTTTTTTTTACCCTGGGGAAAAGCACTCCTAATTGACAGAGCACCCCCACCCTGGACAACACAGCACCCCTTTATGGACTGCAGCCCAAGCCTGATGGACAGGACAAAAACACAGCAGCAGCCACAGTTAATTGACAAGACAAGTGATACAGCAGCTATAGCACCCACTGAAGGAAGCCCCCTTTATATACTGCAGCCTAAGCCCCTTTATGGACAACACAGCAGTAGCCTTCAGGCCAAGACCCTAACTGGACACTCACACTGAATGACTGACAGTGACTATGTCTGCTAGTTTCTCTCTCTACAGCCAGAGTGAAAATGGTGCCGATTGCAGGGACCTTTATATAATCCAAAACCCGTGAGAATACAACAGCAGGATGACATTTTGCCTCGTTTTGAGATCTGAGTCACGCAGGAAACCTCGAGCCTAGCTCGGTTCTCATCTCAGATCTGGAGGTTCGAAAGGGTCCGGTTCTCAGAGAACCAGACCCGCTCATATTCTTTTCCCAGTCTGTTCGTGTCAAAGTACAAGTTTTATTTAAAGACACATCTCCACTTTTATGTGCAGAGTGACATGGAGTAAGTACAATGACAAGTCAAGTAGATTTCTGGGCTTTACAACTTATTTCAGAGTATCTTACACACATAATTACTGAATTATTTACAGATAGAGTTATTACATTGGATGATGTAAACAAAAGGGCTGGGACAATATACAATATTTTATGGAACAGGGTTGGCTTATTAAAGAATAAGTAATTAAAAAAGATGACGAGTCTGTGATCTTTGAGCACTAAACATGGATCCTGGTGACATTAAGTGACTTGGTGAGAGTGACATCCAGCAGATAACATGATGTTGGTTCTTCTCTTAATAAGAATCTGGGCTGATGTTTACCATGTTCCAGACTGAGTGGCACCATCAGTCACGTAGTCCATGAAAATGTTTCTTTATATTAGGGATGAGCGGTTTGGATTTATGAAATCCGAACCCCCCACTGAGTCCCCCCGATCTGAGCCGGGCACCGAGTCCGGCTCGGGTTTTTCCGCCTGACTCGGAACGGAAATGGAGGCAAAACATCATCATCCTGCCTTCCGGATCTTGCAGGTTTTGGATACCATAAAAGGTCCCCGCATCGGCGCCATTTCTCACTCCGGATGTGGACAGTGAAGAGGGAGGGTGGGAGTTAGGGCTGGCTGGGTTGTGTTGTGCTGTGCTGCTGTTGTCCATAAGGGCTGTGTCCACTCCTCCAAAGTCCATAGGGGCTGGCTGGGCTGTGTTGTGCTGCTGTTGTCCATAGGGGCTGGCTGGGCTGTGTTGTGCAATTAGTTGTCCATAGGGGCTGATTCCACTCCAAAAGTCTATAGGGGCTGGCTGGGCTGTGTTGTTTATTGTCCCATAAAGGCTGTAGTCCTAAAGGGGTGCTGTAGTGTTGTCCAGGGGGTGATCTGTCCAACAGGGGTGCTCCCCCAAGTGCAAAAAAAATTGATTTCTGTGTTTGTGAATTGTGTGCACTGTAGCTGCACGTGCATCAACAAAGGAGCAGCACCAAGCGTGCGCCTGTGTCATAAGTCTGTTAAAGGGTGGTGTAACCTCCAAAGTGCACTCCAAAAAAAATAAAAAATTCTTCTTTGTGTTTTGAATTTGTCTGCACTGTAGCCACATGTCCATCAACAAAGGAGCAGCGCCAAGTGTGCGCCTGTGTTATAAGTCTGTTAAAGGGTGCTGTAACCCCCAAAGTGCACTCCAAATAAAATAAAAAGTTCTTCTTTTCTGTGTTGTGAATTGTGTGCGCTGTAGCGGCACGTGCATCAACAAAGGAGCAGCGGCAAGCGCGCGCCTGTGTCATAAGTCTGTTAAAGAGTGGTGTAACCCCCAAAGTGCGCTCCACAAAAAATAAACAATTCTTTTTTTCTGTGTTTGTGTGTGAAATGTATGCGCAGTAGCCACACGTGCATTAACAAAGGAGCAGCGCCAAGCGTGCGTCTGTGTCATAAGTAAAGGGCCGGCTAGCTCATCTGTTAAAGGGTGGTATAACCCCCAAAGTGTGCTCCACAAAAAATAAACAATTCTTTTTTTCTGTGTTTGTTTGTGAAATGTATGCGCAGTAGCCGCACATACATCAACAAAGGAGCAGCACCAAGCGTGCGCCTGTGTCATAAGTCTTTTAAAGTGTGGTGTAACCCCCAAAGTGCACTTCAAAAAAAAAATTCTTCATTTCTGTGTTGTGAATTGTGTGCGCAGTAGACGCACCTGCATCAAGAAAGGAGCAGCGCCAAGCGTGCGCCTGTGTCATAAGTAAAAGGCCAGCTGGCTTGACTGAGTGTACTTTGTGGTGTAACCCCCAAAGTGCACTCCAAAAAAATTTAAATTTCTTCTTCTCTATGTTTGTGTGCACCTTAGCTGCATGTATATATTAATATAACATAAATGGAGGACAAAACTTTGTCCAATAAAAATAGAATAGGGAAAGATCAAGAACCACTTCCTCCTAGTGCTGAAGCTGCTGCCACTAGTCATTACATAGACGATAAAATGCCATCAACGTCGTCTGCCAAGGCCGATGCCCAATGTCATAGTAGAGGGCATATAAAATCCCAAATGACAAAGTTCAGGAAAATGACCTTAAAAAATTAATTTAAATCTTTTGAGGAGAAACGTAAACTTGCCAATATGCCATTTACGACACGGAGTGGCAATGAACGGCTGTCTTTCCCTATGTTCATGACTAGTGGTTCAGCTTCACATGATGATGGAAGCCCTCCTCCCTCTACAAAAATCAAATGAGTTAAGCTGGCAAAAGCACAGCAAAGAACTGTGCATTCTAAGAAGATATCACAAATCCCCAAGGAGAGTCCAAGTGTGGTGGTGGTTGCAATGCCTGACCTTCCCAACACTGGATGGGAAGAGGTGGCTCTTTCCACCATTTGCACGCCCTCTGCAAGTGCTGGAAGGAGCACCCACAGTCCACTTGCTGATATGCAAATTGAAGATGTCACTCTTGAAGTACAACAGAATGAGGATACTGGTGTAGCTGGCGCTGAGGAGGAAGTTGGCGAGGAGGATGCTGATGGTGATGTGGGTTGTTTAAATCAGGCTCCGGGGGAGACAGTTGTTGTCCGTGGGATGAAAAAGCCCATCACGGTCATGCCTGGGCAGAAGTCCAAACATTCCTGTGGAAACAATTGATATATACACAAAAAGAAATACAGGTGCTTGGCCAAGCTTATGGGTCTAACCACCACATCCGGGTAACCTCTGTTGGGTAGGTCCCTAACATGCTAGGGTTCAAAGCCAGAGTGCAGGACACACCCAAACTAGCCCAGCTAAGCCACCCCAAGACACCGCTTTAATAAGAAAGGTGAAGTGTAAAAGAAATAGTTAAGAGCAGCCGCAGCTGCATGTAAATATAATATATAATGGGCTTTTCAATATCATGGACAACAACTGTTTTATCCACTGGTGCCTAATTTACACAAACAACATCCTCATCAACAACATCCTCATCAACAACATCCTCATCATCAACATCCTTATTAGCATCAGCTACACAAATATCCTGCTCATCCTGGTTGCACTTCTACAGAAGCATCCTCAATTTCTATGTCAGCATGTTCACTTGTGCTTACATTATCATAAGAGCCAGAACCACCATTTATAAATAGAGGCCAAGGCCTTTCCTTGCCACTTCATGTGGCGAAACTGGCATATTGCCAATTTTATGTCTTTCTGAAGCTAACTTTCCTCTTGATGTTTTCTGCTTTACCACTGTAAAAGATTGGTTCTTGATTTCAGATGCTTTGACGTAAGCCCTGTATACCTTTGGACATCAGCTTTAGTAGATGATGTAGATGGACTAGTATCATCATGACTGGTGGCACTGGCAGCAGCTACAACACTAGTATGTGGTTCCTGCACTCTTCTCAAGCCTCAACTCATAATTTTCTATATCAACAAATATGAATGAAGTGGGGTACAGCACACACATCAATTTGTACCAATTTTAAATGTTACACTATGGTATCAATGACCTACAGTGTCACAAGATTTTTTATGAAAAAGAAAAGAATAACACTGCGCTGCCACTTAGTGTCACAATATTTTTTATGAATAAGAATAACACTGCGCTAACACTTATTGTCACAAGATTAATTATTTATGAATAAGAACACACTGTGCTACCACTTAGTGTCACAAGATTAATTATATATGAATAAGAATAACACACTGTTCTGCCACTTACAGTGATGTCATTGTGTTTTATATAATGTACATTATTTAGCACTTTGTTATGGTCTTGTAGTCGCCATGTAGACATTTATTCACAATTGAGGAATGAAGTGAAAAATGGAATATTAGACTGTGCTACCGCTTACAGTGTCCCAAGATTAATTATTTATGAATAAGAATAACACACTGCGCTGCCATTTACAGTGTCCCAAGATTAATTATTTATGAATAAGAATAACACACTGTGCTACAACTTATAGTATCACAATACGTGGACGATAAACTGCGATCTGGCCAGCAGTGTCACCAAACAATAATAGCGCAGCTAAGTTACTAACACACACATACAAAAAAAATCTTTTAATTTTTGTGGATTGATATTGATATTATTAATTTAATTTCCCTTTTATTCTTTTTACACTGGGAAAGAGCACCTCTGAATGAGGCAGCAGCCCCTTGATGCACAACACAGACAGCACCCCTGCCGAGTGCGGACAGACCACCTGCACAGTCACAAATACGTGGACGATAAACTGCGGCAGTGTCACCGTACAATAATGGTGCAGCCAAGTTGCTAACGCACACACACAAAGAAAGCACTTTTTTTTTTACACTGGGGAAAAGCACTCCTAATTGACAGAGCACCCCCACCCTGGACAACACAGCACCCCTTTATGGACTGCAGCCCAAGCCTGATGGACAGGACAAAAACACAGCAGCAGCCACAGTTAATTGACAAGACAAGTGATACAGCAGCTATAGCACCCACTGAAGGAAGCCCCCTTTATATACTGCAGCCTAAGCCCCTTTATGGACAACACAGCAGTAGCCTTCAGGCCAAGACCCTAACTGGACACTCACACTGAATGACTGACAGTGACTGACTATGTCTGCTAGTTTCTCTCTCTACAGCCAGAGTGAAAATGGTGCCGATTGCAGGGACCTTTATATAATCCAAAACCCATGAGAATACAACAGCAGGATGACATTTTGCCTCGTTTTGAGATCTGAGTCACGCAGGAAACCTCGAGCCTAGCTCGGTTCTCATCTCAGATCTGGAGGTTCGAAAGGGTTCGGTTCTCAGAGAACCAGACCAGCTCATATTCTTTTCCCAGTCTGTTCGTGTCAAAGTACAAGTTTTATTTAAAGACACATCTCCACTTTTATGTGCAGAGTGACATGGAGTAAGTACAATGACAAGTCAAGTAGATTTCTGGGCTTTACAACTTATTTCAGAGTATCTTATACACATAATTACTGAATTATTTACAGATAGAGTTATTACATTGGATGATGTAAACAAAAGGGCTGGGACAATATACAATATTTTATGGAACAGGGTTGGCTTATTAAAGAATAAGTAATTAAAAAAGATGACGAGTCTGTGATCTTTGAGCACTAAACATGGATCCTGGTGACATTAAGTGACTTGGTGAGAGTGACATCCAGCAGATAACATGATGTTGGTTCTTCTCTTAATAAGAATCTGGGCTGATGTTTACCATGTTCCAGACTGAGTGGCACCATCAGTCACGTAGTCCATGAAAATGTTTCTTTATATTAGGGATGAGCGGTTTGGATTTATGAAATCCGAACCCCCCACTGAGTCCCCCCGATCCGAGCCGGGCACCGAGTCCGGCTCGGGTTTTCCCGCCTGACTCAGAACTGAAATCGAGGCAAAACATCATCATCCTGCCTTCCGGATCATGCGGGTTTTGGATACCATAAAAGGTCCCCGCATCGGCGCCATTTCTCACTCCGGATGTGGACAATGAAGAGGGAGGGTGGGAGTTAGGGCTGAGTTGTGTTGTGCTGTGCTGCTGTTGTCCATAAGGGTTGTGTCCACTGCTCCAAAGTCCATAGGGGCTGGCTGGGCTGTGTTGTGCTGCTGTTGTCCATAGGGGCTGGCTGGGCTGTGTTGTGCAATTAGTTGTCCATAGGGGCTGATTCCACTCCAAAAGTCTATAGGGGCTGGCTGGGCTGTGTTGTTTAGTGTCCCATAAAGGCTGTAGTCCTAAAGGGGTGCTGTAGTGTTGTCCAGGGGGTGATCTGTCCAACAGGGGTGCTCCCCCCAAGTGCAAAAAAACATTTATTTCTGTGTTTGTGAACTGTGTGCACTGTAGCTGCACGTGCATCAACAAAGGAGCAGCACCAAGCGTGCGCCTGTCTCATAAGTCTGTTAAAGGGTGGTGTAACCTCCAAAGTACACTCCAAAAAAAATAAAAAATTCTTCTTTGTGTTTTGAATTTGTCTGCACTGTAGCCACAAGTCCATCAACAAAGGAGCAGCGCCAAGTGTGCGCCTGTGTTATAAGTCTGTTAAAGAGTGGTGTAACCCCCAAAGTGCACTCCAAAAAAAATAAAAAATTATTTTTTTCTGTGTTTGTGTGTGAAATGTATGTGCAGTAGCCGCACGTGCATTAACAAAGGAGCAGCGCCAAGCATGCATCTGTGTCATAAGTAAAGGGCCGGCTAGCTCATCTGTTAAAGGGTGGTGTAACCCCCAAAGTGTGCTCCACAAAAAATAAACAAATCTTTTTTTCTGTGTTTGTTTGTGAAATGTATGCACAGTAGCCACACGTACATCAACAAAGGAGCAGCACCAAGCGTGCGCCTGTGTCATAAGTCTGTTAAAGGGTGGTGTAAGCCCCAAAGTGCACTTCAAAAAAAAAATTCTTCTTTTCTGTGTTGTGAATTGTGTGCGCAGTAGCCGCACCTGCATCAAGAAAGGAGCAGCGCCATGCGTGCGCCTGTGTCATAAGTAAAAGGCCGGCTGGCTTGACTGAGTGTACTTTGTGGTGTAACCCCCAAAGTGCACTCCAAAAAAATTTAAATTTCTTCTTCTCTATGTTTGTGTGCACCTTAGCTGCATGTATATATTAATATAACATAAATGGAGGACAAAACTTTGTCCAATAAAAATAGAATAGGGAAAGATCAAGAACCAATTCCTCCTAGTGCTGAAGCTGCTGCCACTAGTCATCACATAGACGATAAAATGCCATCAACGTCGTCTGCCAAGGCCGATGCCCAATGTCATAGTAGAGGGCATATAAAATCCCAAATGACAAAGTTCAGGAAAATGACCTTAAAAAATAAATTTAAATCTTTTGAGGAGAAACGTAAACTTGCCAATATGCCATTTACGACACGGAGCGGCAATGAACGGCTGTCTTTCCCTATGTTCATGACTAGTGGTTCAGCTTCACATGATGATGGAAGCCATCCTCCCGCTACAAAAATCAAATGAGTTAAGCTGGCAAAAGCACAGCGAAGAACTGTGCATTCTAAGAAGATATCACAAATCCCCAAGGAGAGTCCAAGTGTGGTGGCGGTTGCAATGCCTGACCTTCCCAACACTGGACGGGAAGAGGTGGCTCTTTCCACCATTTGCACGCCCTCTGCAAGTGCTGGAAGGAGCACCCACAGTCCACTTGCTGATATGCAAATTGAAGATGTCACTCTTGAAGTACAACAGAATGAGGATACTGGTGTAGCTGGAGCTGAGGAGGAAGTTGGTGAGGAGGATGCTGATGGTGATGTGGGTTGTTTAAATCAGGCTCCGGGGGAGACAGTTGTTGTCCGTGGGATGAAAAAGCCCATCACGGTCATGCCTGGGCAGAAGACCAAACATTCCACCTCTTTGGTCTGGCAATATTTCTATCCAAATGCGGACAACAACTGTCTTGCCATATGTAGCATATGTAAAGGTGAAATAAGTAGGGGTAGGGACATTAACCACCTAGGAACATCCTCCCTTATACGTCACCTGCAGCGCATTCATAAAAAGTTACTGTCAAGTTCAGAAACTTTGGCTAAGACCGTAAGTAGTCCTGGGACACCTAAACCCCTTTGTCCTGTTGTATCCAAGTGCCTGCAAACCACACTGTCAACTCCCTCCTTGTCAATTTCCTCCTTAGTCAGGATCGGATGTAGTCCTGCAGCCCATGTCACTGGCATGACTGGCTCTCCTATCCGGGATTCCTCTGGAGGATCCTGCATTGCTATGTCTACTGCTGTGGCTGCTGCTGTTGCTAATGGGAGTCAATCATCATTCCAGAGAGGAAGTAGGAACACCACTACTTTACTAAACAATTGACCCTCCCACAGTCCTTAGTGAGGATGATGAAGTATGACAGCAGTCATCCTGAAGCAAAATGGATAACTGAGGCCTTGACTGCTATGTGCATCCAGTATCCGCCATTAGTGCAGTGGGATTTAGACAATTGATGGAGGTAGTGTGTCCCTGGTACCAAATCCCATCTAGATTCCACTTCACTAGGCAGGCGATACCAAGACTGTACAGAAACATCAGGAAAAATGTCCTCAGTGTCCTAAAAAATGCGGTTGTACCCAATGTCCACTAAATCACGGAAATGTGGACAAGTGGAACAGGGCAGACTAAGGACTATATGACTGTGACAGCCCACTGGGTAGATGTATCACCTTACGCAGCAACAACAGCAGCATCACCAGTAGCAGTATCTCAGAAATGCCAGGTTGTTCCAAGGCAGGCTACGCTGTGTATCACCAGTTTCAGTAAGAGGCACAACCTCTTAAAGAAACTGAGGGAAATCATTGGCCAGTGGCTTACCCCACATAGACTCTCCTGGGAATTGTGATATCTGACAATGCCACCAATGTTTTGTGGGCATTACATCTGTGCAAATTCCAGCACGTCCCATGTTTTGCTCACACAATAAATTTGGTGGTACAGAATTTTCTGAAAAACGACATGGGCGTGCAGGAGACAATTTCTGGCCACTTTCACCATTCAGCGACTGCATACTGAAGACTGGAGTGCCAGCAAACACTCTTGAACCTGACCCGCCATCACCTGAAGCAAGAGGTTGTGACGCGGTGGAACTCAACCCTCTCATATGCTTCAGAGGATGGAGGAGCAGCAAAAGGCCATTCAAGCCTATAGATCCACCTATGACATAGGCAAAGGAGGGGGTATGCACCTGACTCAAAGCGCAGTGGAGAATGATTTCCTTGTTGTGCAAGGTTCTCCAGCCCTTCGACCTTGCCACACGTGAAGTCAGTTCAGACACTGCCAGCTTGAGTCAGGTCACTCCTCTCATCAGGCTTTTGCAGAAGCAACTGGAGAAAGTGAAGGAGCAGCTAAGACGGAACAATTCTGCTCGGCATGTGGGACTTGTGGATGAAGCCCTTCATTCGCTTTGCCAGGATTCCAGGGGGGTCAATCTGTTGAAATCAGACCACTACTTTTGTCCACCATGCTCAATCCTAGGTGTAAAGCCTACATGGTGTCTCCCTTTCCGGCCGACACAAGCCTGCAGAGGTGCAAAGACCTGCTGGTAAAAACACTGTCAGTTGAAGCGGAACATGACCCGTTAATAGCTCCTTCTTCATTTTCTCCGGCAACTGGGGCTGCCAGGAAACAACTTAGGTATCCTAAGCAACCCACTGGCGGTGATGCAGGGCAGGCAGGACCAAGTTTGGACATCTGGTCTGGACTGAAGGACCTGGCAAAAATTTCTGACATGTCTACTGTCACTGCATATAATACTGTCACCATTGACAGAATGGTGGAGAATTACATTGGTGACAGCATCCAAGTAGGCATGTCAGACAGTCCATACCTGTACTGGCAGGAAAAAGAGGCAATTTGGGGGCCCCTGTAAAAACTGGCTCTATTTTACCTGAGTTGCCCCCCCTCCAGTGTGTACTCCGAAAGAGTGTTTAGTGCAGCCGGGAACCTCGTCAGCGAAAGGCGTAGGAGGCTGCTGCCACAAAATGTGGAGATGATGTTCATCAAAGTGAATTATCAACTCTTCCAGGGAGACCAGCCTCCAGAACGTACAGAGGGACCTGTTTTGGTGGATTCCAGCGGGGACAAATTAATACTGTGAGGATGAGGATGTACACAACACTGAAGAGAGGAATCGGTGGATGAGGAGGATGAGGACGACAACTTGCCTCCGTAGAGCCAGTTTGTGTAGGGACAGATTAATTGCCAGCTTGCTTTGTGGGGGCCCAAACGAACCAATCATTTCAGCCACAGTCGTGTGGCAGACCCTGGTGCTGAAATGATTGGTTTGTTAAAGTGTGCATATCCTGTTTATACAACATAAGGGTGGGTAGGAGGGCCCAAGGACAATTCCATTTTGCACCTCTTTTTTTTCTTTGCATTATGTACTGTTTGGGGCCTAGTTTTTCAAACTGCCATCCTGTCTGCCACTGCAGTGTCACTCCTAGATGGGCCACGTGTTTGTGCCACCCACTTGTGTAGCTTAGCATAGTCATCCAGCTACCTCGGTGCAACCTTTTGGCCTAAAAACAATATTTTGAGGTATGAGGTGTCCAGAATAGACTGGAAATTAGTGGAAATTAATGTTATTGAGGTTAATAATAGCATAGGAGTAGAAAAACCCACAAATTCTGTGATTTTAGCTGTTTTTATGCTTATTTAAAAAAAAAAAAATACAGTTCCAAAACACAAAACCCAGAACCCAAAACACGGAAGGCTGGTTTTGGCAAAATCAATCCAGATCCAAAACACGAAGAGAGATCCATATCCAAAACCAAAACACAAAAAGTGGCCGGTGCACACCCCTACTTTATATCTATTTTTCCCATCATCCATCAGTCTCTGCAAAAGCTTTAGACAAATCTAATAGAATAAAACCTTAATTCCTTTATTCAGATAATATAGACTCCATTTTCATTTTGACAGAAGTGTGCAGTGTTCCCCCTATACACAGACACTTTAGTGTACAACCGCTCATGGATACAGCACAGCCTGAGCCAATACGGCAGAGTACAGTGCAGCAAACAGCAGTGTGCATCACAGTGAAATCCCTGCCACGGTTCCTTATATAAAATCCAAGTCCCATGGGAATCTAATGCTGGGGGGATGACATTGGGCCACAAAGTGGGATCCAAGTCTGACGGGAACACCTGCCAGACTTGGACCGCTCATCTCTAATAGATATGTATAAGTGATGAGAAATAAGAAAAAAATGTCAGAGATAAACAGGACTATACCAACAACAAAGTAAAAAAGTGATCAAGATTTGTTCCAAAAATAGGGACCATAGCCAAAATAACAAAAAGTTAAGGTATAATCAAAAAACGTGGACCAGTAATAAAACATAATCCAAAATACAATCTGCAAACTATATATCTCCCAAGAAGGATACGGTTACTTTTGGGAATCGTTACTCAGTTCTTAATAGATTTAACTCAGAAAGTGAAACTGATTTTTCAACCCCAACTCCAATAAGATCCTACAGGGATATAAATCAGAGAGTGGGAATCAGGGAAAATGCAAGAGTGGCTTCACCTTTAAAAAGGGGATTGGGAAAAAATGAGGAAAACAGAGATGGAGAAATAAACATAAAAAGAAGGAATCTCCGGTAGCCCCAAACCCTACTGTGAAGGGTATATTTAAGCTTTCCTCACTTCCCCTATCCCAACTAGAAATTTCATTACTAAGCAAAGGCTTCACATTTGCCCCTTTGCAGAAACCTAATAGATTTGCAATGTTTATAGACTTAAACAAATTTGTGAGGTTAACCCTGAAGAGGCACTTTGCCAAGAAGGAGACTGCTATTCTAGCTAGTTATCATGAGCAGTTAAAATAAGGACTTAAACCACCCTCAACATATTACCCTCTTGAATCAAAAAGCCACCACATTAGCCTTGTTTACGACCTAGTTAAAAAAGACCTAATAGATAATAATGACATTAAAATTAAGAAAAATAATCTTAATAATGCTGAAAAACATGCTCTTATAGTTTTAAATCCCGATGTAGTGTTGAAAACTGCAGATAAAGGGGGAGGGCTCATTATACAAGACAGAACTGATTATATAAAAGAAGACATGAGACTCCTTAGTGATGCTGAATCCTACATGCCACAACCCAAAGACCCCTCAGAGGACTTCATTATGGAACTTAGGATCTTACTAGTTCAAAGATTGCATTTCAACATCATCAGTAAAAATGAGTATCAGTTCCTTCTTAATATAAATCCTATCATCCCAGTGTTTTATCACCTACCCAAGATCCATAAGAGTCTTGAGAATCCACCTGGCAGGCCCATAATAGTGGGTATAGACTCCCTAACCTCTACATTGTCCAAATATGTAGACATTTTCTTGAATACCCATGTGAAAAAATGGCCATACTATTTACAAGACACTACAAGTGTCCTAACTTTGATACAGGATATTAAATGGAAGAGCAGTTAACTATGGGTAACAATAGAACTACAATCCCTTTCTACATCAATAATTCATGAGAAAGGGATAGAGGCATGTAATGAAGCATTTAGAGAAGGGTCTAACCTTATAGAACCTCATAAAGATTTTATATGTAATTTAATCAGATTTATTTTAACCCATAATTATTTTACATTTCTGGACCAGTTTTACCTTCAAATATGTGGTACAGCTATGGGTACGTAATTTACACCAAGCTATGTGAATATTTTAATGGGCCACTGGGAAAAAAACTACATTTACTCCAATAATCCTTTCTCAACTAGTATCAAGTTGTACAAATGTTACATAGATGATATTATTATAATCTGGGATGGTGATCATGGGAAAGCATTGGGAAATTTATGGATTTTATTAATACGAATAATTTTAATTTGAAATTTACTTTTAACATCAGTGACTCCCAAGTGGAATATCTAGACTTGTTTTTTTTTATTAGAGGGTGAAAAAGTCATGAAAAAACATTTTATTAAAAAAGTGGACACCAATAGCTTTTTACACTATAAGAGCGGACAAATATGGGACACTGGAAGAACAATATTCCCTATTTGCGATTTTATATAAATAAAAGGAACTGTTCTAATCCAGAAACATACTCAGTTCTAGTATATGCGAATAGATTTCGGGAAAGGGAATACCCAGAAGAAATTTTCTCAAAAGCTTTAAGTAGGAGTGATAATCTGAATCACCAAGATACACTTAAATACAAGAACAAAAGACAACAAGTTAGAGAATTGCACTACCTTTGTAACCTGATACAATTGAGGGGAAAAAAATATTAAACATGCCCTTTCTAAACATTGGGATATCCTAAGAATGGATCCCATTCTGAATGGACTTCTCCCACAAAAAACAGACATAATTTTTGGAAATCAAGAAATTTGAAGGAGATGTTAGCCCCTAGCAAACTGGAAACATAGAAAAACAGTGAATGTAGTGGTTCTTTGGTGAAATGCATGGGCTCCTATAAATGTGGGAGATGTAAAGTGTGCAGATTAATACATTCTAACAGAAAAACCTTTGATAATTTGGGCCATTCCATAGAGTTCAAATTGAAACACTTCATCAATTGTAATACCACTTCAGAGACTTATTTGATAGTCTGTAGCTGTGGGTTAAAATATATAGGTAAACCAAAAAGACAACTTAGATTAAGAATACAAGAACACAAATGAAATATCAAAAACAAAGTAGAGAGTCACCCACTCTCAAGATACTTCTCTACCCACCATGATTCAATGGTGGAGGATCTTACTTTCAAGGGCATTGAACACGTCCAATTAGGATCTAGAGGAGGGGACCTTATGAAACAATTGTCCTGCAGAGAAATGTAATGGATATTCAAGCTCAATAGGATTTTCTCGCTAGGTCAAAATGATAGTTATGAGATTGCCCCCTTTCTGTAAGTACAAAAGTGAATACCACCATCTTTTGCCCTTATACATAACAGAATGCTTTGAATGAAGGTTGTTTTTCTATGCATGTTACTGATTTTATTAACTAGGATGTGTAAATCATCATTTATTATCATCACTTTTTTATCTAATTATAATTAGGTATTATTGAATATAGTATTGTGAGGTCTCAGAATAAATAAATCAGTCAATTTGTAGGCTTTATCTAATGGATGTAGTCAGTTCAATTACATATTAAGAATCCATTGAAATATTTTAAAATATTTTTTATATATTATTATGTTTTTTTATATACTATTTTTATACACTATATTTTATAGACTATTTTCTTATATACTATTTTTTGTCTATAATTTTTTATTGATGGAATTGTGCGGCTATTCTTCATTTTATATGTTTTAATGAGGTATTGATTAACCTCTATATATATTAATGCACGTATACGTTCAATAACAAGTTAAAAGGAAACATACACGGCTTGCCTAATATTTATTATGGTAATTCTATTCTGATAATTTTATTGTAATTTAAAAATCAAATGATAATCTAAATCATAAGGTTTTATGTATTTATTATGCCTATGTAATATATATGAATGGTATCACTTGGTCCTATTTGTGATATAACATAATCTCTTAAAAATATATTTGCCTTTCACAAAATGGTGGCGCCCACTAAGACTTCAACAAAATGGAGTCCGCTGTCACCAGTACTGCATTGTCCTAGTGGTTAATATAACCCACATAAAGAGAGGAAGGGTGCATATCAAATGATGTATTTCCACCCTTATAAACATTTACTCATTCCCTTTTCCCCATCCACGTGTATGGACTTTTCCTCTGGCACGTACCACAGACTTACAGTTTCCAGCTCACCACATCCGGTTTCTGGCCTGTGGTGTAGACGCACTTCAGGTTGGTGCCAAATGGCCATTAAGCAGGGCCATTATGACATTAATAGAATAGGGTATAAAATGGCTCATTTAGGTACTGATTATACTACCCATGAGGAAGCCATAAAATTGCAAAACACATTGCTTGAACCTCCTCCATACAGAACCTTGCTCATTTGATGCTGTTTGTGGCACCACTGTGACCAGAACTCTACAAAACAAGCTAAGAACCTTGTACGTTGTTTCCGGTTGATTTGTGTGCAAAAATAAATATTTGTGTTTGAGAAAAACATATTGCACTATGGAAACTTTTTATGTCATATGCTGATGTTAAGCGGTACAGAGGATATAGAAGTTTTACCCTGGGATATCGTCCAAATGGGAATTAAAGACTTTTACAGATACGCTTGACTATATTAAGAAATTTGGTATGCATATTTCAAATAAGTGTGCAGAAATAATACTTTTAATTACTACACTATTAGGCCATCGCTCTCTCCATTATTAAAAAACAGTATATATATATATATATATATATATATATATACACACTCACAGTGTATGTAATAGATATACCACTCTTGAATGGTACCTGTACATGCATGCCTTGGTGTGCATTCAACCAGGTGTGTGTATACCAGAGCACAACCGCACACCCAAGAGTGTTAGGTCTACCTTATAAAATGGCTCCTGTTGTTACAAAATAGTTGGAGATAATGTAGGGTGAAAAAGATACAGAATAGGAGATATAAATAGTTCAGAATAGGTTGCTTAATTTGAATTATTTTTAATGAATAAACATTTAATTGGATAAAAGTTTAAGTGAATAAAACAGGTATGTATTTCGAATTAAACAGGAAAGAAATATGCCTGCGCTCTGTTTTATCCAGATCGTACATGGTACCAGTAACGTGGCAGTAATAATGCCATATAAGAGTATGTATAAAAAACAGAAAGACATTTGCTATCAGTGCTAACAATAAAATACTGCAAATCTGTTTGTGCCTAGCAAATAAAAGCAATAGGAATTTGTTCATATTTTGATCAAAACATTTAAGCTTGCAGCCTGTCATCAAGGGACCCCAATTCTCTGCAAGTCCTAGAGGTATATTTACTAAAGTGAGAGTTTTAGAAGTGGAGATGTTGCCCATAGCAACCAATCAGATTCTAGTTATTATCTTCTAGAAGGTGCTAGTTAAATGTTAAGTAGAATCTGATTCGTTGCTATGGAGAACACAGCGGCGTTTTTATAATGGGTGCAAGGTGTGCAGTGCACACGGGCTCCTGGGTCCAGGGGGGCCCACACATCGCACACCCTACTTCCAATTAACTATACTTACCTCTCTATCGGCCCGGCACTGACTGTAGAAATCATTGGGAAAATGGCCATCACAGCCATTTCCACGGTTATTCGCACACGCGCAAAAGAAATGTATCGGGAAAGCGGCACCGCCGCCATGTTCCTGGAAACCGGCAAATGCACAGTAGACTCTGGCAGAATGCCAGAGTCTACTACACTGCTGGAGAGGAGGGGGCCCAATCGTAGTCTGCACATGCCCCCCTCCTCTCCTAAAGCACCTCTGAGACATCTCCATTTCTAAAAACTCTCACTTTAGTAAATATACCCCCTAGAGTAGGATATATGCCCAAAACACCATTAAATCACAGCTACTGTAGTTGTACTCACATCTCAGGTACAGAGGGTAACATGTATACAAGAACTGGCCACATATGTTGTGTAGTGCTATCATGACTGCTTCCAAATCAAGGGTATAAAAGGCCTAGCTGAGTGTGGCTCACTAGCCAGCCCTTTTATAGATGTGGAGCAGTTTGCAGTGTAAACTGGACCTGAAGGCAGCTTGTTTGATCTGCACGTATAGTGTTTGTGAACAAAAAATTTACATGACATAAATTATACACCTTATTTTAAGTGAAAGGAAAACAATACCTATAAAACTAAGTAAGCAGCTAAAATTGTAGAATTTGTATACCAACAGCAACCACTATATCCCAAAGCTACATGATGCTGTTCCAGTTTAGTTTATCATTTAGCCCTTCAGGTGCTATGGAATTTAATTTAAATATCCACTTAGACTCCTTAATCAGTACTGATATAGCACTGTCGCTCCTATTCAAGGATTCTGGAACATGATATCATAAAACATTTGACAGTAACCAAACTATGTCCTGCATATTTAAAATGATGTGCCACTGGTTGATCTGGCTCTCTACCTTGAACAGCAAACCTAATCGCTGATCTGCACAATATTACAGTATATGCTCACGTAATTTGTGTGTAGTCAGACCCACATAGTACAAGCCACATGGGCAGACTATAATATACACTACATGGGTGGTATTGCAAGTCAGAACAAATTTAATATCATATTTCCTATTGCTATTTAGATGCCTAAACAATTTACGGTATGTAGTTAGAATACCGATGCACGGGAAGCCATCTGATGGAATCCTGGTGTCGAAATCCTTAGTACTAAAAATAGGCATCTAGATACCGATGCCTATCTTTAGCTCGACAACGGAATACCGACAGATGGCTTCCTGAATGAAGGTAAGCAGGGACAGGGTTAACGTTAGCTGTGGGGTGGGAGGGTTAGGTTTAGGCACCCCCCTGGGGAGGGTTAGGATTAGGCTAGGGGAAAGGAGGGTTAGGCACCACCGGGGGAAAGTTAGGAATAGGCACCCCAGGAGGGTTAGGTTTAGGGTGTGGGAAGGGGGGGTTAGTTTTATGCCCCCGGGTGGGACTTAGGGTAAGGCACCACCCCAGGAGTTTTAGGGTTAGGCACACCTAAGGGAGGGTTAGGGTTATGGGGGGGAGAAGAGTAGGGTTAGTATACTTACCTGCCCTGTCAGGATTCTGGTATTTCGAGCTTCGGCTTTTCACCGGGATTTCATACACAGCCCACAATTTACATGCTATACTACATCTACAAGTTATGCAGTTGTTACACTTGTAACAGCCTGAGGGTTTTCTGTGTACATTGGACATTTGAGGAATACCCTTACCTGTGATATCCGTATGTACCAGACTATCCCTAAGATTACTACTCCTCTTGAATGCCACCATTAGGCGTACTTTTTGAACACTGGGAGGTCCATATTCGAGGAGACTACTGTATATGCCACAAAACCTGTGTGGCTTGTCATATAATGGGACTAGTTACAGTATAATCACTGCACAATGGGATCATCTATTTTGCATCTTCTAAGCAGGGTTCCAAAAGATCTTGTCTAGACTTCCTTAGAACTTTATCCTTTTGTTCCAACAATGTCTTCTTTTCATATACAGTATCCAAGAATTTCTCGATTATCACATCCAAGTGAAAGGAAATGTGTGACTGTTCGCTGGTTATTCTAGCGATCCTAATCATCTCAGATAAGGGTAATCCTTTTTTTTTTTAAAGCTTGGGGATGATGACTGATGGCAGTGGCAGAACTAGCGGTGGTGCAGGGTCCCATAGCTGCCTGCATCCGACAGCAGTGCTACAACCACCAGCATTGTCCCCTGGGCCCCACAGAATCTAAGTACAGAGCTGCTGCCGATGCCATTGCCACTGGTCGGAAGTTCGGGTCCTGGACGGAAGTTTCATCAATCCAATCGCTAGTCTGTATCGATTCTTTGGTTAGATGGCTGTCCCAATACTCAGATCACAGTGATGTGTACTTTTTGAAACTGGGTTTACCAAGGGTTTTCAGATCCTGGTGTTTGGGCATGTGCCATCGGGTACACCCAAGAATTTGGAATCCATTTATTATCTGCAATTTATCATACTTGAAAAAGTTATGAGAGAGGTCTGTCATGGACACATGTTCGGCCCATTTTCTTCACCTCCTATGGCTGATCTGGTGCTTTCTCCTGTGGGTTTAGTACCCAAGAAAGCTTTGTGGAAATATAGGCTGATTCAGCATATATCCTGCAGGTAAATTAGTTGATGACCCAATGCCTGCTGAATTGTGTCAAGTGGTTTATCAGTCCTTTGACAATGCCTTGGATCTAGTTTATTTGTTTGATATGGGTTCCTTGTGGCTAAGATTGATTTTGAGTCAGACTTTCACCTGTTACCTCTGCATCCAGTTTCATTCAGGTTCATGGGTTTTCATCTGAGTGATGGTTATTTTATAGACAAATGTATGCCTATAGGGTTTTTCATGTCATGTGCCTTTTTTGAGTGATTTAGCAACTTTATCCTTTGGGGTGTGGTAGCTGGTACTGGGGAGTATGGGGTGCTGCACTACTTCTTTGTATCAGTGTGGCGGGTTCTCCTCACCATGCTATCTTTTGTTTTCTGTTTATGTTCTGATTGTGCATGATAAGAGGGAAGGGTCAGTGACTAGCTAATAATTTTTAGGTGGGCAGTTACTGTCTACCACAAGATAAAATCGATAAGCTGAGGTAAGCCATTGCTGCAAGCTTGCATGCAGAGAACTTGCATCTTCGGCAGGCTCAGTCCGGTTTGAGCCTGTTAAACTCTTCCTGTAGGGTCATCTTATATAGGAAGAGTTTTCAGTAGAAAAGTGGAGAGGGCTACAGTTTGTACAGCTGTTTGTTGGCAGAAATTAAACGTGACCTGCTGATCTGGTCTGGTTTTCTTTCCAACTTTAATGGCATATGGTCATCTCCTAAGATGGACAATGAGATATTTCAGATGAGAAGGTGGATCTCTTAGCGCAAAAAACCTCAGCAGCTTAGACACTTTAAAAAGTGGTAATCCCTTTCCCCAGGAATAGAAAACACTATATAAAATTCTTTAAAGTGACACTAGCGCTTAAGGTTAAAAAATATATTTAATGAATATAGAATAAGACAAAATTTCCCACATTGCTTAAGGGAAAATGAATAAAAAACAAATAGCAGCAGAGTATACAGTGAATGTACAGTACACAGGCTTAAAGGATGTGATCCTGCAGACTAGCGCTAGTCTGCAGGATCACATCCTTTAAGCCTGTGAGTGTCTGGACCAGGGTGCTATCCGGATCCCCTGTTTCCCCACCTAAATAGACACTCACCTACGTCACACGGTATGCATTGTATCACATATGGGACTTAAGTTTATGGACTACTTCGTTCCTAACATTCATTGCATAATCTGCTGCTTTATCTACATGTACTGTACATTCACTGTATACTCTGCTGCTATTTGTTTTTTATTCATTTTCCCTTAAGCAATGTGGGAAATTTTGTCTTATTCTATATTCATTAAATATATTTTTTAACCTTAAGTGCTAGTGTCACTTTAAAGAATTTTATATAATGAGATATTTCAGCTTTTTACCAATGCCACTGGGTCCTCTGGTTTGTCACTTACCTGGATGGCTCTTGGTGTTCAGGAGCAACAGGCACAATTGTGGAGGTCACTGTTGGGGATAAACTAGAAACCCCAGCTGCAGACCTTTGACACACATACCTACGAGTAAAAGCCCAACTTGTGGAGCCCTCACCACAGAGGGGTTTGTCAACTAGGAGCACTGAGCAGGTGGGCTAAGGACGGTGGCCTTCCAGTGATGGTAGGTAGCCCTGCAGAGAGTGAGAATTATTTCCTTTTATGTGCTGAGTGGATTAAGGGCCTGATTCATAGATGTACGCTAACCCGTTGGTTAGCGCACATCTCTGATGGTGGGAGGACTGCGCATGTGCAGTAAGTGTACTGTGCACGTGCAGCCCTCCAACTGCTAGTTCACTTGCAAAGCCTCACAGCCGCAGCCTGATTGACCAGCTGCGGCATTTAGGAGGTGGAGTGGGGGAGTTACTGGGCAGCGTTCCCAGAAACGAGAGCGTGTTGCCTCCGTTTTCTAGGAGGGACGAGGCCAGGGTCTGCATGGGTGCACGCAGACTTCCTGGCCTCGCCAGTTGCCAAGAACCGATCAGACTGTGGCAAACTTCAGCTACCACAGCCTGGCCAAAGCGGTTCCACCCTGTGTATGAGCAGCAATTGTAATGTGATCATGCTCGCAGAGAGCATTCACTTGCAAAGAGAGTAAAAGGTAGTCAGCGGTTTGGGTAGTAACGGGAATGGCAAGGCAAACGCAGATGTGTCGGAACCAATTAACCTCTGTTTCAAGGGCATGCATAAATTAGCCATTGTGATCTCCTTTGCAGCATGAGAGCTCTCAGCATGTCAGGAGAGCTGCAGTGTTTGAGGCAGGTCAGACCTAACTTAAAAGCTGCATGACTGCTCGATCTGCGTCAATGTTACTAATGTTTATGCTGTTGTACGTCATCCCTCGCATATATGAGAAGGCAGCAGTGGGCATCTCTATTATCGGTTACATATTTGAAGGCATTAGAATATTTTAGCAATTGCAATCCGTAAAAGATCGAATTTGCAATTGCATTAGCGCAAATCTTGGAATCAGGCCCAAAGACCAGTCAGGAAATTTCTCCTTCTGCAGATGTCAAAGAACTCCTCCTCATCTACTGACAATGTTACAGGGACTTGTCCTCTGCCTTCTCTCATCAATCAATTGTTCTCAGCTCTGCTCCTGACTGGCAGCAGCCCATGATGTGCTTCACCATGGCTGCCATTTTCGGGACTTCCAGACTGGCAGCTTGAAAAGAGGGCTCAGTGTTCACCCCTGAACATGGCACCCAGAGCTGCATCAGCCTCACTCCTCATTTGGCCAAGCCTAGTCTAGCTCCCTCAGTTCATCCCTCTAGCTCAACTGGCCCTCTCTTTTACATACTGTGGTCCTCATGAGGCAGGCACTCTCCCCGCATACACTTACAGTATGTACCAGAACATTCTGGTACTTTTCTTGCTTGCGAGGCTACTCATGCAACTTATACAGGTGCAAAGCTCCCAGGTATATAGTATATAAACATGTTACATCTGTACAGCCATACAGTATATAAATAAAGGTATACCATTCACATATATAAATATATATATATATATGTTTTAGTAAAGGACCAGCACTCATCTAAATTTGCCTGGGTTCCTTCTGTGGTATGTTAACAGAAGTCAATGAAGGCAGCAGCGGCACTCCCAGACTGAAGATTCACAAAGTTGTTTTATGTACTCATATACATGCAAATACAGCCGACGTTTCAGAGCCACCTGTGCTCTTTTATCAAGGCTAGCATGGTAAGTAATACAATCATAGCAAGAAGAACATATTAATCTGGCTTACCTTAAGTAAGAATGGCTCTCTCACTGAGCTGTAGCAGGCTGGGCCGGGAGGGACGCCATACTGAGTGCAAGGCCACGTGTCCCTTGACGATGACGTCATCACGGTGCAGCCTGGTAACCATAGTGACCCTGCCGCGATCTGCACTGACAGTCTCCCCGGCCCACCGCAGCTGCACCTCAGTGCTGCAATAAGATACAATGTAATTTAAACAACACCATTGACATAAATATATAAACTATGTAATATGTAAACGATCGTGGTACAGAACCTTGAAGCTTACATGCAAGAAATTGAAAAACAACTGTCGGATGAGCACACGTATCAACCCGTTTATAGAGGTCCTACAAGTCAATGTAAAGATGAATTAGATAACATTCTAATTAGTTGTCTAATCAGTGAGAAATTAAGAAAGTTATTGAGCCAAGAATTTCCAGTGGTACCTATAATCTACACTGTAATTAAAATTTATAAGGATGAAATATGTCCACCAGGCCGCACAATAATCTTGACGAGGAACTCATTGTATCAGCAAATCTCATCCTTGCTAGATTTTATGCTACAAGCATACATTATGGCTCAATCAACATACATTAAAGACACTACCAGTTTTTTGTTGGCCTTGGAATTAATTTCGAAGGTGCCTCAAGGCACCCTTATATGCATTATGGACATCCAGTCTGTACACTTCAATACCTCCCCAACAGTGATTACAGACAATGAGGGACTTTATTATGGCACGACAGAAGAAGGAAGTAGACACAGAATTATTTTTACAATGACTCAAATTGACACTTACCAGGAACTAATTCACGTACGATGGCAAATTTTACCAACAACTCTCTGGCTGTGCCATGGGGGGTAACATGGCACAGAGTTATTGTTACGTTTTCATGTTTAAGGAAGAACAAAACTTGTTTTTCACCGACCCCAGTGTTTCTCAACAAATCCTATTATTTATGAGATATATAGACTCTCTCTTTTTATTATGGACTAGAGGCGTGGACACCTGTCTTGGCCTAATGAATTCCATCAATCTACGGGACTCCCATTAAACTCAATTATCAATACAGTGATTCCTCATTGAATTATCTGGACATCCAGGTATCACTGGTTAATGGCAAAATCGTCACAGGAGTCTAAACCAAGGGCCTGATTCAGAGCCGCTCGTCAGTCAATGTTGTACAACCACGCATGCATTGGTGTAACAGTGCGCATGTGCGTACGTCTGATTGCGGTAATTTTTCAGTTGATCGTAGACACAGCGAACAGGAAGTGACATGTCAAATGTGATTGACGGAATTGTCCGTTTTGGGGTGGTGACGGGGGTGGAGATGGAAAAACGCAGGCGTGTCGAGGCGTTTTTTGGGCGTACATAAATTATCTTATGCGAGCGCCAAATGTGAACGGAACAAGTGATACGTCACTGTCTCATCCAATTTCCATTAAGACTGCTCGCTCAGCTTGTGGTCTGGTATAGTCTACCACAATGACGATGGTCTCTTCGTACTTCCCTGGGCTCATCGATGGTGTAGCGATTTATCAATTGAGGCCACAAAAACAATCATCTTTTAATTGCAAAACTGCTTGTAAGGTGTTTAGCAAATAGACCTTTTTTAGTAGCTAAAAACCGAACGCGGGTGAACTACTCAACTGCTAATTTCTGGGTAATACAATCAATTAGCTAACAAATTTTTTTGGGGGGGCTTTTAAAATATTTGTATGTGTTTCTTTTTTAGGGAAACAATATTGTATGCAATTTTTTTCTTAATTTTTTGGGGGACAAGAAACCAATCGTCCTTTTGTTTTTGGCTAAGTGTTAATTAAAAGTCATACATTTTTTTAACCCTTTTTAAATGTTTCTATTTCCATTGTATTGTTTCTAAGTTTGTTTGAGGGATTACCTTTTATCCCGTTTTGGAATAAATCAACAATAGAATTTTGCAGATTTTTTTCATAATTTTATTAAATGATTGTGTCCATTTTTTTTTTTTTTTTTTGCCATAAACATATTTTTAATAAGGTAAACAATTTTAAAAATGATTTGGACCACACACACACAAAATAAGTGGCATTTCAACTTAAAAAAAAAAAAAAAAAACAATTCACAAGAAAGGAGAGGGAGGTTGTTGTCATGAAGGAATATGGGGCAAACACAGAGATGGATTGTGGGGTAATTAGCCAGTGCTGTAATCGCCTTTTAGGCCTTTTGGCCGGGGGTTGGAGGGAGCCAGAACGGGCCCAGGAGCTCCTTCGGCTGGCCTGGCCAGAGGCAGATGTTGTGGCCTCTGGACTAGGCATAGGGCTAGGCACATTTGGAGGGATGGCTGTTGTTGTGCCAGAGGTGGAGGGTCCTGATGTTCTGGCAGGAAGGGAGGCCGGCTCCAACATGTGCTGGCGAACGAGCTGCTCCAGGGCATTTTCAATTCTCATGTTTGCCCCAGTATTTTCCACAAGGGCATTTGCAATTCTCACGTTGGCCGCAGTATTTTCCACCAGGGCGTCCGGCACCCGTAGCAGATTGGCGTCCATCCTCAGCAGAATCTCGGTGTGCTGATCCGTTTTAACATTGAGAACAGTGAGGAGGGCCACTGCCTGCGAGGGGGAATGGCCTGGACTGTCTGCCACAGGGTCCCCAGCCGGATCTACTGCTTCCTCCCCTGCAGAGCCAGAAGAAATTCTGCAGCCAAAGCTCACCTCTGGAGCAGACTCATCCGCCTGTGTCTCTGTGAGAAAAAAGAGAAAAGATTAAAATTCTAATTGAGATATTTTACAAAACACATTTCTGAGTTGTTAACATTACAACATTTACCTGGGGCAACATGAGGAGCCGCAAAGTCTGGAATGTCGGTATCCATGTTCGACACACCAAACACCTCCTCATCCTGCACACACCCCTGGGCCAGCTCCTCCAAATCTGTGAGCTCAAGTGACACAGGGGTGGGACCACCACCTGTTCCCCCTGCATGCCTAGCCCTATCAGCCATTTTTTGTTTAAGCTGATATTTGAAGTCGCTCCATCTGTTGGTTAAAAAGTTGGCATTATTACTGCAGTATTTGGACCTGTAACCACTTTTTAGTCAAATGTAGTTTTTACGTACTGGCGTTTGACCTCCCGGGTTGAACGTTCAAACTCACCCACCCCATTGACAGCACTGGCTATGTCATCCCACAGTTTCCATCTCTGGGTTGCACCCATATTCCTTGGTGCCTGTGTCAGGTTGTCATTGCACATTTGCACCAAAACCTCCATCTCCTTCCTTGTGAATTGTGGCTGCCTTTTTTTTTTGGCCCCAGTTTGCCTACTAGGCCCAACAGCCTCTTCCATGGCATCCTCCACACCTTTTTTTAAAATGGTATAAAAATTTTTAAAGTTAAATGTTTCATAATGTAAGGTTAAACATAAGCATTTTCACATAATTTAACAAATAATTACATGGCGCCTCTTGGCTAGTACTTTGCTGCTCTGTACTCATTGTCTTTTCTCAAAGTAGCAGACCGATTTTGTCCTTCAGTGACATTTTTATACATGCGTCAGCATTATTCGGCCGCATCATTCCTTGTGCGCTCCTATTGTCCGTCCTTAATTTGAGCGGGAAAATAAAGACTATTTATGGCTTGGTGTGACTCCATTCGAGGTGGCATTTTTGGATTGTTGGTGGTTTCTCAGATAAGTGGTTGGTTCTTTGTTTGTTGGTTCGTGAAGGTGTAGTTGGTATTTTTTTGATGTAGCATTACTTTCTTTGTTTACGTTAGCATTATTGCGTTTCATTTATTTTTATTTTTTTGAGTAAGTATTTCAATAATTCCCATATATATTTATTATTAAATTGTTTTCAAATTTTTTATTTTTTTAGTTATTTTTGTTTAACAGTTATTTTGGCTGTGACCAAGTGACCTTTTCAAACTTTGGGATATTTGTCTGTTTTTCTGGTAAGTGTTATTGGTTTGATTAATTAACAAATTAGATATGTTGGTCTTAGCATATGTTTCGCTAAGTATTGTGTGCTTGTTCTGTGTAAAATCATGTCTTAACTCTAAATGTAGCGTACTATTTTGCGAACTAATGTGTGCTTGTTCTGTGTAAAATCATGTCTTAACTCTAAATGTAGCGTACTATTTTGCGAACTAATGTATGCTCCCTTCTCTAAATTTTCGACTACTATATTTGGCTTAATTCCTAGTTTATTAAATTAATCCTTAAAATATTTTCTACTTTTGAAATGTAGGTGGAATTTCATATGACACGACCCAGGCCTGTAAGAATCTTTGGTTTTCTTTGAAAAGATAAGTATAATTTTCTTCACACATTTCTCTAAAACAATAACTACCTGGCTTAACATTTCAGGTTGATGTTGGTCGTATTATATTGGCCATGGTTCCAGAACCCGACCAACCTCAACTTTGTCCCAGGCATAGGCCTCGTAGGCGTGCAAGGCCCCAGATATATAGAACACGTGTCACCCTTTTTGGCATGCCAGATGATGAGGTATTAAGGCGATACCGTCTGCCACCACAAATCATCATAGACACTCTCTCATTAATAGAGAGTGATCTTGAACGGCAAACTGACAGTCCTACAGCAATACCACCACTTACGCAATTAATGTCGATGTTACATTTTTGTGCCTCAGGATCCTTTCAAATCACTGTGGGAATAGTCGCAGGAATATCCCAATCCTCCTTTTCAAGGATCCTGAGGGCAGTGATGGAGGCACTTTTTAAACACCTCCATCATTTTATTAAAATGCCATTGGATATGGGTTCCCTTAATGTGGTGAAGGCTAATTTTTACCAAATTGCTGGCTTCCCACACATCATAGTGGTTGTGGATGGCACTCACATACCACTTCAATCTCCAGCAAGTCTGGAGGCAATATTTAGGAACTGCAAGCACTTTTGTTCGATGAATGTAATGGTGGTATGTGATGCCTCCCTCCAGATCCTGTCCCTGAATGCCAAATTCCCAGGCAGTGCACATGATTCCTTCGTCATCCGGCAATCAGGGATTTGGCACAAATTAAACAACCTACAAGCTGGTGATGCGTGGCTTCTGGGTAAGTTGGCACCTTCTGTTGAAACCAATGCAAGCTTGGTACACAATGGTCCTGATGTTGTTTTTTATATTTTCACAGGAGACAGTGGTTACCCTTGCATGCCCTGGCTGCTCACTCCTTATTTGGTTCCCACACCAGGGCCACAAAATCAGTATAATTCCGCACTTACAGCCACCAGGCAGGTGGTGGAGCGCTGTATCGGCCTTTTAAAAGGCCGATTCATGTGCCTCCACCGCTCTGGTGGCGACCTCTTGTATTTGCCGGCTATGGTTTTGAAAATTGTGGTCCTGTGTGGGATATTTCACAACATCACCATAAGGAGTGGTGTCCCAATGCAGCCAGAGGATGCCTTGCCTGAGGACAGCCCCCCCGAGGTTGGTCGGAGGTCAGTATGTGGGGGGGCCATACGCGATGAAGTTGTTGCAAGATTTTTTAGGTAATTATTTCCACAAATTAATTTAATTGACACAATGTAGACATGTAATATTTTAATGTACACTTTTAACTTTTTTTTATTTTTGTTTTTGTTTTATTCCCTCAAATGACCATAAAAATCCATGCATACTAAATGACTTTATGTGGACACATTGGATATAACTTCAGGAATAATGATTTCTTCTCCTCATTTGTGGATTCATGTTGGCATGCTACTTCTTTTTTATTTTGGGTGGATTTTGGTGTTGTCCTGAATTTTGTGTGTGTTTTCAATGTGTGAATTTATTGTGTTAATTCACTTGGTGTTTATTATTTGTGTGCATTAAATTTATTTTTTATGTTAACCAACCATTTACTTCGTAAATTACAACCAAGTGTAACCTGTTCCAAAAAATTAATACTTGCTTAATGCCTAATACTGTAATTTCTAAATTTGTAAACTTTTGTACCCTGCTTTGTTGCTAAAACCAAACAACAAAGGTATTATGGTCAATCAGTATGTTTTCAATTCTAGGCCTAAGCAGGTAGCTTTAATTTTTACATTACCCCCCCCCCCAAAAAAAAAAAAAATGTTGAGGTTAATTCTTCAAACCTATTGGTATTGTTATGTGTTTAGTGTGCAAGCTTACATACTTACTTGAGCTTTCTACAAACAAATTTACATTACTTAAAAACTCAGGGACAAATAGTAGACTTATGTAAGGTTCTACAATCTAAGATTTACAGACAAGGAATGAGACTTAAATAAATCTAAATAAACTTTATTTTTTATTTTATTTTTTTGGCTAGAAAAAAACTTAGTGGCGCAGAATCGCCAAAAGGTGGTCCAATGCCACCAGCATGGCAATAACATGTCCCCTGAGATCCAGCAATACGCCAGCAATTACCGTGTTACGCCTCTGGTCCTTTGCAGATTACTAAAATGACACCTTCATTTAGATTTTAAAAACCAGCAAAAAATTCAGACTATCCCAAAAAATAACATCAGTTAGCAAAACATGACCAAAACAAAAGGAATGCAAAATGAAAAGATTTAAAACAAATAAGGGCCCAAATTGAAGAAATAAAAATGGTAAAAAAAAAAAAAACTAAGCAAAACTACGACATTTGTTGGTACCATAAACAAGAAAGACACAAGTGTGAGCGTTTGGACATGTGTCATATGTGTAAGGGGAAAACATACTTGACATTGTTTCCCAAAGATATATATAAAAAACATTTAATTTACTATTTGGAACTGCACAGGCAAAAGGACAACTTCAACCAAAATATAAAAATGTGAAAAAGAAACATAGTTTAAAATGTAAACATACCGGGCACACTGCTGACTGGGCCTGGAGCCCCGAATTCCTCCTCAACATGCACACGCAGGTATGTCCAAAATAAACCAACAGGGATATACTGTAAACATGCACACACAGGTATGTCCAAAATTAACCAACAGGGCTATACTGTAAACATGCACATGCAGGTATGAGCCAAAATAAACTAACAGGGATATACTGTAAACATGCACATGCAGGTATGTCCAAAATAAAACAACAGGTATATACTGTAAACATGCACATGCAGGTATGAGCCAAAAAAAAAGAAACTAAAAAAACATATACAGAAAGACTTACTTTGGGCAATCCGGAGACGCAAAAGGGCCAGCAGGCGTGGTGATCTGCGCCGCAGATCCGACCACCTGCGTTCCAATTGGCCTATATTTCGGCGATAGCAGAGGGAACGCAGGCGGCGGCGCACCTCGCGTAGGCCCTACGCTTCATGAGGTTGGTGATGGGGGGTGGATGGTCTGTTATTCTCTGGTCCAGCACCTCAGTGAGGACCAGTAGCTCACGCCTACAAAAAGCGGTGGCTCTCATGATGGCAATGATTTTTTTTTACACAAAACAGTTTTAATAAAGGTCCTAGAAAAAATTTGATTGGCTAATGTACTTTGTAAATTAACAGGAACAATTCTATTGGTTATTGTATGAGTCATGTGACCTACACCCTCACAAATATAATGTGAGTTATGATAGGCTTGATGCAGTGACATGCGTAACCTAATTTAAATATAAAAATGAAAGTATTAAAATCTGCCTATAAAAAAAAACGCAAAACAATAGTAGCATTCAAAACATCTTTTAATTTAGAAAAACCATCCCCTTGGTCAAACCGTACGTATTCTGCGGAACAAATGACACACACTAACAAGAATAAAGTTTATTGACATTGAAAAAAAAAACAGGATTGCAAACATGTGAATAACAATTAAGGTAATTAATATAGTGATTGCCAGAAATCGATTCAAGTATGTTTGCAGAATGAAATAGCAGGCAATCGAAAACTGACAGGGCCACTTCCAGAATTGACTTGTGCGAGCGCTCCCTGCAACCAAAGAGGAGACGGATGCTCGCTATTTTGAACGTTCGCTAGCTAGAGGAGGGGTTGGGAGAATATGGGGCGGAAGGTTAGCTACGAGCGAACGTGCGAGCGAGCGCTTGAATTTAAATTTTTCCGCTCGTACGGCGGACGGGCGAACGGCCACTTGCGTCCGGGTCTGAATCAGGCTATAAGATCACGGACAGGAATATGCTATTAGCAGCATCCAGTTACCATCCTAAATCTCTGAAGAGAGGATTGCCAAAATCCCAGATGCTGAGAGTGGCGTGCATCACCAGTGACCTTGATCAAACTATATTGGAAATCAACAAAATCATTGATAAGTTTGCAAGGGTTACAAACTGAAATGATTGTATAAAGAAAAGGATGAAGTATTACAACTCCAATGCAAGGATTTACTACATCCAAAGCCAAGACAGATGAAGATGTTATCCCTTAGAAATTGGAATTCCAAATGAGCAGTCCAGTTATAGCTACTTGAGCTCTATGGCCCATAATAGCTACAGACAAGGAGCTTACTTGTTTTAAAAATAAACGTCCCATATCATGCTACACTAGAAGCCACAATATTAAAGATATTGAACTGTAGTACATACTGATATAACAGGGTTTAAGAAAACACAAACAGAGAGTCAATCATTTCTGCTTAGGGCTCCAGGATGCTACAAGTGTTTAAATTGTACCACCTGCCGTTATATGTTGGTAGGCTCCACTTTTAAACATCCTCACCTGGATAAACAGTATAAAATTAAACACGTGATGACGTGTACATCTTCTTATGTAATTTACATTACAGTATGTCCCTGCGGGTACTACTATGTTGGTAAGACCATAAGAATGGTATGAGAATTGATGGCGTTACACCACTCTCCAATCAAATCAACAGTTACCAAGAAACAGACAGATAAGCCAGTTGCCAGGCACTTTTTACAACAAAATCATCCACTGTCATCATTAAAACATTTGATCATTAACCATGTGCCCACATCCCTAAGGGGTGGAGATCGGGGAGGCTGACTATTGAAACTGGAAGCTACCTGAATCCATAGATTGAATACCATTCATCTGCATGGACTCAACAAACAATTATCATTTAGTGTCTTTGGTTAAGAATCTTTTAATATATTAGGCATGAAGGGAGCCTTTTTGGATGTAACGCTTCTCCAAACAGCTCTAATGCCTTGAATGTTCAGTCCTTACTTGCCATTTTTTCCCACTATTACTGTACAGAGGCCCTGATTCAGAGCCGGTCGCTCTGACAGAGCGCTCGCTCTGAATCAGGGCCGGACATTTTTTTTTTTTTAGAACGGCCTCCTGGCCACTCCCATAGCTGTGGGTGATCACCCACAGCTATAGCGAGCGGCCAGGAAGATGGTCGCGATGGTCAAGACCAACGTGACCATCAGGCCTGCGAAAAGACCCTTGTGGTAGGGTCTCGTTGCCGCAAGCCCTAGAGAGATTTCGGCTCTAACTGAGCCGAAATCTCTCCCACTGACATCACGACCCCAAACGGAGGCATTCACATGGGAACGCCTCCTTTTGGGCAGCCACTCCCCCTGCCCGCCCACCAAAGGGGGCGTGCTGTCACTCAACATCGACAGTACGCCCACTTTGGTACGAGATCCGGAGCAACGGATTGCCCATTGCTATCCGGGTCTCGCGGATCGCAATAGGGTCACTATGGATACTGGGCCACACCATGATGACATAATCGTCGAGGGACACATGGGCTTCCGCCCAGTTTGGTGTCCCTCCCAGTCCAGCCTGCTACAGCTCAGTGGGAGAGCCATTCTTACTTAAGGTAAGCCAGATTATTATGTTCTTCTTGTTATGACTGTATTCCTTACCATGCTGGCCTTGATAAAAGAGCACAGGAGGCTCTGAAACGTTGACTGCATTTGCATGTATATGAGTACATAAAATTACTTGAAACTTCAGTCCAGGAGTGCCGCTGCTTTCTTCATTGACTTCTGTTAACATACCACAGAAGGCACCCAGGCAAATGTGTGACTTATTTAGACGAAGTCCAGTCCGTTACGAAGACCTATATATATATATATATATATATATATAAATATATGTATTAATATTTTACATACTGATTATTTGACTGAGAAACAAAATACACACAGGAGACAGCTGCATTATTTGAATAGAGTGATTGGTTGGAATTTTTTTGGGGTGCCTTGCTTCTCGGACGTGAACCCCTTAATGCTAGGGACGCCAGTATAGAGGAGCCTTGACGATTGGACTGGCGCTTATTCATATATTTGCAAATGTATGTAACTAATACCTCTGAATTGCTATTATCATGTAGGATTTAAGTATTGTTTTTGCTGCAGTGTGCTCTTTACAAGCACCTGTGTTATGCAATTAAGCTGATCTGAGCAACTACCATTTCTTTTGCAAGTTTGGAGAGGCATGAAGGCAGTCAGCATTAGGAGGATGTGCTGATGCTTATAGTGCCATGTGGAGGTTTTTTGGGGTACCTCCAAGGTAAGTTAGCTCTCAGCTTTTATATGTACTGTTATCATGCAGTACATCAATTGTAATTATATGACCCAGAGTGGGTGCTACTATTATGTAGCAATAATTATTTTGGGGTGAGCGTTTGGGAGTGGGGCCCCCGGGGGGTTCTGACTGGGCCTTTCTCATGGCATCACCACTTAATTCACATAGAATACTTTTATCACTTTTCTATTTGTTTGTATATTATTTATGTCATTTTAATTCTTTCTCATTTCATTAACACTTATTGATTTATACTTACTATCACCTTTTTCCCTTTTTCGTGTGATGCCCTGGGGATGGCCCGTGGTTTGAATTTTTTTGGGATGCCTTGCTTCTCGGATGTGAACCCCTTAATGCTAGGGATGCCAGTATAGAGGAGCCTTGACGATTGGCCTGGCGCTTATTCATATATTTGCAAATGTATATAACTAATACCTCTGAATCGCTATTATCATGTAGGATTTAAGTATTGTTTTTGCTGCAGTGTGCTGGGGGGCAAATCTCTTTTTTTTCTGTGTTCAGAGTAAACCCCGCCCTTTACAAGCACCTGTGTTATGCAATTAAGCTGATCTGAGCAACTACCATTTCTTTTGCTTGAATAGAGTGATTCTAAGAAGTCACTATTTTATGAAGGGAAGATTATTCTACTAATTATCTAGTATAGCATACACCCCCGAGTAGAAGGAGTAATAGCATTTTTGGAGATGCTGGTTTTAAACATTGAACACCCCTGAGGAAGTCGATAATTTGACGAAAAGCATTGGGTGATTAATGCAGTAGTGAAAGGTGGGCACACTTGGTGTAAATGAGCTCACACATCAAGTTAACAACAGCTGGCCCACCTAAAGCATTCTGTATTTGCTATGTAATATCCTTTTAAAACTTTTATGAATAAAATCATTTTAAAGATATATACAAGTATTGATTCTGTCTTTTGAGTGAACTCTGGTTAACCAAAGAAGAAATCCTCCTAAATCCTCCATCTTCAGAAAATATCTCCAAGGAACATATCCATCCAGGTTACTGAAGTGTTAATTCAATGACATTGTGGTGGCGCATCCGAAAGACCTCCAAATTCTATTAAAACTACATTTGTCCTTGGACTGGCTAAAGGACAGACTTTGGGATTGCAGCCTACAGTACATTGACTAAGTATTTTTTAATGATTATATTATATTGATTGTTTTAAAGATATTAGCGCATTATGGGTAATTGTATATATATATATATATATATATATATATATTCACATACATACCAGATGGTTATCTTGACAAGCAAAGGTAAACTGCCATATATTGTAGGTCTCTCCTTAGCACTGCACATAAGAAAAAATGTTGAATATCCAGCAAGATATCATATACCAGTAATGATTATTTACATTACAGCAGCAGATGCGATGCCCAAAAAAGTATCTATCATTATTGGTAATACCTGGTAATATGTGTAACAGCAGTTTTAGTTAGTTATATACTGTACATCATACTAGGTGTGATGCCAAAATAGCATGCACACCTATAGGGTTTTCCAATAAGATACCCAATAGTTCTAATAGTCAGATATTTGTACAATGTGCATAGTGATAATCAAAAATAAACCCACCAGTAATGCCAGTAAGATGCTCAGTAGCAATAATGTCAATGATATGAACAATTTTATTGATACCTATCAGTATAACCATTGACTAATATGAACCCCAATAGTACTATTGCTCAGTCACTTACATGTTTAGAAGTAGTTATGGTCAGTAATGCTTAGTAACACAGCACACTGACCAGGAACAAGCTGCAGTAATGTTAAGGGGTCTACTGTATTTACAATTGATGGCACTATGTTCCCATAAACTAGTCCTATAATTCCTTATCCTTACATAGTGCAGTGATAAGGAATTATTATCATGTTTTTGCTTGATTACCCAAAAACAATGGCTCCAATAAGATCCCCCTCCAGCAATGTTCTCACCACAGAGAGAGAACGACCAACAGGCCCAAGTTCTGAAAACTACACTTTGTGAAATTTGCTAAATTGACAAAGAGTAGAGTCCCCATTGAGAATAATGGGACTGCTGACTTCTGCGTTACTTTGCTGAATGCAAGATATATCTACTGCTTTCATTGTTCAGAATATAGCATCTATACCAGTGGTTCCCAAACTGTGCGCCGTGGCACCCTGGGGTGCCTCGGGACACTTGCAGGGGTGCCTCAGGTTGGTGGTCCAGCACCAAATCCAATTATTTATGGTCAATGTAAATGAAATTTGTGGACAAACAGAAGCGCAAACCTGTCCACCACCACATAACTGAACCTAAGGATGACAGGTAATCACGATTTACTTCACTTTATAACAGTACTTTACATTTTTTTCTGAGTTTCAATAACAGGCTTTTGGCATAGGGGTGCCATGAAAACAATTCTGATACTGTAGGGTGCCGTGGTTCAAAAAAGTTTGGGAACCACTGATCTATACAAAGAAGGTTTCCTAATCCTCTGGAAATATCTGCTTCTGCATAATTTTGGCTTGATATATAGGTCCCTTTATTTCTTTATTGTTTCTCAAACTTTTGTTATCTTGTTTTTCAAATATATATACCTTGTCATCTGATTCCCAGTGTTTTTAAGAAATTTCTGTGCAGTTTGCATACTGAGGTCCCTTGAGGATTCTTACCTGTCCCTTTCATGCATCAGGGTATGGTGTGTGACTGCCACTTTTCTTTCTTTTACATTTGCTGGTTTCTTGAACTTGGTGATCTGAAGGTCTTGTTTGCTCAGGAGGAGAGACAGCCGAGGAGCAGGTTCTTGTCATGATTAAAAGCCTGTCATAGTTGCTTTCTTTTCTACATTTTCCTTTTTTTATTGTAGAAGAAGTGTGGAAACTCAAAGGAGAGAAGTAACATGCTGTTAAATTAAAAATATAAAACACAAAATTTCAATATAGTAGATCAGACAGGATCTTAAATGACAACTGCTTTTGATAAAAAGAAAAGTTTTAGTTTGACATGTGTACAGAAGGAAAACTCGCCGTTAGACTTATCACAAGTTGCAGTCAGAGTGATGACCTTTACGTCAGTCATGAGGGATGTTCTCAATACTTTATTTTACTGTATTGATACATTTATGCTGGTGCTTCTAACTTAGCAGTTTATAGTCTTTTTCTCCTTGTGAAGAACTTTAAATAAAACCATTATGCATAGTTACCAACTTTCCCAGAATGACTGGGGGACTCTAATTGCACATTACGTGATTGCACGTTACTGTGTCATCAGCAACGTCGTGTGATTGGCCATACTGCAGGCCAATCACATGATATCGCATGTGGTGCAGTGCATATTAATGAAGGACGGAACAAATGATCGTTCATCTTTCATTAAATCTTCTAGTGTGTATGTTCCTGGGCGAAGGGTAATTTAATGTGTACCCAACCTTACACTTTAGCAAGCAATTAACTAACATATAACGTGACTGAATGCATGCAACATTCATTGATTCTTTAAGAAAACAGATTGCATTATGTTGTGGGTTTCCCAAAATTTAATTTTGAAATTCCATACACTACAGTTTTCTGCCAACCTGATGGTAGCGGCTGGAATATATTGTTTAGATTAATTAAAGGTTCTATGATACTGTATATTGTGAGTCAAATTAATATGGCTTTGTACTGACTTTAATTGCTCAATCAGCAGCATGCATGATCTGAATGGAATAAAATTGAAAAGATAGGCACTGTCAAATGTCACCCTGAAAGTGGCAAAAAATAACAATATTAACAATACACATTTGTTTAAATACGTTATTAAGTGGTGATATGATTATACCAAAAAAAATCAATAAAAGAATCCCTTTATGCAGCCATACAAACCTAGTAGTCACCTAGGTAGAAACAAAAATGTCTGGAAAAGAATAAGGCAAATATGGCGCTAAGGAGTAAATGAAAAAATGAAAATCAAAAGAATAAAAAGTTAGATAAATATAAAAAATCAGAAATTGACCATATGAAGTGTTTATATACACAATAATATTTAATCTAAAATGAATAAAAAAAGAATATTAAAAACAATACTGTCTAAAATACATAAGTTTACATGTGAGAAAAATGAGTGAAAATATACTGAGTTCACCAGACTTGCGCTGAGAATAGTGTATAATTATTTATGCCAAAAAAAGTCAATTTTACTGGTGGACATAATTACCGGTATCCAGAAAAGTCCTATAGGGGATACGCAGTAATCCATGGTATGATTGTGCAGTAGCAGTCAAAGATAAAGCTGAACCCCCAGTCCTGATGGTTTCACTTTCGGGTATTAGAAATAATCTGCTTGGTAATTGTTATAATTAATCAAATTGGTTCTAAATGGTGCTGTGGGAGTTCCACACAGAAGAGGGTGGTAGTCTGGGGCACCAAAATAGTCCTCTCTGTGGAATCTTACTGCTATAGATTCAATCCCTTGATATCAACTTATCATAATTGGGACACCAAGTAGTCCGCTCTGTGGATTCTTACTGTTGTAAATGGAATCCCTTGGTATCAAATGTTCACAATTAGGACATATGATAATCCAGCTAAAGAGGTTGAAAGCATCCCAGGATTCTGAAGTTAAATAGTAATCAGATGCAACCAATAAAGATCTCAGCACTGCTAGTAGTCTAACGCATTTCCCTGTCAATGGACAGCTTCCACAGAGGCAAACATTCCCTCTGAGGAAGTTCATTGAATAGCCTTTCCAAACATATTAGGAAACATACTTTGTTTTTTAAATGAGCATTCAGTACACTATAATCTTGCTTTTAAATAACAGCAGAAGCAGTTTTTCTTTATTTGGATTATTGAGTCTGTCTTAGATGCACTGGACGAATCAGATGCGCCATCATGACCATAAGCCTGTAACTTGCACCATGGTTTGAGGACCCACAAGTCATGACCCTCCAATCAGACACATTTGCACTTTTTCATACTGCCATTTTGCCCAAAATTTGTACCAAAATGCTCTTACTGTACTTTGTACCCAGCTGCATGCCTCTCCAGCCCATGGCCTGTCTCCTGGTTGCAGACAGTCACAAGTAAAACAGGCCTAGAAAAAACACATAAATGCTCACAAAAAAATAGAAAGTTGTGGCCAATGAATGCCACAATGTCACGGTCTGATTATTTTGTAGATCCAGCTCGGGAACCTTCTGACTGACGTACATAGAAAATGAGGTGGCTTGATACAAGTCTGAGTCATGTAAGAACAAGAGTTAGGAACATTAGTGACATTGTAGGAACCACAGACTTGTAATATGCAATGATTCTAGACTGGAACCAAGGTGAACAGCCCAGGTCCACTGGGCAACCACACGTCTAGTGACCTGTGAAGGCCAGCAAGACCAGGAATATACTAATTTAACCAGGGTGACCCCAGAACTCAGAATAGCATAGTACTGGGAGATAGGAACTGAGAACTCAAGCCAGGATTTGGAGTCTTATGTATTCATAATACAACTTGAGGAAGTTACGACCCTGGTACAGCTCCGATGCTCCGACGCAAGACCTGGAACTGGAACCACTGATGAATTCAGAACTGAGAGTCAGGATAGGTAATACAGCTACTATACACCTTAGTGTACAGACTGTATACTGCACATTGAACTGTAGCCCTGGAACCAGCTCCCTTCTCTGAACCAGCCTAAGACAATAGCACACAGTGCAGGGAAGCCAATACAAATTAGCACAACAGTGTAACCTTATGACCTGAACATCCACTAAGCATAGAGTATAACAGCATAAGAAACTTGCATACAATGTCCCAGTGGTAAGATGGAATGAGAGTGCAACTGAGCACACTGACTCAGTACTGATAGATGATAATACACAGGCAAATGGAAGTGATATACTTGCAAGCCGAGATGAGATTGTAGTGCAGACTTGTATGCAGTATAGACACTGCAGCGCTGACAGTTAACAGAACACAGTGGCAGCTGGAACTCAGTTTGGTATGCAGCGCGGACACTGTGATGCTGACAAGTAATGGAAACACAGCAGCAGATGGATAGCAGGTCTGTATGCAGTGGGAAGATAGCAGGTGAGCGATAGTTAGCATAGATGGTGAATATCCAGAACCCACAAAGTAGCAACAAAGTCACAGAGAATATGAACACAAGATACAAAGTAAGCCTGGAGCATTGAACTTTCTGGGGAAGGAACACATTGTTCAGGCCATAGGTTGTACACAGGAACTGGTTTAAATCAGAGGTTGTCACTAGCCATTGGACGAGCTGACCAGGTGAACACACAGGTGCATCAATTAATCACAGGGTGGCATTCCTGTGATGTTTTGGAAACTTCAATAAGTGAATGTCTCAATCTAAAAGGAATGCTAAGACCCCGATTTCTGACACACTACTCACTTTTACACCCAACTCTAAATGAGGTCCTGTGTGAGTACTTGTGTTTCTTGTTTACTTTCCAATATCATGGATTGTTGTCTCCAAATTGGTTGTACCAGGGTCAGGTTTGGCATAAACCACCTACTACTGTGTGCCTAAGAACTGGGTGCAGCCAAATATTGGTGAACACTTTTTGTTCTAAGAGAAAGAAAGCTACTATAGACAAACGGCCAGATTCACTAAAGATCACAATATTTCGTACGCACGCAGTTGAACTGCAAACAAGAGCTAATCCATTGCGATCACAATGCAAACTCAGCACAACATAACGACGCCCACTTTACCTTACTCACATCCGTAATGTTTAGCAGAATAGCGAAACCATTGGTACAATCGAGTACCATCGCAGCCTCACGCACACTTGCACAAGCCCTGACCTTACTCAGAAATTGCTAACATCACGCACGCTATGAGTCCTCACCAGGGGCGTATCTACCTATTGGCCAGGATGGCATTCGCCAGGGGTGCCAGCCAAGAAGGGGCGCCGCCCGGCGATGCCATCCGTGGCCATGAGGTAGAAACAGGTATATATAAAATGTATATAAATGTGTATATATGTGGGATTGTGTTTTATATATATATATTATATGTATATATATATATATATATATATATGTTTGTGTGTATATGTGTGATATATATATATATATATATATATATATGTATATGTGTGATTTATATATATATATATATATATATATGTGTGTGTGTGTGTGTGTGTGTGTGTGTGGGGCCAAGCCCCTTCTTCATAAACCCACGTCTCTTTTCTGCCAGACGCACCTACTGTATCTCAAATATGGGGGCGGGGTGCCAGTCGCTTACTTTGCCAGGGTCTCTCAGAACCCTAGATACACCTCTGGTCCTCACACTGCATATTGGATCGCAGTGGATAATTTATGCATGCCCCTGCAACGGCGTGTGAACGCACTAGCACGCCTGCGTTTGGCCGACCCCCCCATTACCACCCACAAATGGCACTTCCTGTTAATCACTCTGCAATGGGCCTGCGTAGACTCTGCGATCCCAGTCCCCATTGCAGCGGCCAGCTCGCCCACTGTGAAGTGTACGCATGCGTAGAATGCAACAATCGGCCAATTGCATGCATATTAGCAACTGCGATCCAAGCTGAATCAGGCCCAAAGACCACAACTTACCTGCTTCTAAAGGTTTATTCTGGAAACTCGGCATCTGGCAGCACAGGCTGGTGCCTTAGTTGGGGGGGTTGTCTGCAAAATACAACATCCTCTCACCCCAGAGGTTACCAGCCTCATGCTAAAAGGCTCAGGGGCTTACTTAAATCCTACTTGATTATTGGCTATTTTATTTATGCTATTAATTAGTTTTTTATAATATAATCATTGTTGTTTTATTGAATTCTTTTATGTATGATTCCACATATTTATTAACATGGAACATAGGGCCTGATTTACAATCGATCATAACTGCAATTACGCACACAATTGGCTGATTGTTGCCTTCTGCGCATGCATCGCAATGTGCACACGCAAACCGCTCACTGCGATTGGGACAGCGATCGCAGTGACTACATAGACCCATCGCAGATTGATTGACAGGAAGAGCCATTAGTGGGTGGTGATGAGGGGGGGTGTGGTCGGCGAAACGCAGGCATGCCAGTGCATTAGAACGCCATTGCATGAGTGAGCAAAATTTATCCACCGCAATGCCGTACGCAGCTTGAGTACTAATAGCGTGCATTGAAGTTAGCAATTCCTGAGTAAGGTCAGACGTTGTGCAAGTGTGCGTGAGGCTGCGATGGTACTTAATGTTACCGATGGTTTTGCAGACTTGCTAAAGATTACATATGTGTGTAAGGTAAAGTGGGCAATCTTATGTTGTGCTGCGAAGGCATAGGGATCGCAGGGGATTAGCATACTATCAGAGTGAGGCTGCGTGCATAATCGCTATTGCAATCGCAGTTGCAATCCATAGTGAATCAGGCCCTATTTCCTTGCTTCACAGCAGTTGTAGTGTTCGACAATTGTGCTCCTCTGAATACTGCCTAGTTGCTGATTTATCATTAATATTCTGGATCAGAGATTGTTTCCATGGTATTTAACTAGCAAAATATTATGACTGCAATTATTACAATTTCTATCTAAACAGGATTTTTCAGGGAAGCACTAATCATTTGGAGATGTGAAGAAGCTACTTTGGCTGGTGGAAATGGGCATTAATTAACTGAGAATTAATAGAATATAAAATTTGCAGATTTTTAAAAAAATATTCAATTGACCCCCTATGTGTGACAACAATTCTTCAGCTTCATCCTCCCAACCTAACCCAACCCCAGTTCTATTGCATCAATAACCCTGACCACTTTATTGTAAATGCAAATTATCCAGAACCCTCCTTAGATAACAGAGGGCTAAACGCCTGAACTCTTAAAATGGCCTCATTTTTGCCCACTTATGATCCTAACATGGGAGTTTCTCTCACATAATATTATTCAATGTAATCTTGACATAGATATGAAGTCATATAGGAGTCTATGTACTCCTTGAAAACAGTGCACTTGGAAGATACTATGAGTTATATGTACTAAGCATTGGAGAGAGATACATTGGATGGAAATAAAGTACCAACCAATCAGCTCCTGTCACTTTACAGTTTGTATTTGAGAAATGACAGTTAGGAGCTGATTGGTTGGTATTTTATCTCCATCCACTTTATCTCTCCAAGGCTTAGTACATCTAACTCATAATATTTGAAGGTTTCCTGAGGTGGGGTGGGTGAGCAGCCTGTCACTGCAGTTTGGAAGGTGTGACAGTTTTCAGGACAGCCTCATAAAGGGTCACAGGTCTTACATTTTAATATGACAATAAGGGTCCATACTCTGAGTACAGCATACCCTGAATTTACTATAATTTTGCCATTATCTACCTTTCTGATCAACGTTGGCAGACTGACTTAAACATAAATCTAGATAGATATGGGAAGCGTGAAAAAAAGGCGCTGTTCTTACTATTACAGTGAAAACTGACAAACACACATAAACAAGGATTGGTTCAAGATGAGTTACTTATCTTCTGATTTGGTGTGCACTCTTTTTCAACATACATGCATTGTTTGTCCCGACATGCAAATAAAGCAAAAAAGATACAACATTTGTAGTTTCTTTGATGTGAAAACTTCTGTAGTATTTTAAACGATGTAGATGGGCTCACCCAACTTACTCCATATAGAGTTAAAATGCTCTCATCAAGGTATCTTTGACAACAACAGTGGGTATGTGATCCCTCCACTTCTAGTGCCCCGATCAGACGACACAGTGACGCACCTCACTTACATGTAGATATAGTGTTGTTAGATTTATAAAGGTTTCTTTACTCTTCTGTTATGTATTTCCCTTTTATCTACTGGGTGTACACAGATATACAACACATTCTCGTACCTGTACTTACGCAATATCAGATTTTTCTATGTTTATCAAGGTATCTTTCCATCTTCTCTTTTGAAATAATTTCACACCATGTGGGAAATGGTGTTGTGGTAAATATAACGTGGTGGATAAAGATATATAAAGATAAATTTTCATGTAAAAAATACTAAAATAAGGGTCCAGGTCTTAACACAGCATAAAGGGTGTGCGTGGGAAAAATCAGGATAGGTCTGGTTACTAATCTGCACCAAAGTTCTAAAAAAAAAAGGCACATACCTCCAAATGTGTGGTACCACAGGATCCCCCTTTGAAAAAAAGCACCTGGGCCAATGCGTTTCAACTAAAACAAAGGCCCTGATTCAGAGCCGGACGCTCTGACCAGAGCGCTCGCTCTGAATCAGGGCCCACCTCCATAAATATGGAGCATCCTCCTGGACGCTCGTATAGCTGTGGGTCACCACCCACAGCATATACGAGCGTGCAGGATGATGGTCACGATGGTGTTGACCATCGCGACCATCGCCACTGCGAGCAGAAGCCTGCGGTTCAGTTTCTCAACTGCAAGGCCAGGAGTGATTTTGGCTCTATCAGAGCCAAAATCACTCCCACTGACATCACTAGTGATGTCAGTGGGGCCGGCTTCTGACGGTAGGCGTTCCCTTGGGAACACCTCCGTCTGGCAGGCACGCCCCCGACACGCCCACCAAAGGGGGCGTGCTGTCAATCAACATCGACAGCACGCCCCCTTTGATCAGACACTACGAGCAAAGGAAAGTCCTTTGCTCGTCGCGTCTCGCGCATGCGCACGACGGAGCTCCCTCCGTCGTGCGCATGCGCAGTGCAGACCATCGACCCACTTGCGAGCGGACAGCCGCTCGCGAGTGGGTCTGAATCAGGGCCAAAGTCTTAATCAAGGTCTCTGGTGCTGTATGTCCTCTCAGCTTAAATAGCTGGCTCCGATATATCCAAGATGGAGGTACTTCCTATTTCGGTTTGCGGATGTGTACCTTTGCAATCTGTCCTATGTTTCTTGTATCCTCCCAGACCTTCACAACCTGCGATGAAAACAGAATTTCCGGTTTGTGAGAACTACATCTCCCAAGCACCCCCTCGGCGGCCCGTAGACTTCTGTTTATCAGAGATGGACCAGACGGAGCTCACTTAAGGTGCCTACACACTAGGTGATGTAGTCACAATGCGATATCATGCCCGATTTTCCCTTGAACTCTGCCCAGCAGCTCCCCGACAATCGTGGGCACGATTTGGTGTTAAAACTGTCCAATGTGACAAACGATCTATCGTGCCTCTTAACTATTCCAGTGCATTATGACTGAGATCGGCAAATCTTCTCTACAGCACGGCAGATCTGAAGATGCGATGTACGCCCTGTGGGGACACGCATAGGCATTGTGATCGTGAGTGTACACTCACGATTTGGGCATATTTTACACGATTTGTCATCACGATGCGTTGGAATTGGGCAAATCATGTAAAATATAGCTAAGTGTGTAGGCACCTTAAGATTTACTTCAGGGATGACAGCCCATTCCACTGCTGATGGAGAGGACTCCAGTGTGAGGTCTGGTAGGATACAAGAAACATAGGACTGATCGCGGAGGCACACATCTGCAAACCGGGAGCGGTACCATCTTGGTTATATCGGATAAAGACTTTGTTTTAGTCAAAACGCATTGGCCCAGGTACTTTTTTTCAAAGGGGGATCCTGTGGTACCACACATTTGGAGGTATGTGACTTTTTTTATACGTTTGGTGCAAAATAGGAACCGGACCTATCCTGATTTTTCCCACGCACACCCTTTATGCTGTGTTAAGACCCGGACACCTATTTTATTTTATTTTGGAGAATTGGTCTTTTTTTGTGTGGAAAGGCTGAAGTTCTTTTTTGTAGCACCATTTTTCTCCCAAACAATATATTTTATCTATTAAACATAAATCTGCCTGCTGCACACTCATATGGCACCTTTCTATACAAAGATCCACCATCCATCTTCACATGCTAGTTCCTTTGGAGTTCACTAGAGTGGGTTAAAACAAAAAGCTCAACTTAACATACCTTTTGTTATTAAACATTAAAGATGGCACAATATCTTGTGAACAATAACATACAGTAGTAATGATATCATAGTAAAATCATATTTTAAGCTAAGTAAATGGGCAAACATCCAGCTGAGCATGAGTCTTAAAGCCTCTGTTAGAAACAGGAGGCATTTAGAGCCAAAAATCAGTCCGTGGGTAAGAAAGCAGCTCAGTGTCGAACTGGCCCATAGGGGTACAGTACAAAGGAAATTTCCAGTGGACCACTGCCTAAGGGCCCACCACCTCTTCTAGAAGTCAGGTTCTTGACTGTGCACTTAAATTACACATTACTTTATTAGACAGTTAGTTACCTGGTGGCAAGCCCGCCTCCAGGGGTCGGAGCACCCTGTGCCGGCTCTCTCTAAAGTGTGGCTATGCCGCGCGTGACCAAAAATGGATGTGTGGCCTAATTACCATAGGTCACGCTTCCTACGTGACATTATTTGGAGGCGTGCCCGCATGGCACGCCTCCAAATAATGTCAGGCTGGGGGGGGAGCCTCACTAGCTGGGCTTCCCCCAGCCCTCTCTCATCACTGAATGGATGCCGCGCACATGTGCGCTGCATCTATTCAGACTCCGGGGTCCGGCGCCACCACACAGCTGTGGCGGTGGGGGTCCCCAACCTCCCGATTTGACCACCCACAGGCCACTTCGGTCGATGGGTGAAACAGCAGGACAGTACTGTCCCGCTGAAATCGGGATGTTGGGAAGGGGTGCGCCCTCTACGTGTGGTGCCCCTGTTCAACCGCTCTGGTCGAACACCCCTAGAGCCGGCCCTGCCTGGTGGAGCAGATCAACAGATGAACCTGCATGCTTAGTTCACTTCTATAGATTAGAAACTACACAGAGATTCACCCTCCTGCTAATCTAAGTGGCCAGTAAAAACACAGTCATATCCCCTCCTCTTACTGGCTGTGGACTTTAGCATACAGCTCCTGCCAGTGATTGGAATGGCTCTGCTTTCATTAAATAACTTACAATTAAGTCATCCATGTGGTAAGAGCTTAGATAATCCCACGCAGAGAGAGTTTATTTATTTTGATTTATTAATTTAGCAGAAAACACATGTAACATAATCAATATACAATAAGGCTTAATAATAAATGTGCAATAATCAACCACCCAATGTAGTATTAAAATGACCCAATTCCCGACTGTCATATCCCGGCGAGGGTGAAATGCCAGGCGTCTAGATGTAGACCGGTGCCCTGCATCCCGATCGGAGGGATGCCGGGTGCCGTGAGCGGACAGCCGTGGGGGGAGGGGGGGTTAAGGGCACCCGGGGGGGACTTAGGGTTAGGCAACTTCCCGGGAGGATTAGGCTAGGGGGAGGGAGGGTTAGGGTTAGGCACCCCCGGGGGGACTTAGGGTTAGGCATCCCCCCAGGGGACTTAGGTTTAGGCAGCGGGGAAGGGGGTGGTTAGGGTTAGGCACTTAGAGGGGGGATTAGGGTTAGGCACTTGAGGGGGGAGGTTAGGGTTAGGCACCCCTGAGGAGGGTTAGGGTTAGGTTAGTCAGTACTTACCTATCGATGATCGGGATTTCCCGCACTGTCGGGCTTCCGCTGCCGGGAACTCTGCTTTGGTCGGCCAGGCGCTGCCGGGAATCCAATTCGTGCATGGATATCCTTAAAACCTGGACTGTTAGGGTGTCTTGAGGGCCGAGTTTGGGAACCATTGGACTAAATCATGCTCACAGCGGACAGTCTTGATCCACCCAGCTTTTACCATTGCATATTTTTACACCATAATATAGTGTTGGCCCACAAATCTATCTGCTTATCCAAACAAAATTAAAGATATACATGCACAGGTGACTTAATTAGTAACCCACCTGTTCTTCAAAGCATACCCTTTCACCACATAACCGTGTCACCAGGTCGCTCTCCCTCCTGCCTCAGCCATCTCTACCTTGCCTACTTCCTGCACTCAGGTCCCCATCTACACACTCATGCCTCATGTAATCTGTCTGTCTCCCCTCTCCCCTAACTTGTAAGCTCCCAGATCAAGGTCCTCCTCCCTACTGTCTCACATCCCTCTTCTCTAGCACTTCAATAACAGCCTTCACCTCCCCAGCTGTACTGTGTATGGAGAATTGTGTTGCTAATTGTTACTTGTGTTCTGTTTATATTTTGGTTACTGTATTGTAATGTAATGTGTACCCTATACTATATGTATGGTGCTGTGGATAACTTGTAGCACCATATATATAAAATGTAATGTTCTGTGCACCCTGTACTGTATGTACATCGCTGCGCACAACTTGTGGCGCCCTATAAATAAAATTTAATATTAATAATACCTCAGTCAGTTTAATTATACCATCTATGCACAAACATGAATATCTTTAAAACCTGGACTGTTAGAATGCCATGAGGACCAAGTTTGGGAAACCCTGAATTAGGCTCACAAGTGTGCCTACATTTGCACAAACAAGCAAATTTAGATTTGGTTTGCTGGACAAGATTATTTAAATGAGTAAAGGTGGTTATCACTGTGTTTGGAGGGATTGGGTATAGTGGTTGTTGCTACCACTGCTACCAGTACATTAGTGCTATGCAGATCCGTAACTGGACTTTGTGGTGCCCTGTGCCAGAAAGATCATTGGCGCCCCCCTATTTTTAAAATAGGAACATAACGCACCCAAAAAAGGGGCATGGCCTCATGGGGAAGGGCCAGGGTAGAGATACAGTAGGGGAAGTCAGAAGGTGCTGGGGATAAAATAAGGGGAATATTTAAGTGAGAATGATAATAAACAGAAAATTGACAGGCCCAAACAGCACCCCCTGTCCGGCGGTGCCCTGTGTCAAGGCACCAGCCACACTACCCTAGCTACGGCCTTGGTGCTACGCCAATGTTATGGCCATTTACAACTCATTCTGTGGGTCATAATGCAGCATGCTATGGAATTCAATATACTCCAGTGTACATCTTACTCTTAAAAAATATATTCATTACAAGATGTTCTTTCATATAAAATATACTATTCTTTAACAGTTAAAAATATATAATCATCACATTACTGATCCAAGACAAGCTTTATCCTCAGTACAATTTTCTGAACTGACATTCTCACAATTACACTTGTGCATTCTATGCCCCTGGCTTTAAAGTCATGTACTGTAGCTCTATCTAATAATGTCCACAGCTATCAGTAATATTATTAGAGGTGCACAAAGGTCCTAGGTTTTCATTATACATTTGATGTTTTTCTGAGATCCCTTATAGTCTCAGCCAGCCAGCTGGTATTGTACAATATCTTTGACTGCAATATCACATTTATGATTTTTTTTTTATCTTGTTAGACGTTGTATTTGCATTGACAATTCACTTCCAATATAGTATGGTGGGAAGCCTCATTTCATAACAAACCCATTTCTCTGATATCACACTGTGGAACCACTATAAGAGTTTGCCTTAAAGCAAAACATACACTTCATAATTATTATTATTACCAGTTATTTATATAGTGCACACATATTTCATTTAACCTATTTGCATCATTAGAACATAGTTTACTGTGTATATAAAAGATGTTTTTATCGCTTGGATGTATTTGTAAATGTAATGCTTAAGAGCCACATTTTCTGGCACATTATCATGTCTTAGGAAAAGTGTATTGTAGCACAAAAAAAAACCTTTGCATGAATCAGCAATTAATGATCTAACGTGTCCATTGCAACTACAGCATTTCACTTATTCATCTGTATGAATGAGTACCCAATATTGTTGTGGTTTGTACTATTGTATTCAGTGATAATAGGGCCTGATTCAGCAATGATCGCAACTACGATTACGCATGGAATTGGCCGATGGTTGCGTTCTATGTATACGCATGCATCGCAGTGCGTGCGCGCGAAGACTCCACTGCGATCGGAACTGTGATCGCAGTGAGTACGCAGACCCATCGCAGAGTGATTGACAGGAAGTACCGTTTGGGGGTGGTGACGGGGGGCGGTTGGCGGAACACAGGCGTTTTGTCTTTTAGTGGGTACACACATTAGCAAAGCCCATGAAGACTTCACAATACACTTGCAGTCAAAACTGATGCACTGTGCCATAATCCTGTGCAAGCACTCTCCAGGAGAGAGGCCTACTTTGCCTTACTTCTGCATCTTTTAAAGCCTCTCACTTACTGTGTGGAGTGTGTTTATTCTCCCTGTGCTTGTGTGGGTTTCCTCCGGGTACTCCGGTTTCCTCCCACACTCCAAAAAAATACTGTTGGGGTTAATTGGCTCCCAACAAAAAAATTTACCCTTGTGTGTATGTGTGTGCATGCGGTAGGGAATATAGACTGTAACCTCCACTGGTGCAACTACTGATGTGAATGGCCAGATATTCTCTGTAAAAGCCCTGCGGAATATGTGTGCACTCCATAAATTACTGTTAAGAAATAAATAAAATAATTATTGGTGCAAAAGATAATAAGCATAATTCTGCATATACAACTTGTTCCATTGACACACACTCACTGAACTTAGCCTATGTGAGAACACCATATGACTCTGCATCACCTGTGCTTGCATACACTTGGTTCTAGAGCATGTGCAGTGCAAAAACATGGACGATATGTCTTTTGTCATCCTCAATATCTACTCATTCTGAAATGTCAACTCACATCTGCTGTTTGCCACATTGTCACTATTAAAAAGACACATTAGTATTGTTATACATCTTTCATGCATTCATATTGTATTTTGTCTTCAATGTAAATTCACCTTTTCTTCTACACTTTTGATCCAATTGCACTCTCTTGCACTAACATCATATTGACACTTTAATTTTAATTTCAGAACTACAGATAAATAAATGAACAATGCTTATTATAGATAGAGAATATTAATATGATGACATTTATAAGAAACCAATGTTAGATGTAGTAAATAAAAATAATTACATGATAACTATGTACTAATGTCTGGTTGAATAGTTGCATATCAAATGGCAGTGGATTCTAGCAATAAAATACACATTTGCTAAGCATATAAACATGTAACTACATATAGGGCTTGGTTTAAAAAGAATTGAATATATTTCTGCATTCCATACATAAAATAAATAAAAATTAAATCGGGTATATATAAAATGGAGGTATGAATAAATGACTAACCAATAGTATAAACATAAAAGTCTCAGTTCATACAGTATGTGTGGATCAATATTAGTCAAATTGTGCACTAGACACAGCACACAGTAGATGTGGAATGGCCTCAATATATACAGTCCAGAATAATACACAGCTTAAAGAACATTACCAGCCATGAGAGCATTGATACGTCCTGATAATAAGTAGTCCTGCCAGTGACATGATGGCGGATGATGAGAAATGGCCAGAAAAAGATGGATGTAGTCGCTGGTCCGGATAATCCAAAGCTGATGATCCAAAGGTTAAGTGGTTGGTGCAATTGGGGCTCTAAACTTGTTTCATCGTGGTAATACCCCCAACTTCCTCATTAGCATTATTTTCAGAACTAATGGTGTAAACAAATGACATACCAGGCTATTTCTATAAATAGAACCATTGCTGGTCGACTCCTGTACTTATTCCTAACCCGTCATCATACACACAAACTGCCTGCCTCATCCAAAATTCTAGCTGTTCTAAAATGCTGCTTTAACAATGTTTGTTATCACTGGCTTTTTATGCATGATGTAAACTTACTGCAATAAGCAATAAAACCCAAACTAAAAAACATCTTTCTAACTGAGCCGTGACAGAGAATATAGGAAACCAAAAAAATATTCAACCTTGTGACAGAAGTTGAGTTATTTTTGCTGTAGTTTTGGCATTAGAGAACATTAATGTATTAGGGGCTTCACTCAAGTGTCTGGCTTCCAACTGTTGTTAAACAGCAATGCCCTTTTCCAATCTCTCATTTATGGGACTGCAAGCCACAATGGCCCTTCTGTTTTTCTAGCTCAGCCAGCTGGAAAATCTGAGCTACAAAGCTACTAGACAGCTTGTGCATGCATGCTTGCTTAAGGATGCAAGCAATACCGTCTTAAACAATATATCTTAACCTATGTAAGTATGTCATGATCTGTTCTTACAAGAATCAAGTCATAATAAGTTAAACACTGATCTGCTGCAGAGAACTACAATATAAATAAGTACTCCATGTACTGTGACATTAGAATACTATGCAAATATTGTGTTAGATTTATATAAGAAAAATCTACATAGCATGACAAAAACTATGGTTATACATACTTCCCAACTGTTCTGATTTAAGTGAAACAGTCTCAATGTGGGTGGACTGTCTCTCCATTACAGATGTATTAGGACTTTTGTCCCACTTCTAGGACAGGTGAGACTTATGACCTGCTCTTGGGAAGGACTTGTGCATGATTTATTGGTTTGCAAGGCAAGATTTCAGCCTATTGCCCCAAAACTGCCCCAGACGAGGGGCAGAACTATGGAAGACAATGGAGGTGCCTGCCGCCAGGCTCCAGCTCTGAAGGGGCACATCCTCCATTGTCTTCACTTAGGGCTGTAACTATGTACCCGGAGTGTACCATCATGGCTGCCCAATACATGGCACTCCTTCCCGGCACCTGAGAAGCCACCTTACACTAGTGGAGAGCTCCATGTCAGACCATCAGCTGCTGCCTTCGTCTATCTTTAGCCTGTCTGCATGCAAATTGCTACATTACAGTGTTAGCAGCTGTGACGGGGGGGGGGGGGGGCACCAAATTATAACTTGCCACCGGGCATCTGGGATGAACTTGCACCACTGACCCAGACGAAGGGCATGCTACAGCATTCAGCACCATTAAAGTGCACATAGGGAGCTAGTGTGGCCAGCAAATGAAAAGTACAAGTGATAAAAAATTATTAAGAACAATATCAGGCTCTGGCACAGTGCAACAGATGTCTTTTATTTCTACTATTTTGGCACACCACCCGCTTCCTTCATTACCAGACTGTAGACATTCAGTGACAGGCTGGATACAAGCATTGTGGTAGAGATTCAATATATTGTATGGAAGCACTGGACACAGCTCCTGAATGGACAGCATCCAAAGACCACATGCATTATCTGCCAAAATAGCAGCTGGAACAAGTCGGGATAACTGACAACTCTCTCTTCTCTTGGCTCTTGTCAGCACTGCTGGGTTGTTGGATTATAATGGTGGAGGTCTGAGATATACTTCACTGCGTATACCTTTCGAAATTAGATCAACTTATGTTACAGGTTTAATAGGCCTTTAAAAAAGAGATTTTAGCAAATAGTGTTCTCCTAGTTCTGACAAAAAATCATGATCCTAATTAAAGTGAGATGTTATAAAACTCTTTACTGCCAGACAGTGATAAAACTAGAAACACTGGAGTTTAAATTCTCTACATGGTACAACACTAGTGGGTTTAAATGACCAATCAAATGCCGAACAACTGAAGCAGGGTACAGAATACTGTAGATTGCATTTTAATTGTACATTAAATAGTATTATATAAAATCACCAATTATGTGCACCTCCTGTTGCCATCATGTGTAATATCTTTTAATTGGGCATACATTAAGAGATCACACACTCCCTCTTATGCTCCTTCATAGCAGCAACCCTCTTACTAGATTGATGACTTGCTTTCAAAGGTCTCTGTTAACATGTTGCAACTCACCTTCAATGGTGCAAAAGTGCAAAGGATTTCTGAATAAACCATTATGCAATATATACAACACTCTAACAACAGCCACAAGTTACAGCCTGCTCTACACACTTGTCTCTCATCAACCATCTGCAATATCCATCATGCAGACTGTAATTCATTGTCAGCCTCACACAATGCACTCTTAAAACCATAACTGGTGCATTGCTTGTTGTGAACTTTACCCTTCAGCATACACTGAATTACACAATCACCCCTTGTCATACACACATGCAATATTTACACCCCACAGCAGTGCTCACACGAAGTGTCACCTAACAGGCTTTGTGCAGCTTGCTTTGATGGGCTTTTTTTTAATTGCTTGTCCCTCAGGATCTTCTGCAGGTATCTGGATGGGAGAATGTTGCTGTGTGATCTACCTCCCAAGGCTGGGCTGTCCAAGTCTGGAGCTGGCGTTAATCCCAGTCAATGTTTGACAAATTCTAGTGGAAGCCACCCAATCCCAGCCCAGGCAACACCAGTCACCATATCCCAGGAAAAGTTAGTTTGCAGCTACTGTGACTAATCATATGCTCAAGGAAGCCCAGCTCTTCTATCCATGTTGGAAGGGGATGAGGAACAACAGAAGTCAGGGGGCACAGCATGAGCACAGGAAGAAGTGCACCACCTGTGTTAATAATATACACTTTTCCTTACTGCTTTAAATATAGCCCTGGGCCAGGGGATCCCTGCATTTGACGGTAGGGTATGGGAAGGGTCATGGTGTCTGATCAGCACTAAGAAAGCAAGGAACGTGAACCCTGGGAGGCCTGACCATACTCCGATTTATTGTGTTTGCGTTTATGATATTTTGATCATGAGGATCAAAAACATGACATGTGTGGAAAACTTGAGAACCAATGGTGTATACTGATACCTAAAGTCACTTGCTGTGTGAAATGTGTTGGATAAGTGGGCAGAAGCTGACACCAAAAGGAATCTTTCCCCAAATACAAGCGGCGTCGGACATCATTGTGAGACACTTCCACCATGTATAACAGAGTTTTGACATAAGAAGCCAGCAATTGACTAGCCACAAGATTGACACCACAGGATGCCTCAGAGAAAAACTTGGAGTTTCAGATAGGGTCAGTTAGGGCCAGTATATAAGGCACAGTACCCTCAGTCAGAGAACAGCTTTTAATCACTGGAACACGGAGTCACTTAAACCCGCTCCCACACTTAATGTAAAAAAAGGACTATAAACATTACCATTATGATTTTAAAGAAATCTTTTTATTGGTTTTACTTTATGCTTTCTGAATATAGCACTCGTTTTTCACTTATAATTTCACTATTGTATCTACTTTTTATAACGTTGTCTTCTTAAAATTCACTTAGGATTTTTTTAATAAAATATGTTGCTATTTATATTTTGCACTATATTGTTTGGCTGCTGGGATACACCCTAAAAAGTCTCTACTAGGGTTTGAGAACCAAGGTAGCACAGTAAGGGAAAGTTAAACCTTTAGTATTACCAGATAAGATTATATACTTATTCACTTGGCAAAAAACTACCTACTGTATATATTTATGTACTGTGCACATAAATATATAGGTAGTATATTTATGACCTGTTTGTGCGCCTTTTACTTTGTATATGTTTTACACCACATGCTTCCAGATTTATATTACAGTACTGTACAAAGGATTTTCTTTCTTTTATAGGAATTCCAACATGTGTAGTCATTTTACACACTAGAACAAATGGTTTATTATAATTTACACTCTTCTGGATTTTACACTGAATTCTCTCTATACAAACATAACATTGAAAATTAAATGCATTTAATTTGAAATTATGTAGAAACTAGAGATGCACAGACCGCCATGTTTTGGTTTTGGTTGTAAATCATTGTGTTTTGGCTAAACTACCATCAAGTGTTTTGATTTTGGTTTTCTTTAAAAAAATGATAAAAACAGCTAAAATCATGTATGTAATATGAACCAGTTTTTGTTCCTACAGTATTATTAACCTCAATAACATTATAATATTCATTTCCAGCTATTGTGAGTCAATTTTGACTACCTTACAATATTGTTTTCACCGACATTAGCCAAAGGCTGCAGTGAGCTGACTGGCTAAACTAAGCGACAGAGCAGCGGCACAAACACATGGCTGTATAAAAAGAATATAACAAATTTATGAAACATAGTAGTACAACAGTGGCAGACAGGATGGCAGCTTAATAAATCATGAACTTACAGCCTAAAAGTAAAAGCCTTGCAGAAAATATAATATATTACCTACACACTTTTCAAAACAAAATAAATTCAGAAACATTGAAAAAATAGTTAAACCAAGCTTCCAAATGTGAGATTTTAAATGAAAACTCAATCCAAACAACAAATCACAGGCCCAAAGACAGTACGGTTAATTGTAGGTGGAGTATTTAGTGAAAGGTAAAACATTTCTTTACTATAAGGAAAAGTAAATCAGAAACATGGAACAAATTATTAAAAATCAAGCTTCCAAATGCAAATTGAGCAATGGTCGTCAGAAGCTACACAAGCATTACGTGCTATATTAGTCGTGGCTGATGTGTCTATCACAGCTTAGGCTGTAATCGATGTTGCATACTCTGTATCTGTGGAGAAGCTGCAGAAAATGAGGTCTACAGTATATGTCTGGATGAGAAGCTGTTGATGGTTCTACAAGATACAGAGCATCAACGCCTGTAAAAACAAGTGGCTGTCTAGAATGATATGTGTGCTCCTGCCATGACCTCCAGAAGAGAGTTGAGAAGATGGAGCATATACTTCAACATCTACTGAAAGAGTAAAAGCTGAAATGACCAACTTTGATTATCTGTACTCATCATAGTCAATTAGGGGGAATATAAAAGAGAGTCTCATTGCCAGAAGGTGTCTATTAGTATTTCCATAAATTTGGTTTGTCTTAGGTAATCCACTGACTTCTTTATTTTCCATAATAATTTACACATATTCATACTGTTGTCATCACTATTGGGGATAACCGTGTGGAGACTTGTAATCTTGATCTTTATGCAGTCAGAATGTTGCAATGTAATAATATAATTTTGTTTTGGGGCCAAAACACCCAGTAAGTTCAGTAGTACTATCTAAATTGAATTAAAAGATTTAAAAAAAAAAACCATTTAATATATTGGGGTGCAGCTGAAGGGAACACAACACACAGTAAATACAGTAATATATGCTGCCTTTAAAAAAAAAACAATTTTCCCTTAAAATATCTAAATTTATTATAAAAAAACATGAGATTTTTTCTAACCAGGAAAGATGGTTCTTTGGGGTGCAGCTCAACCAGACAGAACAGTATTTTTTTGGTCAGCTAAGCTTGCAATTACACTACTCTCTTTGCCCCTAAATGTGCAGGATATATATACAGCACTCTTTAAATGTGTACACAGTAAGTGCAGCTCAGACTCTCAAATACAAGCAGAAACATGTGCAGATTGCTAGATCTGTTCCTTTATCTCCCCTTGACATGTACAGATTAAAGTACTCTGCTTTTCTGTCCGCAAGACACAACACTGAGCAAACTAGATCTTTGGTCAGCTAAGCTTGAAATCTTATCACAGTACTGTCTCTGCTATCATACACAACACAATACATACTGCAGATAGAGATAGATACGCCCTTGTAAAAAACAATTGTAAGTGTGGGTCACTTCAACAAACATATACAGTAGGAGCCTATATTACAGATTGCTAGTGTCTGACCCTCATAGACACACAGATTATATAGATGCCTTCTTTCACACCCTTTTTTCGCCCACTCTCTACAACTATTGCAGCACAGGTACAACTCATAATCCTCTCCATGCACTCTCCTGTCTAAAATGGTGCCTGGAATCATGAGGGAGGGACATATATGCAATCTAGAATGCACAATATCTGAACTTTATAGGAAAATTATGTTTTGCCTAATTTTGAGAACAGAATTTGGTGGGAGAACCAGAGCCGATACTTGTTTCTACTTGGAAAACCCTAATTCGGTTCTTTCAGAATTGGAACCGCACAAAAGAAATCCTGCTGACACTTGGCATGGGAATAATTTAAAGATTGTGTTCATTTGTGATCAGGTTTCTATGACTGTCGTTTGGCTGAAAATGTCTTCTTTAATAGATTATTTGATTTTTTTAAAACTTTTTCTCTTAGATTAAAAGCAGTTATGAGCCTGATTGATTTTTCTATTATGTGTATACTTCTGTGTAGATGTTAATCTTGTGTATCCATTGTAATACATTCTATAAAATAATATTAATATTCACTATGTACACTCTTATTTATTAAAAAAACAGAGGCAATTGCAGTACGTTTGGCACTTTACAATTAATTTGTACCACGAAAGGAACTAGCTTTTAGTAGAAAAGCATTTTAACTATAAACTATGGGAGCAACACATATACATTCTTACTACAAACAGCAGTAATACATATATTTTATATATACTGTCTAAAAGTGCCTTGAGTCCTATTGGGGACAAGCGATATACTGTCTAAATAAAGTTATATATATATATATATATATATATATACAAAGGGATCCTTCTGGCGCACAACAAAGGAAGGCGGCACTCCAATAGATGAAAAGGCTCTTAGCCTTGAAACGTTGACACATGGATGTTGATATGTCGTTGGATTATTAATACACGTTGACTTATATCATCTATTGGAGTGCCGCCTTCCTTTGTTGAGTGCTGGGTATATACCCATGCCAGAAGGATCCCTTTGTATATTTCTTTAGGAGGGCACCCATAATGTTTCTCTTATTGTCCTGAGTGCCGGGCTTATTCCTGCATATATATATATATATATATATATACTGTAAAACATACCACTATGTATTATTTATTTAGATAATGTGGGAACTGTATATTAAAATATAGAATAGGGGGGACTATATATTAACTACTAAGATAAGGGTTGCACTATATACTTGTATGCTATTTATCTATTCATTTTTCAGGAGTACTATATGTTATTAAATTCTCAATTGGCAGAAACACTTCGCACATTCAATCACACACACCTCATCTTAAAACAAAAAGGAATACAGAACCACAAGATTTGCTGGTGAAAGGGGTCAGCTTTTTATTTATGTAACTATTTGTTATTGATTAAGTTTAAGTTAAGCTAGGGTATGGTGGCGAGGAGAAGAACTGCCTAGGAAAAGCGGAAATGAGATAAAAATAACACTTTAATACTTAATAGAGGCCAGCTGCCTCTCACTAACAACTTGATGAGATACCACCCATGCAGTTGGGAAGGATAGGACCCAACTAGACTGGTGGTGTCCCTTACTGCCACTGACATCACGCCTCACATCTACCTGCTGCATGGGAAACAACCAAGGGCAAAATATAAGTTAAACCCAAGCTGTTCAGAACCAGGCCAAATAAGGTCCGAAGGACCGCAGTTGCTGCAATACCAAACAATTCTAAACCGATATAAGCCCCCTACCTAATGGCATCCTGTCAAACTAGAAGCTGAATGATCTCTGTCCAAAGCACCATACAAAAGGGCCACCTATCCATTAAATCTGTCAAGTTCCTCCGGATAGCCAGCTGTAAATAAAGACCGGGAGGTAAGGTCAATACCCCCAAGGTGTACAATAAGAAAATGGGAAAAGCCAAAAAGCTCCACAAATTCCTTGAAATACCTCCCAAAAGTCACTCCATCACATACCCCTATGATCTATACATCGGACAAAAATCAACTCTGGCAAATCCTGCAATCCCCAAACAACCTCAGAATGAGCCAACAAATAAATATACAAGTGCCCCAGCACCCACTGAAATGACTCATCCAACTGACAGCCTGCTAAAAGACAAAATTAACCAAGGTCTATAAAGTAATATAAAGAACCCAGGAACCATGTCAACCAGACAACAAAGCAACGACAACTCTAATTGGGCCTAACTAGAATATAGAGGACCCTAACTGGAGGGAGGGGAAAAGGGGTGGGGGGAATCCCATCTTGACTTAAGTCAAAAACACAAAACATCTACTGGCCGGCAGAAGCCTAAGTTAAAAACCAGTGGTAAAAATGTTTTTCTCAAGACCCCCACCAGAGGTGGTGAGTACTGTAGCTAGTCTTCAGGTTAGGATGGATTGCCAGACTGACTGACAGACTGCAAATCTGATGTACAGTATCTCTTGTACACACCAGAATTCCATCTACCATCCATCAGCCTGAATGTCGCTCCTGGACCAACCCGCCGCAGCAGCAGACGCAGTGGTGCCAATGCGAAATGAGTGTGTTCCATAGTCAACAAATGACAGACCCAGCTACAAGATGCAACACCTCAAAACCCACCCAAACTGGTACAGTTTCTTCTGTGACCTGTCAAGGTGCATCAACCATGAACCCAATACTGTATATTAAAATGGAGCCACAAATAAGACTCCACCATAACCACCGGACAAATACTGCAATCCTGGCAGTGCCACAATGAAACCAAGTGTTCCCTACCAAGCTGGTCAATCTTAGAACATAGCCGGATATACTCTCACCCAACCCATCAACACCCGAGAGAGAATAAATTATTTTGTCACATCCGCTTCTCCATGCACACACGCCCTCAATTTCTCAGTGGTATACAAACTCCACACAAAGGCAAGAATCAAGGACTTGGAAATCTTACCTTTGCTCCCCCAATACAGCAGGAATTGGCTCCCCTTCTCCCCAGCCACTATATAAGCCAAATTCATTGCAGGAGCCAGGGACCAATGGGCTAATGGCCGCATCCCCTGCCAGACATAATCAGGGCACAACTTTCCAAAAAAGTTTGCATGAGGGGCAAGGTTCCTAAAACTTTCCCAATCAAAATGTAACAGCGGGTCCACAATATGGTTTTCTACCACTGGAACATGCTACGTGCAAAAAGAAACATTAAACTATAAGCCACCCAGCACAATTTGGCCAATCAAACAAATATCTGGAACACAAAACACTTTCTGACTATCAATAGCCTAAACCACCACCAGGTTATCACACAAAAAAATTACCATCCGGAAGCCAACAGCAAGTGCAACCATATTCGGGAAAAGCTTCAAGAGAAGCAGATTCCACGTCAAACCCTCGTCGATCAAATCCCTAGGACAAGGCACAGTGCACCAGCTACCACCAAGAAAGGCGCCAAAGCCTGAGGATCCGGATGCATCTGTGAACAGTTGAAGAACAACACTGATCACCAGAGGCAAGGCCCAAATCCGAACACCCTTGAAATCTGCAAGAAAAACCTCCCAAACTAAAAGATCCCTGTGAATCTCAGCTAACAGCCACAGAAAATGATGAGAACTCCAAACTGCAGACGTCAGCCTTTCCAACTTTTGGTATAAAATGCTACCAACGAAAATTACCCAACACGCAAAATTAAATAGCCCCAAAAGCAATTGAGCATGACAAAGAGTGACCTTTTGCAGCCGCCAGTGCCAACAATATCCCATAGTGCAACCTCTTTACCTCATCTGCTGGCAATCGGCAATGCCCTGCTACCATATTGATATCAGGACCTGATTTAGACCTGATCGCTAAGAAGCTCGTAGCTGGTCGATTTTTGCATTCTGCGCATGCATCACAGTGCACGTGCGCGAACCAGTGCAAGAGATCAGGAAGTGGTCACTCGCTGCGCATAGACTGCCCAGCAGAGTGAGTAACAGGAGAAGCTGTTTGTGGGTGGTAATACGGGCAGGCTACTAGAAATGGGGGAGTGGAGGTGTGAATGCAGGTGTGCCTGAGTGTATCAACACCGTTTCAGAGGCGTGCATAATTAACAGGCAGCATCATTGTACACGTCACCTGGTTGTATTTCACACTGTAGTGATCGCAATGCTTGCGGCAGGGTATAGTTAACTTCAAGTGCTGCAATTGCATCTGATGGTCCATGATGTACCGATGATTACATACACTTCCTGGAGATGACGTGCGCAAGTGGGCATCTTAAGACAGGCTGGTGGGCATCTGCAAACACAAAGTGATCGCACGCCAAGACATAGTGGGCATGCTTATGCCTTGCCGTGCGATCGCCTGCTTTGTTGAGTGTGTGCTGGATTTGCATATGCTGCTTGTGAGCAAATGCATCTAGTGAGCAGGTCTGAATGAGCTCCTCAATTTCTTAAATACATTAGTGTGCAAACTGGCCCTTCTGACTTGTCGCTTGCAATTGGTACCCCAAAACCAGTAAACAAAGCTATCGCATTGTAAAGTAAATTCCTGCACCTAGGTGACCCAGCAGGATCCACCAAAAGGAAATCGTCCATATAGTGGGTGATGCCAGTCTCACAAGACCCCATGACAAGACACCAATGCCAAAATGTACTAAACTTTTCAAAATAAACTCAAGGGACAGAATACCTTGTCAGTAGGCACCTATCAATGTAAAAACCTCCTCTAACCAAAACCCCATAAACCGAAATGCTGCCAGGTGAAGCGGCAGCAAGCAAAAAGCTGATTCCACATTCAGCTTGCACATCAGGACAAGCAAATGAACAATGTCAAAGGCCTCATCAAAAGACTGATACACCACTCGACAAAGCTGATCTGGAATGGCATCATTAACTGAAAAGTCCCCTAGGGCAATATAAATGTTGAATAAGGTGAAATCTACCAGGAGACTTCTTTGGAACTACACCTACAGGTGATAAAACCAACCCATGAATGGGGAGCTCTTTAAAGGGGCCAACCATCCAGCCCAACAAAATCTCCTGATAAATTATATCCATCAAAACACTGGACAACTCCGCTGCCGACCACAAGTTTTTAATACTACCCAACTTAGTTTTCCTCTTCCGGTGTTGGGAGAATTTATCAGTAAACCCCTACCGCAAGAAGGCAGATTTGGCCCAATGCGGATAAGCATCCAACCAGACCGACAGTGTCAGCTATCAGACAGGGCTAGGGGGTCTACTTAGCGAGGGGGTTCGCGGCACTGGCCATGGTTCTGCCCACTGCCAGATTCACTACCAGAGGCTTTCAAACAGTCCTTAATGAAAAGATTTCCCCCGCAGCAGATACAGTAATGTGAAACCGACACCTAGACCCCAAAGAGCATTGCCCATTATTAAAAGCAAAGCCATGAGCCATCATAAATCCCGGATCCCAAGGCAAACTGGTGCCAGATGCCCCCCCCAGCCACTCCCTAGAGAGTCATGTGGAGCACCAGTTTCCAGCTGCAACCACTGCTGTTGCATCATGTCCACAAACACTTCCACATCTTTGGTACCAAAATATATGACTTCCTCCCTGTGCTGTTTACAATTCAATTCTTCATCGTAAACCCTCCATGCTACCCTGTGCACTGAACTGAACAACTCATGAATTAAATAAAAGTATCTGATTACATTCATGTGCTCGTCTGGCCATCTTTCTAAGTAACAGTCCAAGAAAACTTACATGCCCTTGAAACCAATTATGATAAGACATGCATTTCTCCATGCCAGCCTAACTTTTTTCTTTGCTGATACCAGAGTCTTCGTAGCCTTACTTGTTAAAGCAGGATAATCCTCTCCTTCACTGCGGGGAGCAGCATTGCTGTGTTAGAGTGTTGAACGCCATCAAAAAGGCCCAACTCAACAGACATACTACTACTACTAAAGGGAGGGGCTGTTGATTGGACCTCTTTCTACAACTCTTAGACTCCCCCAAATTCAAAGAGGAACTTGAAGAAATAGAAGAAAGGCTCCCACCACTAGCCAGTGCCCTTGACTGCCTGTGCTTTGTAACTGCGGGATGTGCCCCATGGGATCCCCCTTGATGTCACCAAATAATCCCCTGCTACTGAAGAGCAAGCCAACAAGGAACTAGGACTCACCAGAACCACAAGCAGCAGCCTGACCTTCCTCTGAACCAGATGACTACCTGCAAAGCTGTCGACCATCCATCTTCTCGAACTCAGCCAAAGCAACACATTCTGCAGGAACACAAAAAGACACAACCTCTGACTCCAATTGTAAAGTATCTTGGGAAGCTGTCCCAGAACCCGCAGCACCCCTGAACTGACTAGTCATGGCTGCCATAACAGCTGGCACAACATATTGTGAAAGCCTCATAGCCACAGACCTAGGATCTGACTGCACACATTAGCCCAGCCCCACCACCGGGACCAGTGGACAGCAACTGGACCAGAACAGACACTAAAGATATACACAATGTAGATACTGCAGCTACATTAAACCTGCCGGACCCCTTGTGGTTACAACCCCCTCTCGAGATCTCCCAGCAGACTTACCACCAGCTACCGGCTGCAGAACTGCAACCTCATAGGACATCCTCAAACTAGCCATTGCCAACCTACTCACCATGCAGTAATAACCAGCGCCAGCCTGCAAACCAACTGCCTGCTTCACAGTATCACCCTCAGACACACTGGCAAAGTCTTCCATGTTAGAAACAGCAGTCTCTGCAGATGCCACAAGATGGCGCTGTTCCATACCCCGATGCCATGCATTAGCACCCGGGCCCAGACTAATGGAACTAGGGCCACAACCTTGCCTGCCCAGGAGATCTCCCTCCTCTGATACCGACGACTTTAGGGACCTGATCAATATGAACCGCCAAATCTGCACAAGTGTAGCCATGCTCCCTCCACACTCTGGACCGAGCTCAAGGCCCAGAAGCCACCACTCCAGCTCGTGGGCTGACAGAGCCAGACAGCCCCCTAATAGCAACCCAATCCCTTGCCCACACCCGACCACAAGGCACACCCCCTCAAGACTGTGGCTCGATTCTGGCAACTCGGTGCTACTGCTGAGTTGACAAATAGTAAAGGCGAGATGAAGCAGAGCAGACAGGAAAGAAATAAAAGAGTGTCTAATAAAGTGCAAAAATAGAGAGAATATAATGGAATACGAACAAATACAATAACGCCATATGGAGCACAGTACTTCTCTCACCAACGATCAGTAGAAAGAGACACAAGCTAAGAGTCTAACAACCCCATCCCCAACCAGTTGAATAACCCAACCTACACTAATTGGCTAAAATAAACTCTAAACCAACCCTCTATTTCTAATTAACTCTTTGTGTTCCTGGATGTGCAGAGTGGCAGTCAGGAGGTGTATGACACTACTGCCATATTAAAATGTCCTCTGTGTTCTTTATGTATATAATCGGGAGCTAAATAATATTCATTTTTAAAGTGGTGAGCTGGATTACTTTTATGCCTACTAAGAGGAATATTAGCTATTTATTTAACAAGGGCAAGAACACTTGGTACCGACTTAACAGTTGATAACACAGGAATATGTGGACTGCACACATCTCATCAGCAATTCACGAATATATGCATGCTTATGTATATCATTATTACTTTTATTGCAATTAAGAGTATATCGAAATAATTGAGAATATATAAATTAGTTGTGTGAGTTGCAGAAGGCAGTATTTGTCAAATGGCCTCAGGCCTAGAGAGGATAAGGCCTACCCTTTTCTCTTTAAAGTAAGCAAATCTGTGTCTGATGCAGTAGCCATCTTGTTTAATGTTTTAGAAATAAGAATTGTAGGTTTAAAATGTCAGTTTTAGTGTGTACATACTAGTAGTCAACAAGTCTCAGATTTTATAAATAGAAAGAGTTAAATCAAGATAGCCTTGGTCTGCAAGAAACATGAGCTGAAAGCTACATGGGAACAGAAAGATAACACTGAATAGTGTCAATATTATGGTTAAGACACCCATAACCAATTAAGGCCTAGCATGTATGAATATTAAATAAATAAATATTCCCCATTGAGTTAACTGGAGGTATAGCCAAAATGATAGTATAAACCTCAGCAGATAGAGAGGGAGGGGAGAGCAGTCGGGGGACAGAGGAGAGAGAGAACATAAGGGTCTGGGGGTTCTGGTGCCGTTGCCGTACGTATGTATGAAATTGGCTGACTGGTATTTCTGCACTAGGTGTCACAAATTTATTTTACAAGTATTCCCTACTGCTACTGTTATGTTTTTGTTGTAAGTCTGCACTGACAAAATACATGTATGATTAAGCTGTCTTTAAATAAAAGCATTGTCATTTATTTTAGAATCTGTATTTGTGTGAATTATTTCATATCTCTTTGTGACGGATAAGGTTTATAAGTAAACACATTGTGTTATCACAATGCTGTCAGTAGTAGCCTAGGCCAAATGCTGAGTTGACCTGGTCTTTAGATTAATTGAGAAGGAAACTCTTTCATAATTTTTTCCCCCACTTTAACTAGTAAAATGGGAAACTGTTTTCTAGCCTTGTTTTATTTTCTAATTTTGACAGCAAGATAATGCGGTTTGCATTGCAAATTAGAGTAATGCAGTTTAAAAACAGGCAATTTTTTTGTGCCGATCAGCCTTTAGCAAATTTTTACCTTGGTCACTGAAGCTAGACAGCTTTTCATTAAGGAAAAGATCAAATACTGATGTCCAAAACATCAAAACAAGCCTGTTAGGCACATTTTAAGCACTTTTGTTTGCCACCTTGCTAACTCCTGAAAGAGTCCAACTTCGCCTTGCAACACAGCTCTCATAAAATAAACATAATTCATACTGTAAATGAGATTACCTGTACCCTCAGAAACTCTGTGGTATGAATAACCTGTGGTCCTTCTGCCATTTCCCATTTTTGTTTTTACCCAATTTTTCTATTATTTTTTATGATTTGCCTTTGGTTTAAGTAAAAATTCAGGCCTCAGAAACCCACCCTTGTGTATCCTGTTGTGTCATCCTAGGCTTTGATTTTGAAAAACAAAGGGCTGATTAAGTGTGAAGGCAATTAAACCCTGAAGTGGGGTCTGGAACTAGGAGATAGAGTTATCCAAGTTGATGTCTGTGAAAGAGCCAATGGGAATAATGAGGGTGAATTCTTGGAATGTTATTTAAGTTGAAAGCAACTGGGCTTATGCCTCCTTGGCAGTCAGCATTTTCAGGGAGCACATTTGGGTCCTTCTTGTGTTTACAGTCTCCTGTGTATTGTATTTTGCCTTACATGTTTGTTATTTTTAGTGTTCTGTCCTCTGTCTTGACTTATTGCAGCCTTTTCCTTCTCTCTTTCTTTTGGCACTTTGTATGTTTTTCTTCTTTTAGTTTGCTCCTTTTCCACTCTGTTCGTGTACTTACACTCCTAGGCTAGGGTCAACTAGAGCTGACACTTCAAAGATTTTAAAGGGTTAAATTTATTAATTGACTGCAGCCAATAGCTAATGGTATGGGTGGGACTAAGGGTAGGGTTAGGCTTTATATGCTGGTTACAGGCATGGATCTGCCTCTTTTCAGTGATTTCCTCCACCTCCCTGTTATTACTTTGTTGTTTGATGACCTTTTTTATGGCGTGAAGATGGGAAAGAATGGCAGCCTAGGGGCCAGTGAGTTTTTTTAATAGGTTCAATCCCCTGTAATGTACTATTAGGCTGATTGCCCTACCAGGGCCAGTAGGATTGGTTGGGTATTTGGTGACCTATGTACAGTACATGCCTTTGAAATGGGCAATTGGCCCGGCAAGTAATTTGTTGATATGTGATTGTGGTTATTGGCCCTGATGGCTGCCTCTCTCTCTTGGTCACCACTACAGTATATATATATATTGGGTCATCAGTGTCATGCAAACCATAATAAATTCATCACTGATATTTTTTTGGGTTTGGCATATGCAAAAATAATTCACATTATGAACAAAGATCATCCAGCCACCTCATTATCTCTGCCATTACGTATACCACAAATCTGTGCATGCATGCGTAGTGTGGATAGGGGACTTTTTTGTGATTCTCAAGAATTGGCATCACAAGGGGGGTGCGGGCTGCACCCGGGTGTCACTCGTCGAGGGGTGACACCAAAGTGCTGACTCCTCCTCAGTGACAGGAGCCAGGTGCTGCACTGTAGCATTATGTGCAGCACTTGGCTCCTGACTCAGTGCAAGAGCCGGCACTGCACACAGACTGGTCCCCAGGGGCAGTCTACATCTCCAGGACCCCTGAGGTGACCAAAACGGGGGTTCGAGCCATGAGGCCACGCTCCTAACATGCGTGGCTACGCCGCCTACCCATAAGGCCACCACCACTTTTTCCCTGATGTGCAGCTTCACCACTCAGACTGCTATACTCTCCAGACTCAGGCCACACCAGGTGCCACCAAGGTGAGTGACACCACTGTTCTCAAGGTGCCATGATGGTTAATGTAATTTGTATGGAGTTATTGCCTCCTATATATCTCTTTTTCACAGGAGGATAGTGAATTTCAGTCATAGTAAAAAAAGTGACTATTTATACTAATGCCCTATTATAGGAAAATTCTATTCCCAGCACTGTCTTTTCCCAAAGCCCTCTCTCCCAACCCCCTCCTTTATCTGTTCAGCCAGCTGAAAGACCAGTTGTCACACACACACATTTGATCAGAATAAACAGATTCCTGTATCAGGTTCCACTATATATATATATATATATATATATATATATAGTATATAGTCTTGCCGGCACTCCTCGATATAAGGTAAAATACTGCGCCCGGTGCCTTCCTTATTACCTCTCTCAAATTGAAGAGGAAAATACAAAGTCCTGGAACAGGCGTCACTCGCGGCGTCTATGATAATCAGACTTCACATACTCGTTGTTTAAATCAACGTTTCAGGACTCTTTATTGGTCCCTTCGTCAGGATACAAAAAAAGTAAATGACAATTTCTTACCTTAAATACACCTTTGCACCCAGTGAAAAAGCCCGCTGAATTTCCTTCAGACGCCGTCAATGTGACGTCACAAATGGAGTGCTCCCCATCACCATAGTAACATTGGAAGTTTAAGGCTACGGAAGCCTACAATAGCCACAAATAGTTACAAAAAGAAGGATCTCATTAAACAGAGAGATAAGGCTCTGAAATATTCAAGAGCCTCTTTACTTATCACTAAAGTCAAAAAGAATAAAGAAAACAGAATTCCTTGGGTGAATCACTTCAGTACGGCCAGTGAAAAGTTATCACAAACAGTTAAAACACTTTGGCCCATAGTTAGCAGTGACCCTGAATTAACATCGTTACATAATAAATCTATTATGCATTGCTACAAAAGGGGACGCAGTCTGAGGGATCTATTAGTGAAACTTGATGTCACTACTAAAAAGGCCAACAATTTGGGCAGTCATTTCTTAAGTGGTAAAAAATTGGGATGTTTTAGATGCCCTAATTGAACTACGTGCAACTACATGATCAGTGGCAATAGTTTTCACCACCCACACACGGGAAAAAAATATAACATCATGTATTTCCTGACGTGCTCATCAAAATTTGTTATCTATATGATCACCTGCCCATGTAGCAAAAGCTATGTGGGCAAAACTGAACGCATGTTTAAAGAACGTGTGGCACTCCACAGAAGTGCGATTAGAATTGCTTTAAACAAAGGCCATAGTGACCAGCCAGTGGCCAAGCATTTCGTGGAAGCGAAGCATAATTTGTCAAGTCTTCGCTATAGGATAATAGACCATGTCCCACAAAACATCCGTGGAGGTGATAGAGCTAGAAAATTGTTACAGCTTGAATCCAGTTGGATCTTTAAATTAGATACTATGTCACCTAAGGGATTAAATGAGCAGTTGAATTTGCAATGTTTTTTATAAATATTTGCATATCTATGTATGTGACTTTAATTGACAAGCAGTATGTTTATACCCAGAGATAGGTGGCACAAGCTATAGTGTTATAATTGAGCTTATGAAGAAAATGTATGTTAAGACAATTTATTATTTCAAGTATATCTAAAATACCATTCAAGATAGTTAATTATTTCAAGTATATCGAAAATACCATTTATTAGTTTTAATATTGATCAACTTATAGGTTGAATACATCGGTTATTGCAATATGTGAAACTAGTGATTAGATACTTGTACCACTACGTGGTGCGCTAATTTACCCTATAGGTTATTATGTATTTTGCTATTTATTGTATTTTGGCTATTGCAGGCTTCCGTAGCCTTAAACTTCCAATGTTACTATGGTGATGGGGAACACTCCATTTGTGACGTCACATTGACGGCGTCTGAAGGAAATTCAGCGGGCTTTTTCACTGGGTGCAAAGGTGTATTTAAGGTAAGAAATTGTCATTTACTTTTTTTATATCCTGACGAAGGGACCAATAAAGAGTCCTGAAACGTTGATTTAAACAACGAGTATGTGAAGTCTGATTATCATAGACGCCACGAGTGACGCCTGCTCCAGGACTTTATATATATACATATATATATATATATATATGTGTGTGTGAATGGACTGAGGCTGGACACGTGTGTTGAAGACTGCTGAATGGAGAGGTTCAAGCCAGGCCTGTAATCCCAAGGATATATATATATATATATATACTTCTGTAAACTGTATTCTACGTGTGTTGAATATATTGTTTTGTAGCTAATTGTAGCAGGGTTATGTATGTACTATGTAATCCTACTTTGATAAATTGAATATTATACAGAGAACTCTGGGTGTTTTATGTTGTTATTTCATGTGGTGAAAGCACACACACATATATATATATATATATATATATATATATGGGACTAAGATTTATAAAGCAAGGAAAAGTATAAGGAAATAAAGGGAATATAATAATCTCTTAATAGGCCCCTATTCACTACAATCCACATTTAAAATGTGGTTGTACTGTGATATTGTTCACATTGTAAATATAGGAAATATCACTTGGATGTATTAACATCCGCATGTAATATAGCTCTGTCCCTGCAAATCCACTTCGCACACTTATTATGGTATTGCTCAAAAAAATACTGTGAAAAGGTGTCCGTGCATGGACCGCCAATGGCTACTGCTATTCCCTCCAATTTCTGACCCCCACCCCCTCTCTCTCGCTAAGAGCTGACACTTACCTCAGTGATCAGTGATCTGGTGAGCTCCTCGTGCCTTTGGTCAGCTGGTCACTGGGCTCCTGCACTGTGACCCTGATCATCTGATGAGTGCTGTAAACTGAGATGCCAGGGCTCACAGTGCAGGAGCCAGCGACCAGCTGACCTGAGGCACAGAGGATCTCACTGGAGCACCATTTACAGGTTCATGGATGCAGGTGTTTTGTTTTTTATTTTTACTTTTTTTTTTCTTAAATGATCACCTTGTGGTCTATTTAGATGACAAAGCTGATCACAGGAGCCAGCTCTTGGCACTGATCTGCCTGTTAGAGCAGAGTAGGAGATGGGGAAACAGAGGAAAGCCTGTATAATGCCATCTGAAGAAGATATTATTGTCACTGTCCTTTCCCTTTTATTGTTTTTTTAAAATTCAACATTTATGCATTTGGGTAGATCACATTTGGGTTACACATATGGGAAAAGTGATATGCTTACTACAAATATATGGCTTGGAGTAGTTTTCACAAAAACTGCTCCAAAAGCCCTTTAATACATTTATGTGAAACTAAAATAATGTGAAAACATCCTTTTCCACATTTTTTTTAGCTAAATAGGGACCTAAGTGAGAAAGCTCTGAATCCATCCTGTTAGTGCTCTGCCAGCTGTAATACTGTGCAGGTAATTAATATGTACACAAATATGTGACTAGCAGTTAGTAACCAGAGCCTAATTAAATTGGACAGTAGGTGTCTGTGACTGTAGTTTATGGGAACCATTTTGTCAGAGAATTATAGTTAGGGATGGCCATCAGTGTGGTTACCATTGATGGCGAAATAGCAAGTGGCCATCAATGGTGACTAACTATGCAATGGATGACCATCGACGGTTTCACCAACCGATGGTCATCCCTGTTCTTTGACTGACTGGCCCATGGGCCAATTAGAATTGGGGGTTGGGTGTTGTGAATATAGGGGGCGGAGCTATGCTCCATGTACTGGCACCTTGTAAAAAAACAAAACCATTTGGTTATGCTATTCCATCAATGGAGGGAAACCATCTGGTTCTCTCCCATCGATGGGAAAAAACATTTGATATCGGCCATAAACCATCAATGATTATGAATCATCAATGGTCGAAGGTCATCTCTACCTGTAGTATGATATAGGGAAGGAAAGTAAAAAGATAGGGAAAGACAGATAGTGTTCAAAACATTTTGAATAGCAATACACAATAAAATAAAGCAAAACTACTTTTATTCTTAAAGTGTACATATACTGAGCAGATAGGCCTGTAGTCATTTTATCTCATGAGTTGCACATTGTCTAAAATTAATGTATATTCTTGCTTGATCTGTTGCACTTTTATAGCTATAATACTACCAATTTAAGATTAAGGGACCTATGTATCAAAGCTGGGAGAGAGATAAAATTGTGAGAAATAAAGTACTAACCAATCAGCTTCCAATTTACATTTTGCAGGCTGTGTTTTAAATTTGATAGTTAGGAGCTGCTTGGTTGGTGATTTATTTGTTACAATTTTCTCTCTCTCCCAGCTTTGATACATAGGTCCCTAAATTCTGCAACTAGCCATTCTTCTCTCTGAAGAGTATATTCTCTTAACTTTGTTAAGTGCATTTACATTTTCAAGTTCCTTTCACTGCTTATAACTGATACCAAGAACCCTACACTGAGCTAGGGACAGTGATACATATTTTTAATTCAGTATTTCAAAGTTTTGCTTAATCAGAAATGATTAGGTAATATATGTGCAGTATCCCTAGCTTAGCTCCCACCCCCATTATCCCTCTGTAATGTTTCCAAGTGCCCCGGGCAGACACTAAAATAATAATAAATAAGAGCTTGTTAAATTGCCTGATGACACATAGCTCTGCCAAAGTGATGGTCTGGGATTGGCTAATTAGCTGACATGGCAAATTGAATTTGAAAGTTGAAATAATTAAAAGAAAACCCAGCAGGCCTGGTGCTAATTTGCATCTCTCGAGCACAGGAGCAAAAAGACAAAACAGAACATCCTTAGACACAAGCCTTTTAAAGAAAATTGCTTTTTTACTAGAAACTATCTAAGGTGAATAAAATAATATATATGTATGGAAGTTTACAAGAATCTTGTTGTATATTTTGTTCAAGCAATATACTATTTTTATAGCAATTATATTTTATTTTGTATAATAATAACCCCATTTAGCACTATCTGGATTAATGAAAAACAACATGCTTACATGTTACACTGATTGTTAGTGTATGGTGGTGTTGGTGCATATAGAGCCTCAGGCATCTATCTCTAGTACAAATGTAGCTCAGTGTTATGAATTGCACTGTGTGGATAATGATAGCCACTTTGCAGGACGTAAAGTGCAGGATGATTCACCAATAGCAGCCACATTTTCTGAACTATAACCATGCACTGGTACTTAAGCTGGTCATACACCAGACCAACTTTCCTCCAACCATCCAACTATTTGGTTGGAATGAAAATCTGGTAATGCATGAGTGACAATCAGCCATTTGCTCCCAAACACTGGAAAATGAACGAAAGTGGTTGTTCAGACAAGTTGTTTACATCAAACAGATTTAATTACATGCCTGAATTACCTTTTTCGTGCTTTCTGGTGTATAGCAGCAAATAGCTGATTGTCATTTGCTCCCACGCATTACCAGATTCTCATTCCAACCAACCAACTACAGTAGTTTGATGGTTGGAGGAAAGTTGGTCTGGTGTATGGCCAGCTTGAGATGCAGAGTCGCTAACCAGTCCCTAGTCAGTCATCTTTTCTTTGCTGTTGACGGAGGTTTCATAGTTTATGCTGGGAATCTGGATTCAAAGCGCATGCGTATGTATTCGACTGTATCTAGTGACTGTATAATCTGTTTGCGCTAACTGTATTTAGATCACAGCATGTAACTATCTACTTTTTGGTGAATAATATCTTTTTGTGCTTTGTAAACACAATCAAAGTCTGGAAAGCAATTATTTGTTGTGCGACTTATAATGCTAAATTGTGACATTTAGAGTGTATAGATAGGTAGGAATCAATAGATGAGGGCTCATAGTGAAATCACTCTACCATTCACACGGTAACACATGGTTATCGATCTTCAGCAAAAGGGTGGAGGCGCCATACGCAGGAAAGAACGCATTGTGCCTTCGAATACCTGCTACCACTTTGTTGCTGAGAGACCGCTATCCGTTATTGTGTGAGTTCAAGGAGCGCTGATTAGAATCCAGGGACAAGGGAGAAAAAAAGTTTGTTTCCTTCGTTGATAAAATTTCATGCTAAAAGGGGAAGTCGCACAATAGCATAAGGGTAATAATACGTTTTGTGTAGCGGTCGCATTATTGTGTATGCGACTAGTTGCACAATAGCATATACGTATTTCCTGTATTGCTGCCACGTGTTTAAACAAAGCCGTTGAGATTGCATTGTGATATTAATAGTGTGATAGCATTGTTTTAAAGATCCTAATCGGTGTTACCATATCGGGGAAAATGTTTATTTTCCTGCGCAGGAAAAAGGTGTGTAAAGTGAACGTGTGTTGGTAGGGGTAACATGTTCCCTAGCTAGGGGTATCGTAGGACCCTTAGGGGCTAGGCACCTTGTGTCGGCCTAGTGGCTTGGTAGTAGATACCAAAGTCTATACACACAGCAGGTGTAGTTGTTGTTTTGTGTTAGGTATCAGCTCACAGTGTGATTGCAGCATCCAGTGATCAATTAGGGTTATTGGGCATTGTGATTGAACCGCACAGTTGTGGCATATCGTGATTGTGAACTGAGTAGTGGTGGACGAAATCACTGAAAAGGGTAAGTGTTATTGGAATGCTTACATGCTAGCAGTGCAAAGTACTCAAAAAGGGCTTAGATGCATGGAAGCAGCCTGGTTATTCTTCCATAGGTGTGTGGGTGCAACCTGTTAATATCGTCCACAGGTAAGTGAAAGTAGCCTTGACATTCTTTCACCGATTTAAATCTCTATTGAAAAGTTTAGTGTTATTTTCCCAAGATTGGAAGCCAAGCAAAGGGTAGAGATGTTAGATGATGTGCTGCTCTTGGAAGCGCCGATTGGTTCGGCACGACATATTATGCATACTAAGTACGGTGCGTATGCAACTATGTACTGTGATGTATGGTTTAAAATTACGAGAATGAGTGTGAAACCATTTCCCAGAATTGGCAGCTTTGATAAGGAGGTATTGAACAATGTCCGAAATAGCATCTGTATGGTGCACTCTCGAATGAAAAATATAAAGTATAACGATTGTTTAAAGTTGTGGCAGCATGAGGGGGATACGTGGCTTAGGGGTGTGCATGCGACGCAAACCAGCATCACGTGCATGATGCATGGGAGAGCGCACACAGTGCTAAGCAGCGTTGTGTGCGCGCCGCGAAATAGTGCGCATGCACAGCAAGGTAGTGTTGCGGAAGGTAATTTCAGTAGTTCACGCGCACCACCACCGCCCTATGTGGATGAGGGTGAAAGTACAGTCTATGTAAAAACCCATAAAAATGTAACATGTAACCTGTACCCTCTCTTAAGTAATTATAAGGAACGTGTTGATGATGTAGATGATGACCCTGTTGTGATGTCCGCTCTCTCCCATTTTGCACAAATGTTAAATGTACCACCACAGCAAGCACAGGTAGCTGCCTCACTAGTACCAGAAATGGAGGTAGCCCCACCCATACAGTTAGTATTAACCCCCACTTTAACAGTAGCGGAGATTACTAATACCGAAAGTAGTAGCAGTAGGCTGAACCCTCAACTAGGTAATTCGGCCAAGGGTAACATTATGCAGGCATACATCCCGTCCGGACAATAACTGTTCCCAATGGGAATCCGGATGTGAATGGTGTGGTGCCCACAAGAGATGTAGTGATGCATTGTCCTTGGACAAGAGCTGAACTAAATTCCATAATAACCGACTTCCCTAACCCTAAGAATTAGCAAAATGCCAAAGATTTGTGAAAAACATTTTGTAATGCTCACGAGCCAACCAATAAAGATTGGCGAGTGGTGTTAAGGGCATGTCTTCCACACAATACCAACGTGAAAAAGTTTATCACGGATTGCGTATTGGAGGGAGATGGTCCCTTAACAGACGAGGATAACCAAGGTAACATTACCCACATAATAACTCAAGTGGGTGTATATTTTCCAGAAGTAGTTAACTGGAGTAAAATTTTCACCATAAAACAAAAAGAGAATGAATCTGCAGAGGATCACTGTACCCGAGCTCTGCAGACTATCACCCAGTACACTGGGATAGAAGAAATTAAAGATAGCACTCATCACAGAGAAATGGTCATCACGGTACTTATGGCTGGTCTTAAAGTCAATCTAAAGACCCGAGTCCAGACCTCTCTACCTGGCTGGAGGGAAGTTACTGTAGACACACTCAGGGAGTCTGCTCTTGAGCACGATAAAAATATCCTCAAGAAGAGAGAGATCCAGAGCGAGAAGCTAATGGCTGTTAGTATTCAAGCTCTAGAAGGAATGAATATACCATCACAGCCACCAGACACACATCCACCTGCACAGCTACACACCCTCACCAATGCTGCACCGCCACAAACACAGCCATACCCCACCTATCACACACAGCCACAAAACCCATACTACCCGCAGCCACCATATTACCTTCAAAATTCTTACCCACACTCACAATCTTTCTCTACTGCCCAACCCACTCAACAACATTTTCCCCCACCCCACTCATGACGGTGTTTTAACTACAACCAAGTGGGACATGCAATTAGGAACTGTAAGGTGAAGAGGGTAGGACCCCCTAACCAGGGAGTACCTAGATATCCACATAAGGGATATATGCAGAATTCAGGGAATTCTCCACAATCACCTGCTCCAATTGTGGCATTAAATGCTGTACTGGAGAGTGAGAGTCAACGCTAGGGGGAAGTTCATACCTGTAGTCTACAGCCAGTCAGGTTAACTGGGGATGTTAGAGAAGAACCTGTAATGTTAATTGACGTAGCTGGTACTAAGCATTCTTTTCTTGTAGATACAGGGGCAACCAGATCAGTGTTAAAATCTCCATCTAATTTACAGGTGACCAGCAAAACAGTACCAGCAATGGGTGTAATGGGTAAAGTGCAACATTATCCTTTAACTAAATCTGCAGAGGTTACTATTGGCCCATTGCATACCAGGCATTCCTTTCTCCTGGCAGCAGCGGCCCCTACTAACCTACTGGGAAAGGATTTGTTATGTAAAATGGGATGTGTCATTTCTTTGTACCCCTGATGGTATATTTCTAGATATCCCAGAGAGCGTTGCGCATGAGGTGAGGGATATATTGGACACTCCCCAAAGGTCAATGTTTCACTCTACTGTTTCAGATAAAAATCCATCTCTAGTAGAACAAATGTTATCTCAGATACCGGGGTCCCTCTGGACCAAAAATGGACAGGACACTGGATTGATGGCAAATGTAGCTCCCATAATGGTAAATCTAAAAAGCGGTAGGCAAGCTCCAAAAATTCCTCAGTACCCATTACAACAGGAGGTAGAGATAGGGATTTACCCCATAATTGAGCGATTATTACAACAGGGAATTTTAGTCCATACAGCGAGTGTAGCCAACAGTCCCATCTTTCCTGTGAACAAAAGTGGTGGGAGGTGTTATAAACTTGTACAAGACCTTAGAGTGGTTAATAAGGTAGTAGAGAGCCAATTTCCCGTAGTGCCGAATCCAGCTGTAATTCTTATGCAGATCGCACCAAATGCCACCCATTTTACTGTCATTGACCTCTGTTCTGCTTTCTTCTCTGTACCTCTTCATCCTGACTGTCAGTACCTATTTGTATTTACATACAGGGGGGGGTACAATACACATGGACACGATTGCCACAATGTTTCATAGACAGCCCCAGTATCTTCTCCCAGGCCTTACACAACTATTTACAATCTTTTCAACCTGCCAATGGATCTGTTCTAATACAATACTTGGACGATTTATTGTTGTGTTCTGATTTGTTTACATCATTTTTAAATGATACTAAACGTTTATTGCTTCATCTCTCGCAAACAGGACACAAGGTTGCTAAGGACAAACTACAGCCATGCCAGTCCAGAGTTAAATACTTTGGACATTGCCTAACCCAAGGGTTACAGCATCTGACCACTAACAGAATCCAAGCCATACAGACCATGACACTGCCATAGAACCAACAGCAAATTTGTACCTTCTTGGGATTGTGTGGATACTGCAGATTGTGGATCCCAGGTGTTTCTATTTTAGCCTTGCCATTACAGGACTTAGGACCTCATTCAGACCCGGTCGCAAGTGCTGAGCGCTCACAACCGGGTCAATGCTTAGTCCCTGTGCACGCACAGCGGCCGGACTGCGCATGTGCAAGTCCTGGAGCAAGAGAGAAATTCTCTCGCTCCGGACCTCACTACAAAAGGGGCGGCTGCTGATGTTGATCAACAGCTCGACCCATTTTGTAGGCATGGCAGGTGGTGGTTTCACAAATGGAGGCGTTCCTTATGGGACGCCTTCTGTTTTGTGGGCGGCCGCACTGACATCAGCAGTGATGTCAGTGGGGAGCTTCCTGCTCAATCAGAGCAGGAAGCTCCCTGGGGCTTCCAGTTGCTGAGACCCAACCTTAGGGTCTCGTCGCAAGCCCCGATGGTCGCGATGGTCTTGACCATCGCGATCATCAACCTGGTCAGTCACTAAAGCTGTGGGTGGTAACCCACAGCGTAGCTAGTGACCAGGAGGCTGCACTTCAAAAGCCAAGCGGCCGCCCTCATTCAGAGTGAGCACTCGTTTCTTGCGATCGCCTCTGAATGAGGGCCTTAGTCTCTTCCTCAAAGCCCAATCGTGTCATACACACAGAGGAAACAGAGCAGGCTTTCCTTAATCTTAAGGATAGTCTAACAAGCACCTGCATTGGGAATACCTGATTATAAAAAACCTTTTGATTTGTACTGTACGGAAGCTAATGGTTGTGCAGCAGGTGTCCTCACACAAAAACATGGTGATGCCAGTAGACCCGTAGCATACTACAGTGCACAATTGGACACTGTGGCAAGGTCACTCCCAATGTGTTTAAGAAGTGTAGCAGCAACTGCTCTATTGGTCAGTAAGAGCGAGGACGTAGTATTAGGCCATGATATGATTGTTTTTACACCCCATGCTGTATCTGCTTTGCTGAATTTTGCCCAAACCAGACATGTCTCCTCAGCTAGGTTCACAAAATGGGAACTGGCCCTAATAGCACCTGCAAACATCACCATCAAACGGTGCAGTAGGTTAAATCCAGTAACGTATTTACCATATGTGCAACAAGATGCACAAAGGGTGGAGAGAGGTGAGTAACTGGAGGAAGGTGAGTTCTGCAGGTATATTGATGCCCATGATTGTATGGAATATCTGAATCAGACCTTTACTGCAAGACCTGACATATGGGATACACCTTTAGAAAAAGTAGATGTGACATTTTACACGGATGGGAGTTGTCATAGACAGACTGACACTGGAGAGTTATGTACAGGTTATGCTGTGGTAAATGACAAAGACATCATAGAGCCCGAACCTCTTGGTCCACCTCATTCAGCCCAAGTGGCGGAGCTGGTGGCACTAAGAAGAGCGTGTGAATTATCAGAAGGTAAATCTGCTATTATCTACACTGACTCTAGGTATGCCTTCGGGGTGGTACATGATTTTGGTTCTCTATGGCATCTGAGAAATTTTATGACAGCAGCAGGCACACCAGTCGCACATTCCAGACATATAAAAGGACTACTGAAAGCGATCCAATTGCCTAAGGCAATGGCGGTAATTAAGTGTAAAGCCCATACATGTGAGGATGATCCGGTGTCACTGGGCAACAATAGGGCAGATAAAGCTGCCAAATGTGCAGCAGGGTTAAAAGCAAATGTGCCAATTAAGTAGAAATTAATTGAGATGCAAAATTTGTGTTCCATTCAGAAAAAGGCAGTCTGGAGGTCTAAGGGATGTGGGCAGGAGTCCTCTGGCCTCTGGAGAAATGGACAAGGTAAGCCAGTGGCCCCCAAGGCATACTACCCAAGCCTGGCAGCGCATGGTCTGACTCACTTGGGAAAGCAAGGTGTGTCCAAATTGGTGAGAGCATACTGGTGTGTACCGGGTTTTTCTTCCTAAGCGGAAAAGAGAGCAATGTCCTGTTTGACCTGCTTGAGGAAAAATATTGGGAAAACAATCCCCACCGAACCATCCCACATTCCTCTGACCGACGGACCTTTTCAGGTAATACAAATTGATTTCATCCAATTACCACCCTGCAGGAATCTCAGGTAAGTATTAGTGTGCACTGATGTGTTTTCTAATTGGGTTGAGGCATACCCAGCTGCCACTAATACTGCTGCATTTACTGCTAAGAAAATAGTTCAGGAATTTTTATGCAGATATGGTATCCCTAGAATTATTGAAAGTGATAGGGTTACTCATTTCACAGGTGATATCTTCCAAAACATGTGTAAGTTGATGTGTATTAATAGTAGACTTCATACCCCCTACCGAGCACAAGCCAGTGCCAAGGTGGAGAGGATGAACGGGACTATTAATAATAAATTAAGTAAAATCATGGTGGAAACTGAGCTGGGTTGGCCAGAAGCACTACTACTTGTCCTTCATAGTATCAGGACAACTCCTAGACCCCCTCAATCTGTCCCCCTTTGAAATACTGTTTGGTAGACAACCTCATTTAATTATAAGTCTTCAGGAAGATTTGAAAAGTAACAATGAGGTGACTGTAAGGTATCTAATAACATTGAGTAAACAGTTAAAACAGCAACAGCAGAAACTGAAATTGTTGTCACATGATATGCCTGAAACAAACTGTCATGATGTTGAACCTGGAGAATTTATTATGACCAGAAATTTCTTGCATTCAGGTTGTTTGACAGATCAGTGGGAAGGTCCATATCAGGTGTTGCTGACGAGTACAACTTCATTGAAAGTGGTGTAGAGAGATACCTGGGTCCATTCCACTTACTGTAAGAAGGTCAACCAACCGGTGGAGAGACAAGGCAGAATCGAGGCAGATAACGTAGACCTGTCAATTGTGAGTCTGTACCGGGAAGGTTAAAGGTTACAGTGAGATCCCTGAGCTAAAGAAATTTGTAGATCATCATTTTCAGCAATGGAGTGGTCTGCTGTGGTTATCTTTGTGTTTTCTCCCAGAGTTCTCATTATCCTGGGTTGTTTCGGGATCTCTGGTTTCTGTGATGGAGGACAGAGGATGGAGAGGGGAGTATCTTACCAAACCCAGTACAGTAATTGTTAAGAGATCTGCTATGTTGGAAACTCGGAGACAGTTTGAAGGTTTATCGTCTGAGGATTATTGTATTTGCGAGTTTTGTGGGTCCTTAGTTGATGAGAATTGCATCCAGCAGTGCCAACCTAAGTATAACTAGTATTGGGGTGGGTATCCTTTAGAGGATTATCATACTATGGTGGGCAAAGTTTTAAACCAGTCTGACTGTTGGGTGTGTTCTCATGTGCCCCAGGGACAGCATAATGTAGGGTTAGTGCCATTTCCATTAAATGTCTCTGAAGTTTTAGAACTGCAACAAGGGAAGATCCTGAATGGAAATGTCTAAACACCAAACCACCTCATTTTAAACTCCACCATTATCAAGTAGATAAATCACTGTTATGTTTGAACATCACCAACTCCAATAAACCAGGAAGTTGGGAGGTGACTGGGAATAACCAGACAATGACCTTCTCACTAAGAGCTGATTATGAGCCTATAAATTTTGAACTGTTACGCACAATTAGATTAAATGGGAGACACTTCCGATATTGGTGTACACTAAGTTCCACCAAAGAAATGGTTGGTAGGGTACCAGAAGGGTATTGTGCCAAGGTATTACAACCAGAAACATTTGATAGCCAGATGGGAGAACCTGAGATAGGATCATTTGCTAGGGAAATGTGTTGGATGATCATGATGCCTTCTTTTCCTTATGTTCTCCCCGATGATGTATATTTTATATGTGGAAGGAAAGCGTATAAGTGGCTCTCTCCGAGTTCCGAAGGTTTGTGTTATCTGGGAATAGTACTCCCAGAGATTATGAACCTTACACATGGTGAAATGCTTGATATTCATAAAAACACACCATTACCATATCTTCACACAAAGTATGAACATAGAGACAAAAGAAATATGATACCTGGTGATGTACATAAAGCCACACAATTGATTAGTTTAGCAACTGGCTTTCAAGTTTTAGTCGCATTGGAACCCACCAGGATCTCTCGGGGTACACTAAATTTTAGATATATATCCAAGATCTTGCTAAATTAATAGATAGTATCACAGAGATGTATGAGGACACGTTTAGGTATACAGGTAGGGAGTTACAAGCTTATAAGAAAGAACTGGTGCAACACAGATTAGTATTAAATTATTTAACAGCTGTCACTGGAGGGTATTGTGTGACTTTGGCCACCCAATTTGGTGTAAAGTGTTGCACATATATTACAAATAATACTAGCGACCCCAAGTAGGTGATAGACCAGAAGATGGATGAAATTCTGCAGTTAAAATGGGAATTTCGGAAGAACCATAATGCTTCAGTGGCTGAAGTAGAGGAGAAAGTAGAGGAATGGGTGTCATGGTTGAACCCAGTGAAATGGTTCTCTGGTCTAGGAGAGTGGGTCCAGGAAATAGTTGCTAGCATAGGTAAACTCCTGATCCTCATATTGGTTGTCATCATAGTAATTGGCTTATGTGTCAAATGTGTTCCTACTGTGTTGAAATATGGAAAATGTAAAGATAGGGTAAATCGAAGGAATGAAATTATGATGGTGGTTAGTAGTAACAATATGAATACTGAGGTAAATGAAGGACTGCATTACAACCCTGAACTAGAATGTACCATCAAATGATAATAATACATTTCATCCATGGCTAAAAATTATACAAGTGTTATTTTAAACATCCTAAATAATGTAAGTCCCTATCCCCTTGAAGACTTCCTTTATAGGTTAAGTGCATCCCCACATCTATCCCATGATCTCTCAAGATCCGCAGTGTGCATATAAGGGTAGTTTTATGTCCCTCACAGGGACACATTATTGATGGTTTAAGAACCACCTTGTGCCATCCCATAATATAACATTAAATAATATGTCATAATGAAAGCCTAAATTACATTTTTAAAATCAGAGTGTGATAGCATGTTGTTGGTTATCAAAGGGTGGACTGTCAAAGCTGGATAATTGGCTGAGACAGAATCTATTAAAATTAAAATCTGCACGACGTCATTTTGCGAATGGCCGCCCAGCGCCATTTTATCGAATCTCACACATTATAAATACATACGGCGATGCTATTATTTAGCGTTGTGCGATTCCCACACAATGGAACAATGTTAAAAGTCCTCATTATACATACATTTACTAAAACATATAATATGAACAAACCTGCAAAACACGTGCCATGGTGTACTCCACAAATACTTAGTCGCACAACACTAACTAGCATCTTTTCTTAATATCCTTATACTTACTGTACACATTGCACACTTACATAGAAAAGGTTCCCTAACATTAAGGTTTATATTCAAGGTTTTATTTATTATTAAGTATGTAATAAAGCAACTGTATTTAAGATCTCAGGTTTAGTACATGATAAACAGACCGTGTTTGGTGCTATTCTAAACCACTGTGTATTTGCAGACATCTTGTTCCATCAATGAGGAAATCGCAACATGTGTCTGGGAATTATGGATCATAGAGAGATAGGCATTAAAATGTACTCTGTAATGCAGCCAGTTTAGACTTGTTCTTCAGTGGGAAAATGGACACAAAGAGCTGTTGGAGGCTGGACTGGGATCATACAAACTGACCTATGAACTGCATCATAACAGGAGAACCAGGAAGAAGAACCAATGGGATTATGCCAACTTGTTCTATTGTATTTGACAAGAAAGAGGGGGGGTACTGCGCTTGAATGAACTTTGTGATATTACGTATATGAATGAAACTCACACTGTATGGTTTATTAATAACTTGCATTTATTAGGAGTCACATTGCTCCTGCATAAAATTAATGAATGTGTGTCCGTAGGTGGACACTAAATGCTTGTTCGTTCTAAATTAAACTGTGGATACAGCATTCCGGAAAATAGAAGGGGTAGAGAGAGATACATTACTCAAATATACACGGAAAGATGAAGAGAGAACAAATCCCTACAAAACTGCATTCATAACCCAATACAATCGGGATACTAACAAATTGAAGCATATCCTAGGGAAACATTGGCATATACTGCTTGAAGATGAGGTCCTAGCAGATATATTACCAAATCGCCCAAAAATAATATATAAAAAAGCAAAAGATTTAAAACAAAAACTCATGAGAAATCACAATAAGAAAGATACAGTAACCCAAACCACCCTGGAGCACACCAAATTAAGTGCAGGCTTCTACCAATGTGGGAACTGCCAATATTGTAAGAGGAGCCACACCACCACCAAAAGAGTAGAAACATTTCAATCATATCAAACTAAGACAGTACATAAAATAAAACAACATATCACCTGCAACAGCGTTGGGGTGATATACATGGCGGAATGCCCCTGCGGGTTACAATACATAGGACGCACCACCAGAAAACTGAGTATAAGAATGTCCGAACACATCAGGAATGTGAAAAGAGGTCTTGACACACACAATCTGTCATTACATTTTAAAGAGACACATAATAAAGACCCCAAGGGATTGAAATTTGTAGGGATATGCACAATCAAGAAGAATTGGAGAGGCGGGGATTTTGTAAAGACTTTGAACAGAGAAGAATTAAAATGGATATTTACCATGAAAACTTTCAGACCACTGGGATTAAATGTAGAAAATGATATCAAAGCAGTCATCACTAAAGAATAGACAACATTTAAAACCAGTGAGAAATAGGAACATAATAATCACTATATATCTATCTTTCCCTTAATTAAGATGACCATCGATCATCATCAGCATTCACAAGTAAAACACAGCATAGGGATCTAGTGAACATGATTCCCATTTTTAATCAAGATGATTCCCTCAATAAAGATGGCCACCGCATATGGGGAATTGCCTGTATAACAACTGATACTTGTAATGACACATATGCCACAACCAAGATGGCGCCCGCCAGCACCTCCCCTATATATGAGGATGCCACATACAAGATGGCACACACCAGCACTCCTTGAGAAAGACCCGGAACATTAATACACTCTCATCCACCCAGGATTAATCCATCCATACTGGGTCAGGCACCTTAATAAGAGACCTATTAAAAAGTACCTAAGGGTACTCATTTAAATTAGAACGAACAAGCATTTAGTGTCCACCTATGGACACACATTCATTAATTTTATGCAGGAGAGGTGTGACTCCTAATAAATGCAAGTTATTATTAAAAAAACATACAGTGTGAGTTTCATTCATATACGTAATATCGCAAAGTTAATTCAAGCGCAGTACCCCCCCCTCTTTCTTGTGAGATTATCTTATATATCTTATATAAGGTTTGGGTGACCTTGAAGGTACCGCTGCTGCAGGAACACACAACCCCTATCCATTTAGTGAGAGCGCAGGTAAACACCCACAATTACATTGTTCTATTGTATTGCCTATCTCTGCAAGGGTTTATATGCAAGCTCCCTGAACCTGCTAGTCAGTCATCTTTTCTTTGCTGTTGACGGAGGTTTCATAGTTGATGCCAGGAATCTGGATTCAGAGTGCATGCGTATGTATTCGACTGTACCTAGTGATTGTATAATCTGTTGGCGCTAATTGCATTTAGATCACAGCGTGTAATTATCTGCTTTTTGGTGAATATCATCTTTTTGTGCTTTGGAAACACAATCAAAGTCTGGAAAGCAATTATTTCTTGTTCGACTTATAACGCTAAATGGTGACATTTAGAGTGTATAGATAGGTAGGAATCAATATTAGTAACTTAGAAATTGGAATTATTGGAAGTGTTTGGCATGTTGCTAGGCACTATGCCCACAACCGACCTCCAAAGTATTTCTGCAATCAAAAAATGTATTTACAGATGAAATGAAGTTAAATGTAATTTGTCCAAAATAAAGGTGCACAGAAAAAAATCCTATATTATTCTCCCATATTCAAAGCTGTATGGATCTCAAGATGTGACCACCTCTGCTTATGCACCTGCTCTGTTACTAGTCATCATTACAACCTTCAGTTTGCACATGCACCTGCCTAATACAGATGTATCCTTATACATCTCTGCTGCAGACACACTAAAAGCCCCTCGCTGCGTGTTGGGTCCCGTGAGAGTATGCTAGCGCTGCACATCTATTTTGCATCTTTTTTCGATGAAAATGTGACTAGGACGCACCATCAGACGCTGCTGATTTATTTCATATGTGCCACTTGTATATCTGAGTGCGATGGAGTCTCTGAATCTATATACAAAGTGCTGCAATGTAGCGGCCGCAGCTTTTTTCATTCCAAGTTCTGTATACAGACTCAGGTGCAGATATACAAGTGTCTCATATCAAATTAATCAGCACAGTTTTCTGGTGGAAAAAAAGACACCTGATGTTAGCAGAGTTGCCCAATACCTGGCGGCTAACTCACGCCAGGCAAGTCTCGGTGCGTGGCATATAGAGGACACATCTGTGGATGCAAAAGATACACCTCCAAACAGGCACATTTTTGTTTATGTCCTAATCTGCATAGGACACATTTTATTGAACATGCCCTCACTGAACTTTAGCTGTGTGAGAATGCCTTGTTCTAATCTCCTCTTTGGGGATAAATGTAGATATGATTGAAGCGAGTGTGACTGAATCATCCCTACTTGCATGCCTATTTATAGAGATTGCATATTGTAAATTAAAGCAAAACATGTAGGGTTTGAGGGTTAGCTTGTTGGCTGATGTAGAGTCGAGCATAATAGTTAGAGAAGCACTCATGGGCATATTTACATCTATAGATTGTAAGCTTGCGAGCAGGGCCTTCCTACCTATATACAGTCAGGTCCATAAATATTGGGACATTGACAGAATTTTCAGATTTTGGCCTCTATTCACCACCAGAATGGTTTTGAAATGAAACAAACAAGATGTGCTTTAACTGCAGACTTTCAGATTTAATTTGAGGGTAATTACATCCAAATCGGGTGAACGGTGTAGGAATTACAATGGTTTCTATATGTGCCTCCCACTTTTTAAGGGGCCAAAAGTAATGGGACTATCAACTCAAAAGCTATTTCATGGACAGGTGTGGGCTATTCCCTCGTTATTTCATTATCAATTAAGCAGGTAAAAGGTCTGGAGTTGATTCTAGGTGTGATATTTGTATTTGGAATCAGTTGCTGTCAACTCTCAATATGAGATCAAAAGAGCTGTCACTATCAGTGAAGCAAGCCATCATTAGGCTGAAAAATCAAAACAAACCCATCAGAGAGATAGCAAAAACATTAGGTGTGGCAAAATCAAGTGTTTGCAAAATTGTTAAAAAGAAAGAACGCACCGGAGAGCTCAGCAACACCAAAAGACCCGGAAGACCACGGAAAACAACTGTGGTGGATGACAAAATAATTATTTCTCTGGTGAAGAAAAACCCCTTCACAACAGTTGGCCAAATCAAGAACACTCTCCAGGAGGTAGATGTATATGTGTCAAAGTCAACAATCAAGAGAAGAGTTCACAAGAGTGAATATAGAGGGTTCACCACAAGATGCAAACCATTGGTGAGCCACAAAAACAGGAAGACCAGATTAGAGTTTGCCAAACAACATCTAAAAAAGCCATTACAGTTCTGGAACAACATCCTATTGACAGATGAGACAAAGATCAACTTGTACCAGAGTGATGGGAAGAGAAGAGAAGGAAAGGAACTGCTTATGATCCAAAACATACCATCTCATCAGTGAAGCATGGTGGTGGTAGTGTCATGGCGTGGGCATGTATGGCGGCCAATGGAACTGGTTCCGTTGTATTTACTGATGATGTGACTGCTGGCAAAAGCAGTAGAATGAATTCTGAAGTGTTTCGGGCAATATTATATGCTCATGTTCAGTCAAATGCTTCAGAACTCATTGGACGGCGTTTCACAGTGCAGATGGACAATGACCCGAAGCATACTGCAAAAGCAACCAAAGAGTTTTGTAAGGCTAAAAAGTGGAATGTTATGCAATGGCCAAGACAATCCCCTGACCTGAATCCGATTGAGCATGCATTTTTCTTGATGAAAACAAACCTGAAGGGAAAATGCCACAAGAACAAGCAGGAACTGAAGACATTTGCAGTAGAGGCCTGGCAGAGCATCACCAGGGATGAAACCCAGCGTCTGGTGATGTCTATGCGTTCCAGACTTCAGGCTGTAATTGCCTGCAAAGGATTTGCAACAAAGTATTAAAAAGTAAAAGTTAGATTTAGGATTGTTTAGTTTGTCCCATTACTTTTGGCCCCTTAAAAAGTGGGAGGCACATATAGAAACCGTTGTAATTCCTACACCGTTCACCTGATTTGGATGTGATTACCCTCAAATTAAATCTGAAAGTCTGCAGTTAAATCACATCTTGTTTGTTTCATTTCAAAGCCATTGTGGTGGTGAATAGAGGCCAAAATCTGAAAATTCTGTCAATGTCCCAATATTTATGGACCTGACTGTATCTGTCTGTTATTACCCTGTTTTGTTCTATTAATGCTTACAATTGTGAAGCGCAACGGAATATGCTGTGCTATATAAGAAACTGTTAATAAATAAAAAATAAATAAATATTTATAATGGGTGCATGGTATGCAGTTCATCCGGGCACCAGGGTCCGGGGGGGTCCACACTGCACAGGGAAAATGGCATGGATACTATGGTCTCAGAGATTTACTTGGGAATACGCCAGCAATAGAGGGGGAGCAACACTGACACTGCACATGGGACCCCATCCTCTGTTAAGCTGCCCATGGTAGCACCTCCCTCATTATATGGCAGTCTGCTGCAGAAGGATCAAAGAGAGAATGGAGGACATTCTTAGTCATGTAAAAACTACCTATTAATGTTAAATATAATATTCATCTTAGTAATATACAGCCATCGCTATATATTAATACATGTTATGGATAAGAAAACGGGGTAGGGAACTACTGCACTAGTAGATGATCTAAATATGCACCCAATATTATCAGTAAATTAGAATAATGTAAAGTTCTGGGCACTGCCAAAGACAATATGGTGACCCATATACGGTTAAGTCAAAAAGAAAAAGAATTGTCAAATGTTGTATTTGACAATTCTTTTTTTTTTTGCTTTAACTATTTATTAATCCGAAATTGTTATTCATACAACTTTTGAACAAAGCGTATCTGAGTACAGAGTACAAAAGTATATCTGAAAAGGAAAATTGTGTGCTGTAAAATAATCCATTCAGAGGTTTAAAGCAGACATGTTGATTTTAGGTGTCAGAAATTAGTTTTTCGATACCTACTGTAAATGATATGCGTCATAAAGACTACAACTAATGGCAGTCGCTCTTCCTTTATAAATGGAAACTGGAAAACTAAAGATTTGACTGAAAGCTGTAATGAATAGAGTTATTGACAATATATTGTCTGTTGTGATAACAGGGACATTTAGCTGCTATTTGTCTATTTTTCTTTTTAAAGCAAAAATGATTTGATACATATTTTTTTTTAACTAATTCTCTAAAGCAAATTTCATGCATATTGTCAGTGGCTTGTAGCTGATCAGATTTGGAATCTGCCTGCTACTGCAGGATTATTCTTAGTGGCATACAGTTAAGAATATTTGTTTTCATTTTTATGGCATTTGAAAGCTGCCTTCACTGTTCCAAGTGCATTTTCTGTACTTCATGCAGCTGTGAACAGACTTGGCATCAGGATGCCTTATGAAATATTTATAACAGTTAAACTTTTTTGTATCTATATTGTAGGATTTCTGGACAAAGTTGCACACCAAACTGTACACTGCCACCCAATGGAGGGTGAAGTACATGTTTACTGGTGTTCCAGTGCTTATTATATAAGATTTCAATGTGTAGATGTGAATATTGTTAATTCTGCAGAATATGTATTAATATACGTTTCCAGATTGGGTGAGCTACGAATGATATGTTGATATATTGGAATTGTGAATTCTAAAATAGGCCAAATTTTTGGGCAAATTGATTGACAAACCTTTCATACAGACACTTAGGGGTATATTTACTAAAGTACAGGTTTATAGAAATGGAGACGTTGCCTATAGCAACCAGATTCAACTTATCATTTATCTAGCACCTTTTAGTAAATAATAGCTAAAAAATGATTGATTGCTATGGGTAATATCTCCACTTCTCCATATATATATATATATATATATATATATATATGCATCTCTGATGACAGGCATGATGCCAGAAACTTTGGGTTAAAACTTATTGGTGTATCTAATCAAGTCGTGGAGTGCCACCATTTATTGATCTGTCTGTATATATATTCCCTTTGGGGACTGGAAATCTTTGATGAAGTCAACACGCATCAGAAATCCTCTGGATTTGCATGTGGCTGCTGGCTTGTGGCTCTGCCACAAGTCCTGACTTCCTTGTAGTGGCTGCAGGGAATCAGTTTCAAGTCAACATCTACCAGTTTACATTGTCCATATAATCCTGTTTTATCTTTATTCATGTGAGTGAGATTCTTATCTCTTTTATGTAATAAAACCTTTCACAGTATTACCCTATGTGATATTTATCATTTGAAGGTGCAAAGACTGGATACATTTTTAAATGTGTCTGGCTGAAACTATCAACCACAGATTCCTGTGAAAGTGGAAAAATATGTATCAGATAAGCACTTATTCATATCTGTTTGGCACAAAGCCTCACATATTTGTATTCTACATACATGGCGACTTATTATTACATTTTATTTATAGGGCGCCACAAGAGGTCTGCAGCGCCGTACATACGGTAAAGGGTACACAGAACATTACATTACAATACAGTAACCAACTTATAAACAGAGCACAAGTAACAATTAGCAACACAATTCTCCATGCACAATACAGCTGGGAAAGTGAAGGATGTCATAGAAGTGCTAGAGAAGAAGGCTTTAGACAGTGGGGAGGAGGACCCTGCTCCTAGGAGCTTACAGTCTAGGGGAGAGGGGAGACTGACAGATGACATGAGGCAAGAGTGTGTAGAGGGGGACCTGAGTGCAGGAAGTAGGTGAGGTAGAGATGGCTGAGGCAGGAGGGACAGAGACTTGGTGACGTGGTTATGTGTTGGAAGGGTACGCTTTGATGAACAGGTGTGTTTTTAGTGCACGTTTGAAGCTATTCAAGGTCGGGGAGAGCCTAATCGAGCGAGGGAGCTCATTCCAGTGAAGGGGGGCTGCACAAACAAAATCTTGGATACGTGCATGAGATGAAGTAACCAGGGTGGAGGAGAGGTAACAGTTATTGGCAGACCGAAGTGAGCGAGAGGGAGTATGTAAGGAGATGAGGTTTGAGATGTAGGGAGCAGTAGAGTTATAGAGACGGCCTTGTATGTGAAGGTGAGGAGTTTGAAGAGGATTCAGTAGGGGAATGGGAGCCAGTGCAGGTTTTGGCAGAGGGGAGCGGCAGAAGTGGAACGGTGGGAGAGGAAGATAAGTCTAGTTGCCGCATTGAGAACAGACTGGAGGGGAGCAAGATGGCAACGTGAGAGGCCAGTAAGGAGAAGGTTGCAGTAGTCAAGCCGAGAAATGATTAGTGAATGAATAATCAGTTTGGTAGCATTCTGGGAGAGGAAAGGCCTAATACGAGTGATGTTGCGTAGCTGGAGGCGACAGGATTGAGCCAGAGATTGAATGTGGGGTGTGAAGGAGAGGGTGGAGTCAAGGGTGACACCCAAGCAGCGAAGTTGGGGGACAGGGGAGATGATCGTGTTATCAACAGTGATAGCGAGATTGGTTGGAGTGGAGACTCTATTAGGGGGAAAGATGATGAGTTCAGTTTTGTCCATGTTGAGCTTCAGAGAGCGCTCGGACATCCAGGAAGAGATGGCAGAGAGGCAACTGGTTACCTGAGAGAGGACAGAAGGGGAGAGTTCAGGAGAGGAGAGGTATAGTTGTGTATCATCAGCATAGAGGTGGTATTGGAGGTCAAAGGAGCTGATGAGTTCTCCTAGTTTAGAAGTGTACAGGGAGAAGAGCAGTGGGTCCAGGACAGAACCCTGTGGGACACCAACGGGAAGGGTGGAAGGGGGGGAGGTGGAGCCGGAGGAAGACACAGAGAAGGAGCGGTTGGTGAGGTAAGAAGTGAACCAGGCATGGACAGTGTTAGAGATGCCAAATGTCAGAAGGGTGCGAAGGAGGAGAGTATGATCCACGGTGTCAAAGGCTGCAGAGAGGTCCAGGAGGATGAGCAGAGAGAAGTGGCCCCTGGATTTGGCTGCAAGTAGGTCATTGGTGACTTTGGCCAGGGCAGTTTCAGTGGAGTGACGTTGGCAAAAGCCAGATTGGAGAGGATCAAGGATGGAGTTGTCAGAGAGATAGCTGGTGATGCGGCTGTAGACAAGCCACTCAAGTAGTTTGGAGGCAAAATGGAGAAGAGAAATGGGGCAGTAATTGGCAGGTGAGGACGGGTCGAGGTTGGATTTTTTGAGAATAGGTGTGACAAGAGCATGTTTGAATGATGAGGGATAGATGCTGGTGGAGAGAGATAAGTTGAAAAGGTGAGCAAGGTGGGAGCAGGCAGTGGAGGAGAGGGAGCGTAGAATGCCAGAAGGGAGGGGGTCAAGGGGGCAGGTGGAGGGGGGAGAGGACAAGATGAGGGAGTGGACCTCATCACCCATGATGGGGCTGAAGGAGCACAGATGGGGTGGCCGGGAGGTGCGGATGGTGGGGGAGGTGGGGTTTCAGCAGGGCAATTAGAGGATATACTGTGAGGAATTACCTCAATTTTGGAAGAGAAGAAGGAGGCAAAGTCAAATGCAGTGAGGGAGGATGGAAGGGGTGGAGGTGGGGGGCGGAGGAGAGTGTTGAAAGTACCAAAGAGGCGGCGGGGATTGGAGGACTGAGAGGAGATGAGCGACTGGAAGAAGGATTGCTTGGCGAGGGAGAGGGCCGAGCTGTAGGAAGAGAGGACAAACTTGAAGTGAAGGAAGTCCGCCAAAGAGCGAGATTTCCTCCAGAGGTGCTCGGCTGTGCGTGAGCATTTTTGGAGAAACCGGGTCAGTTTGGAGTGCCAGGGCTGGGGTTTGGACTGACAGAGGGGGACAGAGGAGGAGGGGGCAACAGAGTCAAGTGCAGAAATGAGGGTGATGTTGTAGAAGGAGGCTGCCTGGTTAGGGCAGGCCATGGTTGATAGTGGAGAAAGGAGAGTATCAAGTGAGGAAGACAGGACAGCAGGGTCGAGAGACTCAAGATTGCGTCTGGTGATGGTGGCTTTGGGTGAGGGGAGGAGTGGAGGACTTGAGAGAGTGAAGGAGAGTAGATGGTGGTCAGAGAGAGGGAAGGGAGAGTTGGAGAAGTCAGAGAGAGCACACAGATGGCTGAAGACGAGGTCAAGGGAGTAGCCGAGGCAGTGTGTAGCAGCGGTGGTCCATTGAGAAAGTCCAAAGGAGGAGGAGAGGGCAAGAAGATTGGTGGATGCAGGATTTGTGATGTCAATAGGGATGTTAAAGTCACCAAGGATTATAGAGGGGAGGTCAGCAGAGAGGAAGTGGGGAATCCAGGTGGCAAAGTTGTCAAGGAATTGGGTGGGGGAGCCTGGGGGACGGTAGATGACTGCAACACAGAGATGAATGGAGTAGAAGAGATGGATAGAGTGGACCTCAAAGGTGGAGAAAGAAAGGGAGGGCTCAGGTGGGATAATGCGAAAGTTGCAGTTGGGGGATAAGAGGATGCCAACTCCACCACCTTGGCGGTTGTCAGGTCTGACAGAGTGCGTGAAGGAGAGGCCCCCATAGGAGAGCGCAGCAGGGGAGGCGGTGTCAGAGGAGGAGAGCCAGGTTTCAGTGATAGCGAGAAGATTTAAAGAGTGGGAAATAAAGAGGTCGTGGATAGCGGGCAGTTTATTGCAGACGGATCTGGTATTCCAGAGGGCACAGGAAAATGGGATGGAGGGGACAGGGGATATGTGGATGAGATTGTCTGGGTTGTGTGTGAGAGGGTGTGGGCTAGATCTAAGGGGAAGATGTAAGCCGGTGGAGATGGTTGGTATGGGGCAGGGGTGAGGCGGCATGGTGGCTGACACAGGGTTGAGGAGGGCAAAGGATGACAAGTGAGCAAATAGGTGGTACTGTAGGCAGGGAAGCACAGCAGAGGATGCAGGTATTAGAGGGGAGGTAGACAATTAGGCAGTGTATTATGGCAGTGAGGTAGTGGAAGAGAGTAAGTAAGTAGTGTAGGAGAAAAAAAGTCAAATGAATAATAGTAAATAGTACACTGGTAAGAAGTACATTTAGACAGGGCAATCATGTGTATATAAGGCAAATTACATTGTTTGGGATGTGCATTCAGATGTGTTTCAGAAACAGAAATTTCAATGCTTGAAGCCGCAGCTAAGGAGAAAAGTTTTGCAGTGTCCAAACCAGGGAGATCAGTGTAAAGAGTGCAGGTTATGCAGACTGCAGGAGGTATTTTGATGTTTATGATGACTCACTGAATAGCTTGAGTGTAGTCCATCCGTGTTTTGCTTGCTTGTAGTTTGGTTTCCTTTGGTTTAACGCTGGTATAACGCTAATTTTGATTTTAAATGCTCAGTACACTTAAGATCTAAACACTTCAGCATCTAAACGGCCTAGCAGCCTACTCTGAACTGAATATATAAGGCTACAAACATGTGCATCCTGATTTACCCCCACCCCCTAGCAAACAGCCCTCCACCCTCAGCAGAAGGTGCTAATTAAATCTGTGCATGGTGAGGTCAGTATATCACTCTAATTCCATGTGATTTAAGAAACATACTACAATTTTAAAACAACTTACAGCAACTACTATTACCTATGCAATGTAATTGCTGTTATGCTATGAAACATAGATCAGTTGCATATGAAGGAAGTAGTCAGTGGTCAATTTACCTGTGGGATGAAAGATGGCAGAGTCACTTCTCAGCTAACAAGAATGCTGGTATAACGCTAATTTTGATTGTAAATGCTCAGTACACTTAAGTACACTTAAGATCTAAACACTTCAGCATCTAAACACCTAGCAGCCTAAACTATTACATATTACAATGTACTTCCCTATTGGGCGCTACTGTCTCTCTTTTTTCCTAGAAATTTGTCTGCCAACTCAAGGGGTAGTTTACAGGAGGACAGAAGCCCAGTCTCATTTCCTTATTCATTGTTTATTTGTTATAATTGTTTACTGGTTGTTACTTCTTATACATTGATTTAGCGTCTACACATTATTCTGTATAATATACATATATATAATAGGGATGTTCGCCGACCCCCATGTTTTTGTTTTGGATCTGTATCTCCTTCAAGGTTATGGATCTGGATTTGGTTTTGCAAACCAACCTCAAGTGTTTTGGTTTTGGATCTTGATTTTTTTAAATAAAAAAGTAGATAAAAAGTTTTAAAAACAGCTAAAATCATGCAATTTATGCAATTTAAAATCCGAATTTCAAACCGCAAAGAGATCAGAACCGCGACCCAGATTTACCCAGATCTCCTCAGGAGATTAGAACAGCGACTTGTATTTACCCGACTTCACGAAATTTCGGTGGATTCGGATATCTGGAGAACCAAACCACACATCTCTAATATATATAGTTGTTATTTTCAGTCACCGTTATCTTCATTTTTGTGGTCACTTATATGGTAATAAGTTGTCATTTTGTTTAGTTTCTGCTGTATAATTTTCTACAATATGGGTGATGCACATCTTTTTGAAACATATATGATTATCTATTACTATGATGCCTCACCTGGGCCAAAAGTAAGTGCATATACCTGTAGCTAACTTTTCAAAGATTGGATTTACTGTTTATCTCAACCAGCTATTTGTAGCCTGATAGTGACAATTTTTTTCTGAACCATAGTATTTTAATATACTATATACAGTATATCTTCCGGTGTTTCTACAGGGGAGGCACAGTCACAACTATCTAATAAGTGCCACACTATAGCCCGATGTGTTGCTTAGCAAACCATAGATGCCAGGATCCCACTGTATGTATCTGTCGTGACAAGTGTCAAGAATTTTGTCCAGGTGCACTGAGTTCTGGGATTCATCAATTGGAACTATTTTAAACACACCAAGGGCCAAATGTAATAGTATGAGAGTTTAGCAGTAAACTTTCACATTGGTCGACTTCTATCTTCAAAATGGGAAAACATTTGGATGAGATTTTAAATCGTGAGTTTTTTTGCGTCTGAAAAACATGCAAGTTTGCTCTGTTGCTTTGTTCTTGGACTCTGTAACATTGGCTGAGTTTAAAAAGTGTGAGAAAACATTTTCTAAACCTCTCATCCTATTACATTTTCCGCAAATGTTCCATTTACAATCTTGAAACATTTATAAAATTATTATTGTAAAAAAATTGAGTCTCTACTACCCTGCTTCATCAGAGTATTCCATATATAATGACTTGCTATACCATAAGACCTCATATTTATAACACATTGATATACACTGTAGTTGGACTCTGATACTCCTAGAGTACATCAACATGGGCACAAGAGGTTATATTCCACCAACAGATAAATACTTTTTAGCACATCACCTATTTTCACTGAACCTGAAAATAATCTGGAAGAAATCTATCAATAATTGTTTAAAACTTCAGAAAAATTAAATTGATTGCATGCTGCATGGCACTATTCTCTCCGATTAATATAGACAAATTAAAATATGTAGGGGTCTATTCATCATCACTTAATTTATACAAAAGCAGGTGATATATAACATTTTACCCAAATTTTGTGTAATTTAAGTGTCAGCATTGTTCATCATTCTTGTAACGCAGGAGATATCACAGATATCTGCTGGTAACAATTGTGCTTTGATCATTTCCACATTTCCCATACTTTAGAATGGGGATATGGAAATTATTAAATTCATCAAGTTCCGAAAATGCTTTTTTTTCAGGACTTGACTGAGGAACCGTACGCCACACTGAGATGGTGTACAGCCCCCGATAATCTTCACAGGCTTCTGTTTACACTGCAACCTGTGAAGAAATACCTACCAGCACAGTCACTGCAGCCAGCAGTTTCATATCTCCTGTGTCTGCACTGCAGAGCCCCAGAACTGTTAGCTCTGGAGCACTGCAGACATGTGGCCTCACTCACCGTCTGAAGGCTGATGACACAGAAGACCAAAGATGAAAGACAGGTGAGAGGGAGCTGAGGGAAGTGATGATGCGGCGGTGGTGGGGGGGATCGGAATCCCAGGAGGCGGTCAATGGATGGATTAGACACCTTCGGGTGGTCCAGATCAGACACCAACAGGGGGAGGGAGGCCTCAGATTGGACATCTGTGGGGGACGCTGGAGGACACAGTCGGGGCATTGAGGGAGAGACATGCAAAGGTAGTGTGGGCACTGAGACATGGATAGGATGGGTCTGCCAGTGAGAGGGGAGATACGGGAAGCATGTGCGAACAGGGAGATCTGAGAAACCAGGGACAGGATGCGGGAAGGGGAGCTCAGGGAGAGAAGAGACAGGGGGAGAGGAGGGAGGCAGAGGATGCGGACTGGAGAGGGGAGATACGGGGCAGAGGCAGCCGGCTGTGAGCGGAGAGGGCATAGAATGAAAGGAAAAGTATCACATTTCCAAAAAGCAGACTCCGCAAATAGAGCAGCTTTTCAGAAATGATACTTTTGTTAGGAAGGCATGATGAATGCCTCATAGACATTTTTTAAATTCGCAGCGAGTTTAAAACATAATTATCACTAGTGATAATTATGTAATGAAGAATAAACCCCCTTGAGGCTTTTGTATAAGAAACATGCCCACTATAGGGAGAAACAGTGTAGAATTTTGCAAATGGTGGATTTCAATTTTGAATATTTTCATTTCAAATAGAGGTGCGTGGGTTCGGTTTTATTCGGTTCTTATCGCCAAATTATCGCAAGTTCGGATTAGTTCGGATTTCTTCTCTTATTGGCTATCCAAAGCACATGACAGCTGAATAGACAATTTGATGCTGTTTTTGAGATCCGAACATATCCGAGTAAAACTGAACTGCAGAAGGGTCAAGATTAATAACTGAGAAACTACACATACAGTAAACAACCAATGAAGGCTGAAGCTTTTGCAGTGTGATCAAACAATCTCACTGTACAATGTAAATTATATCACAAGGAACTTTTGCATTTCAAAAGAAACAAATTTTAAGTAATCCAGATGGATTTTGATGAGAATTGAGTATACAGATGATGGATTGGGTACGGGATGCCAGCGCTTGGGATCTTGATAGTCAGAATCCCGACAATAGCATCCTGACAGGGTTAGGAAACTTGTTGGTCAGTCTCCTATCACTCCTGCTTTTCCTAGCCCCCCCATGTGCCTAAACCTAACCTCCCCTTCCCCGCACCCTAAACTTAAACCTCCCCCTTAGTGCCTAACCCTAACTTTCCCCTTGTACCTAACCCAAACCCCTAACCCCACTACTTACCTTTGGGATGCCAGCGGTCAGGATGCCAGTGCTGGAATTTTGACAGGTGTCGTGATTCCGGCACCAGCATTCTAAGCGCTGGCATGCCACCTGTAGGGATATTGACCAGATCCCCTTAATAGCACAGAACCGATGTATCAAAAGTGACTGTATTGGTAACAACCCAGAGACAGAGGGTCTCATTCAGAGCCGGTCGCAAGTGCTGATGCGCTCGCAACCAGGTCGATGGTCCCCACAGAGCATGCGCACGACGGAGCTGGCTCAGTTGTGTGCATGCGTGAGACCCGGCTAGCGACAGGCGATCCACCGCTAGGGGTCTCGTAGCAGACAGGGCGAGCTGTCGATGTTGGGTGACAGCTCTCCCCATTTGCTGGGTGTGCCAGGGGCATGCCCGGCCAAATGGAGGCGTTCCAGTCGGAACCCTTGCCGTTTGGGGGCGGCCCCACTGACATCATTGATGATGTCAGTGGGAAACTTCCTGCTCAAACACAGCAGGAAGTTCCCTGGAGCTTACGAGTGCCCAGACCCAACCTTAGGGTCTGGTCGTAAGCCCCGATGGTCGCGATGGTGATGACCATCGCGACCATCACCCTGATCGCAAGCTAAGCTGTGGGTGGTAACCCACAGCTTAGCTTGCTACCTGGAGGCAGCACTTCAAAACAAGAAGTGCCCACCCGCATTCAGAGTGAGTGATCGTTTCTTGCGATCGACTTTGAATGAGGGCCAGAATGGGATATGACACACCTAATAGTGTCAGAGATTTTATAATAAATTATTTGGATAATTCCAATGCAAACACTAATGTCCCTTTAGGAATGACAACAAGAACAACAAAAAAGACACATTCTAAAACAACCGCTACCCACAGTGGAGGCTAAAGAGAGAGGATCTGGATGAGCCAATGGAAGAAAGAGGACTAATTATTTAATTTGTCCTCTAATGGATTAACATATATTCTCACTACAAACAATATTTTCAATGTAATAAGAGATCTTCACCATTTTGGACGTAAATTACATCTGAAAGAACATTTTCAGAATGCACCTAGAGAAGAAAGAGATGCATGTAGAACCTTCCACTAATAAATCTCTTATCCTTTATCTGGGAGCTGTTTGCTGCCGGGAATTCTCGGGATTATGTTGCTCAGAGGCTTGCCGGCATTTCCTGCTTTTTGAATTTGGCAGGTCTTCCTGATATCACTAAGTTTTTTGGTCCAGAAGGCCTTTAGGGGTTGGTTGTGTATATTTCTGGCTCCATATGATTGACATAATCCCATTGGTCCCTCACTTCTTTTGCGCTTAATAGAGAGTTTGCAGTTTGTGTGTTCTTCCTCTTTCCAAGTTTACTTATTTAGTATCGGTTTGCAATGGCCTTCCATGGGGCCTATCACATCAGCAAGTTAGTTGAAGCATTGCATGTCCCCCACCCCCTTCCCCTTATTACTGCATATGCATGTTCTCCTGTGATGATGTGTCAGATTTACCGATCAAAGACTGACTATTAGTCAGGGGATGCTAGGTGTCTCTGAAGTCGGGTCCTGATGCCAGGATCTGCCCAGTATGCCTGGCCATGGCATATATAGGCTGCCATCCCTCTCTGCCTGGTGCATGGTTGATACACGCAGATGGCTTGCCCCTGACTAAATGTGAGTTTCAGGTTTTTTTTGTACCTGCATCTCAGTCTTTTGCCTACAATATACTGCACCTATTCTTTTAGAATTGGCGATGTGACTTTTGCTGGCTACTCTGGTCTTTTGGTGCAGGAAATCAAGCCTTTAGGAAGATGGGAGTCCAATACCTACAGGAGATACATTTGTGTGGAGAGTAAATTGCATTATTGTATTTTTGTTTTTTTTATTTGAGAGCTCCCGTCACTCACCACCTTTTTGGTGTGGATCTCTTGGGATTTTGCCCTGTTTTTTTGCCCTGCTTTGGACAACAATTAGTTGTAAAAATAAAACCCCATGAGAGTAAAAATATAATAATAATAAAATAAAACATACAGCATATAGCCCAAATTCAAAAGATCCCGCTGGTTTTTCTTGGTCAGATTTTTACCTCGGGTCAAGCCCCCACTCTTTTCGTACCCTTCCTTATGGTTGGTTATGCGATGCAAGTTTACTCTCTTATTGTTTTCACTGTATTGCAGTTGGCTTCCTCGATGATAGGCCCATTTGGTTGTTTGGCCTTTCCTTTGTTTTTTTGGGCCGCTCGTTCCTATTATGCATCTTATACATATGTGTTTTCAAAGTGGGATCGGTCAGGTGGTTTGGGTTTAGGGTATGTTATGGGAGACATTCTTACTCAGGCTTCATAGGGCAATAGCGGAGTTTGGTGCCATGCTACTGTTGGTAGTGCATCTTGGAGGTAATGATTTATGCCAGAGGACATCTTTGGAATTGCATCACACTATTGTTCGTGACTGCTGCAAGCCTATTGTTCATGAGGCTGTGGCCTGATTGTGTTGTGGTTTGGTCCTCTATTATTGTTCAGCTGTCTTGGCAATGTAGGTTGAGTGGAGCTGTTATTGATAGCTCTTGGCAGAAAGTAAATAGGTGGGTAGCTAAATATGTGTTGAAACTTGATGAGTTGGTGGTGCATCCATGAACAAGATGCCCATCTTTTTCGTAGGGATGGGTTCACCTCACAGGAGGAGGGTAATATTTTGTTGCTTGATGATTTTTCTTTCTGTCTTAGAGGTTTTGGTTTGGTAGATTAGTATGTTGGTGGGCTTGGTTCTTGGAACACATGTGGCGGCAAATACCATCCAGCTTGCTGCAGTATGGTGGTGCACTCCCCTTCAATGCACTGCTTAGGCTGGTTTAACCCTACTGGGGTCAGCGGCATCTCTCAACTGAGTGGGCTTGAATAGCACATTGGCATGGGTGTTGGATACCTCCCCACTTGCTTAGAAAGGGATAGTTGTGACATAATTTGCCCAAGTAAAGTGGTCACTGACTGCTTGCTATGCTTTCTTCTGCCACCATACTTCGGTTGTAATAAATAAAGCTGGCCATTCATTTTTTTATGTCACAGTTGGTCTCATCTCTTTATTTTAGTTAAGTTTAGAGTGTTAAGAGTTCTGGTTTAAAGTTTATCTGTCATCTGATGATAGAGAGTTTAAGATAAAGGAGCTTTGTGTAGAACTGAGGACACATAAACCTCTTGTCAGGGACAGAATGGGTAAATAATCCTAGAGGTGTGCGTGATAGTTCTGTGAGATTATAGGATTGGTGGGATGTTAGCTTTGGGGAGAGTTTAGGACAGTCAGGATTTTTAATACTGCCTCTTTTGCTGCTAATTTCCAGCTCTCCCTTCCCTTTTGTGTCAGCTTTATTTCATAGCAGTGATAGACCGGCAATATGGCGTCCAGCATGCTGCCGTATGGGGTTCACTCCCCTTCAATGTACAGCTTAGGTTGATTTTACTCTAATTTGGTCAACATCACCTCTCAACCAAATGGGCCTAATAGTGCATTGGCATGAGTGTTGGATATTTCCTCACTTGCTTAGAAAAGGATAGTTGGTCCTCGAAGTTGTAAGTTCACATTTGCCTTTGACAGTGGGATAGTTTGTCCTCGCAAGTTGTGACATAATTTGCCAAAGTTAAGTGGTCGCTGAATCCTTACCGTTCTTTCTTCTGCCACCATAAAGTACTTCTGTTGTAATAAATACAGCTGACCATTCATTTTTGAACAGCACAGTTGGTCTCATCTCTTTATTTTAGTTAAGTTTAGAGAGTTTTAAAGGTTCTGGTTTATGGTTCATCTGTCATCTGACGATAGAGAGTTTATGATTTCTTCCTGCTTTCTCCCACTAGTCACTTCTGTAGACTCAACCATCTCTGACTGGCATATGACATCACAAGAAGTGAGACACTGTCACCAATGTAAATGGCAATTGTAAAAGTTGTCAAGGGAAGTTTTCACCAGACTCTTACCGCTTGGTCTTTCCCTGCATTAGAAAATATAAAAAACTATGCAAATTTTTCAAATGCAAACAGCATCTAAAATATTAACTTGTTATTAAATAGACACCTTAACTACAAAAATGTGTCTGCTTTAGACCTGTTACAGCAGTTTTTCTTTATTTTGTTCCTAAATCAAGTATTTGGAAACCTCCCTGTAGACATTATGGGGATCATTCAGACCCGCTCGTGAGCGGCAGTACGCTCGCAAGTGGGTCGATGTTTCCCCACTGCGCATGCGCACGACGGAGGGAGCTCGGTCGTGCGCATGTGCGAGACCCGGCGAGCGACGGGCTCGCCATCGCTCCGGGTCTCGCACCAAAGGGGGCGTGCTGTCGATGTTGATTGACAGCACGCCCCCTTTGGTGGGCGTGCCGGGGGTGTGCCTGCCAGATGGAGGCGTTCCCATGTCAGTGGGAGTGATTTTGGCTCTGATAGAGCCAAAATCACTCCAGGGCTTGCGGCAGCGAGACCCTACTGCAGGGTCTCTGTCGCAAGCCCGATGGTCGCGATGGTCAAGACCATCGTGACCATCATCATGAACGCTCACTATAGCTGTGGGTGGTAACCCACAGCTATGCGAGCGTCCATGAGGACGCTCCAAAAAAAGGTAGGAGGGCCCTGATTCAGAGTGAGCGCTCTGGTCAGAGCGTTCAGCTCTGAACCAGGCCCTATGTGTTTACCTCTGGTTGGGGAGACAGGACACCTCCATTTCAGTTGCTTCCCTCATAGAAACATATTCCACTGTTAGAATAGAAAGTGTGAGAGTCAACCTAGTATTTCTGTAAATAAAGCAAGCCCAGCAATATATTAGGTAATCCTTAAGAGGAAGTAGGTTGAACTTTGTTTCCACAATGCATATATACAGGTTTATCTGCAATCCCACAAATCTTGGTTCAAATTGCTTTTACATTTGTGTTTCCATACTCTGTGTATTTCAAAATAAATGGATATTAAGGGTCAGCATTTTATAATTTCAGAAATAATCCATAATGGATGTGCCAAACCATTTAAGAAAATAATGTATTTATACATTTGGGCTGTAACTGTACCATCTTCTGTGCAAAAATAAGGTTTATACGTCACAATATATTTACAATGAGTCATCTGGTTTTACTTTTAACTGACCCCTTTTATGTGCTGAGCAGGACCTCCAATTCCAATTCTGGTACTTAATTTTACTGAAGTGAAATAAATAGTATTTAACCTGCATCTGTGTGTGTACTGGCTCACCTTGTTACCCAAAGAAATTGATCTAAAGTTGATCTGAGGACATATGTCAAATGACAATTGGTTAGCTACTGTAAGTTTGTGATCAGAAACTATAATTACTGGCAGGTGAAGAACATTTACGTATATCTGCTTGGCCTGAAAATGTCTACTTGTCTAAACATCATTCATTCTGTGTTGTCTGACTTGCATGCGGGAACAGTATTACTAATTAAAGCATGTCACATTTAGAACCCAGGAGAAAAAAGGCATGTCTGATGCTGTATTTATTAATGACTGAATAATTGTTACATAAAGTAGCCATTGTAATACCAAGTGAAGAGATATGCACCACAAAAAAAATTCTGCAGCATTTAGGTAGAGATTTACTAAGCAGTGGCTTTGTTTCCGATTTGCACTGTAAATTGGTAAACATTGCAATTGCTTTTAAAAGCCAAGCCATTGGCTTTACTAACCAGCAGTTTTGTGCCTGACAGCTCAAACTGCATTGATGTGCACTAGTTGTCAGCCCAAAAAACAATTGTGGGTCTGATTCATTGATATGGGCAAACTTATTGGTTTATGTACATCTCCGATGATGTGAGAGCTGTGCATTTGCTAGTGCTGCACTACACATGTGCAGATCTCTTTCTGTGAGTTTGCAAGCAGTGCCCCCAAGCCACTGTATGATTGACATGCTAAACCATTTGGGGGTGAGGAAGGCGCGGCGACAGGCATTACGAGACCAGTGGCTGCATCCTTGGACACAGCTTCACTGGTTCCAGGCAGCGTGAAATACAGTAAATGGACATGAACTTGAGGCTTAATTAGATGACCGATGGTTGCACATTTGATCAGATAGCTTTGTATCCGGATGCTGCATCAGATCAGAGGAGCGGGCAGTGGGTGTCATTACTTAAGAAGCCTCCTGTGGCTTTTGCATATTGTAGCACAGCCGCTGCATACATAGACACAGCGGCTGGTATACTGCGTCCATCTCTGATGGCCCTTTGCTTAAAACATGTTTTTGTACTGTGGAGATTTGAATTGGCTCCAAGAACACACATGGTCTACATAAACCTTGCCACTTCCACATTATTTTTGATAGGAGCCAGAAGAGAGATGCCTTATAAAAAGGACTAGATAGTTCTGAACCAGTAATTGCTTATCTCTTTCCAAAAGTTGTTTTGTGATTGTTTTAGTGTCTTGTTACTTATCTTTTTGTTATTATTGATGTTTAATATCTTTTTAATTTAAGCCTTAGCATCATTACTTGTGCGCAAGCTGGCCATGAGTGCCAGTTTAATTCGTTTGGTGCTATTTTTGTGTGTTTTGTGTTTGGGTGAGGCTATCGAAAGTGTAAGGAGATGGGGTGCAGGCAGTGAGAATGTGGAGGAGGGAGAAAGAAAGAAGAAAAGAAGCAAAGATATAACTAATTTACTAAGCCACAGTTTCGAAATCCTGGTAGTTTTGCAACCCGCCGATTTATTAAGGCCAAAAAACGCTGCAAAACCTCAGAGAGAAAGCACTTTACAAAGGAATAGAATTGAATATCAAAGCATAATCAATGTTTTTAGACCAGTGGTGGGGAACCTTTTTTCTGCTGAGGGCCATTTTGATAGATAGATAGATAGATAGATAGATAGATAGATAGATAGATATCTATCTATTTATTATTATTCATGGGCCCGGTGCAGGACACACCCCCTCCATGTGATGTCACATGGCCACAATTGTCACAAATGTCACAATTGCCTGTGGTTACAGCAATGCCCGGAGCATCCTGAGGACGCTCCAGGTGGAGCTGCTATATAGATTCTGGCTGCAAGGTGCCATTCTAGGCACCCTGCTAGCCAGATGAGGCTAGCAGAAAAAAGCTCAGAGGGCCAGACCAAATGATTCCGGGGGCCTTATATGGCCCCCGTGCCCGAGGTTCCCTATCCCTGTTTTAGACCATCACAAACCCTGAAATCCAGCCTTGTAGATGCAAGGCACCACCACATCTACATTTTAGATGTGGCCATGTCCTGGTGCAGCTCCCTTACATTGACAACTGCCAACTGTGCTGATCCTCTTCTCCTCTTCCCTCCTCTGAACAGCAGTCCCTGACACCTTACCTGTCTCTGTTGGTCCTGTGTCTTCTTGTCATTTGGCCAGCTGGCCGGTCAAGCAGTGTTCAGGTCTTCTCACTATTGGCTGGGACCGCGGTCCACTTCCATATTATCCTCAACCATGATGTCTTGTCTACTACCAGCTGACCATTGGTGGGGTGCTCTCACACTTCTTTCCAGCTGTTACTGAAATTGCTGCATACTCTTCTGCAACCATTCCTTCGGTTTCTATTTTCTAGGTCTATCATATAAGTTAAGATGATAGACCTAGAAAATAGAAACCGTAGGAATGTCCATACTATTTGTCTTCATGAAATGGTCAAACTCATGGATTTAATGCACTTAGGGGTAAATTTACTAAACTGAGAGTTTTTAGAAGTGGAGATGTTGCCCATAGCAACCAATCAGATTCTACTTAACTTCTAATTAGCACCGTGTAGAAGATAGTAGCTAGAATCTGACTGGTTGCTATGGGCAACATCTCCTCTTCTAAAAACTCTCACTTTAGTAAATTTACCCCTCAGTCTCCTGCTGGCTGTATTTTAGCTACCGGGAGCTTGCTAGTTCACCATATTGGTCTGGACCACAAGATTCTTCAGGGGATTCCTCATCCTGTCATTTTGCACATTCTCAACTTTGTTGACAAGGTTCTGCTTATGAAAGCTTACAGAAAACTCTTCGGGTCTCACATATAATGGAGGCAAGTTCCAGAATTACAAGATTTATACTATATGGTGGCGATAAAAAGTTTAGAGATCTATCCAATCTGTTAATGTCTCTTTTATGCAGTTCTCAATTTTGCCTGGTTGAGTCTGGCCAAGCTTCATATCTCCAATTCAGGGAAGATCTATTTCTTTATCTCCCACAAATGCTGCAAAGAACTTTCTGGACTCAATACCAGTGAAACTGTATAGGAGTGATGATGTGATGTAATAATGGGAGTGATAATGTAATGTAATAGGAGTGGCAACATGAAGAAATGATAGGACTGATGATGTGATGTAATAATGGTAATGATGATGTGATGTAATAAAGGGAATGTAATAATGGGAGTAATGATGTGATGTTGTAATGGGAATGATTATGTAATGTAATAAAGGGAGTGGTGAAGTGATGCAATAATTGTGGTATGACATGATGTAATAATGTGAGTGATGTGATAATGAGAATGATGATGTGATGTAACAATGGGAGTGATGATGTAATAAAATAATTTTATTACCGATGTGATATAATAATGGGTATGATAATGTAATGTCTTATGTAATAATAGGAGCGATTATATGGGAGTTAGTTGGGATTGATAATGTGAAGTAAAAATGGAAATGATGATGTGATGATGCAAAGTAATAATAGGAGTAATTATATGATGTAATAATGGAAGTAATGATGTAATGTAATAACGGAAGTGAGATATGATATAAAAGGAATGATGATGTAAAGAATTGATGTAATAAAATGAAAGTGATGATGGGATCAACAATAAGAGTGATGTAATGATGCGAGTTGCTATGGTGATGTGATGGAAAGGGAAAACGAGCGCTTGTGAATACTAAATCGGGGAAAACAAAAAAGTTATTGGACAAACAAACAAACAAACGAACAACCATAAAACACTGAAACCATATGTTTAAGCTTTATTAGGATAAAATTGATGGCAGGTCCAAGCAAGCGTGCAGTGGTATAGTAGATCCAATGCGACCTATCTGTCCCTACCTTTGTCTGTAGCTTCTAGTGCTGGCAGCGTGTTGTGTTGTCTGCACTACACGGGAAGCCGCATGAGGTATAAGTGGGGTAGCGGTGGTTGTGAGTAGCGGCACAGGATGATGTCAGCGGATCGTGGACATCGTCAAGTTGTAGTCCAGTAATGCTTCACTGTTCTTCCTCCACGCTAACCCTGGGGCCAACGCGTTTCGTACCTGCCTAGGTACTTTTTCAAGGATAGTTTCCTTCTCTCTGGATACTTCCATTTATCGAAAAACTTTATTAAGCAATAATAAAAAAACGGAAGTGGTCATCATAAAAATGGCTGAAAAGAGCGGTAAGCTCATGGGCCAATGTTAAAACATATGGTTTAAAAAACAGTAAAATAAAAAATATTAAAAAAAATAAATAAATAAAATATAAACAAATAGGACAACATTGAAGATAAACATGAAACATGTAACTAAAGAATAAAGGTGAAAAAAGGGGGAATATATATATATATTTTTTTTATATAAAAATATTTTTATAAAAATACATTAAGTTCAATATCAACATTAAGACCTAGTGGTTGTAAAGTTTTTAATAAATAAATCCATTTGGTTTCATTTCTTTTTAGTATGTCTACTATATTTCCTCCTCTCCAATGGGGGGCAATTTTTTCTTTACCGATGAATTTAAGGCCAGACGGATCTTGATTATGTTTCTCCAGAAAATGTTGAGACACTATGAGTTTTTAATCCTTTTTTTATATTGTATATATGTTCAGAAACTCGGATTTTTAGTTGTCTTTTAATTTGCCCTACATATTGGTACCCACATGGGCATTCTAAAAGATAAATCATACCTTCTGTGTTACATGTCAATTGATTTTTGATTCAGTACTCTTTCTTGTCTTGGTTTGAGATAAATTTGGTGATTGGTTTTGTATCTGTTTTTTTGTTTTTACACCCCTTGCATTGTAAACAAAAATGAAAACCTGGTGTTTTGTTAGTCCTTTGTTCTTGTTCTTCCACAAAAAAAAAATAACTAAAGAATAAAGGTGAAAAAAAGGGGGAATATTTTTTTTGTGTAATAAAGAGAATGATGATGTGATTATGTGATGTAAAATGGGAGTAAAAATGTGGTTTAATGATGGGAGTGACAATGTAACATAATAAAGGGAATGCCATGTGATGTAATAATGGGAATGATTATGTAATTTAATAATGGAAGTGATGATGTGATGTAATAATGGGAGCGGCTATGACGATGTTATGTCATATTGGGAGTGACAATGTGATGTCTTAATGGGAGTAATGATATGATATAATGTGAGTGATGTAATATTGGGAGTGACAATGTGATATTATAATAGGAATGACAATGTGATGTCATAATGGGAGTGATAATGTGATGTTATAATGTGAGTGATGATGTGATGTAATAATGAGAATAATGAGTTGATGTCATAATGGGTGTTTTAATGTGATGTCATTATGCTAGTGACAATGTGATGTCAAAATGGAGCACTGATCTAATGTCATATTGGAAACAATGATATAATGTCATAATGGGAGTAATGATGTGATGTCATAATGGGAGAGATGATATAATGTAATTATGTGAGTGATGATGTGATGTAATAATGTGAGTGATGATGTGATGTAAAAATGGGAGGAACAATGTGACATCATAATGGGAGTGACAATGTGATGTCATAATGGAAGCGATGATGTGATAACGTGAGTGATTATGTGATGTAATAATCGGAGTGACAGTGTGATTTAATAATGGAACTTACAATGTGACGCAATAATTTGAGTGATGATGTGATGTAATAATACGAGTGATAATGTAATGTGATAATCCGAGTGATGATGTGTCGCAATAATGAGAATGTGATGTCATAAATGGGGTGATGATTTGATGTAATATTAGCAGTAATGATGTGATGTCATAATGGGAGTGACTATGTGATGTAATGATGGGAATTACAATGTGATATAATTGGAGTTAAAGACTGATGTCATAAGGGGGATGACAATGTTCTGTCATAATGGTAGTGATGAAGTGCAATCATAATGGTAGTAATAAACAACTGTGGTGGATAACAAAAGAATTATTTCCCTGGTGAAGAAAAACCCCTTCACAACAGTTGGCCAAATCAAGAACACTCTCCAGGAGGTAGATGTATATGTGTCAAAGTCAACAATCAAGAGAAGAGTTCACAAGAGTGAATATAGAGGGTTCACCACAAGATGCAAACCATTGGTGAGCCACAAAAACAGGAAGACCAGATTAGAGTTTGCCAAACAACATCTAAAAAAGCCATTACAGTTCTGGAACAACATCCTATTGACAGATGAGACAAAGATCAACTTGTACCAGAGTGATGGGAAGAGGAGAGAAGGAAAGGAACTGCTCATGATCCAAAACATACCATCTCATCAGTGAAGCATGGTGGTGGTAGTGTCATGGCGTGGGCATGTATGGCTGCCAAAGGAATTGGTTCCCTTGTATTTATTGATGATGTGACTGCTGACAAAAGCAGCAGAATTAATTCTGAAGTGTTTTGGGCAATATTATATGCTCATATTCAGTCAAATGCTTCAGAACTCATTGGACAGAGCTTCACAGTGCAGATGGACAATGACCTGAAGCATACTGCAAAAGCAACCAAAGAGTTTTGTAAAGCTAAAAAGTGGAATGTTATGCAATGGCCAAGTCAATCCCCTGACCTGAATCCGATTGAGCATGCATTTCACTTGATGAAGACAAAACTGAAGGGATTATGCCCCAAGAACAAGCAGGAACTGAAGACATTTGCAGTAGAGGCCTGGCAGAGCATCACCAGGGATGAAACCCAGTGTCTGGTGATGTCTATGCGTTCCAGACTTCAGGGTGTAATTGTCTGCAAAGGATTTGCAACAAAGTATTAAAAAGTGAAAGTTAGATTTAGGATTGTTTAGTTTGTCCCATTACTTTTGGCCCCTTAAAAAGTGGGAGGCACATATAGAAACTGTTGTAATTCATACACCGTTCACCTGATTTGGATGTAATTACCCTCAAATTAAATCTGAAAGTCTGCAGTTAAATCACATCTTGTTTGTTTCATTTCAAAGCCATTGTGGTGGTCAATAGAGGACAAAATATGAAAATTCTGTCAATGTCCCAATATTTATGGACCTGACTGTATATTTGGTTGTTCATTATGTCATCCCACCATGATCAGTGGGTGCAAGTCTATGACCCCCCACACCACTTGGCACATATTATTAATATTCATTTATTTTGTGCAGCCTCTAAGCCAGTAATATGGATCGGTATTTTTTTCAAAAATGTATAAAAACTGGTTAAAATCACATCATTTGTTTTTTTTTGTTTCACACTGTTATTAACCTCAATAACATTAATTTCCACTCCAGTCAATTTGGACCACCTCACACAATATTGTTCGACAAAAACAGCCAAACCAACTCACAAGTACTTTCAATAGAAAACAATACAACAAAGAAATTTACTAGAAATCGTATGTGGAATATCCTTGCTCAAAACAATTAGTCATAGTTAACGAGCAGCAAACATAAAAACCCTCAACCATGTGTAAATAGCAACATAAGACATGCACCCAAGCAGATGCCTATTCTCAGTGCCCAATCTGTATTTTCTTCCTCGGGGCACTGGGCCACCGATGACTGGCCTATGTAAAGCCCCGATCAATCAGCTTTTTTTTTAGAGCAGATCCCCAACATCTCCCCAACCATTAAAAACAGTGCTCCGTACCTGCAAGTCAGATACAGTGTGAGTCAGTTACAGTACAATACAGTGCGGGACAGTGTGGTTTGGATACAGTGCAGGTCAGATACAGTGTGGGATCCAGTGCAGGTCTGATATAGTGCAGGATACAGTGGGGTGCCACCAGTGGGGGTCGGCAGTGAGGGGTGCTGGCAGTGTCGGCAGCAGGGGGTGCCGGTGGCGTCAGCAGAGGCAGAACTATGGGAAACAATGGAGGTGCCTGCCACCGGGGTCCAGCTTGAAGGAGCAGCTTCTCCATTGTCCACAACATATTCACCCCACTTAGGGCTGTAACTATGTACCCAGAGTGTACCGTCACGGCTGCCCAATATATGACATTCCTTCCCGGTAACTGATAAGCCACCATACACTAGTGGAGAGCTCCATGTCAGACCATCAGTTGCTGCCTTCGTCTATCTGTAGCCTGTCTGCATGTGAATTGCTACATTAGTGTCAGCTTCTGTGACTGGAGGGGGCACCAAATTATATCTTGACTCCTGGTGCTTGGGATGAATTTATGGCACTGGGTGTCAGGCAAGGGGGAAGCGCGGCATCTTCATACCTTCCTGTGCCCATTGAATTCAATGGACTTAATGCTGATTGGGTGAGAGCTGTGACAGAATGCCCCCTATACAAGTGCAAATGCTCCCAGCACATGCCTATTCTAAGTGCCCAATCTGTATTTTCCTCCTGGGGAAGCTGGGCCACCGATGACTGGCCCATGTAAAGCCCCAATAGATCAGGTTTTATGTTGAGCAGTTCCCCAAAATCTCCCAACCCAAAAACAGTGCTCCGTACCTGTGAGTCAGAAACAGTGCAGGGTACAGTGCGGGTTGGATACAGTGCAGGTCAGATATAATGCATGTCGGATACAGTGCGGGACAGTGTGGGTCTGATATAGTGCTGGATACAGTGCGGGTTGGATACAGTGCAGGCCAGATACAGGGTGTTATACAGTGTGGGTTGAATGCAGTGCAGGGTACAGGTCGAGTCAGTTACAGTGCGAGTCAGATAGTGGGCCTGATTCAGAGGTGCTCGCAAAAAGCGAGCGCTCACTCTGAATCAGGGCGGGCGCTGTTTTTTTTTGTTGTGGCCGACCACCCACAGCTATAACGAGTGGCCAGGATGATGGTCACGATGGTCAAGACCATCGAGACCATCGGGCTTGCGACGAGACCCTTGTGGTAGGGTCTCATGGCCGCAAGCCCCAGAGAGCTTCTGGCTCTAATAGAGCCAGAAGCTCTCTCACTGACATCACTGGTGACGTCAGTGGGGCCGCCCACAAACGACAGGCGTTCGCTTGGGAACGTCTCTGTTTGTGAAGCTACCCCCCGGCCATGCCTACAAAATGGGGAGAGCTGTCGATCAACATCGACAGCCGCCCCTTTTGTAGTGAGTCCCGGAGCGAGTGCTTTTTGCGCTCGCATTGGGGCTGCGCGTGTGCACTGGGCCACCATCGACCCGCTTGCGAGCGGGTCTGAATCAGCCCACAGTGAAGTTTATAGTGCAGGTTGGATACAGGACCTCATTCATAGCAGCTCGCAAAATGCAAGCGCTCACTCTGAATGAGGGCGACCACTTTTAATTTGAAAGATGGCCTCCTGGCCGCTCGCTAAGCTGTGGGTTACCACCCACAGCTTTAGCGAGGTGACTAGGTGATGGTTGAGACCATCATGACCATCGGGGCTTGCAATAAGACCCTTGCGGTAGGGTCTCATCTACCGCAAGCCCCAGGTTGCTTCCTGCAGAGCAGGAAGCACCCTACTGACATCAGGCCCTACTGATGTCAGTAGGGCCGCCTTCAAATGGCAGGCGTTCCTTCAGGAATGCCTCCGTTCCTCTGGCCACCCCCCCACCCCACCCACAAAATGGGATGAGCTGTCAATCAACATCGACAGCCGTCCCTTTTGTAGTGAGCCCCGGAGCGAGTGCATTTGCCACTCGATCTGGGGCTTGCGCACGCGCAGTGCAAGCACTGCGCATGCCCTCACCATCGACCCGCTTGCGAACGGGTCTGAATGAGGTCCACAGTGTGGGTTGGATACAGTGTGGGGTACATAGTGGGTTGGATGCAGTGCAGGTCAGATATAGTGTTGGATACAGGGTGGGTTGAATACAGTGCGGGTCTTATAAGTGTGGGATATGGATTCAGTATGATTTACCACTGGCAGCCTGACAAGGATGAAAATCCTGATCGTCACAAGGTAAGTATTCATTAACCTAATCCCACCTAACCCTCCCTTAGGGGTGCCTAACTCTAACCTCCCCCCAAGTACCTAACCCTAATCCTCCCTCTAAGTGCCTAAACCTAATCCCCCCTTCCCCGCCGCCTAAACCTAAATCCCCCGCGGGGGTGCCTAACTCTAACCTACCCCCAGGGGTGCCTAACCCGAACCCTCCCTTCCCCTAGCTTAACCCTAACCTCCCGTGGAGGTGCCTAACCCTAAGTCCCCCCCGGGAACCCTGAACCTAACCCTCCCCCCCGTTGGCAGTCTGCACACGGCGCCCAGTTTACCTTCGATAGGTAAGGCTCCCGGTGTCGGAAAAAAGACATGCGTCGGGATTTCGATGCCTGTCATTTAACCCTTGCCGGGATTAGACAGTCGGGAAGCCAACGGTTGGGATTAAATACATTGGCTTCCCGACTGCTTCCCGTGGGATACAGTGTGGTTTGAATACAGTGCAGGGTACAGTGTGAGTTGATTACGGTGCGGGTTGGATACAGTGCAGTTTATAGTGCAGGTTGGATAGTGTGGGGTTGCTGATGGTGTCCTCAGTACATGAGGCAACAATGCAGGGGTGCTGGCAGTGTGACAGTGGTGGGGGGGTCCTGGTTGTGCCCTCAGTGCAAGGTGCCAGCAGTGTAGGCAGCATGGGGTGCCGCCAGTGGGGGGTGCCGGCAGTGTCAGGCAAGGGGGGAAGAGCAGCATCTTCCTACCTTCCTGTGCGCATTGAATTCATGGGCTTAACGCTGATTGGCTGAGAGCCATGACAAACGTTTCTCTCAGCCAATAAGTGTTAAGCCCATTAAATTTAATGGGACGCTTGAGGCAAAACCTCAAGATCAGACAGAGGGATCGAGAGATTTTGCCTCGATTAGGGATCTGGGGCAGGCAAGGACACAACTGTGACAAATGGGGATGGATATACGCGCGCTCCTAAGCGGGAGAGAATGTGGTCGTAGGTGTAGGATGTGTAGCAAAGGCATCTGTGGGTGGGGGGAGTTGGGGGGGGAAGTGTGGAGAGTATGTGGTATAGTGTAGGTGGGTGGATGGAATAAAGACTGACAAATGATGTTGGATCCAAACCTATTTATTGGGTAGACACAATGCTCCCTAGCTAGTTCCTTATGCTGGCATACCAGTGAATGATATAAATAGTCTTGGTGCGGCCCACTGTTGGGGGGGTTGGTAGACCCTTTTAAGGGGCTCCTTTGACATGCGGTCCTCACTTCTGCACATCCCCCTGCTGGACCTTTGGTCGACAGACTTATGGCTGGGGTATGTTGTAGGCTGTGAACCAGGGTGTCTACTGAGTTGGCAGCGTCCCACTCTCCTTGGGGGTGGACTTACCTACCGGTAGGTGGGGAAGGGTTCCATGATGGGTGGCGGTTGTAGTAAATGTCCTGATGCCAAGCTTGGTGATGTTTACTGGACTCCGCGGTCCCGTGGGGAGGTCAGGTGGACGGGTGGCCATGAGGGTGAATGGTTACAGCCACTGGGTGGTGGTGGGGTGATGCAGAGGTCCGTGTGCTTCAGGTGATCCCACGCTCCTGTGGGATCAGCGTTCGTGTTACAGGGGGGACAGGTGTATCAGTGCAGCTGGTTGAAGTACTGGTGTACTTGTGGTAGGGTCTCCAACGTGTTTCGGCTTTTGAGCCTTGATCAAGGAGTCAAAAGCCGAAACACGTTGGGACCCTACCACAAGTGCAACAGTACTCCCACCAGCTGCACTGATACACCTGTCCCTCCCGGGACACGAACGCTGATCCCACGGGAGCATGGGATCACCTGAAGCACACGGACCTCCGCATCACCCCACCACCACCCACCCTCGTGGCCGCCCGTCCACCTGACCACCCCGAGGGGCCCCGCGGAAACCAGGAAACATCACCAAGCTTGGCATTAGGACATTTACTACAACCGCCACCCATTGTGGAACCCCTCTCCACCTATCGGTAGGTAAGTCCACCCCCAAGCAGAGCGGGATGCCGCCAACTCAGTAGACACCCTGGTTCACATCCTACACCATACCCTGGTTTCCATAAGTCTGTCGACCAAAGGTCCAGCAGGGGGATGTGCAGGAGTGAGGACTGCACGCCAAAGGAGCCCCCTAAAAGGGTCTACCAACCCCCCCAACCGTGGGCCGCACCAAGACTATTTATATCATTCACTGGTATGCCAGCATATGGAACTACCTAGGGAGCATTGTGTCTACCCAATAAATAGGTTTGGATCTGACATCATTTGTCAGTCTTTATTCCATCCACCCACCTACACTATACCACATCCTCTCCACACTTCCCCCCCCAACCACAGATGCCTTTACTACACGTCCTACACCTACGACCACAATCTTTCCTGCTTAGGAGCGCACATATATCCATCCCCATTTGTCTCATATACTCAGCAAGAAGTGGTACTCTTGCATACATTGCAGCACCTACCTGACCCCCCCCCCCCCTTTTTTTTTCCCCAACATATAGGACCTACTTCATCACCACTATTAGAAGTGTGGCCCACCTTCTTCGAATCTATAAGGACACAACTGTGTCTTGGATTCCTGAAATGTGGGTGGATCCAGTTTCCAGAGAACCAGACCTGCTCATCTCTATCACATTTGGGGCAATGCATCCTGCCACTCACTGCAGACATTATTCAGTTGGTATCCACTATTCATGCATGTAGGAGATCACATGGTCCAGAAGATGCCTGTTTGTGTAGGAAAATAACCAATGTCATAATCATACAACAAAGGTTGAACCAGACCATTGATTCCTGTCCCATGTCCCCTACAGCTTTTTACCCAATCTCTCCAGCCTCCTACCCAATCTTTCCAGCCTCCTTCCCAGTCACTCCAGCCATCAGCCCCCTTGCCGATCTAGCCTACAGTCCACTGCCACTCCAGCCTACAGCTCTGTTGCTCCAGTCCCCTGCCATTCCAACTTACAGCCCCCTGTCACTCCCAGGGGCGCCATGAGGGGGGGAGTAGGTACTAATTAACCAGGCCCTCGCTTGCTGGAGGGAACTGGGTGTGGCACTGCCACCCCCTCCCTCTTTCTTCACAGCAGCCCAGCACACACTGCTGTGTGCTGGGCTGCAGTGGGATACTGCTCACGGCTGCTGAGCATCTGCCACAGCAATCTCCTATGCCTGTGGGGAGAAGCAATCACACTGATCATGCCTCCCTTGGCTTTGTGCCATGCTGAAGGACTCACTTATTTTTTATACTATAAGGGCATGGCCATGGCTCCCGTGATTATGCCACAACCCCTTCCACCCTAGCCTGGCGCGGGTGTCAGCACCCCTGATTACTCCAGCCCCTTGACACTCCAGCCTCCTCTCACTCCAGCCCACTTATATATCAACCCCCATTATATATCAGTGTCACCAACTCCCCCTCCCCACTGATTGTAGCACCAACCCCTAAGTCACTGACTTCCCCTCCCTCATGCAGGCACCTAAAAATTATATTTGTACATATAAAGAGTAGCACTGTGGAGCAAACCGGCTACCAGACAGCAAATTTCTCTTTTAATTTTTTGGAGGGGGAGCGTCCTGGCTCCTCTGTCCATGCACGTGATGTTATGAGGTCACACGCACAATTGCCCCGAATCATAGCCACATCTGGCATGTGCGTTCCACGCTGAGCAACTGAAGTTCAGTGGCTACGGGGCTCGCAGCAAGATGGGACAGCTGTCGATGGTGAGTGACAGCTCGTCCCGTTTTCTGGGCGGGTAGGGGTGGTGGATGGACAAATGCAGGCGTTCCCTTAGGAATGCATGACGTTTGTTGGGAGGTCTTACTGACATCACTACTGATGTCAGTAGTGGACTTCCTGCTCTATTAGAGAAGGAAGTCCACTCGGCCTTGCGCCAGCCTAGACCCTACCGTAGGGTTTCATCGCAAGGCTGATGGTCGCGAATATTTCGATGGTCTCTTGGCTGCTCGCACAAGCTGTGGGTGGTCTACCACAACTTTGCGTGCGGCCAAAGAACAAAAAAAATAATAAAAAATGCCCACAATCTCTGCGAGCGGGCAGCGATAGAGTCTGAATGAGGCCCAAAGACAGAAGTGCCCCTGAAACTGTCAGTTTAGATAGCTGCCGATTACACTCTTCAGCCAGTGCGGCGCCTTTGGATATCTTTGGTTTGTGCTCCACCGCAACCGCCCTCCCTACCCCTTCATATGTGGTAGGTGGCCAAACCTTCAATAACTTCATCCTGCACTTGGATATTCTGGTCTCAACATTTTGTACAACATCTTTACTAACAGCAAGTTGGAACATTAAAGAGAACATTTGACACAAATTGGATTACATTTAAACTAGAGATGTGCGCCGACCCTCTGGTTTTGGTTTTGGATCTGGATCTCCCCTGGTTTTTGGATCTGAATCTGGTTTTGGATTTTTTTCCTTGGTGTTTTGTTTTTTGGTTTTGGATCTAGATTTTTTCGTAAAATATCATAAAAACAGCTAAAATCACATAAAATGGGCCTGTTTTTATTCCTACAGTGTTATTAATCTCAATAACATTTTATTTCCAGTCATTTCCAATCAATTTTGTACTCCTCGCAATATTATTTTTTCATCTAGTTAAGGCCAAAAGGCTGCATCCAGCTAGCTGGCTGACTAAGCTAAGTGACACAGTGGGCGGCACTAACATGTGGCAATTCAGCTTCCAATTTCCAACATGGATACAGTGTGTTATACAGTGTGGGTTGAATACACCAATAGTGCACTTACTGTGACAGCAGTGTCGGCAGAGCGGGGTTGCCAACGGTGTCCTCAGTACACGGAATGGCAGTGCTGGTAGTGTCCTCAGTGCAAAGTATCAGCGGTGTCAGCTGAGTGGGGGTGCCAGTTGTGTCTTCAGTGCAGGTTTGCTGTCTATTTCGGCAGTGAAGGGGTTGCTGACGGTGTCCTCAGTACATGGAATGGCAGTGTCCTCAGTGAAGGGTACCGGTGATGTCGGCAGTCCCAGCAGTGTATTTAGTGCAGGTTTGCTGGCTGTGTCGGCAGTTCATGGGTTGCTGATGGTGTCCTCAGGACATGGAAAGGCAGTGCTGTGGTGCTGGCAGTGTCCTCAGTGAAGGGTACTGGCGATGTCGGCAGTGCCAGTGGTGCAGAGTGGGGGTGCCAGCAGTGTCCTCAGTGCAGGTTTACTAACTGTGTCGGCAGTGCAGGGGTGTTCTCAATGCAGGGTGCCGGCGTTGTCAGCAGAGTGGGGGTGTCCTCAGTGCATGTGTGCTGACAGTGTCGGCAGTGCAGGGGTGCTGGTGGTGTCCTCAGTGTGGGAGTGCCAGCAGTGTGGGGGTCGCCGACAGTATCCTCAGCACGTAGTGCAGGAGTGTCGGCAGAGGTGGTGTCGGCAACGGGTGATGCTGCCAGTGGGGATGCTGGCAGTGTCGGCAGCGGGGGATGGCGGGCGCCATCTTCTTTTGCTTTCTGTGTGCATATTAAATGGGCTTAACGCTGATTGGCTGAGAGCTGTGACAGACAGCTCTCTCAGCCAATCAGCGTTAAGCCCGCTCAATACAAAACCTTGCAACCCGACAGCAGGATCGCAAAGGTTTTGCCTCGGGTGAGGGATCCGGGGCAGGTAGGGAGATCCGAGCTTGGCTCGGATCGCCCTGGATCCCTGAAATTCGGGTGGGTTCGGTTCTCTGAGAACCAAACACACTCATCCCTAATTTAAACTTCTTTCACAATATGATTTTCTCTTCTATTAAACCACAAAAGATGATGGAATAAATAGTTGACCAGAGGTCACTCATTGAACTAAAGAATACAGACCTAACCAACAGGTACAACAATTGAACTATTTCTGGGCAAAAAAAATATTTAAACATGAATCCTAAGCAATGATGAAAATCAGTAAAAACCTTCAGTTCTTCTGAGTCTTTCCTGTTCAATATCAAACTCATTTTCCACAAGATTGTGTTGCTTAAAATAGATTGTTTATGTGTGAGCTTGTCACAACACTACAGAGATGCCTTGTGAAGCTAGCTTACCAGTTTACAATCTGAACTCCATTTGCAGTTGACAATATACAGTATATTGAAGCAAGATAAATAATATGATTCATGTACATCCTTCATATCAGGTAGCAATACGCATAACATGTTTTATTAAGTCTTGAGAGTCTAGGATTGTCAGTGTTTCATGATCACAATTTCAATGCAAGATTCATAACATGAACTGTGTGATTAAAATACCTTTCAATTTTTGCTACTTGCTCTGCATCAACTAAATGTCTTTTTTATTGTTCCCCAATAAAACTATGGTGCTCAAGGAAGTTGGATACATTTTAAAGTTTTGAATACAATTATTGATTTAGGGTGTATTCACTCATAAATCTAAAAGGCAGCATAAACTCTTGATACATGCCTTGACCTTCACATTCAATATCAGTGGTGCATGATGTGTGGCTTTGAAAAGAGATGAGGTGAGCCTGAAAATGAGGGGCTTGTTGTAGCCTTCAATCAATTTTGGGAAAGGTTTTGTTGTTCATTGCAAACTGCTTGAGTATGAGGCTTGACAAATAATCAATACACTTGGCGTTAGGTGATTCGTGTCTGTTTTAAAGAACTCAAAATAGTCTCAAGTGAATCAAAAGGATTACGACTAAATCCTCTGTGTATTTTGTTTATTCTTCTGTCCTTAGCATAGTACTTGTACTATTTATATTAGATTTTAGGTCTAAATGCACTGTTGCCTCTTGTTGGCTGTTTGTGTTGACATTAATTTTCTGCTAGACTGAGAATGGTTAGTACTTTCCATATGTTATTCCATGTATCTGGTGTTGTTTTAGGGTGCAATTCATATTTTTAGTATGAACATCATACTTTAGTAGGAAGGCCAACCCCAGGCTGTTTTTTCAATCACGGGATCCTAGGGATTGAGTTGGTCAATGAAAATATTATTTATTCTGTACTTTTTCTAAAATAAAAATGAGTGACTAGCCTGGGGCCCCAACACCACAGATATAAACTAAATAACATTCATGGCCCAGCGCAGGCCCACAGAAAAAAATAAATAAAAATCTTTCATGGCCCCTCACGAGTGTCCACTCCACAGGAATAAATTAACATTAATGGCCAGCCCTTGCCCCAGCCCCAGCCCCCCAGGAATAAAATAACTTCACTGACTCACCCAGTCTGACAGCCTACTCTTGTTTGTCTCCTCCTCTTAAGAGGGGTGTCCCAGTGCCCAGGCAACGGGCACAGTTAAACTGGGTGTGGGGCTGGGTGGTGCGGCAGCAGTAGCACCTGAAAAGATACACAGTTGGTTGAAGCATCTCTTCTTGATATAGGCAATTTATATGAAGAAAGTGCTAGAACATACCTGAGAACAATTTGTACTGAGCCAGTGACATTAGCCAAACACAGGACTCTGCTTTCATTGTTTTGCCTTGGACTCCTTTTTGTCGACATCTAGTCTTTTTTAGTAGCACTGTATTACATTATACAACATATACTAATCCTTTGTTACAAAGTAACATGTTTTTTTGGATCAAAACCATATTACATACCAGTTGCCAAAGTACATGAACAGCAATAAAAGCATGTGTCATATGCAGCACCTACAGACACACAGCCACATATGTTTGTAGTACTTACTGTAATGTATGTTTTTGTAAGCAAAATCTTCAAATTAATATTTTATTACTGATATACTGTAATTTATAGTTTAGTCATTTATTTATCTGCTAAAAGGGATTTATTATATGTATTTGTGCTTATAACACATAATTATACATTTACTATGTTTTTAAATATATGTTTTTATTGATTTTGACGGGTAGCAAACAATACAAAAACAGTTTACAATATAATAGAGGAATCAAAGGACAACATTTTATGAAATAAGTACATGCACAATAGACAGTCCAGACATAACATTTTAATTTGTCAACTAAAACAACTAAAATACAATGCTGTTCAAACATTAAAACTGAAAATTTAATAATGTTCTGTGTGGAGTTAGGGACCCTCCACATTGATACAAGAGGGTTGTTATCCACTAGTCATAGGTCATAGCACTAGGTGGATGAAAAACATTGGAGGAGTAGGAGGAATAGACATTGTGTCTTTAATGGAAGTATAGCTATGTACATTTTTATATAACTTTCCCATACTTTAAAACACTTGCCAACCTTGGATTCCTTAGCCAAAGGTGCCTCCAACCAATCCATCCTAAAGAGGTAAAATTATTTTTCATTGAATAGGGAAAAGGAGGCATCCCCTGTTAAATCCAGACCTGCAGCACTCAAGGCAAGCAAAAGTTTACAAACCCTTTAATTTATATTATTGAAAACGGCTTGAAGTTTTGTTTTTATAGAGTGACGTAAGAGTTGTTCTTTCTGTATGTTTTTATGTGCTTTTCTTATATGAATAGTTTGTGCCATAAAGACCCTTCTAGTCTAGGACCAGCCTTGTCTGTATTAGGTTTAACATGAGCCTATAAGGGTAAATGCTAATTCCCTATTGGAAATATTGTAGAAAGGGCATGTAGTCATTATGTCGACATTCAGAATGTGAACATGGACATCATGTTGATGGTGAACATGTAAATACATCAAAGTGGTCATTATGTCGACATTGTGAATGTTGACATTGCAGGGTTAGGTTTAGGGTTGGGTTTGGCTGCAGTTAGAATTAGGGTTAGGCTGCAATTAGTATTAGGCTGCAGTTAGAATCAGTCTGCAGTTAGCGTTGGGTTAGGCTTCAGTTAGGATTAGGGTTAGGCTGCAGTTAGGGTTAGGCTGCATATAGGATTAATGCTAGGCTGCAGCTAGGATTAGGGTTAGTGTTAGGCTGCAGTTAGGGTTGGGTTAGGCTGCATTTAGGGTAAAACTGTAGTTAGGATTAGGGTTAGGCTGCAGTTAGGGTTGGGTTAGGCTGCAATTAGGCTGTGTTTAAGGTTAGGCTGCAGCTAGGATTAGGGTTAGGCTGTGTTTAGGGTTAGACTGCAGTTAGGATTAGGGTTAAAATATGTTTAGGATTAGGCTGAAGTTATGATTAGGGTTATGTCGACATGCATAATGTTGACATTATGGCCATGTCGACTTTGTACATTTTAACATAATGAATGCAATGAAACATTTTGTATAGAGATTTGCGGTTTGGTTTTCCTAAATAATGTCACACCTAAACTTAGGGGTTCCGAGTCAAATCGAGTCCGAGCTTGGGTCCGCTGTAAATTCAGAACTCATATTTAAAAACTGAACTTGGGTTTTAGATTGCATGTAAACAGGTCCAAATAACGTTATTTTAGCTGTTTTTATTAATTTTTTTTTACTGATTTTTATCAATTTCAAAGGATTTCAAAACGGAACCAAAACCGAATCCAAACCAAAGTGTCATGATCCTGACTTCCTACACTCATGTTCTAAGTAATATTTCATTTGACTTAGCTTCACCACCTGTCTTGCAGGTCAGGTTTTCTGCTGGTCTTGTTGGAGTACAGATGCATGGACATCTTCATGTTGGAGCATGTCAGCTGCTTGCCAATCTTCCAATGAAAGCGCTCCTTGTCTCAGCTGACACTGACAACCAATCGGAGACCTGCAATTCCTGTGTGAGCCTTCTCTTGCCATTAATCAATTGCCAGAGCAATTAGTCACATACTGACCCACAGGAATGGGATTGAATTACCGACGGCTCAACAGCCACTGGTTCAAGTGCCCTCCCCTCTCCCCCTCTAAACCTAACCCCTCTCCACACCCTAAACCTAATCCTCCCGGGGGTGCCTAACCGTAACCTCCCCCCGGTGGTGCCTGACCCTAAACCCCTTCCCCTAGTCTAACCCTAAACTTCCCCAGGGGAAGTGCCTAATCCTAAATCCCCCCGGGGTCCCTAAACCTAACCCCCCCATCCCCAGCTAACCAATTATATATAAAAATACATTTTGCAATAAATAAACAGAGGTTGTTAGCAGCATATCATGGTCAAGGTTATGGACCTACCCACCATATCCAGGTAACCTCTGTAGGGTAGGTCCCTAACATTCTAGGGTTCACATCCAGAGCGCAGGACACCCCCAAACCAGCTCAGCTGAGCCACCCCAGGGCATCGCTCTAATAAGAAAGGTGAAGTGTAAAGTAAGATAGGTAAGAGCAGCTACAGCTGCGTATATAGGATAGAGAAGTGAAAATACAAATATAATAAACAAACAGTAAAAGTGTTAAAATGTGCAAAAAAAGGAAAAATGTGTTGTAATGCGATGCCCTGAAGTAGACCAACCAAAGCAATCCAGGGGACCCACGCCCCAAAAATCAACCCAAAGTTGCACTATAATACATAATTTGTAGGACTTACCTAAATTGTGCCTATTACTAGTGTGCATTTACAATACCAGACTCCATGCTTTAAACCAATAAGGGAGGGGTGCTGGTCCAGGCTGAAGGTGTCTCATGCCTTCAAGTGTGCAAAGAAGCACACTCAACGGAGTATATAGGAAAAGGCCCTAAACTTCACACCCTGAATATATATAATGGGAGGTGCTACTTGTTGAGACTATTAATGCAGGCACAGAAAAAGACAAATTACAGGTGCTCAACTCCAATTACTAATTATATATAAAAATACATTTTGCAATAAAATTTTGCAACAAATAAATAGGTTTTAGCATAATCATGGCAAAGATTATGGGCCTACCAACCATATCCAGGTAACCTCTGTAGGGTAGGTCCCTAACATACTAGGGTTCAGATCCAGAGCTCAGGACACTCCCAAGCCTGCTCAGCCAAGCCACCCCAGGGCATCGCTCTAATGAGAAAGGTGAAGTGTAAAGTAAGGTAATTATATATATTCAGGGTGTGCAGTCTAGGACCTTTTCCTATATAAGTGTTATACTTACCTGGCACGCGATGAAACGGGATGGCAGGGGGTCAGTCTTCCAGCATCGGGATTAAGATAGGCATCAAAATACAGATGCCTATCTTAAGTCCCGTGTTGGGCAGGTAGTGTCTGGATTTAAACCGTCAGCATTGCGTCCGCCGGTCTATTAACTACATCCTGACCCACAGGCTCCTGATTGCAGCAAGCCATATTGCTAGTCCTTGCTCTATTTAATAGTGAGCCTTAGTTTTCCAGTTTCTTGCTTTTCTGGATTCCCTGTCTACTAAGCCTTCCAAGTCCCAGACTTTTCCTGAGTTCCTTGGGCACTTATCAGCTAAGTTTCTGTAATTCAAGCTACAGCATGTTTGACACCAATCTCTCAGCTCTGTGCAGTTTAAAAAAAAACTGTCCAATACATTCAAGTTTCCAGTCTGCAGTTTCCTTTAGCCTTGCATAAAGTTGGCCATACACCAGACCAACTTTCCTCCAACCATCCAATTACAGTACTTAATTGGTTGGAATGAAAATCAGGTAAAGCATGGGAGTAAATGACAATCAGCCATTTGCTCTCAAACACCGGAAAATGGATGGAAGCTTTTGTTCAATCAAGTTTTTTAAATCAAACAGATTTAACCAACTTGCCTGAATGACCTTTTTCATGTTTTCTGGTGTTTGGGAGCAAACACTGACTGCCCATACACAAAGCACGATGTGCCGATATAACTGCAGATATATACAGAGGTACAAAGGATGTTCTTTTGATGGACTTGATCTACTGTATATTTACATAATGACAAAAAGCCAAGGACTACATAATTTTCCTCAGACACAGTAACTGATAATAAATATAGATGCTGAAGATATTGTTACATATGGTTGTCATTTTCAAATAAATATATTTTTTTACTACATATAATTATATTGTAATCATGAAAAACAACATATACAACAATATAATCACAAAAAATAGTAAATAGTAACAAATAGACTGAATTAATATTCTTCCTATAATGGGGGCAAACAATAACTCAAAAAAAAAAACCAGCCTCAACAAAGACTCTAAGGAATCAAAACACATTAGAATGTTGTGGCATAAAAGCAGGACCCCCTACGGTATCCAGCAGCTGATCCAGGTGAGCAACAGATTGTCTGCTTGGGTGGCTGCGGCATGTGGACCTACCTTGATATGCAGTATTCCACCCAAGCTCTGGTATGGAGCCATCCGGTTTTATCCATGTTTGTGATACCAATGCGTCTTTCCAACAAACTTTTCATGCCTATTTTAAATAAATGTTGTGTTACATTTTAAAAAACAATAGGAGACAATTATTTTACTGAGGAACACCCTTTGCTGACTGCTGCGATGCAGGTGTAAAGAGAAAGAACTCACCTTGATGTGATATGCTAAATAAAAACTGAAGCTGTTCCTTTCATAAAGCTGTGGGACACACAGGGAAATGTGGCAGAAGTTTCTCAACTGGATTTTTTCTGCACCGGGACGTTTTCAACTGTGGACACCTGGACCGAGCCTTGGATTTCTCTTTTACTACTACCTGGACTTTTTACGGCATACTGTCACCTACCAGCTTTTCAAAAACTCTAACCACAAAGGTCCATCAATACCAAAAGGACAATCATCATGCAGGATATTTTCTTATAAAGAACCCGACCTATTGGACCAAGTGGTAACTATATGAGACTGTCTGATATTGTTTGTGACACCAGCCAAGAGACTCCACGCATAGCTGTGGGTTACCATCAACAGCTATAGCGAGCTGCCAGGAAGATGGTTGCGATGGTCAAGACCATCGCAACCATCGGGCTTGTGACGAGACCCTTGTGGTAGGGTCTCGTTGCCACAAGTCCCAGAGAGATTTCGGCTCTAACAGAGCTGAAATCTCTCCCACTGACATCACTTGTGATGTCAGTTGGGCCGCCCCAAACGGAGGCGTTCACATGGGAACGCCTCCGTTTGGGCAGCCACTCCCCTGGCCCGCCCACCAAAGGGGGCGTGCTGTCACTCAACATCGACAGCACGCCCCCTTTGGTACGAGACCCAGAGTGACGGATTGCCCGTCGCTGTCCGGGTCTCGTGCATGCGCACGACGGAGCCGGCTCCGTCGTGCGCATGAGCTCTGGGCCACCTTCCACCTGGTTGCAAGCGCATAGCGCTTGTGACCGGGTCTGAATCAGGCCCTCGGTCCTCAGGTCACCAAACAGTGCATGTTTTCCAGGTCTCCTCATAGAATCGCAAGTGAAATAATTAGCTCCACCTGTGGATCTTTTAAAATGTGTCAGTGAGCAACGAGTACACCTGCTGGGTGACCTGGAAAACGTGACCTGTGTGGGGTCCTGAAGACCGAGTTTGAGAACCACTGTCCTATTGCATCCTTTGGGTGTAGATTTATTCCAGTACAGAGATTAGAGATTGTACACCTACTGTATTGTTTGTATTTCTATCACCTGATGGTCCTTTACTATTTGGGAATCACTTTGTAATGTTCCTAAGCACTGAGTGACAGAGGAAAGTGAGGAAATACAGTAATGTGTCCCTTTTCTTTTTGCTTATATTTACCAACTGATTAAAGAGAGAGTGTCCAATGGAAGATTATTAAAACACAGCAGGAACCTGAAGGAAAGCAATAGGTCTTGTTAGATTATTAATGTTGCAATTTGTCTTAGCTCATTTTTTAAATAACCTCAACATTACTATTTGTTCAAATGACTGTTTGTTAATTATTCCAATTAATTGATCCACCCCGTTATCAACAATGTAAAAGAATATACAGTTCCCAATCTTCTAATCCTATACAATAACAAGAGATTATCCATACAGTATATGAACATTATCTTTAAGTACATTGGAACTATGTCAAGAGATTTAGTAGTTGGGTCTCACTCTGTTTTGCTGAGGAGAATTGTGAAGCAATGTGTTTGTACTCGTTTAGTTGAATAAGAATTTATAGTAATGTTGTAATTATAAAAATGTCCTCTCAGTACTGCAAATGTAATTCTGAATTATTCCTATTTCTCAGGTTACTTGAATAAATATATAATTGTTATATCTTTGTCTCTGCATGAATCGGAGGCTGAAAGAGATCTGCTTGTTGGGTGCAATGTTTGCTAAATCTTTTATAATTCCTCCACAAAACTAATGTTGGGTTCCAGGAAGTTCTTCCTTTTCTTTAGAATAAAAATAATTATGGTGACTAGCTAACACAGTATAAAGCCTGAATCTGTCCAAAGAATAACATGACAATGTCTTGCACTACCTGAGGATGCAGTTTGTAGAATAAAGCTCCCATTTTCTCATTTACTGGTCTCTATAACTGCCCATGTTAATATGTAGGTGTTTATTATCACAAACCTATTCTCCTTGCTCACTGGTCCCTGTTAGAGTAGCACCGGTCATACCTCAGTCAGGATGGAATGTAGTTTGGAAGCTGGCGGTCGAAACCCCGACCGCCGGCTTCCAGACGTTCTAATCCCGGCATGGTAATAATGACAGGCATCTATATCTAGACACCTGTCATTAACCAGACGCCGGATGACCGACGCCTGGCATCCCGATCGAAATGATGCCGGGCGCGGACAGGCGCGTGGGGGGAAGGTTAGGTTTAGGGTTCCCCTGGGGGACTTAGGGTTAGGCACCCCCCCTGGGAGGGTCAGGGTTAGGCACCCCCCGGGGGACTTAGGTTGGGGAGGCGGGGAATGGTGGGTTAGGTTTACGCACTTAGAGGGGGGATTATTGTTAGGCACTTGGGGGGGAGGTTAGGTACCCCTAAGGGAGGGTTAGGGTTAGGAATTAGGCTAGCGATACTTACGTTAGGGACGATCGGGATTTTCACCTGCGTCCGGCGGTAATACCTACTACACCCATCAGGATCGGCTCTCCACCTTAGTCAGGGAGTACTGTACTTCTTGCTTCACACTGCACACAAAGAATTTCCGGGGTCTAGAGGTGGGAGTGTCACCTCCAGAGCCGTAAATAGACTTTTTGGTGCCCTGGGCCAGAAAGAGTCCCCCTCCTCCCCATTTTTCAAATAGGGACATACGATGAGCACCTGAAAAAAGGGATTTGTCCCGTACGATAATGACTGGTACCGATCCCATTGTACCACTGTTATTCAGGTGTCACTGCCAAATACAGTGTGAATCCAACGGCTGCAGGGATGATACACAATAATTATGCAGTATAACTCATCAGCTCTAAAGGTAGAAGAGTACTGCTGGAGATGCTCATGCAACAGGATTTGTCCAGCAAAGCAGCTGTGCACAAGCCTGGAGACTGTAGTGTAGATCACTGACTGAAGGTATAGAAATAACGCTACTTGTAGTGTATATGTGGCAAATAATAGCAGTGGGGAGGTCTGTGTATGTACACTGTGCCAGCAGCTCAACTCTCTAGCAAGAGCACTCGAGGTGTGCTGGTAACACCTGGGTTGGGAATCGGTGACTGTGTTCAGGGCTGCCATCAGAAATTGTGGGACAGATAGCTCCATGCGTAAAGTGTCTGACTGCCATGTGAAAGGTGACAGTATGACAGTATTTTGAAATGAGTGTGTTAAATAAAAGAGGATGTGACTGAAGGTACTTTAGGATGTAGCCAGATGGAGGGAGAGTCGGCCAGGGAGGAGATAAGGGTGACCAGGATATGCTGAGGTAAAAGAAGAGGAAGCTATAAGTGAGAAAGATTCTAGACAAAAAATTGACATGCTGAAACAGAGCCCCCTGCCCTGCGGTGCCCAGTGCCATGGCACATGTCGCACCATCTTAGTTACGTCCAGGGGCGCAGAGAGGCATGGGGATAGGGTACTAATTACCCAGGCCCGGGCTTGCTGGAGGGGCTCAGCGCCCCCCTCTCTTACATTGCAGCACAGCACACGCTGCTGTGTGCTGGGCTGCACTGGGAGACTGCTCGCGTAGATTCCTATGCCTGTGGGTGGAGCGATCACACTGATCGTGTCCCCCACTGGCTATGTGCCGGGCTGAGGGGCTCACAGTGCCCCCCTCCCCAGCGCACAGCAAAATTCTTCGGGGATGTGGCCACGCCTCCTGCGATTAGGCTACGCCCCCTTCACCCAGGCCAGAGCGGCTGTCGGCGCGCCTAGTTACGGCCCTGGTCACCTCAAAGTGAGGCATCCTAATTGCAGCTTAACCGTCACCCTAATTGCAGCCTAACCCTAATTTCATGTGACAACATTCTAACTGTCAACATTCTGTACATGCTGACATTATGGTGTCAACATTCTGAATGTTAATTTGCTGACTACATTTCCCACAACAGGAAGTGTTAGTATAATTTATTTTACTTGAAACAGACAATTATTTCAGTTTTAAAATCTGTTTATGGCTTTAAAAAAAGACTTAGATGAATGGCATATAATAATTTGGATATCATACTTTATTGTAGGTCTGCCAGCAAAGTATTTAATAGATTCCCTTTGCTCTTTACCAAACAGTTATCCAAATCCGTAGTACGGTGTCTTCCTAGAGAAAGAATGGGGAATCCTCTTGGGGAAACAATGGTTAATAAAAAACTGTTGATAAAATTCCAAGGTAAAAATAAAACTAAATCATGGACATAGCAATTCTATTGTAGCCAACAAAAAGAAATCTATTTTGATGGGCTTGATGCATACAGTATATTCTCTGATGAAAAAAAACAACTGGCTTATTGTTCTTGTTTGTGAGCCATGGAGTACTGGCATAAGAAGCCAGGCCAGTGGCCAGGATTAGCCATGTTTGCCAAAGAAACAATGAAATGCCCATCTGTAAGTGTATGATTAGAGAACACGTTCAAAGCTGCTGGTGGAATTTAAGTGAAAAAACAAAGTAAGTTATTGCCCAAAAATGAAAAAAAGCTGACATTAGAGGACAACATCCATAGCAGCGTAATACACATACACTTACGCCACCTGTTTGTATGTTGTAAATGGGAATAAGACATATGAATGTTATTTTGGCAATAACAACCCATTAAGCCATGTGCTCTAGTCCGCAATCAGATGCCCAATACATGTTGAGTGTGTGAGTGTATATGGCAGCTGCTGGACAAATGCCAGAAGCTAGGCGCTAATACACGCTTAAAACTAATGGTGGTGCTTTTGGTAACTATTTCTATTGATGGTAATAAATGTAATTCTTCCCTGATTCCTTACAAAATCAACTCGGTCAGAAATTTGACTGACTCCTGAAATATACACAAAAAAGTTAGCTAAAATAATGTGTATGTTCATAGTTTCAGTATACTTAGGGGTCTATTTACTAAGCAGTGTTAGGAGACAGAGTGAAAAGTGATAAGGTGTCAGCCAATCAGCTCCTAACTGCCATCTCACAGGCTGTGTTTGAAAAATGACAGTTGGGAGCGGATTGGCTGGCACCTTATCACTTTTCACTCTGTCTGCTAACACTGCTTAGTAAATAGACCCCTCAGACTTTAAGACATGTTTGTTCAATAAAATAAATACAGCAGTAGCTGTATTTGTGATATCAGTTATTTCAATATAAGGTGGTCTATTCATTAAGGGCCTGATTCACTACTGATCGCAACTGCGAATGCAATAGCGATTACGCAATCAGTTCAACTGCAATAGTATGCTAAACCATTGCAATCGTTATGTCGCCGCAGCACAACATAAGGACGCCCACTTTACCTTACACACATCGGTGATGTTTAGCAAGACTGCGAAACCATCGATGCAATCGAGAACCATCTCTGCCTCACGCATACTTGCAGAAGCTCTGACCTTGCTCAGAAATTGCTAACTTCAGTGCACGTTATGTATCCTCAGGCTGCATATGGCATCGCAGTGGACAATTTATGCATGCCCATGCAATGGCATTCAAACAAAACAATTGCTGGGATATAAATGTGTCTAAAATAGTTGTTTTATCCATTTTAATATACTTTATCTAAAAATATATATATAATAAAATAGGACCAATAAGAGCATTTTACAGTATCTTCAAGACTCTGAGTGCTGCCACATTACTACAGTTTATTGGGGGTATATTTACTAAAGTTTGGGTTTTAAGCAACTAGCATTGTTATAGGTGGAGTGAAAGATATTTTCATATATATATATATATATAAAAATATCTTTCATATATAGTCCAATGTATCCAAAAAGCGGCACTCAGAGACTTAGAAGTAGCAAAAGAAGGACCCCCTCCGGGGTAACTTTATTCAGTCATGGTCGACGTTTCGGGGAGCTTGTCCCCTTTCTCAAGACAACAATAAAGTGAACAAGACAAACATTACATATAAATATGCAAAACACTCACCGATACCTCTAATCAGGTGTGCAGAGCTCCATCCACCGCCAGAAACACGCGTCACAACCCGGAAGAGCAGAATAGCACAAACCAGATATGACGTCGCGCCTCCCGGCGTCTGGAGCCATAACAACCAGATCACCATAGTAACATTATGGGGAATTATCCTATTGGAGGGCACCAGAGCGAGTTTACCACCTAAAGGACTGGTGAGTGCCGGGATTCAGCTTGCTATATATATATATATATATATATATATATATATATATATTTCAGATGATAAATGTGCAACATCCACTAGTTCTCCATAAATCATTCATTGATTGTCCCAAATTCAGTGCAGCTTCATCCTCTATCCTTAAGGGGCCTATCCATTAGCAGATACATTGAATGACTGAACGATATATAGTTCAGTCATTCAATTTATCTGCTAATGGATAGACCCTGAACGATGACAGATGCGCACTCCCGCGGACGATAAATTTTATCTTTTGTCTCTCCAACATGTTGGTCAATTATCGCATATCGCTGCCAGATATTAGAAATATCTGGCAGTTTATATGCGGTGAATGACGAATGACGAATGATATTAACAGCAGCTGCAAAGCACTGGAGAGAAAAAATCCACTCCCTGAATGATGTCATGCAATATCATTCATCATTCGTCTTTTGCCAAAATCTGTCATGTACATGACCGATACCTTTCAGCACAGCCACCCGAATTTTCAATAGATATCTTTTTTTCTGAACGATGAAAGACAACATCTGCTAATGGACAGGTCCCTTTAACCAAAGGCAATTTGTCTGTAGCAATTGCTAAAATAAAATGGAGAGCACACCAAAAGCAACTTTACTTGAAATAAATGCTCACATACATTGAGATAAAATACAATCAGCATGAGACTACCAGTATCCATGTCTCTACTAGGTTACAGCATGTTTTGTCACTGGTTGGACTTATATACATACACACACACTGATTAACTGCTATATTAAATAGATTTACAATACACATTTCTCATACTTGCTACTTTTTAGAAAGTTGCAGTTTTTCTAGTTTGTTACATCTAGTGTTTCCATTAAAATGTATTTTATATGTAAAGTTTGTAATACTTTCTGTATCTATGTTATAGACACTGTAATACCCCTTTTCCACCAAAATTCTGGGTCTGACCCAGGGTTGGAGCAGGGTTCCTATCTGAATCAGACACGGAATTTAGCCGGCACCGACTCGGCATATACCCGAGTCGGCGACGCTCACACCGCAGTCGGGTCTGCATAGACCCGGCTTTTCAGCATGAAAGTGGACGCTTGGAGATGACGTCATCTCCAAGCACCACTGAAGCCGGACCAATCGGCCAGCTTGCGGCGCACTGCAGGTCATCAAGACCCAGAGTGCGCCATACACACAGCAGGGTTACACGGGCCATGCCCGTGTTAAACCCTGCTATTTACCGGGGTTGGATTGCCGGGTCACTCGATCCGGCGATCCAACCCTCACCCCTTTTTCACCAAGGAGCTGCCTGGGTTAACTCTGCAATAACCCGGGTTTCAGCTCCGGTGTAAAAGGGGTATAAATGACATTGCAATGGTGATGTGTTCACGTGGCAATGTCACTCCAGTGCACGAGCAGCTGCAGAACACTGGAAACGGTCTTGTTTGCACGAGGTGTTTGGTGCTAAAAGGTGAGTAGCATGCTCATTGTTTGTACATCCCTGAGGAAAATGCGATAATAAAGTATTGAAACATTGGAATACGTTGTTGATCGTTCATGTTGTTCACCTGAGTGCAACTTGCATGGACTGTGTGTATATATAAATGTAAAATGATCAAAGAACACCGGCGCTAATCAGTTGAAATTTGATTGATTATCTAGTCGAATTGAAAAAAATACTAATTGTTCAGCTGCAGAGATAAGAATGAGCCGGTGAAAAGCTCATTCCAAATTCAAGGATTGAAAAGAAACAAGAAATAATGTAACTCTGGGCTAATAAATAATATAAAATATATGTGTGAGATGGCAGAAAAATACAGATGATATAATTACTTCCAAAAAATTATAAGAACTCGATCAAATTGCATACGTATAAATTTAATTGAATAGAATAAAAATAGAAGGCATATAAATGGAGAGTTAATAAATTACCACATAATTAAAATAACTTCATCAGTCTTCCCTCAAATTCTTATAACAATCAACTACACATATAAAAATCATAACAGTCACAGAATGGAATAAATCAGTTGAATTGCGTATCTCTTGGTTCCTAAAGGAATGTTGACACAACCAATTTTAAGTGTCTTGATGTGTTCCACAGACCTTATTTTAAAAAAGTCAATCAAATATGTAGTAAGTACTACTGATAATTGAAAATATTCCTATGAATCAGATTGACTATAGCCCTCCTCAGAATGGTATGATGCAATGATTATAGTCCCGTGAGGTCAATAATTGCTGAACACTTGAAAAAAGGCAATGTCTCATAAGTGTGCTCACCCGCTATCTTGTTTGAAACTTCTGACGGCGTCTTGCTGTGCTCGGGCTGATAAGGCTTGGAACTATAGAGCAACAGCTATCTGCACTATGCCGGCGGTGACCTCCGAATGCTGAAGGCGTAATGCTGTACTCGGACTGCAATGGCATATATAGTATAGGGGTGTGCACCGGCCACTTTTCATGTTTTGTGTTTTGGTTTTGGATCTGGATCTTTCTTCGTATTTTGAATCTGGATTGGTTTTGCCAAAACCACCCTTCGGTGTTTTGGGTTCTGGGTTTTGTGTTTTGGATCTGTATTTTTTTTTAAAAAAGCATAAAAACAGCTAAAATCACAGAATGTGTTGATTTTTCTGCTCCTATGCTATTATTAACCTCAAAAACCTTAATTTCCACTCATTTCCAGTCAATTCTGAACACCTCACACCTCACAATAGTGTTTTTATGTCCAAAAGGTTGCACCGAGGTAGATGGATGACTATGCTAAGCGACACGAGTGGGCGGCACAAACACGTGGCCCATCTAGGAGTGACACTGCAGTGGCAGACAGGATGGCAGTTTGAAAAACTAGGCCCCAAACAGTACATAATTCAAAGAAAAAAAATAGGTGCAAGATGGAATTGTCCTTGGGCCCTCCCACCCACCCTTATGTTGTATAAACAGGACATGCACACTTTAACAATCCAATCATTTCAGCGCCAGGGTCTGCCACACGACTGTGGCTGAAATGATTGGTTCGTTTGGGCCCCCACAAAACAAGCTGGCAATTAATCTGTCCCTGCACAAACTGGCTCTACGGAGGCAAGATGTCGTCCTCATCCTCATCTACCGATTCCTCACCCTCTTCAGTGTTGTGTACATCCTCATCCTCACAGAGTATTAACTCGTCCCCGCTGGAATCCACCACCACAGGTCCCTCTGTACGTTCTGGAGGCTGGTCTCCCTGGAAGAGTTGATAATTCATTTTTATGAACATCATCTTCTCCACATTTTGTGGAAGCAACCTCCTACGCCTTTCGCTGACAAGGTTCCCGGCTGCACTAAACACTCTTTTGGAGTACACACTGGAGGGGGGGCAACTCAGGTAAAATAGAGCCAGTTTGTACAGGGGCCTCCAAATTGCCTCTTTTTCCTGCCAGTACAGGTACGGACTGTCTGACATGCCTACTTGGATGCTGTCACTGATGTAATCCTCCACCATTCTGTCAATGGTGACAGTATCATATGCAGTGACAGTAGACATGTCAGAAATTGTTGCCAGGTCCTTCAGTCCGGACCAGATGTCCAAACTTGGTCCTACCTGCCCTGCATCACCGCCAGCGGGTTGCTTAGGATACCTAAGTTTTCTCCTGGCAGCCCCAGTTGCGGGAGAAAATGAAGAAGGAGCTGTTGACGTGTCACGTTCCGCTTCAGCTGACAGTGTGTTCACCAGCAGGTCTTTGCACCTCTGCAGGCTTGTGTCAGCCGGAAAGAGAGACACCACATAGGCTTTAAACCTAGGATCGAGCACGGTGGCCAAAATGTAGTGGTCTGATTTCAACAGATTGACCACCCTGGAATCCTGGCAAAGCGAATGAAGGGCTTAATCCACAAGTCCCGCATGCCGAGCGGAATCGCTCCATCTTAGCTCCTCCTTCACTTTCTCCAGCTGCTTCTGCAAAAGCCTGATGAGGGGAATGACCTGACTCAAGCTGGCAGTGTCTGAACTGACTTCACGTGTGGCAAGTTTGAAGGGCTGGAGAACCTTGCACAACACAGAAATCATTCTCCACTGCGCTTGAGTCAGGTGCATACCCCCTCCTTTGCCTATGTCATAGGTGGATGTATAGGCTTGTATGGCCTTTTGCTGATCCTCCATCCTCTGAAGCATATAGAGGGTTGAGTTCCACCGCGTCACAACCTCTTGCTTCAGGTGATGGTGGGGCAGGTTCAAGAGTGTTTGCTGGTGCTCCAGTCTTTGGCATGCAGTCGCTGAATGGCGAAAGTGGCCAGAAATTTTTCAGCCCACCCAAAGCGTCTCCTACACGCCCCTGTCGCTTTTCAGAAAATTCTGCACCACCAAGTTTATTGTGTGAGCAAAACATGGGACATGCTGGAATTTGCCCAGATGTAATGCCCGCACAATATTGGTGGCGTTGTCAGATATCACAAATCCCCAGGAGAGACTAAGTGGGGTAAGCCACTGGGCGATGATTTCCCTCAGTTTCTCTAAGAGGTTGTCGGCGGTGTCCCTCTTACTGAAACTGGTGATACACAGCATAGCCAGCCTTGGAACGAGCTGGCGTTTCTGAGATGCTGCTACTGGTGACGCTGCTGCTGTTGCTGCGTAAGGTGATACATCTACCCAGTGGGCTGTCACAGTCATATAGTCCTTAGTCTGCCCTGTTCCACTTGTCCACATGTCCGTGGTTAAGTGGACATTGTGTACAACAGCATTTTTCAGGACACTGAGGACACTTTTTCTGACGTTTCTGTACAGTCTCGGTATCGCCTGCCTAGTGAAGTGGAATCTAGACGGGATTTGGAACCGGGGACACACTACCTCCATCAATTGTCTAAATCCCACTGCACTAATGGCGGATACCGGACGCACGTCTAACACCAACATAGCAGTCAAGGCCTCAGTTATACGTTTTGCTTCAGGATGACTGCTGTCGTACTTCATCCTCCTTGCTAAGGACTGTTGGAGGGTCAATTGTTTAGTAAAAGTAGTGGTGTTCCTACTTCCTCTCTGGGATGATGAATAACTCCCAGCAGCAGCAACAGCAGCAGCGGCAGCAGGAGGCGTAGCAATGCAGGATCCTCCGGAGGAATCCCGGATAGGAGAGTCAGTCATGCCAGTGACATGGCCTGCAGGACTACTTCCGATCCTGACTAAGGAGGAAATTGACGAGGAGGGAGTTGACGGTGTGGTTTGCAGGCGCTTGGATACAACAGGACAACGGGATTTAGGTGTCCCTGGACTGCTTACGGTCTTAGCCAAAGTTTCTGAACTTGACAGTAACTTATTATGAACACGCAGCAGGTGCCGTATAAGGGAGGATGTTCCTAGGTGGTTGACGTCCCTACCCCTACTTATTCCACCTTTACATATGGTACATATGGCAAGACAGTTGTTGTCCGGATTTGGATAGAAATATTGCCAGACCAAAGAGGTGGAATGTTTGGTCTTCTGCCCAGGCATGACCGTGATGGGCTTTTTCATCCCACGGACAACAACTGTCTCCCCCGGAGCCTGATTTAAACAAACCACATCACCATCAGAATCCTCCTCGCCAACTTCCTCCTCAGCGCCAGCTACACCAGTATCCTCATCCTGTTGTACTTCAACAGTGACATCTTCAATTTGCATATCAGCAAGTGGACTGTGGGTGCTCCTTTCAGCACTTGCAAGGGGTGTGCAAATGGTGGAAAGAGCCACCTCTTCCCGTCCAGTGCTGGGAAGGTCAGGCATTGCAACCACCACCACACTTGGACTCTCCTTGGGGATTTGTGATATCTTCTTAGAAAGCACAGTTCTTCGCTGTGCTTTTGCCAGCTTAACTCTTTTGATTTTTTTAGTGGGAGGAGGGCTTCCATCGTCATGTGAAGCTGAACCACTATTCATGAACATACTAGGGATCGACCTTAGCCGTTCCTTGCCACTCCGTGTCGTAAATGGCATATTGGCAAGTTTACGTTTCTCTTCAGATGATTTCAATGTTTTTTTCAAGGTCATTTTCCTGAACTTTGTCATTTGGGATTGTATGTGCCCTCTACTATGATATTGGGCATCGGCCTTGGCAGACGACGTTGATGGCATGTTATCGTCTATGTCATGACTAGTGGCAGCAGCTTCAGCACTAGGAGGAAGTGGTTCTTGATCTTTCTCTATTTTATTTTTATCGGAGAAAGTTTGGTCCTCCATTTATGTTATATAGATTTGATATATACGTGCGGCTAAACACTGAAAATATTTTTTTATTTTGGCTGGAGTGTAGTGCACTTTGTGGGTTTCACCACCCTTTAAGAAATGAGCCAGCCGGCTCTTTACTTATGGGACACAGGTGCACGCTTGGCGCTGCTCCTTTGTTGATGCACGTGCGGCTACTGCGCACACAATTCACAAACACAGAAAAAATATTTTGTTATTTGGTTTGGAGTGTACTTTGGGGGTTACAGCACCCTTTAACGGTCAAGCCAGCCGGCCCTTTACTTATGACACAGGCGCACGCTTGGCACTACTTTGTTGATGCACGTGCGGCCACTGCGCACACAATTCACAAACACAGAAAAAATATTTTGTTATTTGGTTTGGAGTGTACTTTGGGGGTTACAGCACCCTTTAACGGTCAAGCCAGCTGGCCCTTTACTTATGACACAGGCGCATGCTTGGCACTACTTTGTTGATGCACGTGCGGCTACTGCGCACACAATTCACAAACACAGAAAAAATATTTTTTTTTAGCACTTGGGGGGAGCACCCCTGATGGACAGAGCACCCCCTGGACAACACTACAGCACCCCTTTAGGACTGGGACACTGCACAGGACTTTGGAGTGGACACAGCCCCTATGGAGAACTGACTGCACAACACAGTCCAGCCAGCCCCTATGGACTTTGAAGTAGTGGACACAGCCCCTATTAACAACAGCAGCACATCACAACACAGCCAGCCCCTATGGACTTTGAAGTAGTGGACAACAGCAGCACAGCACAGCACAACACTACTCTGCACTACACTACACTACACAGCCCAGCCAGCCCTAACTCCCACCCTCCCTCTTCACTGTCCACAGCCGAGTGAGAAAATGGCGCCGACGCGGGTACCTTATATAGGATCCAAAACCCGCGAGACCGGGAAGGCGGGATAATGACGTTTTGCCTCGATTTCAGATCCGAGTCAGGCGGGAAAAGTCGAGCCTGACTCGGATCTGACTCGGATCGGGGGGCTCGGGGGGGTTCGGATTTCAGAAATCCGAACCCGCTCACCCCTAATATAGTATGGAGTGGCACCAGCCTGTGCTCCGCTGGACAAGTGTCAACCCTTGCGGCATGACTACAATGTATCAGCCGCAATAGATCAAGGGCGGTGAGCACGTGAGCAGCCTGGCAGTTCCTGGATGTCAGAAGATTGTAGCGGCTGAGCGTCTGTGTTGAATGAAGAAAGCTGGGGATCCCTCTGATGCGTTTCGCCCCTATAAGCAAGGGGGGCAGGGAAAATGCGGTAATAAAGTATTGAAACATTGGAATACGTTGTTGATCGTTCATGTTGTTCACCTGAGTGCCACTTGCATGGACTGTATATATATATATATATATATATATATATATATATTAGTATACTCTATACATACATATCTGCTATATTAAATAGATTTACAATACACATTTCTGGAAAAAAATATTTGTATAACTAGTTTGTGTATTTGAAAGTCCCAGCAAACATACCTCATTACAATGGAAGTTGTAGGCAATGATCATGTGACCCATGATCCTCACAAACTGCACGCAATGCCAAAGTTAATGTCATTAAGCAATTTTTTGCAACTGCACATGCATAAAATTCCTAAAAACTCCTGTGTGTCATGCATTACACAGAGTGTACGAGCATTGCAATGGTGCTATTGCGATCGAGATGCACTATATCAGAAATGTGGGAAAGCGCTGAGCATTCCTGCATGGTGAATGGGAGGTGGCTAGTAGTGCACACAAAAGTGGTGCGTTGATTGGTTGTTATGGGTAGGGATGACCTCTGTGTTTTGGTTTTGCTAACACCACCCTCAAGTGTTTTGGTTCAGATTTGGTTATAGTTTTCTTTAAAAATTTATGAAAATCCATGTAACTTGGACCTGATTTTGTTCCTATAGTATTATTGACATCAATAACTTTAATTTCCAGTCCATCTCACAGCACCTGAAGTCACATGGGAGGGACTTAAATGCAATCCAAAACACGTGAGATCCAGTTTTCAAATCCAAGTTCAATATTGCAAGAAGACCAAAATCCGGACTCGGTTCTACTATGAACCGCAAAATGAGTCGGAACTGGACTCAATTCGACTCTGAACCCTTAAGCAGTAGTGCATGCAGGGTGGTTTCTGAGTACCCAGAAACCCACCCTGACAGAGATGAGAGCAAGTAACACCATGTTAAGCCCCACCACCTCGCAGCAAAATGCCATGATTCGTGGGTCAATAGGGAGGAGGCAGAGCCAATATGATGCAACAGAATTAGAATTGCATCATTTGGCTCCGCCCCCTCCCAATTGACTCGCAAATCACGGCATTTTGCCGCAAGGGGGTGGGGCTTATTGACATGGTGCCTGGTCTCGTCTCCATCTCTAACCTGCAGCATGGTAAGTGTGTGGATGTATGAGTGTGTAATGTATATGTGACATACAGTATGTGTGTGTGTGTAAATATGTACAGAATATATATATATATATATATATATCTAAGGGATGTGCACCAACCCCCGTGTTTTGGTTTTGGAACTCCCCTGGTTTTGGATCTGGATTGGTTTGCCAAAACCTCACTTTCGTGTTTTGGTTTTGGATGTTGATTTGTTTCTTAAAAAATTAAAAAAACAGCTAAAATCACATAAAATTGGCCTTTTTTGTTCCTACAGTATTAATAACCTCAATAACATTTTTTCCACTTGTTTCCAGTCAATTTTGACCACCTCACTATATTGATTCTTTCATCTAGTGAAAGGGCCAAAAGGTTGCATCCAGCTGGCTCAAAACTGATTGATATAATTATTAATAGAGATGAGTACTGTGCAAAGATGATGGTTGGGATACCCTTGAGGATTGATGAATTGCTAGTTGAAAGTAGGTGCAGCCCCTGGCTGTAAAATTGATAATAAATTAATTTAAAAACAATTCATTGGTGCAGCCCCTGGCTGAATAATTAATATTAATTTAATTAAAAAAGTAAAAAACTAATCATTGGGTGCAGCCCCTGGCTGTAAAATTGATAATAAATTAATTGAAAAACAATTTATTGGGTGCAACCCCTGACTGAATTATTAATAAAAAGCAATTCCTTGGTACAGCCTCTGGCTGTAAAAGTGATAATAAATTAATTTAAAAGTAAATCATTGGTTCCTAAACAAACCATAACATTAATTTAAAATGTCAGGCAGCAATGCCCCAACCAGCAAATAATGGAAAGGAAAAAGGTGCAAGATGGAATAGTCCTTGGGCCCTCCCACCCACGCTTATGTTATATACAAAACAGGACATTCACAGTTTAACAAACCAATCATTTCAGTGACAAGGACTGCCAATTGTGGCTGAAATTATTGGTTTGTTTGGACCCCCATAAAACAAGCTGCCAATGTGCATTGGACATGGAAATGAAAATTATCCCATACACAAACTGGCTTTACATTACAAGTTATCGTCATCCTCGTCCTCATAATCCCCATCAGTGTATACATCCTCTTCTTCACACAATATTAATTTGTCCCCGCTGGAATCCACCATAGGCGCCTCTGTCATTTTTTTATGTAATTGTTGGTAAAGGTCTTCCTCGTGGAATTTGTAATTCATTTTAATGAACATCATATTTTCCACATTTTGAGGAAGTAACCTACTACGCTGATCACGGACAAGGTTGCCAGCTGCACTGAAAACTGAGTACTTACTGGAGGGTGGGCGACTTAAGTAATACAAAGTCAGTTTGTGTATGGGACTCCAATTTGCCTCTTTTTCCTGCCAGTACTGAAAAGGACTGTCTGACATACCTATTAGGATGTTATCTCTGAAATAGTCCGCCACCATTCTGTGAATGGAGACCTTTTCACACAGTCACGGTAGAAGACATGTCACTAGTAAGCAGTTCTCTCAGGCCTGACCAGATGTCATTTTTTGGTGAACGATCTTCATGACCAGCAGGAATTCGGTAAGGAAAATTTAGTTTTTTCCTGGCAGCTGCAGAAACTGAAGGAGGAGATGATGGCGTTTCACATGCGGCTGCAGCTGACAATTTATTTACCAATAGCTCTTTGCATAGTTTTAGATTTCGGTCTGTTGGAAAAAAACTCAGAAGGTAGGACGTAACCCTAGGATCCAGAATGGTGGCCAAAATACATTTTTCAGATTTAAATAGATTGACGACTCTTGGATCCTGGTAAAGTGAATCAAGGGCTTAATCCACCAGTCCGACATACTTTGCGCAATTGCTCCATTTCAGTTCCTTCTTCAGTTTCTCCAGCTGTTTTTGCAAAAGTCTGATGAGGGGAATGACCTTACTCAAGCTGGCTGTATCTGAACTAAGTTCAAAGGGTTTGAGAACCTTGCACAATACATAAAGTATTCTCCACTGCGCTTGAGTAAGGTGCATTCCCCCTCCACGGCCTATGTCATAGGCTGTTGTATAGCCCTGGATGGCCTTTTGCTTTTCCTCCATCCACTGAAGCATATAGAGGGTAGAATTCCACCGAGTTACTACCTCTTGCTTCAGCTGATGGCAGGGCAAATTTAACAGTACCTGCTGGTCATGCAATCTTCTACAAGCGTTTGCCGAATGTCTAAAATGTCCGGATATTTTGTGGGCCACCACGCTCCTGTCATTTTAAAAAAAATGTTGCACCACCAAATTAATTGTGTGTGTAAAACATGGGACGTGTTGGAATTCGCCCACATGTAATGCTCTCACAATATTGGTGAGAGCATTACATGTCCGAAATCACAAATCCCAAGGAGAGTCCAAGTGGGTAAGCCATTTAGCAATGATTTCCCTGAGTTTTTCTAAGTGATTCTCAGTGGTATGCCTCTTAGTGAAACCAGTTATACAAAGAGTATCCTGCCTCTGTATCAGCTGTGTTTTGGTAGATGTATTGTCTACAAAAGCAGCAGCAACATCTACCCAGTGGGCTGTCACAGTCATGTAATCCTTAGTTTGTCCTGTCCCACTTGTCCACATATCAGTGGTCAAGTGGACAGTGGGTACAACGGCATTTTTGAGGACATTATTAAGCTTTTTTTAATGTCCTTGTACAGACTTGGAATTGTTGTTCTAGCAAAGTGGAATCTAGAAGGGATCTGGTAGTGAGGACACAGGACCTCAATTAACTGGTGAAAACCCACTGCAGTAATGGCAAATACCGGATGCACATCTAACACCAGCATAGCTGTTATGGCATCAGTAATCCACTGTGCAACTGGGTGATTGCCCTTGCAAATGATTGTTTGACAGTTAGTTGTTTTTTGGAGTACGCTACAAGTAGTCTTTCTCCTGGTCCCCTTCTGGGATGAAGATCCACTCACAGCAGCAACAGGCGTAGTCATCAAGGATCCTTCTAAGGAATCACGGATAGGAGAGGGGACAATCAAGCTTCGAATAACAAAATTGGATGCAGCAGGACTACTCCCAATGATGATTGAGGATGTTGATGATGCAGGTGTTGCTGTTGGAGATCGAAGGCGCTTGGATCCCACAAAGAGGGAGCACTGGACTTGTTACGTTTTGAGTTTTAGAACTTGGCAACATACACTTTTATATTTGATGAATGTGCTCCATGCTCCAAGTGACGTAACAAGGAGGAGGTTCCTAGGTGGTTTAGGTTTCTCCCTCTACTCACTTTTGCTTGGCAATGGTTACATATGGCTTGACAACTGTTATCTGGATTGGGGTGGAAATAATTCCACATGTGAGAAATAGATTTTTTTTTATTTTTGTCCCGGCATGACAACAATGGGCTTTGGCTTTTTCAATCCATGGGTAACAGCTGTTGCCTTACTTACACAAAATACATCTTCGGCATCAACATCCTCATCACCAACATCTTCATCATCAACATCCTCATCATCCTTAGCGACTTCAACTACCAAAATATCCTCCTCCTCCTCCATGTGCAAGTCCATAGAAGCATCCACGATGACTATGACTGCAAGTTGTTGACTGCCCTTCCCCACATTTACAGAGGGCATACAAATGTTGGAACTTGGAGGATCCTCCAGTACACTAGTATTTAGGTCTGGCTCACACATGGCAACTGCGGACACACTTGCACTCTCCTCGTGGATTTGTGATTTTGATTTCTCAGGGCACGCAGTGGGTTTTTCCGGAGCTGTCTTACTCATCTTAACAACTTCTAATTTTTTAATGGTACCACCACCTCCACTACTACTACTACTAGTACAAGCAGAAAGGCTATCAGAATCAGAACCAGCAGTCATCTTAAAGAAAGGCCAAGGCCTTATCCTTTCCTTGCCACTTCGTGTAGTGAATGGCATATTGCCAATTTTTTGTTTATCTAAAGGCAAATATTCTTTACATTTTTTTTCTTAACTTCAGTAAAAGAAGCTTTACCATATCGATGGCGTGACTTAAGCCCTGGGGCATGGGCCTTCATAGAGGATGAGGAAGTTGACAGCCTTGCATTACCATGATGACTGCTGGCATCAGCTACAACATGTGGTTCTTGACCTTGCTCTCCTGTCATGTGGACAGCCCTCCATATTTTCTGCGGTCTTGAAGTAGTGTCACAAGCACCAATAGTGTAGCCAAGGTGCGGTTACAAAATTCACACATGTGCAGTCGTGCGCACACAGACAAATATTAGACAAAAAAAGGACAATTTTTTTTTTCAGGTCCAGAACTTGGGCCCAGAGCGCAGACTGATGATGACTGGAGTCGGGGAACAACTAGGTTGTGTTGCTAACTTGCTGTATCTTGTGCGATTAAGTCTAACACACACTGACAAATATTAGACAAAAAAAGACAATTTAATTTAATTTTTCTTCAGGTCCAGAACTTGGGCCCGGAGCACAGATTGATGACGACTGGATTAGGGCAGCACTAGGTTGCGTTGCTGTATCTTGTGCGGCTAAGCATAACACGCACATACACACAGAAGATAAACTGACAATATATATATATATTTTTTGACGGTCCAGAACTTGGGCCCTGAGCACCGATTGATGACGACTGGAGTCAGGCAGCATAAGGTTGCGTTGCTGTATCTTGTGCAGCTAAGCCTAACATGGAAACACACACACAGAAGATAAATTGACAATACATATATTTTTTTTGGGGGGGGGGTTCAGAACTTGGGCCCAGAGCACAGATTGATGATGACTGGAGTTGGGCAACACTAGGTTAGGAATCACGGATAGGAGAGGGGACAATCAAGCTTCGAATAACAAAATTGGATGCAGCAGGACTACTCCCGATGATGACTGAGGATGTTGATGATGCAGGTGTTGCTGTTGGAGATCGAAGGCGCTTGGATCCCACAAAGAGGGAGCACTGGACTTGTTACGTTTTGAGTTTTGGAACTTGGCGACATACACTTTTATATTTGATGAATGTGCTCCATGCTCCAAGTGACGTAACAAGGAGGAGGTTCCTAGGTGGTTTAGGTTTCTCCCTCTACTCACTTTTGCTTGGCAATGGTTACATATGGCTTGACAACTGTTATCTGGATTGGGGTGGAAATAATTCCACATGTGAGAAATAGATTTTTTTTTATTTTTGTCCCGGCATGACAACAATGGGCTTTGGCTTTTTCAATCCATGGGTAACAGCTGTTGCCTTACTTACACAAAATACATCTTCGGCATCAACAGAACTGGGGCCCAGAGCACCGATTGATGATGACTGGAGTCGAGCAGCACTAGGTTGCGTTGCTGTATATTGTGCGGCTAAGCCTAACACGTACACACACACAGAAGATAAATTGACAATACATATATTTTTTTTTGGGGGGGGGTTCAGAACTTGGGCCCAGAGCACAGATTGATGATGACTGGAGTTGGGCAGCACTAGGTTGCGTTGCTGCATATTGTGCGGCTAAGCCTAACACGTACACACACACAGAAGATAAATTGACAATACATATATTTTTTTTGGGGGGGGTCCAGAACTTGGGCCCAATTGGACGCAGCAGAGAGCACAGCACCAGCCCAGAATGGATCAGACAAGCCCAGTACACAGCAGACAGCACAGCACCAGCCCAGATGGATCAGCATCAGCCCAGATGGACGCAGCAGACAGCACAGCACCAGCCCAGATGGATCAGTACCAGCCCAGATGGACACAACAGACAGCACAGCACCATCCCAGATGGACGCAGCAGACAGATTCTATTTAACATTTAACTTGCACCTTCTAGAAGATAATGGCTAGAATCTGATTGGTTGCTATGGGCAACATCTCTTCTAAAACTCACTTCTAAAAACTCTCACTTTAGTAAATTTACCCCTGAAAGTGGGCATCTCAGTACTTGCACAACTGGCTACATGGATGTAGACAAGGGAAAACATTTGTAGTGTTATTTGCGCCAATACATTTCTGCACTAATCTCTGAATCAGGCTCTGTGTGTCTGGATCAGTGAGGAGTTTAGAATAATGATAGAGACTTTGTACTACTGGTCAAAGCAAGTCATATTACTTCAGGACCAGCAAACACTGGTAGGTAAATAAAGGAGACCATATCCTGCTTAAAGCACAGTTATGTGGGTGTAGATAAATGGACATGGGGGAGGGGTGGCTGTTTCTTTAATATATTAAATAATGGGTAGAAAAAATGGGGGAGGTAGTTCTGCTGTAACATTAACAATGTGGGGGCTGACCTTAGGGCCCGATTCAGATACACTCGCTAGGCTGCGTTTGCACGCAGCCAGCCGATTTTTGCAATCTGTGCATGCGTACGCATCACAGTGTGCATGCGCGAACTAGTCTATGCGATCGGGAAGCATTTGCTCGCTAGACTGAGTGACAGGACAAGCCATTTGTGGGTGGTAATAGGGGTTGGTTGATGTAAATGGGGGAGTGGTGTGCGAATACAGGCATGCCTGAGCGTCTTAACGCCGTTTCAGAGGCGTGCATAATTAAGACGCAGCATCATAGTACACGTCACAAGGTTGTTTTACACACTGAAACACTCGCAGTGCTTTCGGCAGGGTATGATCAACCACGTGCTGCAATCGCATCCAATGGTACTCGATGTTACCGATGGTTGCATACATTTCCTGGAAATGACGTGCATAAGTGGGCATCTTAAGACAGGCTGGTGGGCATCTGCATACACAAATCAATCGCACGACAAGACATAGTGGGCGTGCTAATACCTTACTGTGCGATCGCCTGCCTTTGCCAGATTTGCATACACTGGGTGCGTACAAACGCATCTAGCGAGTGTGTCTGAATCGAGCCCGTAGTCCTGTCTAAATTACAAAATGGTTTGTGCAAAGATTTATAGGGATCTGCTATTTTTACTAGTTTATCTTTATTGAAAGAAATACAGTACATGAAACAATCACAAGTCCACTGTGAATAAAGAAACATTGAGTTTTAAATATTCATGACGTCCATTCCTAAACTTGAAGGTTTGGATCCTTTACACAGCCAAATGTTTATAAATTTGCAATATACTTACAGGAGGCACAAAAAGCTTTACTGGAGGGCAAAAACTGAAATGATTTAAAAAATACTTTTAAGTAGAGTATAAATCATCTACCTTTTAAATAAAATAGTTTAGCCATGGAAGAGTAAAACCATAGTAATTAATGCTTAACCAAAGGCAAAAATTTATGGGAGACATTTTAGGCACAATTTCATTAAAAATCTCAACTTGAGAAATAATTACTAGCAATGTAAGATGAGTTTCAATATATTATTCGGAATTCCATTAGCTGAGAAAAAGTACAGTTCTCACCATTCATAGATGTGATTATTGCTTATAAGTCAACGATTTTTATACAGCCAAAGAGTACAATGAGAGATGAAAGTCAATTACCTAACCTTGAAATAATCTAACGGTTACAGTGATCTTAACAGCGATTTTATTTAATACTGTTATATATTCTAATAATTGAATGTAACTCTGCTTGCATTTGCTGTATCACATTAGAATGGAAAATTAACAGCATTGAGACATGAAACTAGATTTCAGACTTACTGACTGTTTAGATTTGTAAGGATATCCTTGATCGGACATTTGTGATCTAGTAAAAGAAAATGGGCATCAAACAGACAAAGCAGATCTGAAGAAGTACAAAAACTTTAAAGGGAATTATCAATTCAGTTTGAATATATTGTTACTAGTTAGAGCTTCTGCATATCCTTCCTTTCCTTGTTTATTACAATAGAACTTGGCAGGCAATAACTGTTTCTTCTTACTTTGCTAAAGAAATGTTGACCCCCTACTGATTCATAGACAACAATATGTTTAAATTTGTTATTTTAATGTTGGAAAATCACTTTATTATCAATGAGGCTCAGCAGTGTGGCTCAGGGGCAGAACTATGGGAGGCAATGGAGGCGCCTGCCGCCGGGCGCCAGCACTGAAGGGGCACCTCCTCCATTGTCCACAATATATTCACCCCAGTTAGGCCAGTAACTATGTACCCAGAGTGTACCATCATGGCCGCCCAATACATGTCACCTCTTCCTGGCACCTGAGAAGCCACCATATACTAGTGGAGAGCTCCTTCTCAGACTATCAGCTGCCAACTCCGTCTATCTATAGCCTGTTCCTACTCATTGGTGTCGCTGCTCCTCAGCAGATTCTTATGTCAGTGTGACACATCCGGTGCCTCCCCTCACCCACAACTCCTAGTTGCACTCCTCCCTGGTGGCAGCCCTAGCCTCAGACCCATGCAGCAGTCCTGGCTCACCCCCTGACCCACAACCCCCATCCCACTCCATGCATCTATCCTCCGTGTGCTACAAGTTGCGTTACACATAATATATGAGCACAGAGTGACTCGGTAGCGCTGAGCATCTTTTTGCACAAATATTTCCCTTCAAATGCCTCTTATTTGCACGCAAAGTGAATAAGATGCACAAGCAGCTTCTGCTGATTAAAATGATATGCGGCAAGCCTATATTCTGTGTGCAAAAAGCAATAGTCACCCAAGTGCAATTCAGATACACGGTAATCACAATAAAATCCTAAATAGTTCCTGGATGGGGATCCGGGGTAAAAGTTATAAGTCCAATATATTGGAAAGTACAATTACAAAGAAGAGGAGGTTTTCCTCAAAGTCCAAAAAGGGTTTAAATTGTAGAACGGTCTTCACACTCCCATAGGTTACGTCAGTTCATATAAAAGAGAGAGGGAGAAGGACAGAGGGTGTGGGTGTACAGAATACACCTTAAGTCGCTTATATAACAGTTCCTGGGGACAGGAATCTGTGGTACCTCAGCAAACTCCTGGTCCCCATAGCTGTGCCAAGACGCTGAAGGTAGAAAACGTGATCAAATAAAAAATAGCTCTGTGTTAGAATATAGTGAATAGAAGACAGAATAAAGTCACGCTGTTCCACTGAGATCCCACCATTGCTAGTCAGGACCTCTTTCACAGCTTTGAGGCCTCAATCATGTGGTATATTAGTGTAGAGAGAGGACCAGGTTCACGGCCAGTTATGCGAATATATACATGGGTGCCTTTGAAGATCATCATATATGGGACAGCCCATTTAGCGCAAACCTGGTCCTCTACGCTCGTTATATAGATGATTTATTTTTTATTTGGAAAGGGGCTCCCTTCTGATATTTCATCCTTTATTGAACACCTTATTATCAATGAATTTAATTTAACCTTCACGAGCACAGTACATTGTCAGACTATCAACTTTTTAGATATTACACTTAAAATTGTTAATGATGAGATTGTGACTTGCACCTACCAAAAAGATTTTAATTGTAATAACCATCTTTGTTATACCAGCAACCATCAGAAAATCTGGTTAAATAATATCCCTAGAGGGCAACTGCGACGTTTACGACGCAATTGTTCTCATATTGATGAGTTTGGTGAACAGGCAAAGGCTTTGATGGGATCATTCAGGGATAAGTTATACCCTGACGACCTGTTAAACATAGCCCTTCAGGACACACTGTCCCTGGAGAGACCACTTCTTCTTCAGGTAGACAAAAGTGGCAATATTAGTAGAAATAAGGAGAACAAAAAGTTCGATAGCTCAATTATTTTTGTAACGAAACAATAGTCTGGCTCACAAAATTAGAAGGATCATACATGATAATTTCTCCATCCTTCAACTGGACCCCATTCTTAGAAATGAATTGAAAGAAAGACCAGTTGTCATCTTTAAATGAGCAGACAATCTTCATAAAAAATTAGTTTCTAGCCACTTCAAGTCCAATTCAGTTAAAAAAAGACTCTTCATCTACATTCCTATCATTACCTAAATTGTTAGGATGCTTTAAATGTAACCATGTAGGTGAATTACATGCAAACATATAACTCATAGACAGAATAATTTTTCATCTAGCTGTTTTGGACAACAGTTTCCCGTTGAGTCCTTTCTCAATTGTGAAAAAGATTTTGTGATATATGTTCTCACCTGTCCCTGCAGGAAACAATATGTAGGGAGAACTACTAGAAAGTTTACAACCCGATTTTTAGAACATCGTAGGAATATCCTAAATCGGATTTTAAAACAGCGTATCTAACCACTTCTTCCATATTCATTTGTCTGATCCTACACTCCTTCAGGCCACTGTGATTGAGCAAGTATTACCAACACAAAAAGGGGGTGACCGCTATCGTAGATTATTTGCAAGAGAAGCCTTTTGGATACACTCCCTTCAGACATTATTTCCTGATGGACTGAATGAGAGTGTAGAATTAGATTTTTGATTTCCCTATAGCCATAGTGATCTAGATGCCTGTCTTCTCCTGCCATTCCTACTCTTCTCTGTATATTAGAATATACTTTAGTTTTAATTTAATGTAAACTTATTTTATTAGTTTTATTGTTTAATATTTCATTATATATCATTATATTTCATGTTCTAGGTTTGGTCTGATTATTTACCCTCTTTCCCTTTGTGTTTAATGATAAAATCATCTACCTCCTGGTCTACACTAGTAGTACACATGTTTATTTTATCTGTGTAATTATATGGATATTATTTTTATTTATATAATTTTTACTTTTGTTTCATTTAGTCTCATGTTCATTTGTTTATATTAAATTTTTTATTGATAATAAATTATGTTTTCTTTTCATTTATTTTAATTTAATAATTCTCTCAAATGTCTAATTTTACCTATAGTGTAATGATTTATAACTGTACAATATTTAAGGGGCAGGTAACAATGCCAACTAAACTATACATTTAAAACATGGTTTGAATAGTGCTTAAAATAGATTGTGCCTGCTAAAAATGTAATTACTTAACAGCTGAGAGCACTTGATGTCTGCTGTAATGAAGGGGTGGCCCTATATATTCTCCACCCTCACACACACTTACACTTTGCCTTCTGAAGAAACTGGGAGTGTGCTGTTGCCCGGAGAAATGCGTCCAGGATCCACGCTTGCCTGCTGCATTAAAGACTGCACTACGTGACTGACGCTGGTTGCAGACACCAGCTGTTTTGGACACTTGTGAGCCGCTCCATCTCTACGGCATTACACTCAACCTGAGACCCTGCGGAACAGTCAGTGCACACGCTCAATTGAGCATACACTGGACCAGAGGTACCCAGCCTTCTCACAGACCCCTCCCCTGTTTTGGAGAGACAGTCACGCACCTAAGCGATGGCTGCCATTGCCTGCCGTTGCACACCTTTACAGAGTCCTGGCAAGGCATTCACTTTTGGACCTCTTGCCGGCTCCATCTACTTTCCACCCTACTTGGTCTGCAAGTATACCAGCTGGTTATCCAGCAACTTTTCTTCATGTTACAGGACACTTGCACTACCTATTTACAATATTAGCCACTTGTTTATCTGAAATTGGATACAATCTTTATGCTTACAGCTTCTGCTTCAGTTGCAACAGCACATAAAACTGCAGATTGCCACAGATCTAAGAGTGGCTCAGTACTATCTTTTAGTTATCTACTGTGCTGATATACACCATCAGTCTATATGTTACTATCATTACACTTGGGATTATCAACTTTTATTGTATGTTTCTTTGATGAGAAGAACTTTTAATTTTTATAGCTATTTCATGTTCTATTGTGTAATACATTTTTCTATACTGAATTCTACATGGCGTTACACTCTTTCCTTTTTTTTTGTCTTGTTATATTGTGGGATGCAGAGCCCACTGTAAGAGCTGCTGAACTGAATTCAGGATAATACTGTTTGAAAACCAGCGTACCTCCTTTTCATATCCCACTGCAGCCCTTTGCCAATATTGGTGAAAACAATTTTGTGAGCTGAGAGGTGATAAAAAATTATTGGAAATGAATGTTACTGATGTTAATAATCAATAATCCTGTACGAACAAAAACAAGTACAAATTACATGATTTTAGCGATAAAGAAACACCCTTAACTTTATCAAAATATTTCACATCATGTTTCTTTTCCTGTACTAAGCAGTGCTGTGACAAACAAAAAAAACTTTAAAATTGATACGAACACAACTGATAATGTGTTCTTGACAGATACAAGCATACTTTTGTATTAATATCTTTTCATGATAAGCACTTCCATTCCACCTATTTGACAAGCTCAAAACTAATTGCAAATACTGGCAATTTAATTTATAAATGTCAATATCACAGTAAGCTAAGTATGCAAATAGTACCGTATAATGAAGTTTTTTCCTTCACTCTCAGAGAGATTAGTAAACGTGCTATTAAAAAGTTTTTGTAAAGATATAAAGGGTAATGTTGCACAATGTGACAGAGCTCTAAATCCATTTTTATTGTCCATGTCACTTTTGTGATATGCAATTGCCTTTTTGCAGTTCCAGGACAACTCACTTTAGGTACTGTAGCAAATTTGATTTTGTAAAAAAACAAAGGGTTGCTCTAAATCGATTAGTTCACTATTTTATAATTTCCACCCATCCTAATTTGATTTTAGCAAGGACAGTCCTGATTTGATGGCTCTGCCTCATCATCATAATAAGGACTGCATTGTCCCAAAAAACTGGGTCATTGGAATGTACCTTATGTCCTATCCATGGATGAACATGTACTGTGTGCATCTGCCATTTGTGGCATGCTACTGTTTGTGGTATGGTCTAGCCAATTTTGTTGCCAAGGTGTAGTGTAAAAAAAAAAAAAGAAGTTTTGTTTCTGTGCATAACTTATTTAACAAAATTAGTTGTTTTTACAAATTTCCTGCAATGTTCAAAATAATCAGATTTTAGTGCTTAATCTTAATGTGCCACATCCTAGGGCAGAGGTTCATAAATGTGGTCCTCAAGGCTCCCCAACAGTTCAGGTTTTAGAGATATCCATGGTTGAGAACAGGTGACTTAATTAATACCTCAGTCAATATAATTTAACCACCTGTGCTCCACCATGCTTAGCGCTAGACCTGAACTGTTGGGGAGCCTAGAGGACCGCGTTTGGGAACCTCTGTCCTAGGGCCTTAATCTGAGGTGTGTATTTACTAAAGTGCAGGTTTTTAGAAGTGGAGGTGTTGCTAATAGCAACCAATAAGATACTACATATCATTTATCTAGTACCTTCAAGATGATAATATCTAGAATCTCATTGGTTGCTATGGGCAACAACTCCACTTCTAAGAGTTGCATTTTACTAAATATACACCGGAGTCTAATGCAAGTCTAAATACAAAAACATCTGGAGATTATCAGCAGGCAACGCATTCACCTAAGAAAGCTATCACACTGTATATGCACCAGACAATGGTTAAGCACCTTAATAGAAGATACGTTAGCATACTGTTCACTGTAGATGCCCATTTTTCTTAGTCTGTGAAATTGGCATTTCTGGTTGGCAAATGGGCAGCTACCATGCAGACTTATGGAACAGATCTGTTTTTGAGGTATTGTCATAGGCATGTACAGTAGGCTGACTTCCATGCTTCATGTTCCTTTAATATAGTATAGACATTGGGATCAACTTTCATAATGAGTTGTAATTGGTTTCTTTATATTATAAAGTATGTCTGGATATTAAATTTGAAAACCAAAAGTATACTATTGTAACACATAGCTGAATATTGGACGATTCTGATTCTGATATTTAATGACAATAGTTCTCATTGTGTCACCTTAGATTACATGATTGAGCTACATATCACTTGATAAAAAGAATCTGACTAAATGTTGTGACTATTCCCACACTTGCAGTGTATCTACAAAGATATAAACGATACATATACGGCACAAGGATTGGTCACTTACAGTACTATCACATGACCAAGATAATGATCACGTGGTTGAAAGCGAATTGCCTAGACAACAGATGACCAAGTAGTGCTTCATAGATCCTGACCACTTCTGCAACAGCAGGCAACCATATAAACAATGGAAGCAGCTCTCATGATTGGCCTCTGAGGATCACATGGCCAGACCAGTGGTCATGTGACCAGGAGTAGCATGTCATAGGTATTGATCGCTCCTATAACAGCAGTTACCTGGCAACCATATATAAACAATGGAAGGGGCTGCCAAGATTGGTCTCTGACAATCACATGGCCAGATCAGTGATCATGTGACTGGGAGCCTAATGAGTTTTAGGATTAAGATTTATTGTGAACAGAATCAAAGAATTGGTTAGATAGCATAAACCTACAACAGCATATTGATAAAAATATGATCCCAAGAGGACTACTTTTATTTAAAGCATCAATATTTCAAGGGGATGCTGTCTACTAACAGGAATGGGATCAATTGTTAGATGATTGTTCATTGGCATTGATGAAACTAATTGTCAGATTCAGAACAGCTTAGATACACCAGTTAGAAAAAGAAGAACTACAGTAAAAGTATCTATGGATAAATTTACCACTATACCTGATTTTAAGGACAAGAATCAAAGGATAAATGATAAGATTATCAGATTTGAGAAAAATCTGATGGAAATAAAACAAAAGAAATTTCAAAGAGATTTGTTTGATTACAAAAATTATTAAGAAGTTTTAGAAATAGATATAGAAATAACAAAAAGTAAAGATAACAATAGGACTTTTAAAACTAACTTGGATAACAAAGAGAGTTTTGACAATAGTTATAATACAAGAACAAAGAACATGCCAAAACATTTACACATTTATCCAATAGGAACAGATCTGAGATTCTTATAGAAGAACCTAAGGATAGAGTACACAATTCACCGAATACAATTGGTGCGAGGAAAAAAGAAGTTGACAAGACTAGAGTTCCGGAGTCAAGATATAGAGAACAAACAGAAACTAGAGAGACAAATGAATGGAGTTATTTATTAGAGACATGACATAGACACAGAAACTGGGATTTATCAAACACACACGCTTCAGGATACAGATATAGCCCAAAAAGGTAGAGAGACCTAAGCCAAGAGTGGGAAGAGGTGGGAAACAAAGGATTGAAAAGTATAAGAAAGGTTTAAGAAATCAAGTCAATTATTTAAAAGAGAACCCTAAGAATGTTTATAATATTTCATCTAGAAATTTAAACAATTTCCAACTCTCCCTTCTTAGCAAGGGTCTAAACTTTTCTCCAACAAGCAACCCAAACATCTTTGACTTGTTTGTGGACCTAAATAGGTACATTAGGATTCTATGTTGCAAACGCTTTTTTGCTAACAAGCATCTTGAGAAAAAAGATGATCAGTCAATTCCAGTCATTTTGGATAGTAATGATGATATTATCCTACATTCATTAGAGGAATTATAGGAAGAAAACAACTCCAAAAATAACTAAATTATTTGATATCAAAAGGAATTTTAAAGAATTTTAATTAAAATCAGAGTTCTTCCCAATAAGCTCCAAAAGCAGTTGTATTGAAGCATTTTATAAATCACATTGGAGCAGGGGTTCTCAAACTTGGTCCTCAGGACCCCACACAGTTCACTTTTTGCAGGTCACCCAGCAGGTGCACATGTATATTTATTACTCACTGACACATTTTAAAAGATCCACAGGTGGAGCTAATTATCTCACTTGTGATTCTGAAAGAGACCTGGAAAACATGCATTGTTTGGGGTCCTGAGGACCAAGTTTGAGAACCTGTGCATTGGAGGATTTAGAATATTTGTGTTCCCAAAATTATATTAAAACAAAATATAATTCAAATCTATCTACGGAAGAAAAAAGAGCTTTAAAATCTTTTACTCAAGACACCTCCACTGTAATCAAAGAGGAGGACAAGGGGGGTGCCCTAGTCATTAGGTACTGGGTAAACTATGTGACAGAAGTAGTTAACCAATTACAAGATATATAATAATTAGTATCTTTAAAACAAGATTCAACAAAAGAATATCTGATGGCTTTGAAGAATATGCTGGATTTAGCCAATGTGTGTCGGGGGTGATATCCAGGGAGGAACATCGGTTCTTACTTCCTTCCTTTCCTACTATACCTACACTATACTGTTTACCGAAAATTCATAAATCACTTTCCTCCCAGGTCATCCTATTGTTTCTGGTGTTAATTCTTTGACTTCTAACCTATATTTTTATGTTGATTCCTTTTTGCAACCACGTGTAGTCTCGCTGAGGTCTTATCTTAAAGACAAGACAAATTTTGGTTAACAAAATTCAATCTATTAAGTGAAAGGGACTTATACACATTCCTAACCGTAGATGTATCTGCAATCTACACAATCATCCCTCATTGTTTGGGTTGTGATGTGATTTCTAGATGCTTGCTTTCAGATAATGACCTTAGTAACACACACAAATCTTTACTCATGGATTCAATTCTTTTTATTCTGTCACATAATTATTTTCGTTTCTAAGACATGTACTCTCTACAGGTGATTGGTACTGCCATGGGGACCAGATTTGCGCCCAGCTAAGCCTACCTCTACATGGGTGAGTTTGAGGATGTTCATGTGTGGGGCAGTGGATGGGGTGCATCTCTGGTTTTCTATGGTCATTACATAGATAATCTTTTTATTATTTGGGATGGGGATCTATCTCTGCTACTTCATTTGTCACATCTCTCAATTCCAATTCCTTTAATTTATCTTTCACCCACTGTTTCCTTAAGACCACTTTCAACTTTCTGGATGTGACCCTCAACATTATTGACAATGAAATTGTTACCTCCAACTATGTGAACATGGCAACAAAGCCATGGCCAAAAATTTTGAGAATGACAAGTATTGGTTTTCACAAAGTCTGCTGCTTCAGTTTTTATTATGGCAATTTGCATATACTTTACTCCAGAATGTCAAGAAGAGTGATCAGATGAATTGCAATTAATTGCAAAGTCCCTCTTTGCCATGACAATGAACTTAATATTAAAAACATTTCCACTGCATTTCAGCCCTGCCACAAAGGACCATCTGACATCATGTCAGTGATTCTCTGGTTAACACAGGTAAGAGTGTTGATGAGGACAGGGCTGGGGATCTCTCTGTCATGCTGATTGAGTTAGAATAACAGACTTAAAGCTTTAAAACAAGGGTGGAGCCTGAAATCATTGTTCTTCCTCTGTTAATCATGGTTACCTGTAACAATACTGAATTAGAACCTCTATACACTCCTTCCTATACCTTCTAATATCCTGCCTATACCTTCTAAGGATGTCGCTAATTTGTGTACGCAGTTTATACAGTAAATAAAGACTCCAGACTTAGAACATGTGGTTCCAAAGCACAAAGTATTATTCAAGTAAAAGTACAGTTACACGCTATTGATCCAAACACAATTCAGCACAAAGGAATTATACAGACCCAAGTACAGTATACATACGTAGCGCTTCTGTACCAGATGTAGGCATCAGCAAGAAACCCTCCTCAATCAGCATTCAGCAAGAAGAATAAGACCCAGTGTTGGAGCACACATATTTATACCCCCCAGGAATAGACAACACAATAGAGAAGTTTGTTGCTGATGCCATTGGTTCCCAAGGGGGATGCATCTGTTACAGAGCATTTAACAGGCTAATTCAAATAGACACAACCCAGCCTCCAACAACTGGGGGTCTCTGGTTTCCCGCCTCATGCAACATCCTAACAGTTGTTCATATAATATACATTTTGTTGCTTGAAGTCTCTGCGGTCCATAAGTTGAGAAAACAATGATGCGATATCCACATCGATAATACCGGAATTCTGTTGAAAGAGTACGCATCAGTACATTACCAAACACGGCTTACTTATAATGTATAAAACCTTAATTACCAAATAATCTTTATTTCACAGCATTTACACTAAATGAACAAACTTAAATCTTATACTTTAAAGCTTATGGAACCTTGTATGTGAATATGTAATGTGTGAGTATGCGGGGTTTGATATAAGGACGCTAGTTAACTTGGGGCAGATGCGTGTGCATTAAGCTAATAAACAGCGTTTTCATTCAGGATCTTATGCATTCGCTAATATGCGACTAGTTAACAGCGCAATTGTGCATATTAATGTGTATATGAGAAATGGTGAAAGATGCAATCGCTTGGTGCGAATAGTAATATCGCCATATGTACTTAATTGTGAGTTTATATAAAATTGCGCTTGGGCTGCCATTCGCAGAATGGTGTCTTGCGATCTCATTTCCAAGATGGCGTCTTGCGGCCAGTCGGAAGATGGTGTCGATGTGATTCAATTTTAAACTGATCTTGTCTCAGCCAATTATCCAGCTTCGACACCTGCAAGGAAACATGTGCAATCATCATTGGTTTGCACAAAAAGGGCTTCACGGGCAAGGCTATTGTTGCTAGTAAGATTGCACCTTAATCAACCATCTTTCAGATCATCAAGAACTTCAAGGGAAGAGGTTCAATAGTTGTAAAGAAGGCTTCAGGGCACTGAAGAACATCCAGCAAGCACCAGGACTGTCTCCTAAAGTTGATTCAGCTGTGGGATTGGAGCACCAAAAATGCAGAGCTTGCTCAGGAATGGCAGTAGTTTAAAATTACCTGCAGGCTGTGTGCATAAGGTGTGTACATAACACATAATTGCATTCTGTGTGTATATTTGGGTCCTATTCCAAAGATATTTCATTATGGTATGCAAATATTCCAAAAATATGGAATATTCCGTTATCCAAAATACCCTTGGTCCCAAGCATTTTGGATATGGGAGACTCAACCTGTACCTCCTTGTTATTTGTCTTGATTGATTTTATTTCAACTATCTATTTAGGTTCTAAAGGAAATAAATTGTTGTCTAATAGTGATTAGAATTAATAGTTATTAATACTGTATAGAAGACTATGGTATGAATTCCCATCATCACATTACTGAGTAGGTACAAATAATTCCAACGCTTTTTATTATGTTTAGGCATGCTGTTCTAAAACGTGGGCTACAGCCTAATTATCAAATTAAGATTAGATATTTGCTAAATACAATTATTGTATGTGATATCATAATGATAGAAATAGCTAGATGTACAAAATAGAGGGAGTTCTAAATAAAATATAGAGATATTTCAAATGTATCTGACTGGATCTAATGTACTATTTGTCATTTTATGTGAATGACAATTTATTTTGTTATATCCACATTATTATATTCTATTAATTATAAAGATTGAATGTTCCTTTAATATAGTATAGGCATTGGGATCGACTTTTCTGACTTTTCTGATGACTTCTAATTGGTTTCTTTATATTATACAGTATGTCTGGATATTCAATTTAAAAACCAAAAGTATACTATTGTACTATGGACACAGAAGGGGGACTGCTGGAGCTGGGGGACAGAGAATGGAGGCTGGCTGCAGGGATGGAGTTTCAGAACCAAAGGGGGGCTTCCCTGCATTTATTACACTTATAACACAATCAGAGCAGCCAAGCAGCTCTGCCTCCTTCTTCCTTAGCAGTGGGTCAGGGTAGGCTGCTGTGGGCAATACTGCAGGAGTATTAGTTTGAAGCTAAGCAGTTTGCTGGTGCTGCCCATGGCGATGTGAGGTGAATACTTAAGGATGGGTTAGAGTGCTGTGATGTGAATAATGAAGGTGGCTGGGGGGGGGGGAGGAGTACTGTGATATGATGAAGAGAGAGTGCATTGAAGTGGGAAAGTGCTGTGGAAGGAGAACATTGAAGGGGGGAGGAAGGGAATGGGTGCTGTATATAGACCTGTCTACTTACTCTCCCACCCTGTCATTAGATCTGCCCCACATACACTAACCCTATCACCTACCAGACCTGTCCCAGCACACTTACCCTGTCACCTACCAGACCTGCCCCACACACTCACCCTGTCACCTACCAGACCTGCCCCACACACTCACCCTGTCATCCACCAGACCTGTATGGGCAGTCACCTATGGGCCCATGCTCTGTACTTGCCCCCCAGGCTACAAGTTGCAAGCCAGCCTCTGAATGACAGCCTCTTAGTGGCAGTGGCAGTACAGGCACTTGGGGGGGTGGTTTTAAGCAGAGTTAGGGGAAATGTTTGCTGTCAACAATGGGTTGGGTTCCTCAGAGCCTAGGTGCAGATCTCATCCAATGATAGATTGCACGTGTTCAGGGGAAGGGAAAGGAAGTGCAGCCATTTCCCAGAGCTGCAAAGACACAGAAGGGGCTGCTAAGTAGGGCTGCCACCCCTGTACAAGTAGAGTCGATGTCATCATGGCTCGATGTCTGTCATATTCATTGTGACTCAGCCTTTCTTAGGGCATGTTTTACAGTAGGCTCCACTCTCTCTATTGAGGGTTTGGTTCAGTCGTTGAGGGTTACAAATTTGAGATCTGCGGTTGATATCATGGGGTTTTGTGGCAAAAAGTTATACATTAAATATCTTTGGGGCATATGGTGGGCCCTTTTGGGGAACCCCTGGTTAGAGATCTGGTTCACCAGGCTGGGGTGGTCCCAAAGAAGACCTTTGAGAAATTTGGCTTAATCAGCATCCGTCTTGCCACTATGGGTTGCTCAGCTAGGTAAGCTATCCCAGGGTTCCACTGTTGGGTCATTTATTAATCTTTTGATGCGGCCCATGATATGTTGCAATCTTTTGGATACAGGGCTCTGATGTGAAAATGCCTGCTGCTGCTTCACCTGTCAGCCTTCCATTTCATGGGTTGTAAGTTGAATGATGGGCTTTAACTTGATAGATGCGGTGCTTGGTGTCATGCACATACTTTGAGAGGTTTAGTTCCATTTTACATTGGTTTTTGGCAGTGGGGACTGGAAAGACTGGCCATTTGCCAACTACCTGGCAACCGTGGTTCTGGAGAAACTGTTGTTGGCTGGGTTCAGAACTGAATTGGATTTAATTGGATTGATGTGTTGGGTCCCTGGGGTGTTACCCATGCCATGAAAGACGTTAGTTGTGGAGATCAGGTTAGGATAAAGGACACCACTGGGGATGGTTTGTCCTTTTTCTTCTCTATGGATGGGTTGGCACCTCAAGTTGTGAAGCAATGGGGCTAGTTAATCTAATCGAATTGTATATTTCCTGATAAGGGTTGGGCAGTTGGCCTTTTCCTTTATGAGTTGCCTGACAATGATTTGGGGCAAGTGGTCTTCCTACTTGTCAGTTATTAGGGCTGTTGGCCAGTGGTTTTTTATGTTTTATTATGTTAATACATTATGCTTGATGCTAGGCCTTTTTGCTCCATTCCACCATACCTAATTTTAAAAAGAATAGTTCATAAGTCTTATAATTAAAAAGCTGACACCTTTAACCACCAATCTTGTTGGCTGAGTCTTTATTATTTAAGTTGTGTGTGCTTGGAGTGTGTAGTGCATCAGCCAATAGAGAGTTTAAGAGCATGTAGGTCATTTAATATGACAGGGGTTCATAATGGCATTGGATTGAATTGGTTTGTTGGGTCCTTGGGGTGCAGCCCATGCCATGTAGATGGTTAAGCGTGGAGATCACCTTATGATAAGGATACCACTGAACGATGTATTCACATGAGTGTACACAGATTCCGCTGTTGCATATGGAGGTGCTGGCATTAGAACCGGCAAGGAAAAACATTGGCCATTCTTGGACAGTGTCTGGGTAGGCCTCTGAAGTGAATGCAATAAACAGATGTCTCATGGAAGCGGCTGCATTTCCAAAAGAAGAGCAGCAGCCACAGAGGCCATACTTAGCCAGAGTTCAAAAGGAGACATTGCACCAACCATAGGCTGGTGCAAGTTTCGATGCTGATCACTATGGTACACTGATGGAGTGTTAGGGACCACCAGCAGAGTTGCACCATCTATGAGCCTTGATAGTGGGCATCTCAGAGCTTGCTTGTCTGGTGCATGCTAGGGCACAAGGGAAAAAATAAAACTGGCATTTGCATATCAGCACCATTCTGACTTCACAAAAAAAAATCACAATTGCTGCTGCAACTGCAGTCATCTCTGAATCAAGTCCTATATATTTAATTTCCCTCTTATGTAACATCAACCATGTTATAAATCTTTTATTATCTACAAAAAGACATACCTACCAATGTAGACATGTTATAACACTAATGATCACATAAAACAAAACAGCACCTGTGATAAACTCCAAGGTACTCCATTGTTTACGAGCCATTTATCTGAGTTTACACTATTGACAACAATACGATATCTCCTGCTCTTTACCCTAACCTTTGTCCATTATAAATTAAAGATCCAAGGATGAATGCACATCTCTAATGGTTAGGGGTCTGTGCAGGACCCATTCTGCATATGTGCAAAACAGGTCCTGTGATCTTGCTTGCAGACCCCTCAAGCCATAGCATGATTGACATGCTGTGGCATTTGGGGGGGTGAAGCAGGGACATGCCTGGTCACCATTCCCTGAAACGGGGGCATGTCACTTACATTTTCCGGGATAGACGAGGCCAGTGTCTGCGTTGGTGGATGCAGATTTCTGGCCCCTTGCCTGACCAGGCACCGCTCAGGCTGTGGGAAGCTTCAGTTGCCCCATTCCTTTTGGTCGTTGAAAAACCAGCTACTTCTATAATGGTTGTCCTACAATGAATAAAAATCTTAGAAAGGTACAACTTTCATTAAGGTTGGCTGTTTTTGAAGCGCAGTGACTTTGTCACAAACTGGGCTAACAAAACTAGTTTATGCACCAAGGGTGCCACTCCATGGCAGTAGATCACTCAGCAGTTTCCAGCTTCAAGAAGCTCTTAGGTAGTTGTTTCCCTTCATCTTGAGAAGGTACCACCCGGACATGTGGGCTGTCATCTTGCCTAGAGTCAGCTGATGTTCAGGTCCATATCTCCAGAACATGACTACTGTATCTAATCTACAGCCAAGGTGCCCTATTTAAATATTCCCCTGTTCACCTCTCATTGCTGGCATAACTTCTGATGATTCCTGCCTGATGCTCCTGACTGCAGATTACATAGTTTCTCTCTACAGCTTGACTTCTATCTGCTATTGTCAAAGTTTGGTATCAGCACATCCCTACTATGTTCTGCCTCCTCCTCTGTGTTTACCGGCAGTGAACTGGGTAAATTATATTGCATCTGCACTACCCATTTTACTATAGCGCAATCCTGTTCCAGTCTGTAGTGGTGCACTATAGATCCTACCTTGTTCCTGTTATTTCTACTTAGCTAGTGCTCACTAACACACCTGCAATTCACACTGCTCAAATATCAAGTATCACCATTCCATCTCAACAGGTGCTCACCAGCACCACCTGCAGTTCGCACTGATCAAGCAACAAGTATTCCTAAACCTGAGTATTCTACATCCTGAAGCATCGACAGTCTTCTAGACACTATGCCTACTCCTGAGTAGTGTATTCTACTACTTAGCCATCCGCTCACCCGTGCTACATCCTGAAGTGCCCACCAATCTTCTAAGCAATATTCCTACTTCTGTGTTTTACACTTATATTCCTATTGAACAGTATGAAGAGAAACCTGATCAGACCTCCCAATTTTCTCCATATACCCTCCGACCCTAATCATACCTTGGTCCCTGTTATGGAACCAAACAAAGCACAGATCTTTTTTTTTCATAGGACCAAATTAATCCCACACCAGTAATAGCTTATATATTCTTTTCTTTATTTCTCATGTGGGATTCTATCTCATAATTAATGTAGGTATCACTGTCTCATATCTTCACAATCAAATGTGGCCATTCCTGGACTGTGATAATCCTTTCCTTATACCTTTACGGTTAGATCTTTCATGAGGTGCTGCCACCGCCCCTACCAGTAATATATCACAAAGAACAAAAGGAGAAGAAAGTTGGATATTGTATGTGGTGCACAATAAGAATCCTACTTATGATAATTATTTGAAATAATTGTTTTAAATTAAAAGTTAATAAATCTCTATTGATAAATTTTTTAAATATTGTTCAGTTCATTTAGGGCAAAATATTTATTAAAATGATAGAATAATTAAGTGCAATAAAGATATAAAAGTGTATTAAAAACTAGTTTCATGTACCGTTGATCTGTTATATATTTTATTGTTCCCTTAACATGTGTCAGTATATTGATGCTCCCAGCATTACAACTAGTGACTAAGTTGCAAGTATACTATAACTATCTTGCTATTACACTGTTAATAGTGCTCAGTAACATGAATCCATCTAATTCACAAACAGCCACCTACTCTGAACACTGCTTAATATAATAAATAAGTCCAGTCTTATTTTCAATACATAAATGTTACCAGATACAGAGTAGCTTGCAGTGGATTTGTGACAGTGTTTCAATCTGGTGTATTATGGATAGTACAGATATCTATACTTGTTCTCTGACACTGTTATTTGATAATGGGATATAATATCTGATATATTTTATCCTGGAAGGTATTTGTATTTGTCCCTTTTAGTGTTTTCTTATTAATATTAGTCGTTATATTAAACTCTGAGACACGTATATGTCAATTGCTTAGCCACTAAGTAGTTTTGTTTCTGCCAAATGTATAATGTCTGCATTCCATTACTTTGCAACTATGACTTGTCTATTGCTATTTTAAGTAGGAGTTGGCGCTCACAGGATAATGCCTCCCCACCAATGAAGGAGGAGGGGGAGTTGAATAAGGTATTCCACTAGCTGCTGGCTCGAGGAGGTGTCCCAGCCTCCTTAGCATAAGTAGTTTCATATTAAGGAGGTAGAGCAAGTGCTCTGTGGTAACAAGGATGCATTCTACTAAATTGTGTAGTGTTTAAGATAAGTTCAATTGAATGTAGATATGTGAGCTGATTATGTGGGTCTTTATTGTTTTGGCAATAACTGTAGAAAGGTTGATTGTCCTATAAGTGCAGACTGTGGTGATGTCCCGAATAGAAAGTCCAAAACAATTATTCTTACATGTCCAGTGTCCACTTAAGTGTCCACTGGTAGGCAATAACTGTGGGCAGGGTGTACTTAAATACTGTATAATTGTCTCTGATATATGAGATATGAGATGATGTAATTTCTCCTCTGTGTGTTCTCACAGTGTCTCTGAATCACAGCCCATGTGTACCTTGGGGATTAATAAGTGTAGTATCAGGGTGGATGCGGACACTAGTATGCCGATGTTGAATAAATAAAAGGTTACTCACCAAAAAAGCCAATTCTGGTCCTCTGGTCCCACTGGTCTGCACACCGGTGTGGTAATTGCATGCAAGTGTGAGGGCTGTATGGATAAGCAAGACAACTAGGAGTCTAATAGAAAATGATGGCTTACATTTATTAAATAAAATAACATAAAGAACATGTAGTATGGAAGCTACAGTACTGGAGGTAATGGGTTAAAAATTCTATATGAATCAATAGGGTAAGTCCAGTGATTGTCTATAGCTATAACAAAAAAATAATAAAGAATGCTAAGATGTATTGAAGTGTGCTGTATCAAATATAATGCATCATACTATATCACACGTATACTTAGATCTAAAGCCCCGCTCTCCCTACTGATAACTCCGCCAGCGTCTGCACATACTGTCTTATAAAGCGGTGCTTCCAGCATAGAGGGCCGTGCAATCAGTCACTATATTAGTGTAACTGTGAGCGGATTCAAGTGTAAGTTCAATCTCCTTTACACTCAATACACTCGTCTATGCATTGTAATGTACATAGTTCCATCACAATCTTTTACATATATAGACACATTGAAGTGGGTGGAATGCTAATGATCAGCGGTATTGTTGGAAACGCCAACGTGTGTTTCGCATGCAATAAAGCTGTAACCTCATTTTGGCTAATACTTTGCACTGTCTCATTATTTCAGGTATTATTAGTTTGGTCCTATCATTGTATAGTTTCATCAAATTAAAGCTGGCTTCATAGTTATTATTAGTAATGAAAATAGTATGATTAAATACTTTTCTAAAAAAGCAAATCTGAATTTAAGATAAGATTAAGAGCATAATGTATAAAACTAAAAGGTACTGCATATACAATATAAAAATAGCTGAACACAAATCAGTTTTCTTTCTGAAATTCTGATTATCTACCATGAAAGACAGTTGTATTAGGGTTACATATACATGCCTCCCAACTTTTCAACCCGTGGAGGAAAGACACTTGTGTGCACCACAGATGCACGCCTGGAAATAGGGCATGGCCTATCAGCAAGGGAGCATGGTCTCGATGGAAATGTGGAACTCATGAACCATGCCCCCATTTTCATCATGCCGGGGGCTTGCCCAGCACTCCAGCTGGACAGCCCCCCAATCTCTTCCAGAGCCAGCAAAGTATAAATGGATGTTGCGCACACCTATCACCGCTGCTCAGCTATGCAGAGCAGCGGTGTGAGAGTGTCCTCCTCCAAACAGGTCTGTCCTGCTGAAATCGGGACAGTTGGTAGGGATGCATATACAGCCCATAAAGTAGGGGTATTCAACATGCAGGCCTTCAGCTTTTGGGAATCTATGCATCACAATATGTCCTTCTACAGTTTGCCTATTAGAGCATGTTTAAATGGTGGTAGAGTATGCTGGGATGCACAGCAGCTAGAGTGCCACATGGTGAATACCCCTGCCATATACAGTTAGTATTAGTTCCGTGGTAAACAGAGTTCCATCCTTGGAATAAGAACTGTTAAAAATTAAAATATAATGATGCCTTCAGAAAGCCTCAGGAAATATTAACATGTTGCACAGTTCTTTTACATGATAGTGTCTCTGAGGGTACGTTCAGGCAGCCACAAAAGAATTAAAAGGCTACATGCTTTCTTTGAATATAATGGTGTCTTTAAACTTCTACTCAATTCATTCAAATAATAAAAGTGCACAGGGTGATAAAACTATGTATAATCCATGGGTTCAGATCAAAAAAAGATTACCAGGCAAGAAGTTACTATAATATGCACAAAGAATGTATCATCAGTGTATATTAATATATAAATATATCATTGTTAAGTTCAGTCATATCGACATTGCAGTTAGCTACTCTGTATAACTTGAAAGTTCCTATATTATCATTTATGTAGACTCACTTATTTCATCACCCTCTTTTATCAGAAGAAAAAAAGAAAGTAGTGCTTTTATATACCGTTAGTAGTGGACATTATGCTCCTGTTGCCACTTTATGTTATATTCAGTTTACCTTTGTTTCTGTTGAAAGCTGCAATGCATTAACACCTTATATCAAACTATTGACATCATTAATACATTTATTTGCTAAAATATTAGATATATACAGTTCTGTTCTCCAACATTGGACTGCAAAATTTACATGATTTTTGCTGTTTTTAAAAGCATTTTAGAATTTTTTTTTTTTTTACAAAAAAACCAAATGCAAAACCAAAACATGAAGATGAATCCAGATACAAATCACTGGGTCAGCGCACATCTATCTTTTATATATATAGTATATATTTAGTTGTATTGACATGCTGACCCTATGGCCTCACCTCCTGTCAAGTGGCCACATATTTTTATTTTTTATCCCACTGGATCTTGGGGTATTGGGGATTCCCTCTTACCATCAGTAACCACCTGTTACTGACTCCACCCACTGCATCATTGGCATGTAACATCGCAGCTACCACCAAAATCCTTCTCCGGCACTTGGAACCGCTTATATCCACCCAGGCTCCTGGAACCGCCTCTGCTGTGCATGAGTAGATAAGCTACACCCATACCTCCTGATTTGTGTTTCCTGGTCCCTCAACACAGTCCAGGTCCTGCTCAATAGCTGGCAGAGGACTTGAGCTTGGAGACACTGGGCTCAATCCAGAACAGCCAGAGAACAGAATAATTTTTGGTGCAATTTTGTTGTCGCAGGATACAGATGCAGTCGCCTTAAAGGCAAGATGTTTATTGCTCAAAAAGTCTTCAAAAAGACTCTTCCCCTTAGGAGTATCACAGCATACAGATATTAAAGCAGTTCAATCCTTCTAAAGGTCCAAAAAGATAACACAATATCATAGGGGGTCTAGGCTGCATTTCAAAGAAAAATCTTGTTCACTCAACACCAACCCTCCACTGCTAGGCTAGGGCAATTACCATATTACTTCCTATATCAAGATGGCAATTCCTGAAAAATACTCTTGAACCACACCCCTATAAGTGCATTGTCTATACATTTAAACATATTACCCCAATTTCACAAGTGCGCACAGTGCTTTAAGTACAACATTGTAAAATACATAATTACCTATACATTTACAGTACATGGTGCCCTGTGCCTACATTGTCCCTTTAAATATGGCACTGCGGCACAAAGGTCAACCAATTCATGAAATTAATAAAGCTTTGTTTGCTTTACTACTCAGACCCAGGGCCTGATTCAGAGATGCACGTTATTGCAGCCACAACTGCAATATTCCACCATCGGCACACCATCACAATCACCATTGACCCTTGCACCAGCCTATGGTTGGTGCAGTGTCACCTTCTCAACTCCACCTTATTAAGGCATCTGTGGCTCCGGCTCTGCATTTGGGATTGCAGCCACGTTCACCAACACACCTGAGACACTCCTATAATGTGCATGAAAAAGCCTTATTTTGCACACACTTCATGCCACCTCCCAGACACCACCCAGGGATGTCCATGGTTTTAAAACAAAAAAAAAGTGCAAAAAAAAAAGAGTGAACTGTTTGTCTACTGACAAGTATTCTATAAACAGTGTGAATACAATGAAATTTAATACAACGTATATAAGATGACATATGGTAAAAATGTACCGCAGCACAATAATATGTACATACAACCTGAGTGTTATCCTGAATATAATATTCATTTCAAGAATTGACTGTCAGAATGTAGCAAGTTATTTATATATCTAACTTAAAATCCCATCATGTTGTTGGGATGCAGACAGGTGTCACCACAATGCTTTACTGAAGAAATGGCGGAGAGATAAATAATCCTTCTGCAGCTTAGAGCAGTCCCGCTGTTTAAAAGACAATATTCACAGTATGATGTCCACGGGATACAGTTAATGTTATGTCAGGGAGTCTATACTCCACCTCCTGCAGCTATGTGCAGTTCTGATGGTATGGAAGTCTACATTACCAGTGAGACCCTACACAGGCAATGAGCAGCAGTGACCTACAGTACTGTACAGTTGGTGGTCAAGTACCTATCTATATGCATAGTCTCAGTCACCTTATGCAACACTGTAGGGACCCAAAAGCCAGATGTCTCACTGGTGGGCAGAGTAGGTCAATCCTTCAGCTGGGGTGGATGTATAGCTGTGTGGCTGAAAGTGCTCACTGAAAGTGTAAGTAAACAGGTGTCTGTCTGTGAATGCACTCTCCACCGAGTTGAGAGTGAAGAGCTACAGTGTTGAAAAATAAATTTACTGTCCTCTTAAATTTCTAGACCCACGGTCAACAAATGCTGGGTTCAGGACTGGCAACTAGAGTTGAGTCAGTAACAATCACTCAGATTAAAACCATACACAGGGCCTAATTCAGACCCACTCGCGAGCGCAGGACGCTAGCAAGTGGGTCGATGGTGCCCTAATGCGCATGCGCGAGACCCGGTGAGTGACGGGGTAGCCGTTGCTCGGGGTCTCGCACCAAAGGGGGTGTGCTGTCGATGGTGACTGACAGCACACCCCCTTTGGTGGGCGTGGCTTCTAGACGGAGGCGTTCCCATGGGAACGCCTACTGTCTGGGTTTGGCCCCACTGACATCAGTAGTGATGTCAGTGGGAGTGATTTTGGCTCTGATAGAGCCAAAATTACTCCAGGGCTTGCGGCAGCTAGACCCTACCACAGGGTCTCATTGCAAGCCCAATGGACCATCGCGACCATCATCATGGACGCTCGCATAAGCTGTGGGTGGTAACCCACAGCTATGCGAGCGTCCAAGAGGCCACTCCAAGTTGAGGTAGGAGGGCTCTGATTCAGAGCGAGCGCTCTGGTCAGAGCGTCCGGCTCTGAATGAGGCCCACAGTTAGAGTGATAGCGTTTGGATAGCGTTACTCTTTCTCCATCTCAATGCCCATGGTTTTGCCTCACCGTTTCTAATGCCAGTGCCACTGTACACAATAGTGGACTCTGCATACAATCAGGGAAATGTATGCACTGTTAAGGATTTCAGGACTTATTGTGCATGCGCTGGAGCAAATTATCAATAAATAATAATTAAATACTGTAGAACCATTTTTAAAATACATTTAAAACATCAAGGTCCTTTTACCACCATATATGGATCACCCTGAGTATAATGAAAAAGATTTAAGTCTTAAAAAGATGCTAGAAAGGTATGAAAGAGAGATCATAGAGGGTAAAATAAATATCAGAGACAAGAGTGATTATGAATGAGGTGAGAAGAGGACATATAACATGAATCATAGGAAATGTGACACTGTAAAGATTAATACAAAGGAGAGAAGAAGTTGGAGCTTCTCAGGTAGGAGACTACTTAGTTGGGACCATCAGATTGTTAGAAGGAAACATGTTGTTTCAGGAAGGAAACATTATAACAGGGACAACTTTAACCCTAATCATACTAATTGGGAATCAGTTAAAAAGAATAAAAAGAATAAACCAGAATGGAAGCAGTACTATCATCCAGATAGGGAACATCAAAGGATTTATAATCATCACCCCACAGGACATCACACTAATAAGTCCTCCTTTATCACAAATTATGGTACTTCTAATTCCCCTAAATGTGCTTATGGTATTGGTTCTAATTCATCAAAGGACACTGATATACTAAATCGTAAAGATATCCAGTATACCTCACAATTAGATGCTAGACCAAAAACGAGTACGATAAAGGTGAAATCTATATTGGACAATAGTCCATCAAACACTCAGGCTCAAACTTTTTTAGAAGAGGATTGGAGGACCGATCATCCTCCCCAATTAACACAAAGAAACAGTTACCAAGTTTTATCTGTAGAAACACCCATTCTGAGGAAAGAGAGGACGGACTAAGAGACGTAAAAAGAAACACAAAGTTTCAAAATTAATTAGGACCAACACCAGTGTTATCTTCAATTTATCCTCGAAAATTTTAACTGGTGATGAGATTCGTATTTTAAATAGGGGACTAAAATTTCCCTAGCATGTGACCCTGATTTCTTTTCATTGATTTGAATAGGAATTATCAGAACTTTGAAACTCAAATCTAAACATAGTAAAAATTAATTAGGAGGAAGTATTTTAGATGATGGGTATCAGGAATTTTGGAAACTTTATAGAATTTACTTAATGAAAATACTCTAGGTGATATCCTTTACAAGGTTGGTCCTCAAACGAGGAAACTAGTAAAGTGTATGACATCAATGATAAATGTAGACAAAGAATCTTCAAAAGGAATTCACAATTTCTCCACACTCAAGTTAAGTTAGAAAGACTTTAAAACACTTCAAGAATCTCTGAAAGAATCTGAAGAGGAGATTTAGAAACAGAGATAATTTAACTACAGTATGAATGAATGGAGAGCTTTAAAAGCTATTTCTGCGACCCATCCATTATTATCAAACCTGCTGATAAGGGTGGAGGGATCATTATTCAGGATATTAAGGATTACTTGATAGAAGCACATAGACAGTTGGGGGATAGAACGCTCTACCTTACAGAGTGACCCCACTCTTTTGGGTCAAAAGGAACTCAATAATTTGCTGGATTAAGCATTATGTGTAGGGGTGATAGTGAGGGAGGAGAGAGCCTGTCACCGAAGCACCCTATTATACATAAAACACTTATCACTCCTATTGGGAAACCTATTTTCTCTGGTATTGGGTCCCTTACTTCTTTTCTTTAACAATTTGTGAATTTCTTTTTACAACCATATGCTGTGATACTTCAAGGATAAGAATCACTTTCTAAACCTAATTAAAGATATTAAATGGAAAAATACTTATTGTTTTGTCACATGTGATATACAAGCTCTATATTCCAACATTCCACATATACAAGGCATAAAAACAGCAGAAACAACTTTATTATGTGATGGGGAGATATCAGGACACCAGAGGAAATTAATTTCGGATTCTATTCAATTTATAGTTTTGCATAATTACTTTCTTTTAATCATGTATTCTATTTGCAGATTCTTGGTATGGCCATGGGCATGAGATTTGCGCCAACCGTTGCTATTCTGTACATGGGCACATTTGGAGAGGTCCATTTGTGGGGGAGTGGGCTTGGTGATGTTCTCATGTTTATGGTCGTTATATTGATGATTTATTTTTTTATTTGGGATGGGGATGAAGACTCTTTATTAAGTTGTATTGCACAATTGAATTCTAAAAAAAATTATTTTACTTTCACTTATTATTCTCGCAGATCAAGCATCTCCTTCCTTGATATCACCTTCTATATTGAGAAAGATACCATTCAGGCTAAGACATACAGAAAGGAGGTGGATACATATAATTTACTCCATTTTAATAGTCTATAATATAAACCATGGATGTTTAATATCCCTGAAGGTCAATTAAGAAGGGTACACCATAACTGTACAAACTATGAAACCTTTGAGAGCATCAAATCTATTATAATCATTTAGGAAATATAAATATCCAGATTCTATGATGGCTTCTGCATTAGATAAATCCAGATCCCTTAAAATAGAATATTTGTTGATTAAGAGATCTGGAGAACTTAATATGCCTGAAGATCCAACATACTGTATAATATATATATATATATATATATATATATATATATAAATGTAATAGCTTTCTCCCTATCTTAATGACGGATAACGTTCTGAGGGATACTACTCCTCAAAAATTATCTGTTGAATTTTGAAAAACAAACAACTTAAGAGACTCATTGGCACCTAGCTATTTTAAAAGGCCATTTGGCAATGTTACTAAGACTATTGGTATAGACAGCTGGCTATGAAAACAACTGATAGGTAGATTCAAATGTGGATGGTCCACATGTAATACATTTACCTTTATTACAAATAAATCCAACACATTCTCATCGACTCTGATGGGTGAATCATTCCCCATTAAAAGTTTTATTAATTGTAATAGCTCCTATGTGGTATACAGATGTGTCCTCTTGCATTTTGCTGTGTACACAGCAAATCGTGCCATGCATGGTGCGAGGTGTGAGTCTGCAAACAGATATATGCACACTGCTCGCACCCGCAAGTCCATAGGATTGCATTGTTCGATCACAGTGCTGCAGGTTATCGCATGATGCAATGCAAGCGCACATTTGTGGCATGATCGGCAAGGATGTTAGAGGATGCATCTGTATCTCTTGGAGGAAAATGAAAAAGCAGGTGGTGCTGCTATATGTGCAATAAAATCAAAAATATAAAATTCTAAATAGACATTTAATTGTAATAGAATACACATAGTAAGTGCTTCTGGGAGTATATATATATATATATATATATATATATATACATATATATACACATACACACATACACACTCCTAGAAATAGAGTGCTTGTAACAATGATGATAATACAATAATCTCTCGAGTAGAAACAATGAGTGTTCTATATGGCTTGATTAAAGTAGAAATATAATTTATTCCTTAAATTTAAAAATATATATGTACATTTGCTGATGTGCACATAAAAATGACACATACAACAAGATAAATATACAAATGACAGTAAAAAAATGAATTAAGGGGTCTCTTGATATCAAGCGACAAACTCAGGCCCTGAATCAGAGCTGGACGCTCTGACAGAGCGCTCGCTCTGAATCAGGGCCGGCCTTCTGTTTGTTTAGAGCGGCCTCCTGGCCGCTCGCATAGCTGTGGGTGACCACCCACAGCTATAGCGAGCGGCCAGGAAGATGGTCGCAATGGTCAAGACCATCATGACCATCAGGCTTGCGACGATACCCTTGTTGTAGGGTCTTGTTGCCGCAAGCCCCAGAGAGCTTTCGGCTCAATCAGAGCCGAAAGCTCTCCCACTGACATCACTTGTAATGTCAGTGGGGCCGGCCCCAGATGGTAGGCGTTCCCATGGGAATGCCTCCATCTGGGCAGCCACACCCCCAGCCTGCCCACCAACATCGACAGCATGCCCCCTTTGGTACGAGACCCGGAGCGACGGTTTGCCCATCGCTATCCGGGTCTCGCGCATGCTCACGACAGACCGGCTCCATCATGCGCATGCGCACTGGGCCACCATCGACTAGCTTGTGAGTGCATAGTGCTCACGAGCGGGTCTGAATCAGACTGTCAGGCCAATGGACAAATGTTTCTAATTCCATATAGAATCTCTGTATAATAGCAGCAATCTCGGTCCAAATGACAATAGCAAGTATAGTACCAACAGTCACTGGCCTATAGGTGTATATCCGGAATATTGTCCAGCTAATTAATTAGTTACCAGACTCAGTAGAAGCGTCCACAGCCTAAGGTGTATGCAGAATTCCTGCACTGGCGTGCTGACGTGACGATACGAATGGAGGCTGGAAGATAGAAGAAATTATGCCGGTCCGGAGATAAATCCAAAAGGTTCCAAGTGCTGTATATGGTATGGTGGGGGAGCTAAATGCATTTCGCTGTGGTAGAACCCACAGCTTCCTAAGTAGCATACTATCTATTATCGAGCTTGTTCTAATGTAATATATTTTTTTAAAAGCTTGGAGTTAGAAAGTTTTAAATTTTTTGCTCTTTTAATTATTTGTTATTTTGCTAGCTGCCACATTGAATTTTGAAACAAAAGGACAAGCCTATATTAAATTCATTTATTTTATTAATATAAGATGGTTTTTCTGTTTTTATTAAATATACCTTCCTATTTAGAGCTAGTGAATATTCAATAGCTTGATCAAGTACAGGTTGCGGATAATTACACTCTTTAAAGGATTCTACCAGAATTGCTGCTCAAGTCTGAAATGTATTAGTATTTGTACAGTTTTTTCTAATACGGTGTGGTTGTCTCTTTGGCTCATTATTGAGCCACTTTTTATTATGGTTGCTGGAATATAGTATAAATCTGCAAACATCAACCATTTTTTGGTAGGTTGAGGTTGCTATCTTTCCCTCTACCACCTCCACCGTTAATCTAAATAATTAATATGTAAATATCATGAGTGCAAGTGAAAAATAGACCAAAAAAGTTACTATTAATATATTCAACAAACTTTGTAAAAGAATTAGGGTCACCTTTCCAAATAAAAAACAGGTTGTCGATATAGCGGCAATAGAGGACCAGATTCACAGTGAAGGCACTGTCCCAGATCATGTCCTGCTTGAGGTGGACAATGTAGATGTTAGCAAAACCCATTGTGAATCTGGTCCCCATCGCCGTAGCGATGACCTGTAAATAGTGACTGTGATCAAAAAGAAAATAATTGTGCTGTAAGATAAACATAATAAAGTCCAAAATAAATTTCAGTTTTCTCTCTGAGATTTCTTCATCTTTTATCAGGCTCATATCTACTGATTCCACATATTTTCCATGTGGAATATTGGTATAGAATGCTTGAATGTTACTGGTGACAAATATATAATCTTCTCATTGAATACCTTCTACTAGTTTTATAAATGTAGTTGCCTCTTTGATGTGGGATCTCAGGGAGGAAGTATGAGGCTGTAAATCAACATACTCTAAAATGACAGATTAGAAGTGAGGCCCTCCCTCAATACCCAAAATTATAGGATGCCCGAGGGGATTGTGCAATGTTTTATGTATTTTGGGAAGGTGATAATAAACTGGTTTTATTGGGCGGAGGGTGTAGAGGTTCATAATTTTTCAATATATCCAATCTCCATTTAAGTCAAACCCTAATACAATCAAACAAAAAAAATGAAAAAGCAGGTGGTGCTGCTATATGAGCAATAAAAAACATAAAATATTACATTTCTATATATAAATTTAATTATACAAAATAACATATGATAAATACAAGCTCTTGGAGTGTTCTTGTCACATTCAATTTGTGGGGAGGACTATGTTGGTTTTTAGAGCATAGGAAAAACATTTTGAAAAGTTGTAGCCTGCACACTATCTCTTGCCATTTTGCATCTCTCCATCAGTCAGACCCCAAAGTCATGAAACTTACAGGGATCGAATTTGTTCTGGAACCATACATTCATTCGGATTTAATGAAAATATAGAGATAGATTTGTAGTCACCAGCTTTGATATGTACCATCTGGAACTTTTTTTCTCTTCTTTTCATTTTCTCCCTGGGGTATGGTTGAGTTGCGTGGCCAGGGACCATCAGTCTGAGACCACCAGTGCCGCACACTAAAACTTGCTGCTTGAGTTCCAATTTCTATTGCCATGTTATACAGCACTGGTTAATGGTAATTATATTCTGGTTGCGTGGGACATATTGTGAGATCGGGGACTCTTTGTCCGGAGGGTTCTGATGTCACATTTCGTCACACACAACTAGTAATCCTTCCCCCTCTTCTTTTAATTTTTAACATCGATTCTGGATTACTATGGTCATCCCATGCAAAAGGTGCTTGGACAGAGAGTACGTAGCAAATGGGCTATGAATCAAGTTTGCTATATATTATGTTGATTATTCATATACTTCAGGATTGCTTACGTAAAGGGTCACTTCCAATATAAGATAGGTCATTTTCTAATATAAGATATATAGGGCTTACCTGGTCTGATAGGCTTACTAATGGTAGGAATCTAATTCGCTGTCATCTGTTTAATGCCGTATGTTTCCTGTGACTTACAAAATGCTTGTTATTACCTTCTCATATAAGAGTTTGATTTTAACTGTCTCCACTATGACAATTTATGCATAATATGTGACTTATGTCCAGCAGGCATAAAGCACATTCAATCCTTTTGCTACTTTTTATTACATTTTTATAGTTCGAATATTGTGTGTCAGACATATATTATTGTATGTTTTTTATTTTTATTGTTTAATAATAAATCTATTACACATTTGTCTCATTTAGTAAATATGTTGTAAATTCATAACCATCTTTTAGAGGGATCTCAGGTTAGCGCTGACTCTCCTGTAATAATGGAAAATTCTTTTCTGGCAAATTGAATTTGCTGTAGTGTACAGTATGCTGCAAACCTGAGTTTTTCGATATTGGAGATTGATATTTAGTCTATTCAATTATTTATTCATTTACAGTATAATTATAAGTATAATGGTTATAATTAGGGATGTGTGCCTGACCATTTTTGCTGGATTTGGATTTGGCTCCAATTCATCATCCGGCTTTGGATTTGCCAAATCTGCCGTGACTGGCTTTGAGCCTGTATTTTTATACAAAAATTGCCCAAAAAGCTAAAATCACATAAATTGGGCTTTTTTTGTTCCTAGAGTATTATTAACCTCAACAATATTAATTTCCAGTCATTTACAGTCAATTTTGACCACCTCACAGTAGTGCCCCATATACAGTCCCCCCACTATTAGTCCCCCCTATGCTGCATTGCCCCCAGTAGTAGTCCCTGTTATGCTGCATTGCCCACAGTAGTAGTCCCCATTATGCTGCTTTGTCCCCCAGTAGTAGTACCCATTATGCTGCTTTGTCCCCCAGTAGTAGTCCCCCTTATGCTGCATTGCCCCTTAGTAGTGGCGCCTTACACACACACAAAGAAAAAAAAACTGACCTGAATCCCCACTCCTGCCATGAACGCTGCCATCTGCAGCGGGGGGAGACAGAAGGCGGAGCTCATGAGTGAGCTCCAGCCAGCTCCCTTGGTGGATGTAGCAGCCAATGAGAGTCTGTCTATCTCTCATTGGCTGCTATAACAAACACACAGCCACCACTGGTGACTGTGTGTTTGCTACTGCATAGGGCAGTCTGCCCTACACTTGTGGAGCCCTGACATCGGATCCTGTCACAAGGATCCGACGTCAGGAGGATAACATTCGGTTCCTCGTGAGGATCAGCGTGAGGTGGGAAACACCCAAACAGCGTTTGGGTAGACACGGATCCCTGATGTTCGGAGCAGTTCAGATTCCACAGAATCCGAACCGCTCATCCCTAGTTATAATAGATTGGGTATATAGTGCCAGAGTATCTTTCTTTTTTTTAGTAGCAAAAACTGCTCAACTGTGCAAATATAGGCATGGTTTCCTCCTCTAAATTTGACCCCCCGTCTTTCTCCTGTCATACCACCACTGACTTAGACCTGGTACATGTAGTGCTCTCATACTGCTCAGTGCCACTCAACAAAATCTTGCTACCATGATGACTTCACTTTAAATGTATCCTTTCATCCTACAACACTGCCTTTCCGCTAATCAAACAATCATACTTCTTTTCTGTAATGTCCAATCTTCTAACCCCCATAATCTTTTCTCCACCTTCAACTCACTTCTGTATTTCCTTCTTTTTCCTCACTTCAACAAAATCAACTCCATTCTAGAAAATATTTTCTTTTGCCAAAACCCACATACTTTACCCACCTTCTCCCACACTCCTCAACATACCCTCAGTTGATTCTCTCCAGTAACTGAAGATAAAGGGCTGAATATATTTATCCTAGAAGATAGGATTGGCCATTATGCAGTGCCCGGTGCTATTCAATTACAGCCCACAGGCTGCACTTATAGTAACACAGATTTCTGTTCACATCCTCTGGAGACTCGAACAAAAATATCTATTAAATTGCAATTGCGCACTCTGTCCTCATCTCGGCTGCTGTGAATGTGTTAACTTATAGCTCCAGGTACTTATAGGTTAATCAGTGTAAGCCACAGATTATACTGCACAAGGAAAAGGGCTTCCAAGTGAATAGCTCCAGGTGTTAAAGCTTTGGGCTACAACCCTTTCTCTGAGGCGGTAACATATCAAGTATAATTGAATTTGGCCCTTAGTCATTGCACTTTTCTCATCATCTGTTCTTACAATTTGCCCCTCAACCTTTTACTGTACTTATCAACTTCTCCCCTCTCTCTCCCCCGCTGTATGCCCAGCTCATGTAGAAACCATCACACAACCCACCAGCCTGTCTCTCCATTTACTACACCACATTTCTCATCTCATCTTATCTGTGGGAACAGACTGAAATTTGTGTATCTATCTGGGCTACAGGAAAACCGCTGTGGGGTAAATGTAAAGCCTGAAGTTTAGCCTCTAGATCTAAAACACAAGTAAATTAAAAGGCAAAGCTAAATAAGTTGGTTTTACATTTTCATTTATTGTTGCCTTAAATCTAGAGGCTACAGTAAATCAACAAAATCTCACAGCTGCCTGCAACCTGCAGTCTATTACACAATTACCCCTATATCTTCTACATTTATTTTCCAGGAAAATCTAAAACATTGTATTCTGCAGAGCTGCCTCTATTTTTATCTCAGTCCCCCCTATACTCCCCCCCCCATATCCTATCTTCACTTTAATATTTAGTGGTTTGTTTATAATATGCAAAATGATCTAAAATTACACTAATTAATTTTTTTTTCTCTTGCATTTTCTTTTGCTTATTTATGGAAGTCCCCTGTTGCTGAAGATTGTTGGCAGCTCTCACATATAGCTTAAAATAAATAAAGCATTCATTCTGTTTTTTATTAAAAAATTGTTTTGTTATGCATGCCTAACTGACTTGGCAAGTGGTAAGACTTAAAGCTACCGGACAGTGTTTTGCTGGGGATTTTTGGGTCTTAGTAAATAGATCCCTTAGACTTATAATCTAAGCAGATGGCTGACACTAGAGAGGTAACCTGGTTGTAATTAATGGGACTTGGTGCCAATGTGACAATATGACAGAAGAATGCAAAAGCTGGCATTTTTTTCCAAGAGAAAGTGGTGTGTGAGAATCAAAGTTGTATTTGTAGCTTAACATATTAAAATAAAAAAGTTACAAGAGGCTGTCAGAGTCCATTATAAAAATAAAATATTATAAACATTCTATTACAGCTCACCTAATGAAATAAATTTACAATTATTATATTTTTTACAGTAAGGGCTTTTGCAGAGGATCCGATTGATATGGTAGTTGCAAATTAGGCTGGACAAGCAGTTACAGTACATAGGGGGAGAGCAGCAATTGTGCAAAGGACTGCAGTACATGGCTCTGTGATTAGTTTAGCTCTGGCATGAACTGAGTTTTACATAGGGAACTGTAACACACAACCCTGAGGGTGATAGTCACACTAAAATCACAACGTGTTTGCATTTCTTACTGCTTAACATGCTATGTTTACTGCTTTTCATACAGCTCCAACCTTTGCTGCCCTGTTCTGGCTCTTTCCCTTAGTTAGTATTTTTAACTCATGACATTGCACTAAAATATACTCTGGATAATGGCACAGTCTGTAACATCATGTACAGTAGGTAATCTGAAATATCCTCATATAGCCTCCTCATTTATCCTAATAGATTATATTAGAGGTTACTAGTTTGTGCAAACATGCACCTTTTTTTAGGAAAGACATTTGCATTTGTCCATTTCGGTCAATGCTTTGATCTTAATTTTAAACTTTTATTACCTTGATAATTAAATCTCAAAACTAAAATTCACAGCAATCTCAGTATTATCAGGATCATAGCATTTCAAATTTAACATGGGATTTGCCATTGACAGTTTTTACCCTTTATTTCACAACAATCAAGAAATGTTTTTAATTTTAAGCCATTCAGATGACTGGTAACTATGGGCCTGATTCAGACCCACTCGCGAGCGGCTGTCCGCTCGCAAGTGGGTCGATGTTATGCACTGAGCATGCGCACGACGGAGAGAGCTCCGTCGTGCGCATGCGCCAGACGCGACGAGCGAAGGAAAGTCCTTCGCTCGTTGTGTCCGATCAAAGGGGGCGTGCTGTCAATGTTGATTGACAGCACGCCCCCTTTGGTGGGCGTGCCGGGGGCGTGCCTCCCTGACGGGGGCGTTCCCACGGGAACGCCTCCCGTCAGAAGCCGGCCCACTGACATCACTAGTGATGTCAGTGGGAGTGATTTTGGCTCTGATAGAGCCAAAATCACTCCGGAGCTTGCGGTTGAAAACCTCAACCGCAGGCTCCGGCTCGCAATTTCGATGGTCGCGATGGTCTAGACCATCGCGGCCATCAAAAAGCACGCTCGTATAGCCTGTGGGTGGTGACCCACAGCTATACGAGCGTCCAGGAGGACGCTCCATGAAAATGGAGCCCGGCCCTCATTCAGAGCGTGCGCTCTGCTCAGAGCGTACGGCTCTGAATGAGGGCCTATGTCATAATTGCATATTTAGTCAACAGCTTTCAGGTTGCTAGACTTACTTGTTATCTTTAGTAGAAACAAACAACTGTACCCCCAGCAACCCCAGAGGCTCAGTGGGAAGAGGCTAAGCAGAGTCTCTCTTGAGACCACCCGCTTTCCGTTGGATAACAATCAATTTACAAATGAGTTTTTAATTACTCTTTGCAGTAATTAGTAATTCACAGTTTTAGTCTGGCATCTTACCAAGACACCCGAGGGAAAAGGACAGATATTGTAGATGGTAGAAAGACACAATGATAAAGTGTAAAGATTTTGCTAAATAAATACTAACAAATGAGTGCAACAGAGGTTTACACAATCCTACCTAGTTTAAACAACCAAAAACTTTTGTCTAGGCAACACTGGAAAAACTGATACTGTACATGATTAGACAAATCTGACATGTCAAATATTGAATTCACAAAAACATTAAACTTTCAAAAAGAGCAGTCTTAAATAATATACAAAATTATTGAGGTGTAATCATATTTTGTCATATTGTTAACTTTTTACATATAAACTTAGTAAACAGACCATAATGTCACATCACTGGCCTGCCAGACCTATCATGTGAAAGTGAGATAACAAAACTGCACCATACCCATCACAGCCTGCTGTGGAATGTGACACACCGATAGTGAAGACATCATGATATACTGTATATGTATATATATTAGGGATGAGCAGGTTCGGATTCCTGAAATCCGAGCACCCCCGATCCGAGCCGGGAACAGAGTCCGGCTCAAGTTTTCCCACCTGGCTCGGATCTGAAATCGAGGCAAAACATCATCATCCCGCTTTTGGATTCTCGCGGGTTTTGGATCCCCACGTCTGTGCCATTTTTCACTCCGGCTGTGGACAGTGAGGAGGGAGGGTGAGGGTTACTGTGCTGGTGCTGCTGTTGTCCATAGGGGCTGTGTCCAAAGTCCATAGGCGCTTGCTGGCTGTGTTGTGCAGTGCTGTTGTCCCATAAAAGCTGTATTCCTAAAAGGTGTGCTGTAGTGTCATCCAGGGGGTGCTCTGCCCATCAGGGGAGCTCCCCCCAAGTGTGCCTTAGCCACACGTGCATCAACAAAGTAGCAGCGCCAAGCGTGCACCTGTGTCATAAGTCAAGGGCCAGCTGGCTCTTCTGTTGAAGGGTGGTGTAACCTCCAAAATGCCAGAAAAAAATTAAAATTAAATTATTTTTCTGTGTTTGTGTGCACCTTAGCCACACATATCAATATCACATAACTGGAGGACAAAAATTTGTCCAATAAAAATAAAATAGGGAAAGATCAAGAACCACTTCCTCCAAGTGCTGAAGCTGCTGCCACTAGTCATGACATAGACGATGAAATGCCATCAACATTGTCTGCCAAGGCTGATGCCCAATGTCATAGTAGAGGGCATATAAAATCCCATATGCCAAAGTTCAAGAAAATGACCTTAAAAAATAAATTTAAATCTTCTAAGGAGAAACATTAACTTGCCAATATGCCATTTACAACACAGAGTGGCAAGGAATGTCTAAGGTCCTTGCCTATGTTCATGACTAGTGGTTCAGTTTTACATGACAATGGAAGCCCTCCTCCCACTAGAAAAATTAAATGATTTAAGCTGGTAAAAGCACAGTAAAAAAACTGTGCGTTCTAAGAAGATATCACAAATCCCCAAGGAGAGGCCAAGTGTGGTGGTGGTTGCAATGCCTGACCTTCCCAACACTGGACGGGAAGAGGTGGCTCCTTCCACCATTTGCAAGCCCTCTACAAGTGTTGGAAGGAGCATCCACAGTCCAGTTGCTGATATTCAAATTGAAGATGTCACTCTTGAAGTACAACAGGATGAGGATATTGGTGTAGCTGGCACTGAGAAGGAAGTTTATGAGGATGATTCTGATGGTGATGTGGTCTGTTTAAATCAGGCACCAGGGGAGACAGTTGTTGTCTGTGGGAAGAAAAAGCCCATTATCATGCCTTGGAAGAAGACCAAACATTCCCCCACTTTGGTCTGGAAATATTTCAGTCCAAATCCAGACAACAACTGTCTTGCCATATGTTGCGTATGTAAAGGTGTAATAAGTAGTGGTAAGGACATTAACCACCTAGGAACATCGGCCCTCATTCAGAGCCGCTCGTTAGCGGCTGTACGCTCGTTCCGAGCGATGTTTGCACATCTGCGCATGCGTACGCTTTTTAGTACGCATGCGCGAACCAGTCAGTACGGCCGAAAATCGTTTGTACGCTATATAGCGAGTGCCTGCTATTTTGAGTGACAGAATGAGGCGTATGTGGGTGGTAACAGGGGAAGGTGCTTGAAAATGGGGAGTGGAGATCCGAACGCAGGCGTGCTTAAAGGTCAAAATGGGCGTTTTATGGGTGTGTATATTTAAAACAGCAGCGTCATTGACCACGTCACTGGGTTATTTTATAGACAGAACTGCTCGCAAATTTGTGGTAGCAAACACCAACCACAAGAATAGCGAGCAGTTCATACGCTGGTCGATGTACTCGATTAATCTAATAAATAGCGGACATGACGTAGGATGCGTGCGGCCAGGGGGCGTTTTTAACCAATAAACGAGCGTATGTTTTGCTCGTTCGTTCAGACTTAGAGGTGTGAACAGACTGCAATGTGCGTACGGATCATTTGAATAGCCACCCCTTGTTTTTAAACGAACGACCGCAAATAGCGAACGGCTCTGAATGAGGGCCATCCTCCCTTATACATAACCTACAGCATGTTCATAAAGTGTTACTGCCAAGTTCAGAAACTGTGGCTAAGACGATAAGCAGTTTAGAGACATCTAAATCCATTTGTACTGTTGTATTCAAGCACCTGCAAACCACACCATCAACTCCCTCCTCGTCAATTTCCTCCTCAGTCAGGATCATAAGTAGTCCTGCAGGCCATGTCACTGGCATGACTGACTCCTCTCCTATCTGGGATTTCTCCTGAGGATCCTGCATTGCTATGCCTACTGCTACCACTGCTGCTGTTGCTGCTGGGAGTCGTTCATCATCCCAGAGAGGAAGTTGGATCACCACTACTTCTTTTACTAAGCAATTGACCGTAAAACAGTCCTTTGCAAGGAGGATGAAGTATGACAGCAGTCATCCTCTTGCAAAGCAGATTAACTGCCTTGACAGCTATGTTGGTGTTAGGCGTGAATCCGGTATCTGCCATCAGTGCATTGGGATTTAGACAATTGATGGAGGTAGTGTGTCCCCGGTACCAAATCCTGTGTAGATTCCACTTCACTAGGCAGACGATACTGAGAATGTACAGAGACGTCACAAAAAGTGTCCTCAGTGTCCTAAAAAATACGGTTGTACCCAATGTCCACTTAACCACAGACATATGGACAAGTGGAACAGGGCAGACTAAGGACTGTTTGACTGTGACAGCCCACTGGGTAGATGTATCACCTTACACAGCAACAACAGCAGCGTCACCAGTAGCAGCATCTCAGAAATGCCAGCTTGTTCCAAGGCTACGCTGTGTATCACCAGTTTCAGTAAGAGGCACACTGCCGACACCCTCTTAGAGAAACTGAGGAAAATCATTGCCCAATGGCTTACCCCACTTAGACTCTCCTGGGATTTGTGATATCTGACAATGCCACCAATATTGTGCAGACATTACATCTGGGCAAATTCCAGCATGTCCCATGTTTTGCTCACACAATAAATTTGGTGGTGCAGAATTTTTCTGATAAAAGACAGGGGCATGCAGGAGATGCTTTGGGTGGCCCGAAATTTTTTTGCCCAGTTTCACCATTCAGCGACTGTGTGCCAAAGACTGGAGCACCAGCAAACACTCTTGAACCTGCCCTGCCATCACCTGAAGCAAGAGGTTGTGACGCAATGGAACTCAACCATCTATATGCTTCAGAGGATGGAGGAGCAGCAAAAGGTCATTCAAGCCTATACATTCACAAATGACATAGGCAAAGGAGGGGGTATACACCTAACTCAAGTGCAGTGGAGAATGATTTCTGAGTTGTGCAAGGTTCTATATATATATATATATATACATATATATATATATATATATATATATATATACACACACACACACACACACACACACACACACATACACACAGTATATCTATCATGATGTCATCACTATGGATGCATCACATGCCCGCAACTGTGATGGTCATCACTGAGTCCCGTCACCATGACAACAATGTAAACAATGACACAGCTGTGAACAATATGTAAAGCAGTAAAATAGCCTGTAGGGCAATACAGTAACATAAATATCAGTACATTACATGGTCAGTATAGTCTATGCAATACAAGAGAATCAATAGTAATAGGAAAAATTACTAAAATAAAAAAAAATAACACATTAACACAGAATGCAGCCAAGTGCATAATATATACAGTGGCAGCACTCTGCTTGGATCTACTGTAAGTTATGGGATAAAAAGGAATACAACTTAATATGCAAAATTTCAGCATAATATTCAAACAATGTATATGTGTATTCACCTAGATTAGTACAATAAAATATAATGCTGCACAACTTACAGTATGAAATCTAAAAAGACCACAATAGTAGGCAATATCACATTATACTCTAGCAGCTATAAAGCAGTATACTCAAATAATACAGCACATGCTATCATAATGTGCATAATAGCACCTAATATGTTATAAAGAAGCTCAAATAGGAGGCCATTATATGAACCAATTAAGTCCCAAATGATTATTCAATCCCTTGGGAACAAGGGTGTTGATTCTAAAGATCCACTCTGTTTCACGTTGATGTAATATTAAAGATTGACTAGGTAATATAGGTATGTGATCTATAGGGGTCTATTTACTAAGCAGTGTCAGGAGAAGTGAAAAGTGAAGAGTGAAAAGTGATAAGGTGCCATCCAATCAGCTCCCAACTGTCATTTTTCAAACACAGCCTGTGAGATGGCAGTTAGGAGCTGATTGGCTGGCACCTTATCACTTTTCACTTCTCCTAATACTACTTAGTAAATAGACCCCATAATCCTATATCTCAGGGAAGCTAATGTATGAGCAGCTTGAACAAAATGCCTTGCTGCAGGCTGGTCACTTTCTTCACAGGATAACACACTACTAATTGATGACCTATTGGCTGCCATCCTCTCTATAAAGATTCTTAACATTTTGCCTATGTAACACAGCTCATATGGGCAAATTATCTGGTATATTATAAATTTAGAAGTGGAATTGAGTCTGTATCTGATATTATATTTCCTGGTATAAGACAACCACATATAGTACATGATTATTTAATACAGCCTATTTTATTATTGAGAAAATGTACTTTACTAACCTTTCCTCTTCCTGTTATATCTGTTTTCACAAGGAAATCTCTTGCTTTGTCTATAACAAGACACAATTTATATTGTAGGCTTTATAAGGTAGGACACGTTTGTTTTGTATTTACACTGATTAAAGTGCTGTATATAAATAGGCACTGAAACGTCTATTGTTAAATGCTGTTGCTGACATGAGACTCTCTAAGCCAGGAGTACCGCATGGAGGTATATATATATATATATATATATATATAAGGAAATGGTAGGCAGCACTGAAGGTCTTCCTTCTGCATACTGACTATAATGAAGGCACAGAGGTTACATCAGCATTGGATATATGAGTGCCGGCCCTATTTGGAAACTATATATATATATATATATATATACATACACACATACATACATACACATACATACACACACACACACACACACACACAGTTAGGTACATAAATATTGGGACATTGACAGAATTTTCATATTTTGGCCTCTATTCACCACCACAATGGCTTTGAAATGAAACAAACAAGATGTGCTTTAACTGCAGATTTTCAGATTTAATTTGAGGGTAATTACATCCAAATCAGGTGAACGGTGTAGGAATTACAACAGTTTCTATATGTGCCTCCACTTTTTAACAAATATAGGGCACTGGACCCCCCAGACCAACCCGGGAGAACCACCCCATGGCATCACACTAGTGTGAGATTTAAAGTGAGGGTTAAAGAATAATAAAGAAAGTCTATGTGTTAAGTCCTACATAAGTAGGAGGTATTAATAAAAAAGTGTATAAAGTGCTACATATATAAAAGACAAAGTAAAGAAGTTAAAAAGTGTACATTATGATGTCATGAAGCAATCCAGCTACATCAGCCCAGAGAGCCCTGCACTCCAATACCAGTCCCAAAACTGACACAGCATATACAGTCAGGTGCATTAATATTGGGACATTGACAGAATTTTCATATTTTGGCCTCTATTCACCACCACAATGGCTTTGGAATGAAACAAACAAGATGTGCTTTAACTGCAGACTTTCACATTTAATTTGAGGGTAATTACATCCAAATCAGGTGAATGATATAGGAATTACAACGGTTTCTATATGTGCCTCCCACTTTTTAAGGGGCCAAAAGTAATGGGACAAACTAAACAATCCTAAATCTATCTTTCACTTTTTAATACTTTGTTGCAAATCCATGCAGGCAATTACAGCCTGAAGTCTGGAATGCATAGACATCACCAGACGCTGGGTTTCATCCCTGGTGATGCTCTGCCAGACCTCTACTGCAAATGTCTTCAGTTCCTGCTTGTTCTTGGGGCATTTTCCCTTCAGTTTTGTCTTCATCAAGTGAAATGCATGCTCAATTGGATTCAGGTCAGGGGATTGACTTGGCCATTGCATAACATTCCACTTTTCAGCCTCAAAAAGACTCTTTGGCTGCTTTTGCAGTATGCTTTGGGTCATTGTCCATCTGCACTGTGAAGCGCCGTCAAATGAGTTCTGAAGCATTTGACTGAATATGAGCATATAATATTGCCTGAAACACTTCAGAATTCATTCTGCTGCTTTTGTCAGCAGTCACATCATCAATAAATACAACGGAACCAGTTCCATTGGCAGCCATACATGCCCACGCCATGACACTACCACCACCATGCTTCACTGATGAGGTGGTATGTTTAGGATCATGAGCAGTTCCTTTCCTTCTCCATACTCTTCTCTTCCCATCACTCTAGTACAAGTTGATCTTTGTCTCATCTGTCCATAGGATGTTGTTCCAGAACTGTAATGGCTTTTTTAGATGTTGTTTGGCAAATTCTAATCTGCTCTTCCTGTTTTTGTGGCTCACCAATGGTTTACATCTTGTGGTGAACCCACTATATTCACTCTTGTGAAGTTTTCTCTTGATTATTGACTTTGACACATATACACATACCTCCTGGAGAGTGTTCTTGATTTGGCCAACTGTTGTGAAGGGGTTTTTCTTCACCAGGGAAATAATTCTTCTGTCATCCACCACAGTTGTTTTCCGTGGTCTTCCGCGTCTTTTGGTGTTGGTGAGCTCTCCGGTGCGTTCTTTCTTTTTAAGAATGTTCCAAACAGTTGATTTGGCCACACCTAATGTTTTTGCTGTCTCTCTGATGGGTTTGTTTTGATTTTTCAGCCTAATGATGGCTTGCTTCACTGATAGTGACAGCTCTTTGGATCTCATATTGAGAGTCGACAGCAACTGATTCCAAATGCAAATGTCACACCTAGAATCAACTCCAGACCTTTTACATGCTTAATTGATAATGAGATAACGAGGGAATAGCCCACACCTGTCCATGAAATAGCTTTTGAGTTGATAGTCCCATTACTTTTGCCCCCTTAAAAAGTGGGAGGCACATATAGAACCCGTTGTAATTCCTACACCGTTCACCTGATTTGGATGTAATTACCCTCAAATTAAATCTGAAAGTCTGCAGTTAAAGCACATCTTGTTTGTTTCATTTCAAAGCCATTGTGGTGGTGAATAGAGGCCAAAATATGAAAATTCTGTCAATGTCCCAATATTTATGCACTTGACTGTGTATATATATATATATATATATATATTTATATGTACACACAGTAGAGATATGCTGGACTGGTTCTCAGAGAACAGACAACTGAATTTAGGGTTTCCTAGTCAAACAGATTTCCAGTTTGGAATCACTTTGGGGTACCGAGTTGAACAGAGTCCCGGTTTGGAATCGTTGCATGCTTAAAGGTTTAAAAGACATAGGGCCTGATTCAGACCCACTCGCGAGCGGCTGTCCGCTTGCAAGTGGGTCGATGTTATGGACTGAGCATGCGCACGACGGAGGGAGCTCCGTCGTGCGCATGCGCCAGACGCGACGAGCGAAGGAAAGTCCTTCGCTCGTTGTGTCAGATCAAAGGGGGCATGCTGTCAATGTTGATTGACAGCATGCCCCCTTTGGTGGGCGTGCCAGGGGCGTGCCTCCCTGACGGGGGCGTTCCCACGGGAACGCCTCCCGTCAAAAGCCGGCTCACTGACATCACTAGTGATGTCAGTGGGAGTGATTTTGGCTCTGATAGAGCCAAAATCACTCCGGAGCTTGCGGTTGAAAACCTCAACCGCAGGCTCCGGCTCGCAAATTCGATGGTCGCGATGGTCGAGACAATGCACGCTCATATAGCCTGTGGGTGGTGACCCACAGCTATACGAGCGTCCAGGAGGACGCTCCATGAAAATGGAGCCCGGCCCTCATTCAGAGCGTGCGCTCTGCTCAGAGCGTACGGCTCTGAATGAGGGCCATAGTTTTAGCAGTTTTTTTTTTTTATTACAGATCCAAAACATGTCAGGGTGCTTCAGCAAAACCAATACCAAAATACAAAACGCGAATTCGGAACCAAAACCAAAACACGGGGCCGGGGCCCATCTCTAATATATATATAAATATATATATATATATAGACAAAGAGAAAGCTATATCACCGTGCGCAGTAGGTATAGTCCTATAATATCATGGGAGTGTGTCCTCTTCACATAATTGTCACTGTTTGCAGCAGTCATTTAATAGATCCACCTCCTCAGGAGTATGTGGACAAGTTTCTGGTCAAAGAAGCAAAAAACGAATGCGCACCACAGTGAGTAAAATATAAAAGGTATTTTTATCAAAGTGGATAAAAGACTTACACATAGATAAAGTTAGTCCAGTAATCATGATCAACGTCAGCAAAAAGGCTCTCGTGTACAGCCGCAAGATGCAGTCACTGTAGCTGCTGTGCTAGCGGTATAACACAAGGTCCCAGCTCCGGATCAGGTACATAGGACTCCACTTCCCATCAGGCATCGCCACAGCATCGTGACATCACCGGTAACCACGCCCAAATGCGTTTCGTCTTTCCGACTTCGTCAGTGGGTGTGGCCTATAAGCCGATGTCTGCCCTTATTATACTAGTGTTGCTAAGCTGTAACCAATCGGCAGGCCATATAAAAAGGCTAATTTGCTTTGCATAAATTCTCTTAGCATAATTGCAGATTCAATTGGAATATGCTTCACAAACGCTCATAGATATTAAAAGACAAATTCTCTATCACAGCGATTTTTGTTTTTACTAAACAGCACAACATGAGTACACAATACAATTACATAAGATATATAAGCACAATTCCACTATATTGTCTCCCTCTGTGGTAGCAGCCATTTTGTTGGAGATAGATATAGCAGTGTTAACAGCAGCTCTTCTTAGAAGTTAACACTTTGCATAATCAAGAATATTATTAGTATATAGAAGCTGATTGTACTACAGAATACTTCAAACGTCCAGTTAAAGACAAATATATTACTTATATGAGTTCATATTTAAAAAATCATATTGAAAAATTAATGTTTAAAAAACTAGTCAAGTTTAATATAGCTAGATAATTAGAGTATTAAAAAATTAGAGAGTTGAAAAAAATTAGGAGTTGGAATATATAGTGGAAATAGCGCTGTACATAAAGTCCGAATATTTTTACATGCATATATATCAATCCGCAGCATAATAGGCAAAGAAATTTGGCTGATAAGCCGACTGAATTTCACAAAATCACATAAAATTCAATACTACAATATTACCACACTGTAAGATCAAATCATCATATATAGCCAACATGATATTCTTGCATATTACGCGGAAGAGAGTGAGAAATAAGTAATTAAAAATGGTTAAGTATGGGAGAGAGGGAACAGAAAAAAACACAGTCAGTGTTACATTAGACAAATAATGGCCACACATATAATCAACGGTGCGTTAATGACATTAGCAGCTATAAATCAAACAGGACCTTTTAAAATAAGGGAAAAGATAAGTAGAGACACATTATGTCCTAATCCAGCAAGAAGGGAACTAGATCGCACCCCTCATTCAATCCCCGAGGAGTCATGGTACTGAGGGTGTGTATCCAGTATGTTTCCCTTCTGGATAGCTTTTTATCTAAATCACCTCCCCTTTCATCCAGGGTTACATGCTCAATTCCTTTAAAAGAGAAATTACTTAGTGATGATTTCTGACATTCAAGGAAGTGTCTTGGGACACTATGGTTTAGAATTTTATTTTTAATATTCCTTGAGTGTTCCAATATGCACAATTTTAGTTGTCTTTTTGTCTTTCCTATGTATTTTTTTCCGCATTTGCATTCTATCATGTAAATGACTGAGCTTGTAAGGCAAGTCATTCTACTCTTGATCGCTCTTCCCTTACTATTATCAAAATTGAAGAATTCCTTTTTGTTTTTGCTGCAGTATTGGCACATTTTACAGTGTGTACATGGAAAAAAGGCCATTATATTTTCTAGAAAATTGGTATTAGTATTTTTAAGTGTAGGTAATGTACTAGGTGCCAATCTATTTTTTAGCGTAGGTGCTTTTCGGAAAATACATTGGGCTTGTCTGGAATGATGTCTCGCAGCACTGGATCTAATTTCAAAACTACAATACTATTACATATTACATAAGATATATGTAATAGTATTGTGTACTCATGTTGTGCTATGTTTAGTAAAAACAAAAATCGCTGTGATAGAGAATTTATCTTAATATGTATGAGCGTTTGTGAAGCATATTTCAATTGAATCTGCAATTATGCTATGAGAATATGTGCAAAGCAAATTAGCCTTTTTATATGGCCTGCCGATTTGTTACTGCTTAGCAACACTAGTATAAGAAGGGCAGACAACGGCTGATAGACCACACCCACTGACGAAGTCGGAAAGACGAAACGCGTTTGGGCGTGGTTACCGGTGATGTCACGATGCTGTGGCGATGCCTGATGGGAAGTGGAGTCCTATGTACCTGATGCAGAGCTGGGACCTTGTGTTATACCGCTAGCACAGCGGCTGCAGTGACTGCATATTGCGGCTGTACACGAGAGCCTTTTTGCTGACGTTGATCATGATTACTGGACTAACTTTATCTATGTGTAAGTCTTTTATGCACTTTGATTAAAATACCTTTTATATTTTACTCACTGTGGTGTGCATTCGTTTTTTGCTTCTTTGACCATATATATAGCAGACCCGGCACACTCACCAACGGGGTAGGAAATAATTGCTAAGGTGCCATTCCAGAGTTTTAATCACACTCCCACATATCCACCAGAATGGACGGCACTCAGTAGTCTTCTTTAAGAATAAAAATGTCCTTTAATATTCCAATATATATATATATATATATATATATATATATATATAGTGGCAGTATCAGTAAAGATTATGTTGATGAGCAGGTGATCCAGTGTGGGGCTGGAGGGATCTGCCAACACAAAGAACAAAAAGGGTGTATGACCACACCTAGATGCTTCCCTGTGGAATCAGACTAGGGAGGACTGGGCAGTCAGACAGTCCAGGTAAAGACTGCAGTGAGAGTCCAGTTTATCTGGAGGCTAGGAAACCGGGGTTCAGACCTACAGGAGGTAGGGAGAACCAGAATACTGTTAAGACTGCATCTGTGAGAAGCTGTAGCAGCCAGCCAAGCCAGGCTGGAGTCTGTTTTACTCTTCAAGAAGCAGAGTGCGAGACTTTGTGATTCCATGAGAGAGGTGGTTTATATGCAGACTAGCTGCCCAAGGATAGTCAGGGGCAAAGCAGGGAGTTAATTGCCCTTAATGGAGGCTAGGCTGTTTGTGCTCTTCTGTTTGATTTATGCAGACAAGTAAAGCTCCATTTATTTTATTTTACCACAGAAGCTGCGTGTGTGGACCCTAATTTCAGAAACTAACACCGCACCACTGACATTATACTGAGCTAATTACCCAAGATATATCACTATATATATATATATCACTATATATATGTATATATATATATATCACTATATATATATATATATATAGATATAGATATATATATATATATATATATATATTTATATATAGATATATAAGATGCCAGCAGCGGCCATCACTCCTCCAAATAGCTGCAATGTTACAAGGTGCCTGATGCAGATCACAATACAGGTGGATAATCCCAGTACGGCACTCTTCAGAATTACTACGATAAAGAACCTTTTCCTGACTAAAAGATTAAAGTATCTTGAAACGTTGAAACCCACCCGGTCCCAGGGGGTTCTTTATCGTAGTAATAGTGAAGAGTGCCATACTGGGATTATCCACCTGTATATATATATATATATATATATATATGTTTATTGCAATTTTCATGTTGTATTTGGCCGTCTTGAGAAAAGGGCTGTGAGGGCCCTGAAATGTCGGCTATATATGCCAATACAAGTTGCATTTATATAACTGAATCTTGGAGTGCCGCAGTTTCTTCTACTCTCTCTCTCTCTCTGTGTATGTATATATATATGAAAAAATGGAATTGGATCAGAGCGCCTGTGGTGCCATACCGTGCAATATGCCAATATAAAGTGCAAGTGCTACTAGTGCATATGGTGTATTTACTTAACATGAAAGAGCTCTGTCAGAAAGATAACTTCACATACATGTTAAGTTCTTTCATGTTAAGTACATACACCATACATTCCAATTCCATTTTTGCAGAATTTTCTTTAAGGGGCTTACCACCCCTTTTATATTATTGGATTGAGCTGACATCCCGACTACATCGGGAGGTGCCCTGCCTACAGTTTGATGCAGTATTTTGAAATCATCATACAATCATACACTTGTGATTGTATGTAACTATCAACACAAGCAAGGATAAAATATTGATTGAATTGTTATACACTATATCACGAATACCTGGCACTCTAAGATTTCACTAGCTACATATATATGATAAATACGCACACACGAATATATATATATATATATATAGGGAAGCAAAACTGAAGGGCACTCAACAGGACTTTCACAACCTAGGTAAATGTGATCAAGAAACCAGGCAGAGCCAGATGTACTGTCAACGTTTCAGCAGAAGGTGCTTTTATCAAGACACCTTCTGCTGAAACGTTGACAGTACATCTGGCTCTGCCTGGTTTCTTGATCACATTTACCTAGGTTGTGAAAGTCCTGTTGAGTGCCCTTCAGTTTTGCTTCCCTGTATTATACCTTCTTGGTTTGTTGTGGCACTGGGGCAATACTTATATCCTTTGGAGAGTGCCAGACCCCTACAGGTTTTATTTATATATATATATATATATATATTTATTTTTTTTTCAAAGAAAAGGTGATACCCAGGGGTTTCAGCATTAGAAACCAACCCACGATTGGTAGATCAAATGCCAACTTTTGTAAACAGTGGTGCTAAATACTTGATGAGTGCTCTTTTCAATTGATGATCCTGGTCATTGAACAGGTCAATACAGACCTTGAATTACTTCATAAAGAGATTGCTGCATGTGAGAATACTGGCCTTGATATATTAAAAACTGATGTTTCTGTTGATTGGTTATCCAAACTTGAGAGTAGTGTGAATCTGTTTCACACTGAATTATTGGCTTTTAGGAAGGGCAAATATAAGAGAGTGAAAGAGGACTACAAAGAATCTCGTGTGTACGGTAGGCATCAGGGAGGCGAGTCGAGACCCAATTTGAGAGGTGGAACTAGGTTCAGGAGGAATTGGGTTGATAGTCATTTTATGACAGTAACACCTCAGTTAGTGATTCTGATCAGTCGCTATCCAAACCTTTTTTAGGGGTTCAGCAAACGCAAAGATCAAAAAGATCCATTAGAAGGGTTGGCAGTAGATACTCCTCTAGGGGTAAAAACAGGAACAAAGAACAAAAAGAAATAGTTATATTTAATTTTCCATCTATCAACTTAATCCAGTTGAAATGGCTGTTTTGTCTAAAGGCCTTTCTTTTTTTTAAGACACATAAGCAATCGGCTTTTGAGTTTGAGTTGGAACTGTAGCATTTCCACCGTTCCCATAAACTCAAAGACTTTTATTCTAGACATAGGGATACAGTCTCTGAACATAAGGATTTTAAACCTAAGAGTTCCTTTGATCCACCAGGCACCAATGCTCCATTGAGACCTTTATCAATGTGGTAAAACATGATACCATACCTTTCACCTCAAAGAATGTCTTATACAAACTTAACTTGAGAAGAGAATCAGGCACTCATGTCATTAAAAAATAACACTGGAATTATTGTTTGCCCTTCTAATAAGGGGGGTAGTATGGTTATGCTTAATAGATTGGACAACATAGAAGAGATTAGTAGACAGTTGTCTGACACATTATGTTATCGAGCACTTAATTATGATCCCACCTATGTATATAAGAAAGAGATCGATGGTGTTATTGAATTGGGACTCCTTATTGGATGGATTGATGAACCTACTACACAGTTTCTTACAAAAACACATCCAAGAATGCCAATTATATATGTGTTATCTAAGGTGCACAAACCTTTGGTTAAGCTGCCCGGAAGGCCCATCATATCCTCATGTGGTTCCCTGTGCCAACCCTTATCCCACTATATTGACTTCTGGTTACAACCAGTGGTTCAAAATATGAACTATTACCTAAAAGATACAACAGATTTTCTTAACAAACTTGAGAAATTGCGTCCTCTACCAGTGGGAAGTCTACTGGTAACACTGGATATTACGAGCCTATACACCATAGATTATGTTGATGGTGTTAAACCTGTCAGGAGTTTGATTTCTGACAGTACACATTACAAGGGTCCTTGTGTGGAATTTTTGTTGCTTTTGTTGGATATCATTTTGCGTAAAAATTATTTTTTATTTGAAAATTCTTTTTATATTTGCAATTAAGAGGGACTGCGATGGGGGGTCTAATATGGCCCCATCGTATGCCAATTTATTTATGCACATGTACAAAAAACAACATATTTTGTCACATTACATTTTTTCTGAATTTATTTTCTTTTATGTACGATGTGTTGACGACCTGTTTGTGGTGTGGACTGTAGGAGAGAAACTCCTGACAGAGTTCATAGACACTCTCAATGTTTTGGATACCAACATCAGTTTTACATTAGCATACAGTAGTGTTACCATCAACTATCTCGGCGTTTGTATGACTAATAATGCCGGTAAATTGTCCACCAGGATTTACCATAAGGAAACATATAAAAATACTCTGTTACTGGCAGACAGCTTCCATCCAACATTTTTTTAAATAAGGACATCCGTTTTCACTACTTTTGCAAGTAGTATGTGTTACTTCGAATTTAGATGACTTACCTGTGGCACTTCATGAGATGGGCCAAAAATTTATTGACAGGGGCTATCAGATGAATGAAATTAATGAGGCCATTACAAAATGTTTGAACACTAAATGAGAGGATACTCTTTGTGACAAAGAATGTAAAGTAGAGGATAGGAGATTGGTTTTTGCCTTTCAACACATGTTGTTTTGTGACACTGGCACATATTGCAGTCTGATGTTGCCATTGGACATCATTGTCTTCAAAAACCTCTATTTTGTTACAAGAGGAGTGGCAACATTAAAGAGGTGGTTGCCAAATCAGATATAGGACCCATTAGGAACAAAACTTGGCTACAAACCAAAAATTGAGCCTTTAAATGCCATGGGTGTGTCAACTGCTAATTTTTGTTACTTGGAGATCAGTTTCTGGATCCTAAGAAGGATATTAAATATGAAATCAGACAACATCTGTACTGTAATAGTCGCTTTGTTATTTATCTGATTAGATGCACCTGCAAAGTACTATATATGGGTAAAACCATTCATGCATTTAAAGAGAGGATTGCTTTGCACAGGTCATCTATTAAAAAAGCCTTCATTATGATTGATGTAAATACACCTCCAGTTGCAAGGCACTTTGCTACACATAACCATTCGATTAAAAATTTTAAATGTATGCCAATCAATTGCATCCCCCCATTGAGACGTGGGGGTGACAGAAACAAATTACTTTTACAGAATGAACGTTTTTGGATCGACCGCTTAAACACTGTTGTACCCAATGGGCTTAATGAGGGACAGTATCTGAGTTGTTTTCTGTGATATAGATTTGTTCTGATATAACAATGGAACATTTTTGCTACAATAACTGTCTTATGCCAGTATTCTCAGTTTATTATTTTTTCATTTTTTTCTTTTTTTGTGTGTATTGTATGTGTTTCCATATCATATTACTCTTATTATTTGTAGGTTTTCTACATTGTGTATACATATGATCATCACATATGCCTACCCCTTTACTTCACTGTTTGTTTGTAATATTAATTTGAGACCTAAATATTTGGATAGCCTGGGTTCAAGTCGCTATTGATATTGATAATGGTGTTCTCTTTGGGGTTGCTTAGCAACCGATGTTACCACAAGATGATGCTATGGTTGCTTCATATCCAGTTTGTATCTTCACTCTGGTTGCTATGTCAACCAGAGCGATGTTTGACACCCACCTGATGATGTATGGTAGTCTTACATTAGATCTCCTGCATGCGCCACGTGACTTCCAGTTCCACTCTGGATGGGGATGTGGTCGCGTGCAGGTAAGTGAAGTTGGGGTTTGATTGTCTATGGCATATAAGTGATGTTCTATGTCCTATGTCCTAGCATTTCTGTCCTTGAGAAAGGCGTTTGGGTCACGCTGAAACAGCCGTCAGGCATTCGACTATGTGTGTCCACTATGCTGATGGACTGGCAGTTTTTTCACCACCCTGGCTGTGCTATGCTAAGTATCCATTTGTCTGTCATGCTTGTTGATATATAGTGGTTCACATACTGTACCATGTATATGCACATGTATCTGATGCTGCTATTTTTTCTATTAAATCATATATTTTTTTGCATTTATTACTGGATGTGCTGGCTCCACGTTTGTGTGTATATATATATATATATATATATATACATACACATATACATATACAGTCCAGGGATCAGTACTCTGTCAGTGAGTCCAACTGTCAGGGGGGAACAAAGTCCACAAAGAGCCCAGCGCAAAGGCAAGGCACTATAGTAACACAAGCAGTAGGGGCAGCGCTCCACAGATAAAATACTCCAAAAAGTTAGTTTACATGAGCAACATTTCAGATGTTTATTACATCTTTCTTCAAGGCATCAACTTATATACAGTATATGCACTTCGTACATTTAATAAAACACCAAAGTGCTTATTAGGTTTTAAACAAATTAGCCAAACAGAGCAGTGACTTTTTGGTGAATACTGCTACCCTTTATCAAGCAAGAATGCAAGGGGGCAGAGTAGGTTTAAATAGGATATAGGCAATGGGGGAAAAAAACACCAAAAAACAGCTGCATTGAGCAATTATGATGTCACATATGCAATTAAACAGAAAGAGTGTGCAATCAAAACAACAAAATTGAAGAAAACTGTGAAGGGAATACAGGATTGCAATAAACATAAATAGATCATATACAATGTTCATAATGAAAATTCAGTCACAAATTACTTTGACAAATTTTACTGTACATATACACCTAGATAAATCAGGAAAATAGTTCTGAATGTGCCATATACTGAATATCAGAAGTCCTCAAGGTCGAAAGGCAAAGTGAATCTTTCAGTATTTTGTGTAAATTGCAAGCACATATCTTAATATGGAGAGAACACCACACATATTTTATGACTTTAACAAAAGAATACAGTTACGCTAGGTCAGTATGGGCCTGGATCCGGACCAAACATTGCTAAGAAATGGGTGGGCCTGTAGTGATTATGTGCCAGAATGAGCAGGTTGGGTCCATAGATGCAGAGATCTTAAGGTAGAGATAGTATCACAGTGTACATAGTGCAATTAAGTGAAAAGCACATTTATGTCACAGAGGATGAGGGATGTGACAAAATGTAAGAGGTTACTTATTACGGGGAAAATAACATCTTTGTAATTATGGGTCCAAAGGTGGTGGTAAAATAAGATTGAAGTCCAATGAAGCATAATGGAAAAGGAAAGGATATAATAAGAATTAGGCACATGCCAAAGTGTTAGGGAATGAATACACACTATCTATGGTGCATAGTTGTTAAGCAACCATTCTAAACATAGCAACCTGTAGAATGCCCAAGACAGTATACACGATTATCCAGAAACAAAGCAATGGGAAGTCCAGGTGAACAAACCAACATCAAGAATATTAAAAAATAGAGGTACAGGAAACTCATAAGATGCTAAAGATACATTGTAATGCAAGAATAAAAGAGCAAGACAAAGGGGCCTATTAATCAAAACAATTATCACTTGTGATAATTATGGTTTGAACTTGCTGCTAGTTCAAACAAAGTATATGAGGCATTCATCATGCCTCCTGCTCTAAACTATCATTTCCGAAAAACTGCTTTTTCTACTAAGTCAGTTTTTTGGAAGTGAGAAACATCTCTCCTGCTCTTCCAGTTTGTCGACAAGAGACTGCCCCCTTTCCCACTCATACCTGCAGGTCACCCACTGCTGTGCCTTCTCCTGGCCCACAGGAGGAAAGCTCAGGGAGCCAGGAGGGAACAGTTCAGGTAGAGGACACAGCAGGGGGGGATCTTTTCATATCCCTCTGATGTATCGGATGCTGTACGCCATCTCAGAGTGACAAACAGCATCACTGTCAAGTTCTGAAAAAAATGCTTTTTCGGAACTTGATGAATTACATAATTTCCACATACTATAGCATGGGGACAAATGTAACCAGGAGATATCAGTGATATCTCCTGTGCTACAATAATAATTAATTACCCTGGCTCTTAATTTCTATAAATATAGATGAAAATCTTAATTTTCACCTACTTTTGTAGAAATTAAATGATGATGACTAGACTAAGAGGTAGATTTAGTAAAATGTCTAAAATAAATGTTTTGGTGTTGCCCATAGCAAGCAGATTCTGTTTATCATTTTCAAGGATGCAACATAGAAATGATAGACAGAATCTGATCGGTTACTATGGGTGACATAACTACTATTCAGTACTTTAGAAGCTTTAGTAAATTTACCAATTAATGATAAAAATCATGATACACTATATTGTTTTATTGAATTTTAGTTTGAAAAACCAATGCACCTCCAATCATAGGGTTCAAACTGTCAACTCTGCAAAACATCACATTAGGATACACAGTATTGCATGCACTCATAAAAAGTCAAGAAAATTACCAATAAGGATGTTAGGTGAAATACCAAAAACAAGTTATATGTATAGAGTCACAGGTTTCCTCTCTTGTTCTTATTGGTGTTAGTCGTCCACTCTCTTGATGTACATAGAAAAAGAATATGGAAAGAGGACACAATAGTGTAATATGTTCCTATTCAAAAAGTTCTTATATTTTTTTATGTAATTTTCTTCTCCGTCTCTAAATATCAAATGTATTGCGTATCGTACTCACTTACACAGTGATATGTGTTCCACCCATAAAGGTTTCTTTTCCTATTCCTCTCTCTTTCTCCAGCTGGCCGCTCGATGTTGCTCCCAATGAGTCAAGTCAAAAAACAGGGAAGAGAGAATGGAAAAGACAAAGATGTGTAGTACATTTTTTAGCTCCTCTGGTGAAATTTCTAGGGGGGTCTCAATTTGTTATACCCCTAATAAGAGTGTACTAAATGATGGCATACCCCACTCACATAGCAGTGATGCTAATGATTCCTATAAGGGTTTCTTTGTCCTACCCCACTACCTCGGTTGGGTATCTCTCCTCCCTCAGGTGGTAAATCCCTATTGGCATACCCCACTCACATGGTATCACAATATAGTGCTCTTATAAAGGTATCTTTTGGTTCTGGTGTTCAGTTACTAGGGTTATCTTATCCCCAATACTTTGCCCAATGATCCAAATAATAATTGCGAAGGGGCTTACCCCACGTACAGCAACCTGTATGTCATAATTCACATAACAGTTTCTTTGTATGTAAATTGTTCTGATGTCTCATCCCTTCTCAATCTACAACCAACTTGGGTATATGAAAATTAAGAGGGAAAGAGGGAATCCCATCAGAGAGCCCCAAGATACCAATATTTAGCACAAATATACAGTGGTAGCCCAAACAAGGTAAAGAGGCAATTTATTTGTACAAGTACTGTAAAAAGTAGGTATAAAATACAATAAAATCAAATACCAATGAGATGGTATAATCAGAAGCAAATTACAATAAAAGAACCATTAGGCTGGAAATATCAAACATCAGGATATGTTTTAGATGTAAATAAATGACTGTACATGACCTGAAGTCGGAGTTGCTCTGGATCAACCCCTTCCTAAATCATGTGTTCTCTGGTTCCTGGAATTGTAACCCAGCATAGTCCACAGCCTCACCACCAACAGGTTGCAACTGAATGTTTTTCTCAAGGTGTGAGGCGGTGAAAAGAAAACTGACCTTAAATACTGAAAACCACTCCCACTTCCTGGGGGTGGGTCCCAAACATAATACATAACTCGTACACAAAGTATAGAAAGGGGATATAAATGGCCCCAATCACAAGCTCTTATGTAACCTAACATATCCGTTTCCTCTGATGGGTAGAGAACTCCCTCTTTGGTAATTTCGGGACAAAACTTCTGGTGGAAGTGACCTCACACCAATGGCATTTGGCCCCCCGTCCACAGAGAAAGCCAGACACATCCCTTCAGCAGCATCAGCACTGGAGGGCAGAAGTACGGCTGGACACATTCCTCTGATGTTTCCTGCACTGGAGGGTGGAATGTTAGTCCACTAATGGTGCAATCACTGTGTGTTCCTTCCCAGTGGAACGCACACGACTTATGCCGGAAGTGACCTCACATCAGAGTCACTATGAGCTCCGATAACACAGGAAATGGGGCAAATACAGTTAAATATTCAGTAGCATTTGATGACAGAATTAAGGAGAGAGTAATCCCCATACCTGCTGAGAGATTACTAGAAAGGAGAACCAAACCCTGGTTGGTATTTCATGAACCATCAAGGTGGAGACAATTGACAAATCATAGATCTACCAAAAAACCTAGGATAACAAGTAGAGACAAGGATTTGGAATTCCAACATCAGAATAAACATTATAACCAAGCCAATCAATGAACCCCCAGGAATTATGGGACCAGAGGAAACATGAGATGCCAAATAATGTATGAATGTGACAGACATTTTAAAACCCCAAGAATCAGAACAAGAATATCAAATAGGGACGATCCCCTAATGAGAAGAGGAGATGGGAGTGATTTTTTATACCAACATCTGTCCCCATATGTCCCCTAAAGAGGACTAAGAGGGGAAATAAAATGGGGGAATAAGAAGAAAAACTGAACTAAAAAAATAATGTGTAAAAGAACAACGCAATGGTCAGTTCACAGACTGACACATCTCCTAAGGATGAGAACCTAAAGAACACTAAGATCTTCAACCTAAGTAGTCATAGTAGGACTACAGTTTCACCCCATCTAGTAACTTAGATGGGTTTGAAGCTTTATATTGACCTCCAAAGGTTCAGCACAAAATTAACCCTTACATTTTTTCTGCTGAACAACCCCCCATAACAATTGAGCATAGGTTATCCACCTTCAAACCAAAATCAGTGTTTTTTCCTACCTTTAAGAAAGAATGCTTTATAGAAGCATTTGAGAAATCAGTGAAGGAAGAAATCGAGAAAAAATAATTTAGAAAGATCAGAACTAATAACCTGAATAAAAATGAAAGAGAAGCCTTAAAATCTTTGAAAGAGAACACCTCCATAGTTGTGAAACCAGCTGATAAAGGGGGAGGAGTAGTCATCCAAAATATGACTGACTACAACAAAGAGATCCATAGGCAATTATTGGATACAGGAACATATAAGAAATTAAAAGGCAATCCATCAAAGAGAATTGAAACAAAATTTGTGACCTTCCTGGAGAAGTATACCAGCAAACATACCATTTCAGATAATATAAAAAAATTCCTACAAATTCCTAAACCATCTATACCAGTCCTCTATACACTCAAAAGGTCCACAAAAATAAAGAAACTCCACAAGGAAGGCCGAGTGTTGCAGAGACTGACTCGATTACAGCAAATTTGGCGCACTACATAGATCACATCTTACAGCATATTGTTATTAAGACTACAACTTATACAAGAGAGAGATGTTGCTGCACTCAACCTACATGTACTGCATGAGTGGTATTAATAAGTAGAACCCATCTGTTAATGTAAAATCAACCAAATCAGAGAATGAATAAATATGTAAATACACACCTGGTATCAAACATACATACACAGTGCACCCTATAGTGATAATGTATCAAATGATAGAACCAAAGGTAATAGTGGTCTGTATATGTAGGTAGGTAATCTATATTAGGTATGCTGTGTAGTGACAGATGTGTCAGAATCATATCTTGTAAAAATTTAAATATTTTATTGGGGCATGTGCTAAACCAGAGCTGGCTAGAAAAGCTGCACTTTGAAAATGGTGTCAATAACATCCAGCTGTATCAAGGCGTCAGTAATGGAAAGATTACCTGGATGGATAATGTCCAAAAACACTGTAAATGGTGATAATGAGGTTGAATTAGAAAGTCAATAGCGGCGTGCCGCTGTGGTAAATCGGATAGTGAACCTTGACAATGGTGCCCGGAGTAGCTTCTTTGGGTCAGAGAGTATGGTGTGGACTGCCAGGGAGAGGCAGTCTCTCTACAGCACTGGTGTCACTCACCAGCTCGGATGCTGGAAGATGCCTGACTGAACAGGCTGACTCCGGCAGTCCGTGCCGGGGTGCGCGCTGCAGTCCGAGAGGGAGACAACATGACTATACAGCTCGTCAAAGCAGTATGCCGCGTGTCTCCTACCAAACACAGGAGACTTACCTCTCTACCTAGAGGGCACCGCTCCTGCCCTGCCGACCAGGTCTTCTTCCCACAATGGGAGGCGCGTGCTTCCTTGGTGTTCCGGGGGTTGGTCACGTGACTGCAGTAGTGCATGAGACAGTGTCCTGACAGAGAGACTGGATGTTTTGACACTGATTCTGGATTGTGGCAATGTGCTGATCTGTGATCTTAGGAAATAGTCCAAATAAGTTTGTAATAAAATGTTCAATAAGCACCAACGCATTTCAGCCTATTAAGGCCTTTTTCAAGGAGACAATGTCATGATTAAATTCCGGGGATCTGTATAAGTTGCCTGGGGGCGGTCCTAGTACATGCAAATCCTGCTATGGTGATTGGTGCTTCATGTGATCACTGTGGATAGGTTTAAATAACTGTCAATCATACACTCTGGGAAGAGTGGTGATGATTGCTGGTACATATGGTTACTTATAGATTGGTGTAAAGGTGTAAAAGACAGTCAATCTATAGAAGTGGTAGTAATTATAACTGCATGCAGCCATAGCGTGCTGGTAAGTACAATTATTGACAGTTTAATACATAACTACCCATTTGTCAGATACAAGGAGGTTATTATAGAGGGTCTGCTTAGTCATAACCATGATTAGATTAAATATAAATTGATACCCAGCCCCTAGGTGCCATAATGGATCATAAAATGATCCCACAGCCCAGTAATACATAGGTAAGAATAAAGAAGGAAAGAAAGGGTTAGTAGCTGGGGCACTCTTAACGACTAATGTCCACTATAGATAATTTTACTTATTGATTATTGAAGATGGTAACAAGTACACCACACATATCACAAATTAAACAAATATATATGAGCTATAAATGGAAGAGAGGTGGATAGCTTAGACATATTTACAGTGGATATTCAAAAAAAATTTTTTCCATTATAAAAATTTCCTTTAATCAAAGTTGCATTAAAAATGTCATAAGTGAATATTCCTACAGACAAATAGTATTGTAATCATAAAATGATCAACTTGGGGCGAAAATATTATATATCGGGTAATAGAATCCCCACACACGTTCATATATGCGTGTGGATGGATAAATCCTAGTAACCTGGTAATGTTTGAAATAGTGATTATAATAAAGATATATTATATTATAATAATGTTTGAGGTGAACAAGCCCCTTGATAGGGCGAAACGCGCGTCCTCTTTACATTGGATACCCGACCGGACTCCAAGAAGCCTTACCCTGGGATCGTATGTATGCCTGTAATTGACCTCCGTGTCATTACAGACAATTTTGCAATGAATTGTATGTAAATCTGTAATTGACCTTCGTGTCATTACAGACATTTTGCATGAGCAAGACTTATATTCTCATTATTATAATGACAATTTTTATTCATTTATCTATTTATAAGGATTAACTCTCCAACTTTACAATTGGTACACACCTTGCTATTCATTTATACTACTAAATGTCGACTGTGTGGATAGATTAACACATTATCGGCAACTGCGGTTATTTCAATCTTTATTCTATCCCATACGGTTTATTTTACTCATCTAATGAGCTATGTGGGGTTAGAAAGATATCCTTATGCATTATCTCAACTATGCTAACCACCACATAAATTGACTATTTTTATGATTGTCAGAATCCATTATTGGTATGTTAATCATCTACTAATAGGATTGGCACATATTGTGCCACTCTTCTATACTAATTAGCTGTCAGCTGTGTGGATAGATTAATATATATTAGCAGCTGCTGTTATTTTTGATCTGTACTCTATCCTACACGGCTTATTGTGCTCAGTGAATGAGCTATGTGGGGCTAAAGACATACTCTGACACGTATTATTTAATTATGTCGACTGTCATATAAATTGCCTACCACCATGATCTTCAGAAGGAATTATCGGTGTGCAAATTGCCTACTAATAGGATTGAATTGAATTACCTATTATATAGATCAGGGGTCTTCAAACTTGGCCCTCCAGCTGCTGTGGAACTACACATCCCAGCATGCACTGCCACCTTTTTGATATAACAGCATGCTAAATCTATGTGCAGTGCATGCTGGGATGTGTAGTTCCACAGCATCTGGAGGGCCAAGTTTGAAGACCCCTGATATAGATTGTCATAGTACATCATTGTCATATAAACAGCATATTAATTAATCTCAGTAATTAGTCAGATAATCATACTTGACTATTTTACGACATATGTATATGTGATCATTTGTATATAACAATTAAAGTACGCTCATACTTTTATTGATACTGTGTATTATTTAACAAAGTGGACTTCTCTGGTGAGGTAGTCCTACATACACTCTTGCATTGTGTATACCTGGGCATTCACGCTCCCCATTTGGGAAATTACCTACAATCATACCACACTGGATTTGCCCAATCTCGTCTGATCTTGGAAGCTATACAGTGATGGGCCTGGTCAGTACCTGGATGGGAGACCACTTGGGAATACCAGGTGCTGTAGGTCACTAATATTGGAGGTGGATTGGGACAGTTTGGTTACACAGCAGAGTGATAATTCAGTATCACTGTAACGACTTACATACACTCAAAGAAGATGATACTCTTTATTATAATCACTATTTCATACATGACCAGGTTACTAGGATTTATCCATCCACACGCATATATGAACGTGTGTGGGGATTCTATTACCCGATATATAATATTTTCACCCCAAGTTGATCATTTTATGATTACAATACTATTTGTCTGTAGGAATATTCACTTACAACATTTGTAATGCAACTTTGATTTAAAGTTATTTTTTATAATGGAAAAAAATGTGTTTGAATATTCACTGTAAATATGTCTAAGCTATCCACCTCTCTTCCATTTATAGCTCATATATATTTGTTTAATTTGTGATATGTGTGGTGTACTTGTTACCATCTTCAATAATCAATAAGTAATAATATCTATAGTGGACATTAGTCGTTAAGAGTGCCCCAGCTACTAACCCTTTCTTTCCTTCTTTATTCTTACCTATGTATTACTGGGCTGTTGGAGCACCACCAACAATAATTATTGATACAGTTGTATCTAGATAATTTATGGTTGGTTTTTGTTAATAATTATCAAGATCATAATTTTTGAGTTCTGTGCGGAATATCACTTTTTCATTTGTACTATGTTGAAAATTAACATGTGTGAATACATGACACGGTACTGGCCTCACTGTTTACATATAATCGGTAAAACTCTGTTATCTTTATTCAAACCCCTTGGTGCAAATGTCTTTAGTTCATGCATCCACTTGAGTTCCTGTTTGTATATTTGTTAATGAAATCCCCCCCTCTCCAGTTTGGTTTTATTTCTTGTATCCCTATTAATGTTAGTGATTTGTGGTCACTATTGTGGAATTCCTTACAATGTTTAGACAAGTTATGATCATCTAGGCCTTTCTTTATGTTGCGTACATGTTCGCTAACACAGGTTTTCAGCGGTCTTATGGTATGACCTACATATTGTTTTTTCAAGCCGCACTTGAGTAGGTAGATCACTCTTTTGCTGCTGCATGAGAGTCTATCTTCATTTCATATGAATTACCTGTGTAATGTGATCTGAATGTGTCCGTTGATTTTGTACTTCGTTTGTTATTGTTGATGCATCCAGGGCAGTTACTGCAATAGAAAAATCCATTTTTTGGTTTTCCATTGTTTATAATGGTTTGTCATTTAGTGGTGGGGGCAATATGGTTATGTACCAGCTTGGATCTAAAGGTCTGGTGCTTTTCTGTATACGGTCTTAGGAAGAGAGGATAAGTGATTTGCCAATATTTCATCCTCTAATAGTATTGGCCAATGTTTTCTGACAATCTTTTGTATGTCTTTATATTGTTTAGAAAAATTGGTTATGAAAAGGACTCTTGTCTTCCTGAATGTTCCCCTTTTCCTTATATTTTAGAAGTGTGTCCCTCTCTAAGTGTTCCACTTCCTTGAATGCTTGTCCTAGTGTGGTGATATTGTAATTTCTCTCAGTGAATTGTACTGTCAATTCTTGTTTAATGAAGTCTTGCTTATTTGAGCAGTTCCTCCTCAGTCTGACGTATTGACGTTTGAGTACTGCTCTCAACCAGTTCGGATGATGCCAGCTGTTGTGTAAGATAAACTGTTGACATCTACTTTCTTTTTGAAAGTTCTTGTTTGTATTGTGTTATCTTCAATATAGATCTCAGGATCCAAGAACTCTATATTGGTTTTACTGAAGGTAGCTGTAAACCTAAGACTGTTATTAGTGTTCAGTTGTTCCAAGAAATCCTTGAGTTGTGACTCATCACCTCTCCAGATGATCAGAATGTCATCTATGTATCTTTTCCAGAGCATGAGATTCATCCCAAGGTCTGGATCACTCCAGATATATTGGTCTTCCCACCAGCTCATGTACAGGTTTGCATACCTTGGGGCGAATTTCATGCCCATGGTGGTACCAGTCCATTGTAAGTAAAATTGGTCCTCAAACCAGACATAGTTATGATCCAATATAAATTGGATGCAATCTAGTGTAAAGTTACGTTGTGTCTCTACTATGCCAAGATCTTTTTCTAGATGGTCATTGATACTCGAGATGCCTTGCTTATGATTTATCACTGAATACAGTGATGTTATATCTGCTGTAACTAACCATAAGTCACTATCCCATGTGATATCCTTTAGATGGTTAAGGGTAGATGTTGTGTCCCTCAGATATGTTAATTGTTTTTGTACGTATGGTTGTAATACCAAATCGAAATATTCTGAAAGTTGCCCGAAATTATCGGTCTTCCTGGGGATGATTCTGCATTTTTGTGAAGCTTTGGTAGGTAATAAAATACCGGTATTATGGGATGGTGTGTCTGTATATATTTAAACTCTTTATCTGATAGGACCCCCAACTGTAGCCCTTTATGAAGTAATTTGTTGAGTTGATCTTGAAATTTAGCCAGCTCTGGTTTAGCACATGCCCCAATAAAATATTTTAGTTTTTACAAGATATGCTTCTGACACATCTCTGTCAATACACAGCATACCTAAGATAGATTACCTACCTCCATATACAGACCACTATTACCTTTGGTTCTATCATTTGATACATTATCACTATAGGGTGCACTGTGTATGTATGTTTGATACCAGGTGTGTATTTACATATTTATTCATTCTCTGATTTGGATGATTTTACATTAACAGATGGGTTCTAATTATTAATACCACCAATGCAGTACATGTAGGTTTAGCGCAGCAACATCTCTTTCTATTGATTTCTACATTATAGGCCAGGGTTCCTATAAGTTGCTAGCAGCTCACCAACGCAAGAGAGCTCAATGCACAGACTCATTCTGCTTTGATCTTATACAAAAGAGACTCTTTTCAGATTATCAACAATTTGGGTCATATTACTTGGCAACCCGATTTTATTTTTGTGATGGCAGATGTGACTTTGTTGTACATGATCATTAGTCACCAGCAGGGATTATGTACAAACTCATATTTCCTGGATCAGGAAGGTGTACAGTGGGATTTAAAAGAGTTTGTACTAGAAGGTATATAATTGATACTTATGAACAACTTTTTTTGGTTTGAGGACACTTTCTACCGCCAACAGAATGGAACAGCAATGGGCACTTGGTTCGCTCCAACCTCTATGCTATGCCAACCTCTTTATGGCCCACTGGGAGAAATTTTCAGTGGAGGAGGGGCATGAGTTTGGAGCGAACCTAGTGTCCTGGTCCAGGTACATAGATGATATCCTCTTCATTTGGAGAGGGGACCAGCAGATGTCATTGGAACATTTTTGTTTATATTTGCATAACAATGATAGAAATATACAACTCACCTTTGAACAGGGTAAATCTTCTGTTAATTTCTTGGATTTGAATATATACCTGCGACCTGCACTTGCCAGGGAATGGCGAGTGCAGGTCTGCACCCCAAATCTGGGAGTGGCGAGTGCAGTGGAATTCTGACTTTATTTATTTGGTTAATTTTTAATTAACCTTTTGTGATCATATCTCACTCATGCACCCCTATGCAAGCTCATTTATAATAACCTGTGTTAGCTCCCTTTTTGGTAGTATGATAGAAGCTATGTTTGGTGACTGGCTTGCCTTTAAAAGCCTTTAGTTGGCAGGTGAGCTTTAAACCAGTTAACATTTTTCAGTTTAAACTCTGTGATAGCAACTACCAGGTTTCCATAAGTATGACAGATAGTGTAGGACTTGCAGAGAAGTGTGGTCCTGTGATGTGGGCTGCAGGCTTAAATGCATTGATCAATCCATGAACCAAACCCCCATTATTTATTTATATATTACTGTGAGTGATTTAACAATGGTGAGTGCTGAGTTTTCTGTTTTTATTTATTTAAGCAATGTGTTCACAACCCACTTGCACCCCATGCCTGGGAATGGCGAGTGCAGGTCTGCACCCCAAATCTGGGATTGGCGTGTGCAGTGGATTTCTGACATATATATATATATATATATATATATATATTATACATACACATACACACAGTCAGGTCCATAAATATTGGGACATTGACAGAATTTTCAGATTTTGGCCTCTATTCACCACCACAATGGTTTTGAAATGAAACAAACAAGATGTGCTTTAACTGCAGACTTTCAGATTTAATTTTAGGGTAATTACATCCAAATCGGGTGAACGATGTAGGAATTACAACAGTTTCGATATGTGCCTCCCACTTTTTACGGGGCCAAAAGTAATGGGACTATCAACTCAAAAGCTATTTCATGGACAGGTGTGGGCTATTCCCTCGTTATTTCATTATCAATTAAGCATGTAAAAGGTCTGGAGTTGATTCTAGGTATGACATTTGCATTTGGAATCAGTTGCTGTCAACTCTCAATATGAGATACAAAGAGTTGTCACTATCAGTGAAGCAAGCCATCATTAGGTTGAAAAATCAAAACAAACCCATTAGAGAGATAGCAAAAACATTAGGTGTGGCCAAATCAACTGTTTGGAACATTCTTAAAAAGAAAGAACGCACCGGAGAGCTCAGCAACACCAAAAGACCCGGAAGACCACAGAAAACAACTGTGGTGGATGACAAAATAATTGTTTCCCTGGTGAAGAAAAACCCCTTCACAACATTTGGCCAAATCAAGAACTCTCTCCAGGAGGTAGATGTATATGTGTCAAAGTCAACAATCAAGAGAAGACTTCACAAGAGTGAATATAGAAGGTTCACCACAAGATGCAAACCATTGGTGAGCCACAAAAACAGGAAGACCAGATTAGAGTTTGCCAAACATCATCTAAAAAAGCCATTACAGTTCTGGAACAATGTCCTATGGACATATGAGACAAAGATCAACTTGTACCAGAGTGATGGGAAGAGAAGAGTATGGAGAAGGAAAGGAACTGCTCATGATCCAAAACATACCACCTCATCAGTGAAGCATGGTGATGGTAGTGTCATAGCGTGGGCATGTATGGCTGCAAATGGAACTGGTTCCCTTGTATTTATTGATGATGTGACTGCTGACAAAAGCAGCAGAATAAATTCAGAAGTGTTTCAGGCATTATATGCTCATGATCAGTCAAATGCTTCAGAACTCATTGGATGGCGCTTCACAGTGCAGATGGACAATGACCCGAAGCATACTGCAAAAGCAACCAAAGAGTTTTTTAAGGCTAAAAAGTGGAATGTTATGCAATGGCCAAGTCAATCCCCTGACCTGAATCCGATTGAGCATGCATTTCACTTGATGAAGACAAAACTGAAGGGAAAATGCCCCAAGAACAAGCAGGATCTGAAGACATTTGCAGTAGAGGCCTGGCAGAGCATCACCAGGGATGAAACCCAGCGTCTGGTGATGTCTATGCGTTCCAGACTTCAGGCTGTAATTGCCTGCAAAGGATTTGCAGCAAAGTATTAAAAAGTGAAAGTTAGAAATAGGATTGTTTAGTTTGCCCCATTACTTTTGACCCCTTAAAAAGTAGGAGGCACATATAGAAACCGTTGTAATTCCTACACCGTTCACCTGATTTGGATGTAATTACCCTCAAATTAAATCTGAAAGTCTGCAGTTAAATCAATCTTGTTTGTTTAATTTTAAAGCCATTGTGGTGGTGAATAGAGGCCAAAATCTGAAAATTCTGTCAGTGTCCCAATATTTTTGGACCTGACTGTATATATAATGTCGAGGATAATGTGATACAAACCAAGACGTATGTCAAACCAAATAGACTGCAACTCCTATATACAGTCTGACAACAATCACCATAGAAACTGGCTGGCATCAGTCCCAATCATCGTATAAGGAGGAACTGTTCTCAAATTGATGAATTCCGAATTCTGCACTCAAGGCACCAACCTACAGAAACACTTCATTAAGAAGGGCTACAGCTCGAGTGGTGTAGAAAAGATTTGATGAATACATGGACCATGATAGATCAGAGATCCTAACATATGATCCCATGAAGAAACTAAAGAAAAAAGTCTGGGGATCCCTTTTATCTCCAAATATAACAGCCAATACAAGGAATTAGAGTCTATAATTTCTAAACATTTGGCATTATTGCGCAGACATCATAATAAAAAATATATCCAAGAGAAGCCGACATTAATATACAGGAAGGCAGACAATATAAGGAAACATGGTGAAAAGTGCAATCAATGACCATGCTGTACTGAGGCCAATTAAGTCCAAAGGCTTCTGTAGATGTGGATCTTGTGTAATGTGCAAGAGCTGTAAGAGCAAGAGAAGTGTCATCACTAAATACAAATCAGATAAAATATATAAAGAATATAAAATCAAAACATTTATCACCTGTCATAGTACCACTGTAGTTTATCTCTTGGAATGTTCTTGTCAAATAAAGTATATTGGCCGAACCAGTAGGAAGTTGAAGGAGAGGATGTCAGAACATCTGTGGAACATTAAAAAAGAGCTAATAATTCACAGTGTGTCAGCACACTTTAATCATACACAACTGTGATCCAACACACTTGGTCTCCTTTTGTGGAATCCAAGTGGTGAGGAATAGTTGGAGAAAAAACAATGAGGATGAGATGCTGGCAAGAACTGAAATGAGGTCCATTTTTCATTTAGGCACCCTTCATCCAAATGGACTGAATTTAGAATTCGAAACTAAGTGGTTTTTGTAGAAACCACCTTCAAGAGGTCTCAGAGGATTGAAAGATCTGAAATGCTACTCACAAGAGCTATCTTATACTACATCTCCTGACACCCACCAGAGTGACCCAAGAAAACACCTCCTTTACTTTAAGTTGGTCCTAATATCAATTTTCTCTGTGTATTGCATATTTTATGTGAGTTGGTCTAGCTTAGACAATTAAGTATTGTTATTGGAGTGCTACCATTGTACCATTACCCATATTACAATAACCACTTGTTGAACATTATACAGTTCTTTTAGAACTAATAGTAGGGATGGTGTGGTACTACGTTATTTATGATTTCTTTCCACATACTCATTTTAAAATTGATGATGAGATATACTTGAGTTTTAGCTCATTTTATTCAATTGTATTTGCCCCACTTCCTGTGTTATCGGAGATCACAGTGTCTCTGATGTAAGGTCACTTCCGGCAGAAGTCGCGTGCGTTCCACTGGGAAGGAAAGCACAGCAATCACAGCATAAGTGGACCATATTTCTACCCTCCAGGGCAGGAAACATCGTAGGAATGTGTCTGGCTGTAATTCTTCCCTCCAGTGCTGATGCCACTGAGGGGATACATCTGGCTTTCTCTGTGGACAGGGAGCTAAGTGCCGCTGGCATGAGGTCACTTCCGCCGGAAGTTAGATGCGTTCCGCAATGATGGAACACATTTTAAATTTTGGCCCGAAATTACCAATGAGGGAATACTCTACCCATCAGAGGAAAAATATATGTTAGGTTACATAAGAGCTTGTGATTGGGACCATTTATACCCCCTTTCTATACTTTGTATAGGAGTTATGTATTATGTTTGTGACCCACCTAGGAAGTGGTTTTCAGGTTTTCAGTATTTAAGGTCAGTTTTCTGCTCCCAGCCTTACACCTTGAGAAAGACATTCAATTGAAACGTGTTGGTGGTGAGGCTGTGGATCTTTGCTGGGTTACAATTCCAGGAATCAGTGAACACATGATTTAGGAAGGGGTTGATCGGAGCAACTCCAACTTCAGGTCATGTACAGCCATTTGTTTACATCTATCATATATCCTAATGTTTGATATTTCCAGCCTAATGGTTCTTTTATTGTAATTTGTGTCTGATTATACCATCCCATTGGTATTCAATTTTATTGTTTTTATACCTACTTTTTACAGTACTTGTACAAAATAAATTGCCCCTTTTCTTTGTTTGGGCTACCACTGTATATTTCTGCAAAAGATTTGTATCTGGATGTTCTCTGATGGGATTCCTCTTTCCCTCTTAATTTGCATATACCCAAGCTGGTTGTAGATTGAGAAGGGATGAGACATCAGAACAACCTACATACAAAGAAACTTATGTGAATTATTGCATACAGGATGCTCTAAGTGGTATATGCCCCTTCGCCTTTATTATTTGGATAACCAGGCAAA